>CM073494.1:49085000-50335000 GCA_037074585.1 Biancaea sappan | reverse complement strand
TCAACATAAAATTTGTATATAAGATAATATAGCATAACAATTTTTAAATATATATTTGATATAAAAATAAATTAAAAAACTTTGTTTGCTCGAGATGGGCTCTTGTGTGCTCAAAATGACCTCTTAAGCACACATTGCGCTCTGTTTGAGATGAACTATTGTGACCACAAGTTATTTAAATTAATGTTTTAGAAAGCCTTTAGAAAATAAAAATAATATTTTAAAATGATGGGTATGGAGTAAATAAATATTTTTTACTACATTTCAGTTGTTGAATAGTAGGAAAATTTTGGTTACCGTGGACGACATGGACAAACATGTTTTTCTACTTCTACTCAGTCAGAAACATTAACGAAAGTAATCACAAATATATTCAGTTGAAGTCAGTCAGAAATTTTCAGTAACAAATTCTATTCATTCCCGTTCCTGAAAAATGATTCTTTTGTCCTCAATAAGTATGAAGTTCAGGTTTGGTTTTTATTAGTGGGATGCCTTCTATGATGTTGTTTGTGATGAGAATGAGGCGCTGGATCTAGAGGGGGTTGGCTGAATTTTGTTGCTTCTAGTTTTTTCTGTTCTGTTCTGTTGTTGGTTTTATGTTCTGTTGTTTTCTTTTGCAATTATATTGTTTCTGTCTATCTCTAAGGTATTATCTGTGACATATTTTGTTTGGTTTGTCGAATGAAATTCATACTCTTTTGGCCCAAAAAAAAAAAAAGAGAATGTAAGTTTAGTCGAATTTCAAAATGAGATATTAGTGGAACACGTTTAATATCAATAATTTGTGTTATTGTTGAATAATATTCATCCTCTTTTGGCCAAGAAAAGTGGCTAGGATGTAACAAGTTTAATATCAATAATTTGTTCCACAGTCAAATTATAAATTATTCATATTTATTGGTTTCTTTTGAATTCTCAAAGAGTTGAAAAATACTTTTGATTGAAAATACTAAGTTTAAGCAAGCTGCCAAATATGATGCATGTATGGAATGAAAATCGTCCATGGAATCTTAGATATCATAATCTGCAACTAGTGTTGTTGGAGAATATGTTAGAGAACTAAGTAATAAAAGTCAGCAAGTAAGAGTGTGTGTGGTGTCTTCATTCCATACTCTCGGGTTGCAATATTGGACTTTCCTATATTCATTCATTTGTGATTAAAAGTTCATTTGTTCTCAAGTTCTTTCATTATAAGCTTACAAAACTTAATTTTCTACAAGTGTTTAAATTCCCTTCGGTTAGGCCCATGATTATTAAGCAATACAAGTGGCGAAACGGGCCCGAGGACAAAAAACAAAAGGACAAAAGAAAGTGGGGAGGGAGCTACGTAACTAACTGATGAATTGGCAGCAGTCGTGAGGGAAATACTTGAGGGTTCTGAGGAGAGAGAATGTATAGATGAACTGTGAGAATATCAAAAAGAGTGTTAGCCTCTTGAATGCTAACAACTGTGTAGACCTTGTGTGATGGTTCAGCTGATATTAGAACAAGTTCCGAAGGTCCAAGAGACTGTGAAAGGCCTTCCACTAAGGAGGATTCAAGATCACGCTATTGAGATTAAATAGAATGCATAACCTCCTAACATCAAACCTTATTGATACCTACACTTGCAAAAAGAGCATATTCAGCGAATGGTGAGAGAGATATTGGCAGAAGACCTAATTCGACCCAGCAGTAGTCCTTAGTCTAGCCCAGTTTTATTGGTGAAGAAGAAGAATGGCAAATGGAGATTATGTGTGGATTATCGGGTGCTCAACAAAATAACAGTGCTTGACAAATTTCCAATACCAGCAAAAGATGAGTTGCTAGATTAATTAAAGGGGGCAGCAATGTTTTCCAAGATGGATCTTAAAATTGGGTATCACCAAATAAGAATTAAAGAGGGAGATGAAGCCAAGACAGCTTCTCGAACTCACCAAGGAGACTACGAGTTCATGGTAATATCATTCGACGTCACTAACACTCCATCCGTCCACTTTTCAATTTATGATGAATGAGATTTTTCGGCAACATTTATAGAAGTTTATATTGGTGTTTCTTGACTATATATTAGTGTTTTCTGATGATATATTGGTGTATAGTCCCAATCTTACGAGCCACATTGAACACTTGAAGGAAACCTTGAGGACCCTTAAAGAGAATCAGTTGATTATTAATACCAAAAAATGTGTTTTTGCTAGAAAACAATCAGAGTACCTTGGGCATATTGTTTCTGCAGAAGGGGTGAAGACCGATCCAGTTAAAATAAAGGCAATGATTGATTGGCCAATTCCCAAGGATTTGAAGGCTTTGAGGGGATTTTTAGGCTTAACTGGGTATTATCATATGTTCGTGGGAGATTTTGATAAAATAGTCACTCCCTTAACATCATTATTAAAGAAGGATTCTTTTAAATGGGGAATTGAATCTTAGAAGGCATTTGAGGACCTTAAAATGGCCATGACCACTATTCTAGTGCTTGCTACGCTTGACTTTACGATTCCTTTTTGGATTGATATGGATGCTTTGGGTATTGGTGTAGGATCTGTACTCTTGCAGAGAGGACACCCCTAGCATATTTTAGTCTAGCACTTCCAAGCAAACACTAGCTCAAGTCAATTTATGAGCGAGAATTAATGGCCATTGTAGTAGTGGTGAAGAAGTTGCATCACTACCTTTTAGGGCATCACTTTGTGATCAAAATTGACCAGTAAGCACTTAAATACCTGCTGGAACAGGTGTAATTGGGTGCAAATCATCAGCTTTGGGTCTCTAAGTTAATAAGGCACTCCTTTGAAATTCAGTACATCTAGGAAAAGACAATCAGGTAGCTAATGCTTTATCACAGAGGGAGGACTTGGAGTTTAATGCTTAATGATTTATTGAAGTAGGAGGAAGAAGATGAGAAGGATGAAAGGCTAATCTCCATTATACAACAACTCATTACTAACCAAAACCCAGCAGAAGGGTACACGCTAAGGAGGGAGTGTTTATTATGCCAAGGCAGGTTGGTTCCTAAAACATCTGCTAGGATACCAGCATTAATTGAAAAATGTCACATTACTCCCACTGGAGGACCGGGGTACCTATGGACATACAAGCATATGGCTACATTCTTATTTTGGAAAGGTATGAAGAAACAAATACAAGAGTATGTGGCCAAGTTTACAATTTGTCAAAAAAGTAAGAACGAAGCTTTAAGTCCCGTGAGGTTGCAACAACCTCTTCCTATACCACAACAAGTGTGGGAAGACATAAGCATGGACTTTATAACAAGATTTCCCAAGTCTAATCGATTTGACACAATCTTGGTAGTTATGGATTGACTAACTAAATATGGCCACTTCATCCCATTGTTTCATCCTTATCACACCAAAGATGTTACTAAAGTATATGTAACCAAAGTGGTGAAACTTCATGGAGTACCTAAGTCAATTGTGTCAAATAGGGACAAAGTATTCATCAATAACTTATGACAAGAGTTATTCAAACTTTCAAGTACTACCCTTAACTACAGTTCTGCTTACCATCCTGAGACTGATAGGCAAACAGAGGCTGTAAATAGAAGTTTGGAGACTTATTTAAGGTGTTTTGTGCATGACAAACCTAAGAAGTGGTCTAGGTGGTTATTGTGGTTCAATACATCCTTCAATCAATCTATAAGTATGACACCTTTCAAAACTCTCTATGGGAAAGATCCCCCTACTCTTTTCAAATGGGTTGATGGGAACTCAATGGTGGAAGATGTAAATGAACAGCTTAGAGAAAGAAATGAAGTGATACAGGAATTAAAGGAGCATCTTTCTAAGGCACAATATGCGGACAAATCAAGGAGGGATGTCATTTTTAACAAAGGAGAGTTTGTTTACATTAAGTTGAAACCTTATTGGCTTCGAACCTTAGCTAACAAACCCAATGAGAAGCTAAGTGCGTGCTATTACCGCCCCTTTGAATTAGAAGATAAGGCGATACAAGTCGCCTATAAGCCTAAACTACTGCCTACTACACGCATGCATCCAATTTTCCATGTTTCATAGCTAAAGCAGTCACTTCAACAAAACCAAAAGAAGTCAAGCAAATAAGGGTCCTCACTAATGGCACTAAGGAGTTGTTGATTAAATGGAGGGACTTACCGGATTTTGAAAATACTTGAAGGCCATATGACCTCATTGACAAACAATTTTTCCATTTCCAACTTGAGGATAAGGTGCATCTTATCGAGTGAGGTAATGTTAGGCCATCATTATTAGGAAATATAGGAGGTGAAATAGGCCTAAGGACAAAAACAAAAGGGCAGAATAAAGTGGGGAAGGAGCTGCGTAACTAATTGATGAGCTAGCATTAGTCGTGAAGGAAATACTTAAGGGGTTCTGAGGAGAGAGAACGTATGGATGGACTATGAGAGTATCAGGGAGAGTGTTAGCCTCTTGAATGCTAACAACCGTGGAGGCCTTGTGTGTTCTTTCCTTTTTTGCATTTTATGCATTACTGTTGCTAGGGTGTGTTTTATGAATTAGAGTGTTGGTGATTGCTTGTATTGTTGTTTTAGTGTTATCAGTGGAACATAACAGTGTTTTGGAGTTTATTTCATATTTCTACGAACCCAATCCTATCACCTTTCTATGATTCCATAATCAAGAAACTTTTGGAAAGGAAGAAAAAGGAACAGATGGAGCAATTGATGAGTTTAAATTCCTTTCATTAACATCACCGTATCTACAAAAGGGAATAAAACTATATTAGAAATGGTGGGGGAAGAAAACAAAATTTTGTGAGGGGGGCGATTTTGGTCAAATTGATAGATACGACGTGTGGAGTGGTTGACTGTTTGGTTGGACAATTGAGATTAGATTAGGGAAAAGGAATAGCATTGGATGGCTGTGATTTGATCTCCCAAAATAATTTTTAAAAAAGAATAAATTGCTTGCATGAAAAGTACCATTTCATTAGTTGAAACGATGCATATTGATGCAACTTGATCTAATAGCATATAAGGGTTTTACACGATGCCATTCCTCCTCCGCACGATGGATAATCCAATCGCTAACTTAAGGTGATTATTTTCTCATCTCATCTCTTACATTAATTAAATCATTCATCTTACTTGACACATCCCATACACATATACATACATGCATATATACATATAAAACATACACATATGACATAAGTATCATTTTTTTTGGTACAGTTTGGCATTGTTTCAATTTTGTTCCACATATTGATTATTTGGTGCTAACTTCACCCCATTTATTTATAATTAGGGTCAATTTTTTGTCTTTATCACTAACTTTGTTTAAAATATAGATGAAACATTCATATATAACGTATAGCTCCTTGCTAACCTGTACTAATTAAATTTATATGCAGCGCACATTGAAAAATCCCCCAAATAAATTGAAGCCCATAACCAGTGGCCACATTTTAGTCCCAGTGAAATTGTTTGAGCATGGAATAATATATAAGGTTCTTTGATTTCCATATAAAAGATAGATTTTCTTTCATTAATTCACTTGCCATAAAAATGAAAATAAATGTCTTATATAATGAGAGATATTGAAGACGGTTAAATTCTTTATGACCATATAAAACCACAACTTGATTGACTACTATCAAAAGGCATGATTGCAGATTTTTTATTTAACTAAACAGGTCACTCAAGCCATCCGATCATGTTATGGGATCCATCTACTAAAATCGATCAGACGAATCTACTTGACCATGTAGAATGCTTGGCTAAAGAGAAAATTTGAGCTTCTAAAGGCATACACTGTCTAGATATTAAATGTTGTTAGTATGCACATGACCCACATCTACAATTATAAAACGAATGCGTACTTCTTGAGAGTGAAGTTCACTGCATCTGCATATTGCCAAGACGATAGTGTGAAACATGATTTCGATGCTTTCCCATACTGAAATTTAATGACATAGCTATTAAAAAGTCTATATTAATAGCTATTAAAATGTCTATATTAACAAGTCTATAAAAGATTAATAAATTACTAATTTTGTCCTTGAAAAATTCTAATTATCGCAATTTAATATTTGAAAGATTAACTATTTTAATTTAGTCTTAAAAAAATATTTATTTCAATATAATCCCTCTTCTCTTGTCAAAATAACTTTTAATAATAAAAAAATTGAAATTTGATGACAATAAATTTTATGATTTTGTAACAAAAAAGTCTAAATTGAGACAAAAATAATTCTTCAGTAATTCAATTAAAACATTTAATCTTTAAAGGACCAAATTAGTACAACTTTAATCTTTTAACTAAATCATTAATTTACTTTTAAAATATCCACGAGTTGATTGCCTAGTCTTTAAAAGTTTTCTTAAATTTGTGAACATATCACATGCTGTTACTGAGATATTATCTTAAAAATAAGTAAATGTCCAATTTAATCATATAAAATGATTAATTTATACTAAATATATAACTTATAAAAATTGATCCTTTTAATACTTAAATTTTATGGTTTAAATAATATAAAGTAAATATTTGAAGGATGATTTGTATAGTTGACAAAATATTGGTTGGACAACCACAGATGAGAGGCCACATCACTCTCTTGATTGCTTGAGACATGCATTTAAGGAAGAAGTCCATATAAGCCTCATTAAATGGATCTAGGGGTTGGCCTTAGTTTATTATATTGATTATTGGTAAATTAAAACATTATAAATGGTATTTTAAACATGTTAGTAAGTTTTTTTTTTTACGTAAATTAATAATTTATCCATTAAAACATTCTTTCTCTCTTAATTTGGTCATTTAAAAATAGAACATTTGAACTTAGTCTTTTATACATTTTTCTTCAATCAAATGGTTTTTTTGTTGGGTAAAACAAGATTTCACATGATTCTTGATTAAAGACCTAAACTTATTTAGGTGTTTGAATATCTTTAACCTATGGAAAAAAATACATTTTCGTATAAGAAAACTTACAAATATATTTAAGAGGAACCATTGTTGATAGAAAATATTTAGACTACTAAATTAGGATATTTTTTTTAAACGATCAAATTGAAAAAAAAAATTTAAAGTTCTCTTTCAAAAATTAAATTAAATATCTATTTTTGAAAAAATAAATTATTAAATTGTTTTATTTTTAATAGAATTTAATTACATATTTTTATTTTTATTTTTATTTTTATTTTTATGTGATTATTATTTTAAGCAGTATTATTTATAGTATTTTTAATAATTTTAATCTATTTAATTTTTATTTTACAAATTCATTTATGCCCATGTGCTGAAGATTCATAATTAGTGCTTGTTTGCTCGTGTCGTTGGAATCCAACTAGCTTCTGACCATACTAAATGTACAATGACTATCAACCACCAACCATATGTTGTTTATTTAGGAGGATACAATTATGAATGATGTTTTATCAAGAAGTGATTTAAAAGGAGAGGAAGGTGGTTGTTTCTTGTTGAATTAATGCTCTCATAAAGTCACTAATTAATAAGTTTCATTTTATGTTCATTAATTGCAAGGCCTTGACCAATACATGCTAAAATAATTAAATTAGTAAGGCAGGGATAAAATAGTCTTTTGACTTTGTAAAATAATCTATTAAAATATAAAAGCTAGGTTCTCTAAATAGTATAGTTAATATTGGTTCTGTTTGATAAAATTAGCTTATAAGTTAGCTAATAGCTTATAAACAAATTTTTAACTTATAGTTGATAGCTAATAAGTTAGCTTATTAAATTAGAAGTGTTCAATAAAAGTAACTGTTGAATTAGCTGAAAAGTGTAAAATAACAAAAAAGAACATATATTTTTTAATTTTAAAATAATATAAATAAATATATCACTTTTGTTTTTTATAAATTAGTTTAAGTTATTATATATATAATTTATTAAAAATATATTTAAATATTTTATTATATTTTTACATAATAAAATATATATATATAAGGATATAATGAATATGAAATAAGAATATAATGAGTATTTTTATAAAATAACAAAAAAAATACATAAGTTATGAGCTACTCAAAGTAACTTATCAAAATAAGTTATAAATTATTAAAATAAGCTCATTTACAAACATTTTTAATAAATTTATAAGCTAATCAAATAAACTATAAATTAACTTATAAATTATAAACTTACCGTCCCAAACACAACATAAACTCTTCATTCCTTAAAAAAGCTATGTATCCAACTATTTTATCCCTTAGCTTAATTTAAATTTCTATTTTTACCCAAAAAATCTCTTCATTCCATTTTTATTCCTCTAACTTTCACGTATTCCCATTTTCTCCCACTCACTAGTACTTACCCTGCTTTTCGATCTTTTTTCTGTTCATTTTCCACCTCACTCACGCGCCCCCATCCCATCTCTTTATTACTCTAATATTCTTAGTCATTTTTACTCTTACACTCTCTTATGTTACATTGGACAAATTACTTTATAATTTATTTGATTAATTTATACATTTATTAAAAATATTTGATAAATAAATTTATTTTAATAATTTATAATTTATTTTAATAATTTAATTTGACTAACTTATAACTTATAGTTTAAAGTTTTTTATTTCTATTTTACCCTTATTAATTTTTCAAAATATTCATTATATCATTTACTTTATTATATCCTATTTACTCATCTTTTATTATATTTATATTTATATATTATACACATATGATATTATATATATAATAAAATATAATAAATATATAAATATATATTTTTAATGAATTTTATATCTATAATAATTTAAATTAATTTAATTAAAAACAAAAATAATATATTTATTTATATTATTTTGAAATTAAAAAATATATGTCCTTTTATGTCGTTTTACATTTTTCAACTACTTCAATAGTTATTTTTATCGAATACTTCTAATTCAATAAGCTAGCTTATAAGCTAATTTTACCGAATAGAGTCTTACTCTCTTTCAAGTCATTCTTCTCTTCTCACGTTACATTTTGAATACATCAACGACCCATTTGGTTTGCAATACAGAGTAAGAATAGAAAGAAAAGGAGAATGAAAAGAGAAAAGGAAAATAAAAAAAATTGTTTGATTCGTAATGAAAATTAGTGAGTTAATTTACTATTTTACCCTTTGATATAATTTTCTCATTTTCCTTTGCCTAAAAACTTTTTTATTTATTCATTTAGATCCTTATCTAAAATTTTTCTTTTGTTATTTGCTTGATATAAACTCTTATGCTACTTCATCTGATCCCTAGTTTGAGAATATATTTTGTTCTTTGTTAAAATCAATCCCTATAAACTTTTCAATTTATTCACTTTCGTCCCTATTAAAATCAACCCTCATTCATGAATTAAACTTTTTTTTTATATTCAGGAGGCTCTAAGAAGAAAGCGAAGTCCAGAAAGATGAATGTGGGTGCTATAAGTCAGGGGGAATGGCCGGTGAAGGGTGGTTGAGGCAAAGGATGGCATTAGGCGTTGGGCTTTGGGGTTTAATAGTGCAGGATGACAGTGGCGATGTAGAAGCAGAAGCAAAAGAAGAAATTGCAGAAGAATAGGGTGTTCTAGAAGTAGAAGCAGAACAACTAGACACAACAAAGCAAGAGATGGAGTCAAATGAAAGATGAGATTCACAAAAGCCCCCACAATGAACCCATAATTTCCATCCACGTTCATTCTCAAGTACCAACTCAGCAACTCCTCCAATCCCTCCCAATCCCTCACTCCACCACGCTCTACCATCTCCTTCATCAATCCCTTGAAGTCCTCGTATAGATCCTCCAACTCCATAGCCACTACCATCACACCACTTCCCCTGAACCCAAACCCACGTGCCTTGGGCTCGAAAAACAGCCTTTCTGATGACATCACTACTCCTTGGACTAACTCCTCCAAAGACTCATCGTTGCAGTGGTAAAAGTCTTCTTGATGATCTGGCTCAGTTGAGAAACTTCTGGACTGAGAAGATAGTGAGGTCGCGAAGTAGTTAGGCTGAAGAGTTTCAATTTTGATTTCGAGAAAAGCATTGTCAATGTGTGGAGGTTTCTTGGTGGTCTTGAACAGAGAATATGGCAACTTCAGTAATTTGTTCACCATTTGATCAATCTCACATACTTTATTTTCTCTCAGAGAAGGTTGTGAGTTGTGACTATTCTTCAATAATTTTGCAGTAAAGAAGGAAGAAGTTACAATGGCGATACTCCAAGTAAAGGCTATAGGGGCAAACGAAGGCAGGGAAGAAAAAAATGGTAACTTGATACATTTTCCACAGCAACGGAGACCACAGACAACGAAAGTGAGGAAGAAAAGCTTAGGGTTAGATGGTAACTTGATGCGTTTTCCACACTACAAAATCGATTTTCCAAACGAAGGGGGAGGGAAAGCGAAGAAAGGAAAATGAGCTGCTTTTTTTTTCCAATGGAATGCTTCCTTTCCTTCCATGATGCCCAACCAAATGAAGGATATTATATTGTTCATGGGAAAAATGTGTTCCTTTCCTTCCATGATACCCAACCAAACAAGCTGTAAGAATTTTAAGAGAAAAAGAATGGGAAAGAGAAAGGGAAAAGAAATGAGAATAAGAATTAAAAAATTATGTTTGGTATGTCAGGAGAAGAAATAGAAAGTATTAAGTTTATTTTATTTGATATGGGGTTTAAAATGAACAAATAAAAAATTGAATATGATTTTACTAAATTACTCCAAAATACATTATATTGAAACCAAAATTAAAAAAAAAAAGAATCTCAGCTCTTGTCTCTCATAGATATGAAGAACTAAAGAAGCTTCATTTCCTCTCTTCTGCTTCTTCTTCTCCTCTCTCTCTCTCTCTCTCCTATCTTCCACCGTTGGCTTGATTGTTTTCCTCTCTCCCTCCCTCTCTTGTTCTTCCTTCTTTCTCTTTCTCTGACTTCCACTACCAACTTGCACAATCATCCACAAGCAACCATTGTCAGTTTGCATTGTCTTCAAGTGGCAACCACCGTCGACTTCAACTGTTGTCCTCTTTGGTTTTCTGGGCAGCGAAGGAGATTGCGACAGAAAATTGAAGAAGCATAAGATGGACAATGAGGGTAAAAATGTCTTTTCACATTAAGCATAATTTCATGGAATCTGATTCCATCAGATTTTGGATGGAAACATTTTTTGTACAATTTGCTTTTAGAAATGGATTCTCATTCCAAGTGCTAAATAACTACCAAACAAGTATCTAGACAAGTAGTAACGGGATTTCATTTCTCTTAATGAGAATTTCTCATTCAAATTTTAAATTTCAAATTTCATCTACACTTTTACATTGATCCTTCTCTCAAATCTTCCATCTTTCTCACCTCAAATTTGAACTTGAATAGTTGATCATTTGCTAAAATCAAAACCTTGTGAAAACAGGAAGAAGGAGATTACATAAAATACCATCCTCAAATTACAAACTTAAGGAGACTGGCTGCGTACTCTCTTTCTTTCCTTTGTAGTTGAGTTGTAAATGTGTTTTCAGAGCTTTTGCCGCTTTGTATCCTATCACTTATCAATGGAAATCAAAAGTGATTCTAGCAATGTCATTGCGATTGATACCGATCGATAGCATCGCCATAAGCAGGACTTGACGTTGGGGATGACAGTAGGGTTACTATATAACTACTGCATATATGTTATAACTTGTTCTATTTTGCCACTTGAAGCAAATAAATTGTTCTATTGTTTCTTGGTAATGGCTATCTTTTCTTATAATTGTTGCCTCATTTTGTCACAACCCTCATCCGAGTACATGACCGATGTAGATGGTGTCCTAACCTACACTACTGCGAGCCTAACCTTCCCTTAACCCATATTCTTTCTTTAGCTAGATTTCCCTTATCTTTAGACAATATAAACTTAATTCTTGCCAAACATATGGGTATCAAAACTAAAATAACATTCCTTCAATCGACAATAAACAAAAATACGAGAAAAAAAAACAATTTTACAATTACACGTACACATTTCTAAGAGTTATCATTCATAACAGCCCATAATTAATTTAATTATACATCGTAGCATAGCCTACCTGATTACAAAGCCTTTCTAGAACCTCTTATGTACATACATATATAAATACAACTAACTGAAAGTAATGGTTGGAACCCAAGAGGGGGGGTGAATTGGGTTTTATAAATTTTTCACAAGAATTAATTGGAAGTTAAAATGATTTTCTGTAAAAGTACAATGCTTAGGATAATAAATACAATACAGAAAATTAATGTGCTGTTAAGATAAATAATTATAAAGATCAAGGAATTAAAGAATAGATATCAATATGCACAAATTAAAGAGTAAGGGATAGAGAAAGCAAACTCGGAGATTTATACTGGTTCGGCTAATCCAAGCCTACATCCAGTCCTCAAGAGACCACTTGAGTATTTCCACTATAATTGCAAGTTTAATCCGGGTACTTGCAAACTACTACAACCACGCAAATTCGATCCGGGTATTTGCGAAACCACAATGAAGAATTTATGAATCCGGGCTCCTCCTCAACCCAAAGCAAGTTCTTCCAACACCGGTACTTGCGAACCTTAACTCAGAATAATATATGTGTTGATCAAAATCAACAATACAAAGAAACTCTCTCTAAAGAGTAGATGAAAACAAATGAAGCTCTAATAACTCTAATGATAGAGAATATGCAAGATTTGGCTCAAGAATGCTTTCCTTTCTCTCAAAGATGATAGAAGAAGTTAATATCACATTGTAGGACTTTGTTCTTGCTCAAAATCGTGTATCTAAGGTCATATATATAAGATTTTACAAAACTAGCCGTTATATAGCCGTTATAGTGCAGTCCAGATTTTGAGCTTTATTTAAAAATTCATAAATCCCTCATTTGAACTCCGTTTTAAACAAATAATATATCGTTGGAAAGCTCTTGGAGTCTAGTTTCAAATGAGCCAAGTTTTACTCAAAAATTATTTTTATTTTAAAATATATAATCAAAATACTGACTATAGGTCAGAACAGAATAATTTTTTATTACAGTAAAATCAACTTTCAGTTTTTCAAACTATATTTTGAATAGTCATATATTTATCATTTGGACTCCGTTTTCAATAAATAATATACCTTTGGAAAGATCTTTGAGTCTACTATCAAATGAGATTAAGATACTTGAAAAAATGATTTTTCGTTTATGAGATATGATATAAAGAGTGACCAAAGGTCAAAAACTAACTTTTGTAAAATTTCATATCTCACTATCTTTTTGTTCAAAATAATTGAGCCAATGTATGCAAATCTAAATCATTGAGTTGCACAAGTATACTAGCCTATATAAAATATACCTAATGTAAACACATAGGCTATCTTGATGCATCCAAGCTTCCAAGACTTCAAATCTTCTAATTCTTCATTTCTTGAAGCTTCATCCTTGCATGTTGTTTTCCTTGAGTGAAGCATGATATTGCTTTTCCTTGTTCTTCAATACAATGCTCACTCTTCTTGTTTTGAACCAACCTATAAAATATATCTTACTTGCAAACTCAATGGTTAGTTTAATAGCATGATTCAATATATGCAACATACATATTAAATAACATAATCATGCTTAAGTACTTGTAGCATATATATGATAATTAATCTTTATATATATCAATGTTACTATTCAAATACATTTGTCATCATCAAAACTTATGGCATATAGCCTTAGAGTCAACACTAACTATGATGTTATCGTACCTCGAACAAAAGGAAGGTCCTTCGAATGAGCTCGTTCTCGAGATGTAGGGCTCTCCGTATCTAAAATTGTGAAGGGGTGAGTCCAAACTACAAGACTAACCCAATAATAGCCCTACCTATCACTACACACATAACTATGCATACACAACATCAATTATAAAAAAATATATATATTTATCCTTTATACGAGATCATAATATCATATAATTTAAATTATGGCATGACATGTTCAATGAACCTCGCACATGTATAATCATAAGGCAACCGAGGGTATTCACCATCACAACGTGACACACACAAACATAATACACATAATCATAATACACATAACACGGTCACAACAATGTAATCACATACGCACATTAACACATTAGCAACCATAAGTCTCCTTATCTCCTTATTGCATTGTACCCTCCTTATTGCCTTGCACGCCCTCACTATGTATGTCTATATGTGGGACACAAATTTACATAAGAAACTCTTGGCTCTCATTAGCCATACATGATCCTTTTCCACCCTTATTTCCTTGCATGTGGTGAACCACGAATTTTTACATTTAACGGTGCCCTTTGACAATGTGTTCATTGACACATGCCCATTCGGCACAAAACCATCCCTGACATTCCTCTCTTGATTACTACCATTATTACATGAGCCCTCTTTATTATATAACATCTCCATACATGCTAAGGATTAAGGTTTCCTAAATTTATTTAAAGATTCATCACAATGGTAAACAAATTGCTTGACCCTTTAGCATGCAATGGATTCCTCATGAATTACCAAATCTCATAAATCATAGGTACATACATGAGAGTGTGCTCCTTGGGCAATCAAAGAGGAATGTGGAAATTTGCATATTAGCCCAGAGGCCATGACATTGCCTGAAGGCCATATACACATTCACAAGTGTAACACAAAGTTTTTCATCACATTACATGCTCAAGATATTTATACAAGGCTTAATATACATTTCATGAAAATATCATTAATTTTGGAATCATCAACATATCTTTACTAACTAATTGCTCTAGACCATGCATGTACTCTAGCATGCTCAACCCATTTACAATTGGAATAAAACTTCTCTACGATTTACATCTACCATATAATTGCTACTCAATACATTTCACATTAATTCATTTCAATGGTACTAACATCCACAAGTAATATGTATGGTCATATAATGAGTATGCAAGGTTTCATTCCAAAATTTATTAAACATCATCACATAATTTCTACTTACTAAACTTTAAAGGCAAACTTAACAATTTCAATAAAAACAACCAAGATAGAGCTATCCATCACCTCTACTCCAAGCTAATCATTTCATCCCCAAAAGATGTGGAAGACACATTAAAGAATTCATCCCAATAAGATAACCATGTAAAAATATGTCAATGTCACAAAAAAGAGAAATTCTTAATACTAATTCTGACATTTGATCACTACATTAGTTATAACTCTTAAATGGTAAAAAATTTTCAAATGAAAATTTTACCATTAGAAACTATATTCAAAGATCTTTTCAACGATATAAGATTTGCTAAAAACAAAGTCCAGATAAAAGAGTTATGACAGTTTGAAAACTAAGTATGAACCTCCAAACATAGTGCCACAATTGGAGCTTACTGCCAAGGTGATGCTTGGGCGCCACTCCTTCACCCTCAAGCCCCTTGGCTAGGTAGCCATGGATGGAGCTCGAAGATGGCTTCATCCAAGGCCAAACTTCCCTTTTTATGGTTCCAACACTTCATGGGTTCAATTTGGGTAATCTTAGACAAGCTAAAGACACAATTTACAACCTCAAAAATCCAAAGCCACATTCAAGAGGAAAGATTTCAAGAATTTAATTAAATCTCATACTTTCAACAAATCTCAACTTTTCTTCCAATGATTCAACTATATTTAACAAGGGTTTTCTCTATCAACAACTTACAACCACAATGCCACACACATTTGATCAAAAGGAACATTATATCAAATTTTCCCAATTTGCTAACCTAGGGTTTGCTTCTTGAAAGGAAGGAAGGAAGGAAGAAGAAGAAGAAGAAGAAGAAGAAGAAGAAGAAGAAGAAGAAGAAGAAGAAGAAAAAGAAGAAGAAGAACATTCACTCACCAAGTCTCCTAAGTTTCCTTCATTTTTCCTTCCTTCCTCAAGCTGACCGTGATAGGGATGCATGAGATGGAGAGAATGGATGAAGATGAATGGTGCATGTGTGTATTTAGGTTAGTGTATGTGGGGCCCACTCATTTTTCTTTCATTTTGGTCCCTTTGGTAGCCACTTCAATTAAGAACTTGCAAGGGAATTGGGAAAACTTGATCATAATTAGAGCACCCATTTACACTTCTATAAAATACACATCATCACATCCCATTTTCATTAAAATACTAAAATTTCACATTTGTTCACTTTAGTCCCTCTCACTGTCCCGACTACTTTAACCTCAATTCCACCATCCTTAAGGTACCAAACTCATAATTCCATCCTCAAAAGATCCACTCTCCCTCATGGGTTCCTATTCAGTCCTCTTTCACGAGTACTTCATGTTTTCTTTTCTTTTCACTTTAGTCCTTAAACGTTCTTCCTAGCTCACCACATATGTTTTATTTTCTGTTACAAATTTTACTTGCTCAAGGGAAAATCTTAATCTTTATTAAACTTTAAGACCTTTCGTTTCTTTAGTCAAAGCTCCTTAATACACAAAAAATTTTCACTCTCCCAAATTTACGTACCTTTTACCGCACAGTAATACTTAGGGTATTACACATTTAAAGTTTGAAGTCTCAATCATTCTCTCTCTCATTGTATATGGGGGATGGGGGGTGGGGAGTGCCTCCCTGCTCCCTATTTCGGCCCTCGATCCCTGCTATGGGAAACATTTAGCCCCCATCCTGATCCCCTTACTCTCCACGAGTCCCCGCAGGGTTATTATATTTTTTTTAAAATATAAATGGCAATTTTATTAGTGCTAGCTCACGTGGCTAACATGTAGCACTGTCAAAATTATCTAAGCTCGTCCATGCTTGGCCCGAGGGCTCACGAGCTAGCCCCCAAGCCAAGCTTTTTTTAATATTTAAATAATATAATATTAAAATTATTTTAGTAAAAAATTCAATATTTTTTTAATTGAAATACAATTTATACAAGTAAGATATTATTTCTTTAATATTTTTAAATAATCAATAACTTTAATTTTCCATATTTTCTTTTTAAATTAACTATATTATATTTAAAGTTAAAAATTCTATATTTATTTTTAAAAAATTACAAAATTTTTCGTATCCAAATTTACTATAATTATTAAATATAATATTATAAAATATAAAAATGTAAAAAAGTGGGGTTATTTATATAGTAAATAATATAATTATGTAAAACAATTTTAAAAAAAGGCCGGTTCATTTCGCCCCATTTTTTAAATGGGCAAAAAAATCATGTCCAAGCTGGCTCGTGGGTTTTGGCACGTTTTAACAGTGCTACTGACATGTGTGTGCTTAGGGAGACACATTGGTGGTGATGTGTCTTATGAAAAAAATTCACGTTAGCATTTTGTTTAATTATGTTAACGGCGTTAGTTCTAAGGATGAAATTGAAATAAATTAAAAATATATATATGACGAAATCAACACAAAAAAATATTAAAGACGAATTTGAAACTTGAATCAAATGTTAGAGACCAAAAAGATACTTTGCCAAAACAAAAAGTAAAATAAAGCCCCACCAAGGAAAATGAGTAGTTAGAATAGATGGCCATAGAGCAACAAGAGAATAGTACTATAACATGATAAATTGATAAAATATTAAAAATAAAAAATAATATAACAATTGACCAAAAACTAAAAATAAAAATAATGCAAATAGATGAAAAAATATTTTAAAAATCTTGAAATTATAACCAAATATATTAAAAATATTTTTGATGAGTTAAACATGAGAACATCACATCTTTAAAAATCTCATTTTTATAAATAACATTTCCAAAAGTTTGCTCTATTCATGCGAATTTGCAACTAAACACTCCAAGGAAAATTTCAAATTCAGGTATCATTAAGGTTTTTTTAAGTGAGTCCAACAATAAGGTTGTTTTTGGCAAATCATTTAAGCTAGTCTATAACTTATTGACTAGCTTATAAGTTCGTTAGAAGTATTCAGTAAACAAGATTATTTTAATAATTTATAGTTTATTCTAAGATACTACCTTTAATGGCTTATAGCTTTTATATTTTTCTTCTATTTTTACCATTCTTATTTTATGAAAATACTCATTATACTATTATTTTACATACATTATATATAATAAAATATAAATAAATATTATATATATAACATATTTATATATATATATAATATATTTAATTAATTATATATATATATTAATTTAAATTAATTTAATTAAAAATGATATGTTTATTTTGTATTACTGGGATTATAAAATATTTGCATTTTTATGTCATTTTACAATTTTCAGTTACTTCAACTGCTACTTTTTTCAAACGCTTCTAATTCAATAAGTTAGCTTCTAACTTTTCAGCTAGCTTATTAGCTAATTTTAACGAGCATATACTAAAACAAACAATACTTTCTTTTTATATTTTTGGTCCCTAATAAACCAATGGTCAAAACTCACCATTTGAAAAGGTTAAAGTTTGGGCAAATAATTGACAAGTTCATTATTATCGAAAAAAAAAGTAAATTACTGATTAAAATATTATAATAATTTTATTTTTATTTTTAAAAGATTAAGTATCTTAATTTAACATTTAAAAAATTATATTTATTTTAATTTAGTTATTTTTATTTTTAAATTATAAAATTCATTGTAGTTAAATTTTAAATCTTTTGTTGTCAAAATTAGTTCAATAAATAGAGATAAAATTAAGTCAAATATAATATTTTAATGATTAAATTAAGTCTCTTAATTTTTAAAAATTAAATTAAATTAATTATAAGTTTTCAATACAGTTTAAGTAGTTTAAAAATTGGAGGCGTCAAAATAGGGCCCCACCTAAGGAGGAAGTGAAGTAGTTGGCATAGATGGCTATAGAAACCAGAGAGAGTAAGGTGATTGGTGTGGTCTAGTTGATCAGTCCATGTAGTTAGCTCTCCTACCCCAACTGTATTCAATTATTACACCCAGCCAAAGGCCCAAAACCTCTCCATCTTGCACTCCTCCCATATATTCAAGGCTCCGATCCGTTTTCCCATCGTATCTGGGTCTCTCTTTATCTGCATCCATTTCAGGTACTTCTTCCATTCCTCGTTTCCTTCAAATTGAGGGCTTATAGTTTCTAGTTTTCCAACAATTCATTGCAAAATCCGATTTTTCTTCTTCAAAACCCACCTAGTATGATGGTTTATTCCCTGACCATTTCGGAGTCCTGAATGCACTATTACTTCACTTTTGGTTTGATTTAAAATAGCTTGGAACATCCCATTTTGTGCTTCGAAATTGCCTATTTCGTCAGGGTTTATGTACGCCTAAGCTTGTCTCTTCTGGAGGTAGTGATATATTTGGGTCTCATGCGAATCTCTCTTTTACTCCATTGATTTTCAGCTTGTGCTTCACAGGGATATTGCATAGAACTGTTTACGAGTTGATTAAGTTTGTCGCTGGCACTAAACTTGTCCAGTGAAGGGGGTCTATCTCGGTTTGAGGATGAAGGTCGCAGTGGTTTCGCGGAGTGGAAGAGAAGTCGTCAAAGGAGGCATTGATATCAGTGATTCTGTATGTCTCCTTACTTTCAATTTGCTCCTTTTGCGTGTCATGTTTATAATTGTGATTGTTTAGTTTAGATTCGTTTCGATAATTCTTATGCACTTTCTTTTTCTAAAAAAAATTATTAATGTAGACAACTTTCTGAAGTAATCATTCATGGTTTCTTTCATTGTTTCTTTGCGATAGGCTACTGTAGCAGATCTACAGGAGGCGATTCATAAGCGAAGTAAGTGGAGCATGTTCTCTCTTTTTGCTAATCCTATATATAAATTGGAATGAATTCTTCATTTAGTAATTTGTTGGTGTTATCTGAGAAGGAAAAAGCCATTAATTAGACTTAGGTCTTTGCCTAAATGGTTCTTACTTAGCTTTTTCTGTGGATGGTTTCGGTTTTTCGATGGCTAGATAGCTAAAAGTCTCTGACTCTGATGAATTTATTAATGTATTATAATTTATAACTTATCAAAAGCTTACTGCATGATGATAATCTCCTTGACTTCCTCTGTTGACCTGATAAGTCCATTTCTATTCACTGTTCTTCCTAAAATTACCTTAAAGTTCAAGTTAAGGTGTTTCTTCTTCTAAATGATGGTAAAAGCATAATACAATTGTTGAAGTTCCTTTGGTCCTATAGTAAAAGGATTAATAAGTTCCTGTCCCCGAATTTTTGGCATCCTTTACTGGATTGGCAAGTCTATTTCAGGATCTTCCTTCTTAAACTATGCCCTAAAGAATTGCGCTTCCTATTTTTCTCACTTTGATGCAACTTAATATTCCAAGATATGGCAGACTTTTTGATTTATTTATTAAAAATTGCTGCATCCTTTTTCCATTATCTGGTTCTATCAAAATTCCAAAGTGCCCAATATATGTTGTAAAAGGAAAACCAGTTTTACTGTATTAGTAGCCCCCCTGAGGAAACTAATGGGATGATCCAAATTGTGAATCCCAAATTCATTCTACTTAAAGGATTCATGAGAATACCCAGCTTTTAATTATGGAGTATCAATTCTGGAACCTGAAGCTTTAGTAACCCCTAAAATTTGGTCATGGCTTATTACCTATAATGGCAAGATTATGGAGTTCTGATGCTAATCCAGTGAATTCCACTTCAGTTACTATCTATATACTTTGTGGCTCTTGCTATTCCATTTTGAAATCTCTCTTGGAAGATAAAGTATGCTTCTATTGAATCCTTTCATGATTCATGTTTCATATTAACAGCCAAGAAGTACTATCCAACAAGGCAGCGCCTTACACTCCCCATCCGACCAGGATCAAAGGAAAGGCCCATTGTCCTTAATTACAAGAAGAGTCTCAAGGACTATACAGATGGAAATTCAGACAACCTCACTGTTTTTTTCAAGGACTTAGGCCCGCAAGTTTCGTATCGTACACTTTTCTTCTGGGAGTATTTGGGTCCTTTGGTCCTCTACCCAGTCTTCTATTATTTCCCTGTCTACGAGTATTTTGGTTACAAAGGCAAGCGAGTCATCCACCCAGTGCAGACATATGCCTTGTATTATTGGTGTTTCCATTACTTTAAACGTATTCTGGAAACTTTCTTTGTCCATCGCTTCAGCCATGCAACCTCTCCCCTTTCAAATGTGTTTCGCAACTGTGCTTATTACTGGACATTTGGCTGTTATATTGCATACTATGTAAACCATCCACTGTATACCCCTGTAAGCGATCTCCAAATGAAGATAGGATTTGGGTTTGGGATACTCTGTCAAGTTTTGAATTTCTATTGCCATATTTTGCTGAGGAATCTTCGTCGGCCTGAAGGGGATGGTGGATATCAAATCCCACATGGCTTTCTCTTCAATATCGTTACATGTGCAAATTATACAACAGAGATCTATCAGTGGATAGGATTCAACATTGCTACGCAGACTGTTGCTGGTTATGTTTTTCTTGTGGTTGCCGCTGGTATCATGACCAACTGGGCTCTTGCAAAGCATAGGCGTTTGAAGAAGGTCAGTTTCCCTACACATAATCATGAGAAATTTACATTGTGTTAAAAATGAAACTGTGAGGGCAAAATAAATATGTTTTACCTGAGTACTTTCGTGCTCTGAAGACTTATATAAAATTTTTTATATCTTAGTTATCAAGTTTTCTATTAAAAATAGAACATATGTAAAAAGTTTCTCAAAAGACCAAACATGCAATGATGAGTTACAAAAAATATAAATTTATTTTTTAAAGACCATGCATGTACTTATTGTATTATGATTAGAGAACCATATACTTGTTATATATTCTAATTAAAGAACTTGATAACAAAAATATAAGAAACTGCATCTAAATATTTTTTTCCAAAAAAAGACCTATATATGTGTTAAATGCATGTCAAATATAATGCAATACTTGGAGGGGAAAAAAAAAAAAAAGGAACTCTATGGGTTCTTCCGTGACCTCATGTCTGTCTCCATGTTGTGCACGTTTGTGTTTGTGCTTCTTAAGCTTGCTTGTAAAGGATCTATAGTTCAGTATACCCAAATTTCATATCACAGTATTTTGGCTTTGGCTAAGCTTTATTTTAAAGAGGTCTGATTCCGTAAGAATCATTTTTATGGTGTCAAATAACCAGAGAAGTGTATGTTAAAAATAAAAGGATAATTATGATGTCAAATAAAATAAAACATTCATGTAATTGAAGCACCAAAAGATTTTTCACCAGAAAAGCAGCCTGATGGCAAAAAGCAGAATCAAAATATGCGATTCTCAATGTTTGCCAAATATCCACTTATGTGATAGAACATACAGACAGAAAACTGAGTAGCCTTCAATTGAAAAGAAAGTGCAACCAGAGATTACAAATCTCCTAGGACTCCTATTGTAAGTTTATCCTTCTGCCTACCTCCTATCGAAAACCCACTACCCTCTTATTTTCCTTCCTTCCCACAACTCTCACCCATAACTGCAAATAGCATCAGTTACATAACTGTCCTTCTCCTAGAATATACTTTCCAAGGTCTAGGTAATGTATCTAATAGGATATCCGTCTCTGTCCACTCTCACATTGCTATCGTTATGTCTGTGTAACATAATTCCACTGCTAAACCAAACACCTAGACTGAAATACTTGTTTTTTCGTTGTTTGAGTATGCTAAGTGAAGTGGATTCACTTTTTCTTGTACCTTTATATTGTAGATCTATGACATAAAGGATGAAACTAGTGGTAAGTAGGTGTGGGTAAATGAGCAAGAGGTCTTAGGTTTAAACCTCTGCTTCATCATGTATCCAAGAAAAAATCCTATCTGATGGAACTAAAATGACTATTTTTAAATAGACAATCTTCTACTTTTTGAATATTCTCTTGCTTATAGATATTGCTTCTGATCTTTGATGTCACCTGCAGTTATTTGATGGAAAGGAAGGAAGGCCGAAGTATCCTCGTCGATGGGTAATATTACCCCCATTCCTGTAGAAGCCGTAACCATTGAGGCCATTGCTTGTTGCTTATCTAGAAGCGGGAATTTAAATTTGTAGCATGATGAAATTGCTAGTGATCCAGTCTTGCCAGATATGAATTTTTCTTTTAGTTTCTTATAATCCATCAGATACTCAATCTGTTATAATTTAATTCGGCTGTAGTTTGCAGAAAATTTGTAGTCATTCCGGATAACATTGGGGATATTTATTTGTTCTTAGTTTAATATTGTTCTATCCAATATAGTGGTGCTAATCACATTTGATCTTGCTGTTTAACTAACTGATCAGTGATTCCTGATACTGTTAGTTATCTTTGCTGATTGAGCCAGGAGGTTAAGGTTTCTTCATATATTTTCTTCTACATTGTAGTTAGCTTCCATATATTTTTGTTGGATAAATTATACTTATCCCTTGTGATTCACCCGAAATCAGTTTTTGCTACTGTGGAAATGCGTTTCTAACATCCCTGTTTTGAGCATCTAACCATCTTATGGTGTTTCACATTTGAAGTTTCCGTGAAAATAATCATATAGATTATAAAATATATATAATTTTACTATTAAAAGTTGATTTACTTATATTTTGAGCTATGTTTTAAAAACTGAACCGGTAGAGTTCATAGTCAGATTATGATTGAATTGCGGTTGAACTAGTGATACATAAGAAATATTAACAAAATAAAATGTATAATTAAAAATAATAAAATACTTTACATAATTAAAAAATTTGTGAAAAAAAATACTTTCAATTTTTTCCTATTAAGCTTATTCACTCTTTTTTCTATGGCATTGGTCAAAAAGGACTAAAAGGCACAAATCTCCATGCCCCAACAAAGAAACAAAAAAGGGTCACATCTGTGATAACTGTTTATATATTTTTGAATAAATAAATATTTTTTAATTTTTATGATTTTTTAAAATTATGTTCTCATTCAGTTTCTCTACACATGTGTCTTTCTTCTTCTTTTTTTTTATTTCCTGTTCCCAATGCCTAAATAGCATAGGCTGGTCTTTCCTTTGCAACACAGTTTCATAGGTTTTTCTCTCTCATTTTTTTCTTTGGAGCTTCGTATCAACGCATTCTTTCACTGGAGAGGCCTATGTCCAGCGAGAAGATGGTTAAGGAAGGCCAGGGGCTCGAAGCCATCGAATTCGACTAATCAATCGAATAACTTCTTTCTCTTTGTCCATATCATTCTCTCTCTCTCTCTCTCTCTCTCTCTCTCTCTCTCTCTCTCTCTCTCTCTCTCTCTCTCTCTCTCTCTCTCTCTCTCCTCTTAGCTTCTTTCTCCATTTTCATCGCTGAACCACACTAGTGGAAAAAAAAAAAAGAAACAAAAGATGGAATCGGTGAAATTGGTAACCCAGCTGATTTCACCAGTTTTCTCTATTGGTGATTCAATGTATTGACCAGATCGAATCTAAGATTAGTTTACTGTTCGATTGGTCGAACCGGTCGATCTAGTTTTTTATACCATGATTTCGAATATTGCTATTCTTGAAATTAAGGCAAAAGAATAATGTCTCGTGATTAAATGATAATGAAACAAATCATTACAGAATTAAATTAAATTAAATATTTTAAGATTAAATATACTATTTGGTCCTTGAAATATACAACTTTTGATTGATTGGTCACTAAAAGATGGGAGTGGTCAACTAATAGGTTGGACCTGATTGACTACTTTATCTCTACCAAAACTGATATGTTGAACCTGAGACTGACTGATCGATTGTTTTTAAGAAACCAATTGACTAATTGGTCTTTACTAGAATTTTATATGAAAAATAAAGAGTTGACAGTCGACTACTATTTTTAGAATCTCACTTTTTTCACACTTTCATCTAATAATGTCATAAATTTTCATTCTAAATATATAAATATACTCCCATCACTGACTTAGGCTTAACAAGAATGCTTACACTTGCTTAACTAGCCATAGCTCACATTCATGCATTTACAATAACATGTACCCATATAATTCATACAAAATGACTTCTATATTCAAGAGTTTTCCATTAGTCATTGAATATAAGCCCGAGATCGCCAAAACTGTTGAAGATGCGTTATCAAGATCTTTTCATACGGCGTATCCGACTCATACATCTTTTTTAACTGCTATAAAGAGTAATTACAACAAGATGCTGAAATTCAAAAATTAATTGACCAATGTCGCGATCAACCTGAATTACATGAGCTTCATTCTTCTCCTATCGGTGGTCATGTTGGAACTAGTCAGTTCTATTGGAAAAACAGGCAAGTTGATATCAAGAAATTTGTCAGAGAGTGCTTATTTTGTCAGCAAACAAAGTACTTCCAAATATACTCTTCTAATTTGCAATGGACTTTATTACTAGATTACCCCCTTCCTGTTGTGAAAAATGGAGTATTTCAAAAAGAATATTTTAAATTGTTGTGAAAATAATTTTAGAAAAATAATTTAATTATTTTTATCCTTATCTGAACATTATGGGATTATGTTAATTGCATATTGATATAATTTGTTTCTAAAATCTTTGACTACTTCAAAGTAGTTATTTGTTTAAATTAATTTATTAATATTATTTGTAACTGACTACACCCATGATCTTATCATGTTAGTTTATAATTATCCTCCTAAATTTAATAATGAAAATTAATTTATTTTCATTATGATATTTATTCTCCATGCCTTTTCTAGGTTTTGGTAATTAACACTTTTTTTTAATGACATTTATGGGGTTACACAATTTTCTCTTTTTCTTTGCTATTCTGTGACCTGGGTGTTATCCCAGAAGGGCCTGTTTTATCCTGAAAGGAAAGCCACGAATCTTTCCTTAAGGACAGTGTCAACCAGAGCACGACTCAAGTCATATTTTTCAAATAATTTCCTCAAATTTTCCAACAATCTTAAGGAAAGAATTCACTGAAGGAAAAATTGAGTGCGACGCATCAGTTGAGAAAGAAAGACGGGAATAACACGCATCAGTTGAGAGTGACGAATCGGAGAGAGGATATTGATGAAAATAGAAAGACGGGAACGAGACGCATAGAGACGGAGAGAGACACATCGAAACCGAGGGTGAAGGCTTGATTCAAAGAGCAAGAGGCACATTCGGGAGGTGGTACTCTGATGACGACGATGACAATCATAATATATGAGTATGTGTTCTTTTCAACTCCAAAGTGGGACCCGTCACTATAGAGGTATTTTAAAATACATCCCTTATGAATTAAAAATGGTCTTTCACATTTTTGCTTACTTATCTCACATAAAGAGTCTAAATAAGAAATTTTTAATGAAATGAGATTCGAGTTTTTAATTTATTTTAGTTTGGGTCTGATGTGGAGTAAGATTCTAACATGATCAAAATTTTATAATTGGTTCTTTGGTTCAAATTATATGTTCAAAGTCTGACTTGTTATTTGGTTTGAGCACACACAATTGATCCTCTTGTTAATAATCTAAAGTTACACGTGGGGAATTTGGAACTTTGTGATCATTTTAGTTTCCTTTTCATATAAAAATAGTGATTATTATAGTTCATCTACACTTAAACTTTTGTGTACAATGCTTCAGTTATTTGATCATGGTTCTATATATCCTGTGATCGTGTTGTATTGGGTTATTCAATTGATTATATATAGTTTAGGTCAGAGGGATATTAACCTAATACTATGTATTTGGAAATCAAGGATTCATGTGTGTATGGATTCAAATATATATGACAAAGTGGCAAATGTAATTATGGATGTTATTATTATTATTGTTTTATATATATTATATACATATAACCGTTGGCCTTTTGAGTTCTAATATATATGTTTGGGTATATCAGTTATTATATATATATATATATATATATATATCAGTTATATTTGGGTGTTGGGAAAGAATTTAGAGAGGCCCACCATGAATTAGGATCATCATACAAAGTCATAGTTGTGCTTCTGCCGTAGGTATATTTCTTTAATGCCTTGGGAATTAGTTATTGTCTTAATATATGTGTGGTGTCTATATATATAGATATGTATGTATGGGTCATGCGCGTATCTGTATTATATATATATATATATATATATATATATATATATATATAGGTGTACGCGCATATGAGAGTGTGTATATTATAAATATACATATATATTGGATATTATTGTTATTGTTTCATATACATTGATACATATATAACTGTTGTCCCATATTTTGAGATCTGTATATATATATATATATATATATATATATATATATATATATATATATATATATATATATATATATATATATATATATATATATATTTGTGTGTGCGCGCGCGCATGAGATTTGGAAATATAGGATATGGAAGCTATGTGAAATCTAATTATGCTTTGGGAAAATACATATATTTATATACTTGGGAAATATTTTAGAGAATATATGTATAAATTTATTTTGAGCTTTGAGAAATTTCACATAAAGAGTCTCATATGAATATTATATTTTTTGGTGAAATAAATTGTGGATTTCTTGAAAATGGCACTATAACCATTAATATGGAGGTTATAGAATTTTACAAAAATGTTTTCACCTAAATTATTATTGTTGTTAAATAATATTGTAAATTACACTTGTCATTTTGGAATCAAATTTTTTGTGAATTTGTGACCAAACTTGTGAACATTGGCATATAAAATTTAGGTCAATTTAGAAATCGAGAAAATGATTTCATTGATATGATAATATACGGTTAATTTTCAAATTGAGGAAATCATCTCATTGAGATAATGATATGCCATATGTAAAAATTGAAGTAAGCATTTTTGAATGCTAATTTTTTTTATTGTACAAAGAGATACAATAAATTTAAAAATGTTGGGTCAATTTGTAAATTAACAATGCCATCTTATTGAGATGATGATATGTCATAAGTAAGAATTGGAGTAAGCATTTACGAATACTAATTTCTTACAACATTTTTATTGTACAAAGAGGTGCAATAGTGTTAAGTTATTGGTCACAAAATTGAGATTAAAAAGTTTTTAAATGATTATGTGTAGTCATATTCTTATATAATGTTATTATATGGTGGATAAATACATATGTGCATATATATTATGTGTTTTGATGTCCACCAATAATAATTTTGAGATTTTAAAAAGAGTTAATTATGTGCTAAATTAAAGTACTTGTAAGTTGTGGTATTATAATCTTACATATTGAAATAAAATTTTTATAACAAAACTAGTAAGATGCCATGTGAATTGCGAAAATGTTATATGCCTATTTTAAAAATATTTATAAAGTGTGGGGGTGCCCTGCCAAAGTTATTTTGTGTGACTATAACATAAAAAATGTTTTAGAATTTTATGTATAAATTACTTGCCCTAAATTGTTGCATTTTCACTTTTAATATGGATTGATGAGTGTATATATAATTAATAGATAATAAGTGGGAGATATTTATCCGTATATGTTTGACATGTTAATTTTATATTAGCATAGATGTTATACATAAGACAAATAGCTACCTGCATCTAATTTTTGGTATGAAAGATATGGGTGAAGTAAATGTGATTTAGAGGTTAAAATCATAAGAAAAGGTGATAGTATTTTGCTGTCACACGAACATTATGTTCAAAAGCAATTTAAAAAATTTGATCATCTTGATGACAAACTAGTAAATACTTCTTATGATTCTAACACTTAATTAGATAAAACAAAGCTGAGTCTGTTGCATTTAATGAACTTCACTTAATCTGACATAACTTATGATGTATGTCAGTTGAGTGTATATATACACACAATCCTAATAATGACCATTTGAGATGCTTTGGTCAAATTAATAAAATAATTGAGATTTACCATCAATTATGGTATTTTATAAAGTGGATTTCCCATTGTATTAAAAGAATACAATGATGCTAAATGGATCTTTGATTCAGATGAGACAAAATCCACTAGTGATTATGTTTTCACCCTTGATGGTGGTACAATATCTCAAAGAGCAGCTAAACAAATTTATAGAATTACTCTAAAATTAGAGTTGGCTGAAATTAAGACTAAGTGGTAAAAAAAAAAACTTCTTAGCACATTTTTCATTGAGGATGAGCCAAATGATGTTAATGTCTATGTATTGTGATTGCCAAATGGCAATAGTCATTGTAAAGAACAAAACTTTCAATGGTAAGAGCAGACACTTGTGTTTGAGACACAGTTACTAAGCAGTTGCAAAAAGATGAAATTTGAAGTACACTGATCATGTACTTTATTAGGCCAATCCTTTGGCTAAACATGCATGTAGGAAGGAAATTAATCTTTCACACATCGAGGGGAAATGGACTTAAGCCAATTGAAATTAATAATGATAGTAACCCAACCTTTATGATTGGAGACCCCATGAAAAAAGTTCATATGGGTAATAACAAGTCATCTGTTAATTCTGCTAGCACTAATATTTCAGTCCTTTTCCTATGGTGTAAGTATGAAAGTGTTAGAATACATTGATTGAGAGGTTGAGAGCGAATCTCATAATGATTTTCATAGCCCTTAAGGGTGGTGTATTCATTGCAGATACACTTGATAAAATCACTTATATGAGTGTGGAGTGGGACTGCTCCTATGAGATCTTGGCGAAATCTCTTGAGCACTCATGAACACCAGGCATGCACACGGCCGAAAAAGAATAAGAATTTATTGGTTCATAGAAGTTATATGCTTCACCACTGACTCTGTGATTTATATCTTATTTATCTAGACCTGGTTCATAGTATAATAGACACCAGAATCGAAGCATCTATACCCATATGTGTAACCCAGAACATTGTCTAATTTAAAATCTCTTTTTGAAATATGTGGGGGATTGTTGTGAAAAATAGAGTATTTCAAAAAGAATATTTTAAATTGTTGTGAAAATAATTTTAGAAAAATAATTTAATTATTTTTATCCTTATCTGAACATGATGGGATTATGTTAATTACATATTGATATAATTTGTTTCTAGAATCTTTGACTATTTCAAAGTAGTTATTTGTTTAAATTAATTTATTAATATTATCTGTAACTGACTACACTCATGATCTTATCATGTTAGTTTATAATTATCCTCTTAAATTTAATAATGAAAATTAATTTATTTTCATTATGATATTTATTCTCCATGCCTTTTCTAGGTTTTGGTGATTAACATTTTTTTTAATGACATTTCTGGGGTTACACAATTTTCTCTTTTTCTCTGTTGTTCTGTGACCTGGGTGTTATCTCAAAAGGGCCTGTTTTATCCTGGGAGAAAAGCCACAATCTTTTCTTAAGGACAATGTCAACCAGAGCACGACTCAGGTAATATTTTTCTAATAAGTTCCTTAATTTTTCCAACACTTCCCATGGTCATACAGTAATTGTAGTGGTAATTTGCAGCCTTGAAGTTGCTGCGAAATTTTTCCACATAAGGTATTTACCAGTGGTTTCTAACACCTTTTTGCAAGGTAACACACTTAAAATGAGTTCTTCAATTCGTGTCGTCCACAGACACAGCCATATGAGGCTCTTAACAGATGTCTTGAGATGTATTTATGCTGTTTTGTATTTGACAATCCCCATTTGTGGTTCAAATACTTGCTTGGCTTAATATTGGTATAATACAACTTATAACACTTCCACTGGTATGACCCCTTTGTTGGGTTTGACTTGAATTTTGTGGGTGACCCGGTTTGTAAACCGACCCACGACCCACGACCCATTTGTCTCTATATATATGAGTGTGAGGGAATTCATTAGAAGAGTGGTTGATGTAATTTCTCTCTGTATAGCCTCCTTCAGAAAATAATACAGATATTCTCTCTGTCCGTGGACGTAGGTCGCATTGACCGAACCACGTAATTTCTTTGTGTGTTATTCTCTATCCTTCTCCTTGATTAATTGCATTTCAGTAACCTAACAAGTGGTATCAGAGCTTTGGTTCATTTTTGGTTCGTCGGTTACTGTAGCACGTCCGAAAATTTTCAGATCCGGCTCCAAAATTTCAGATCTTGCCCCGATTTGGTTGATTTGGAGCATAGGAGACCATTCTCTGCATCTTTGGTGCGTTAAAGAATGTCGGAGACCAATTTTTGGTGGTAAGAAAATTTTCAGATCTAGTTTTAAATCTCAGATCTAGCTTGATTCGCTTGTTTTTTGGGAAAAAGAGACCGTTTATTGCATTTCTAGTGCATTGGAGATCGTTTTTCAGTTGTTTCGGTGAGTTTTTACGGTTGCGAGTACTGTTCATCGCCGGAATCTTCATTGGAAGTACTGTTCATTGCCGGAATCTTCATCGGAAGCACTGTTCATCGTCTTCTACGGCGAGGCACTGTAGCACGGTCAACGGTCAACGGTACTATTTGGTCAAAGTTGCTGTTTGGTCAAAGTTGCTGTTTGGTCAAAGCTGTTGTTTGGTCAAAGCTGCTGTTTGGTTAAAGCTGCTGTTTGGTCAAAAATTGCTGTTTGGTCAAAGCTGCTGTTTGGTCATTGTTGTTGTTTGGACCAAGTTTTCTATTGCGATCGTTATTGTTTCCTCGACACAGTTCCGATAAGTTTATGTTTAATTCAGAAAAGAATTCTGAATTTCTGTGTGAATTTACTGGATTGTGCTGGATTGAATTTCTGGTTTACTGCTGTGAATTTTGTTGGACTGCTGTGTTGAATTTCTGTTAGTGAAGTTCTGGTCAGTTTGCAAGGTTCTGAACAGTTTTGTGAAATTCAATTTCTGATTGCGAAATTTGCTAGTAATTTATCTGCTGTTATTTGAGAAGATGTCGACTCATAAATTCGATATTGAGAAGTTCAATGGATCGAATGATTTCACTTTGTGGAAGGTAAAAATGAGGGCACTTCTGGTTCAGCAGGGATGTGCAGTGGCATTAGAAGGAGAAAGTAGTCTACCTAACACGTTGAAAGAAGAGGAGAAGAAGGAAATTTTGGCAAAGGCTCATAGTGCATTACTATTGAGTCTGACAGATGAGGTATTGAGAGAAGTAGTTGATGAATCAACTGCTGCAGGTTTGTGGAAGAAATTGGATGATAAATACCAGAAAAAGTCTCTCACAAACCGGTTATATCAGAAGCAGCGTTTGTATACCCTGCGGATGACAGAAAATATGCAGGTAAAAGATCATCTTGATAATTTTAACCGAATTATCCTGGATTTACAGGGTGTTGGGGTTAAGATAGATGATGAAGATCAGGCTATCATTCTTTTGTGTTCTCTACCAAATTCATATGAGAACTTTGTTGACACTATGTTGTATGGTAGAGATAGTATCTCTGTTAATGATGTCAAAGATGCTTTGCAGTCTAAAGAGCTGAAGAGAAGAGTCTCTAGTTCTAATGAGGATGGTGCAGAAGCAGGTTTGTATGTTGGCAGAGGCAGAGACACTAAAAGGGATGATGGAAAAAGAAGCAAGTCACGGTCTCAGTCGAGGAACAAAGGAGGACCTCGATGTTATCATTGTAAACAAAAGGGGCACATCAGGAAGAATTGTCCACAGAGGAAGAAGGGAAATGACGAGAAGGAACCGAATACCAGTGGTAGTGCTGCGGTGGTGCAAGATAGTTCTGACGAAGAAGAAGACATTGATGTTCTTACAGTCAGCACCTCTGGTTCTGCAAATACTTGGGTCTTGGACACAGGTGCATCTTATCATATGACTTTCTCACGTGAACTATTTACTTCTTTCAAGGAGTGGAATGGTGTTGTGAGATTGGGTGATGATGAGCAGCTTAGTGTTAAGGGCAGTGGTTCTGTACAGATTCAGATGTATGATGGAATAGTCAGGACGCTTGATGCTTGGTATGTTCCTGGTCTACGGAAGAACTTGATTTCTCTTGGTACTCTAGACAAACAAGGGTACAAGTACTCTGGAGAGAATGGACAGTTGAGAATTTCCAAAGGTGCTCTGGTTATAATGAAGGGTAAATTGCAGCATGGCATTTACTTTCTGATTGGTAGTTCTGTGATGGGGACAGTGGCTGTATCTAAATCTTTAGGGAAGAATGATGATTATACAGAGTTGTGGCATTGCCGATTGGGACACATGAGTGAGAAAGGGCTGTCAATTCTAAGTAAACAAGGATTGTTAGAAGGAGCAGAAACTGGGAAACTGAAATTCTGTGAAGTTTGTGTTATGGGTAAACAACGCAGAGTTAAGTTCAGTTCTGGGAAGCATACTTCTACGGATGTTCTGCAATATGTTCACTCAGACTTGTGGGGTCCTTCTCCAGTTGAATCTCAGGGCAAATGCAAGTACTTTGTTACTTTCATTGATGACTACTCTAGAAGGGTTTGGGTATATTTTCTGAAATCCAAAGATGAAGTGTTTGGGAAGTTCAAGGAGTGGAAGACCATGGTTGAGAAACGGACTGGAAAACAGGTCAAAACACTCAGAACTGATAATGGGTTGGAGTTCTGTAACGCTCTATTTAATGAATTTTGCAAGAAAGAAGGTATAGTGAGGCATCGCACTGTACGTCATACACCACAGCAAAATGGAGTTGCAGAACGTATGAATCAAACACTGTTGCAGCGTGCAAGATGTATGCGATTAAACGCTGGCTTGCCAAAACAATTCTGGGCTGAAGCAGTTAACACTGCTTGTTATCTGGTGAATAGATCGCCATCTACTGCAATTGACTTTAAGACTCCTCAAGAGGTATGGTCCGGTAAACCTTCTGATTATTCTGGCCTGCGTATATTTGGTTGTCCTGCTTATGCTCATGTGAATGATGGTAAACTAGAGCCTAGGGCAATGAAATGCATATTTCTAGGGTATGCACCTGGAGTTAAAGGGTACAGACTGTGGTGTACTGAAAAGGATAGAACTCCAAAATTTATTACTAGCAGAGATGTAACTTTTGATGAGTCTGCTATGTTTGGTCAGAAGGAGGAGCTTGGTAGTCATGCAGGTAATAATGATCAAGGTGCCAACCAGAAGGTGGAAATTGAAGTTCAAACTTCAAAAAGGGTTATAACAGACCCTGTACAGCAGCCCAGGGAAGAAGAAGAATCACAACCTATAGCAACAAGGAGGGAAAGAAGGGAAATCAGAAAACCTATGAGGTGTGCAGATTGTGTTGATATAGTTGATGTTAATTCAGTTGCTTATGCCTTGGCAGTAGGTGAAAGTATTGATTCTGATGACCCGAGATCATATAAAGAAGCAGTTGAGAGTAGAGAAGCATCAGAATGGCTGGTTGCAATGAATGAAGAGATGCAATCTCTTGAGAAGAATGAAACATGGGATCTTGTACCGTTACCAAAGGGAGTGAAACCGGTAGGATGCAAATGGGTCTTCAAGAAGAAAGAAGGTATTCCTGGAGTTGAACCAGCAAGGTTCAAAGCACGACTTGTGGCAAAGGGTTTTTCACAAAAGGAGGGAATTGATTATCATGAAGTTTTCTCCCCGGTTGTGAAGCATAAAACCATTCGTGTCCTTTTGTCCATGGTAAGTGTTTTTGACTTGGAGTTGGAACAACTGGATGTGAAAACTGCTTTCTTACATGGAAATTTAGAGGAGCAGATCTATATGTCACAGCCAGAAGGATTTCTTGATTCTGAGAAGAAAGATCATGTATGTTTGCTGAAAAAGTCCTTGTATGGTTTGAAGCAGTCTCCTAGACAGTGGTACAAGAAATTTGATGCATTCATGACTTCCCATGGTTTTCTGCGTAATCAGTTTGATAACTGTGTCTACTCTAAGAAACTTGCAGATGATTCTTATATTTATTTGTTGCTATATGTTGATGATATGTTAATTGCTGCAAAGAACAAGGTTGAAATTGATAGTTTGAAAGCCTTGTTGAGCAGTGAGTTTGAGATGAAGGATTTGGGTGCAGCCAAGAAGATATTGGGCATGGAGATTTGGAGAGATAGAAGTGCAGGTTTACTGTATGTATCTCAACAGAAATACATAGAAAAATTGTTGCAGTCTTTCCAAATGAATAATTCTAAGCCGGTTAGTACTCCGTTGGCGGCACATTTTAAACTTGATGCTAGTACAATACCTATTACAGCTGAGGAAAAAGGGTACATGAGTTCAGTGCCCTACTGTAATGCTGTTGGAAGCTTGATGTATGCAATGGTGTGTACTAGGCCTGATCTGGCTCATGCAGTCAGTGTGGTAAGTAGGTTTATGAGTAATCCTGGGAGAGCTCACTGGAGTGCAGTTAAATGGATTATGCGGTATCTGAAAGGTACGAGTAATATTTGCTTGGTTTATGGTGCTGATAAATCTGATAGTGGCTTGGTTGGCTATACAGATTCAGATTATGCTGGAGATCTTTTGAGGAGGAGATCCTTAACATGCTATGTCTTGACTCTGAATGGATGTGCTGTCAGTTGGAAGGCAACACTTCAATCTACAGTTGCCTTGTCTACCACTGAAGCAGAATACATGTCATTGGCAGAAGGAGTTAAGGAAGGTATGTGGTTACATGGTTTGATTGATAGTCTGGGGTTAAATATTCAGAGACCTATCATTTATTGTGATAGTCAGAGTGCATTAAGTTTAGCCAAGAATCCAGTCTACCATGAAAGGTCGAAGCATATTGATATTAGATTGAATTTTATTCGAGATGTGATAGAAGACAAGAAATTATCCATCGAGAAGATATCCACAGCAGATAACCCAGCAGATATGTTGACAAAGGCTCTACCTTCAGAGAAGTTCAAGCATAGCTTGGACTTGGTGAATGTTTGCATTCCATGAAGCCCTACAGGGCTTGAATGACAGAGATGAATTTGTACTTAGTTCTGGTGATTTGAGAGGATTCAAGTCAAGGAGGGAAATTGTTGGGTTTGACTTGAATTTTGTGGGTGACCCGGTTTGTAACCCGACCCACGACCCACGACCCATTTGTCTATATATATATGAGTGTGAGGGAATTCATTAGAAGAGTGGTTGATGTAATTTCTCTCTGTATAGCCTCCTTCAGAAAATAATACAGATATTCTCTCTGTCCGTGGACGTAGGTCGCATTGACCGAACCACGTAATTTCTTTGTGTGTTATTCTCTATCCTTCTCCTTGATTAATTGCATTTCAGTAACCTAACACCCTTTTTAAGGTGGTTTATGGTAGAGACCCCTTAACACTGATTCGCTATTCTTCATCTAATATTGATCACTGGTATGTTCAACAATAGCTACAAGAATGGGATTTATTACTGACTCAACTTCAAAGAAATCTCACTTGTGCTCAACCATACCATCAACATTCATTCCAGTCACGCAAAAACCGGTAGGCTTAGTCACGAGTATTTTTGGCCACTTTCTAGGTGAAGTGGCTTATAGGTTACGTTTACCTCCAAAGGCTAGGATTCATCCTACATTTTATGTCTCATTATTAAATAAATGCCGGGAAAATTATATTCAGCAAATAGTTCCTTTACTATTACTCATTTTTAAAGAGTATACGCATGTGATTTCTCTGTTTTTTTTTTTTATCTGTTTTTCTCTATTTGTCTCTTTCTAGTAGTTGGATCTCTTTTTTTTTTCTTTGTGCCTGTTTTCAAGGATCCATTTGAAGGAAAAAATTTTAGATAGGTCCCAATACTTTTTTTTCTTTATGCTTGCTTTCAGGGATCTATTTAAAGAAAAAAATTTTAGAGATCAATGCTTTCTTTTTTTCTTCAATAGGTCCCTAAAAATAGGTACAAAGAAGAAAAAAAAAAGTATTAAGACTTATCTAAAATTGTTTCCCTCAAATAAGTCACTAAAAACAGACACACAAAAAAAAATTATTGACCGTTGAATATGTGATCTAACGATCCAATGATTGGTCCAGTATTGCAAGTCTGCAACCACTGTGTATTCTGGATACCCGCAAGGTTAAGAAGGAAGCAAATTGTATTCCTCAAGTTTTGGTCAATTGGGATGGTCTTGAACAACCTACATGGGAAGATTTGGCTTTATGGGAATATTTTCACGTATCCCTTGTATTGCTTCTACCGTATAATACAGTGGAATAATATTCAGTTTTCGTTGAATATATGCTACCATTACCATTAATTTCTCCCCTTACAATTATAATATGATAATACAGTGCTTAATATTAAAATTTATTCAAGATAGAGAAAAATTACTTTCAAAGTATTGCATTATTTTTAATGTGATAATAAAATAATATTGAATATTTCCTTAAATTTTAAGAAGGAAAATTAATAATAAGAATCTAAATTAAAGAAGTTTAAGTTTCTTTAAATTTTTTAAAATTTAAACTTAATATTGGTTAATTTTAAATTTTTTTTAAAATATACTAACACGAATTACCTCCTTAACAATTAACATTAGAACATTTGAAAGAAATAAAATAAGAATTACTTTAAATAAATCACTTTAAATAAAAAAAATGAAGTGGTGAAATTGGAAAAAAAATTGTTTTGGCAGTAAATATTTAGAAATATAAAAAAAAATTAGATAGGGTTTTCTTTTCAAAATATTTTGTACAATGTTAATTTTAAATTTTTTTAAAAAATATACTAACACGAATTACCTCCTTAACAATTAACATTAGAACATTTGAAAGAAATAAAATAAGAATTACTTTAAATAAATCACTTTAAATAAAAAAAATGAGTGGTGAAATTGGAAAAAAAATTGTTTTGGCAGTAAATATTTAGAAATATATAAAAAAAATTAGATAGGGTTTTCTTTTCAAAATATTTTGTACAATATGCATTTCTTCTAAAATTATAATTATTTTGTCATTTATTGTTATATTTAAAATAAGGTTAAAATATATTTGAGGTCCCTATAGTTTTATTGAAGAATGATTTTAGTCCCTATAGTTTGAAAACAATAAATTTAGTCCATGCAGTTTTCAAAACTATGAAATAGGTCCCCGTATTTAATTTTTGGTTAGTCAAACATTAGTCAATGCTAATTAGGATGCTGATGTCAATATTAAAATCCATGTCAGTGCTGACTGTGTACCACTTATGCTGATTTGAACTCCCTAAAAAAAGTTTCAGTTTATTCACTTAGGCTCTTGGTTAAAATTTTTCTTTGGCCTAATTTTTTATATAAACTCGTCTTCTACTTCATCTAGGTCCCTAGTTTAAGAATTTTTTTTTGTCAAAATCATCCCCTACAAATTTTTCAGTTTGTTTAGTTTAGTCCCTATTCTTCACTTTCATGCTTTTTTCTCAAGGTCTAGTCCTCCAAATCAGTCTATAATTTCATTTTTAGTCATGATATGATTTATTCTATCATTTCTACCCAAAAAAAAATACAAAAAATGAATTAAAATTCAAGTTTCAAAGCTTACCTTTTATTTACGTAGGTTATTGGTTAAAATTTTTCTTTTGACCAATTTTTGATATAAACTAGTCCTATACTTCATGTAGGTCTCTAGTTTAAGAATATATTTTTTTGTCAAAATATCCCCTACAAACCTTTCAGTTTGTTCACTTTAGTCTCGATTTTCAGTTTCATGCTTTTTTTTTCATAGTTTAGTCCTTCAAATCAGTCCATAATTTTATTTTTAGTCATGATATGATTCAATTTATCATTTATACCCAAGAACAATACAATAACTGAATTAAAATTAAAATTTCAAAGTTTATGTTTTATTCACTTAGGTATAAATGATAGATTGAATGATAGGTTGTATTGTTTTTGGGTAGAAATGATAGATTTAATCATATTATGACTAAAAATGAAATTATAAACTAATTTAAAAGACCAAACCATGAGAAAAAAACATGAAAGTGAAGAATATGGACTAAAGTGAAAAAATTAAAAATTTTGTAGAGGATGATTTTGACAAAAAAAATATATTCTTAAACTAGGGACCTAGATGAAGTAGAAGACTAGTTTATATCAAAAATTGGACAAAAGAAAAATTTTGACCAAGGACCTAATTGAATAAAAGGTAAGTTTTGAAACTTAAATTTTAATTCATTTCTTGTATTGTTTTTGGGTAAAAATGATAGATTAAATCATATCATGACTAAAAATGAAATTATGGACTGATTTGTGATATAAATGGCTAGTTCCCAATAGGGGTGGTGAATTGGGTTAATAAAAAATTTTCTTTAAAATTTGTTGGAAATTTAAGAAGTTTCTAAATCAAAGTCAAACACAAATGAAAGTATAAAATAGAGCAATGTCAAGATGAATGGAGATAAAGCGCTAGAAACCAAAATTAAAGCTTTTAATCAAATTGAAGAGATAGGAAAAAGAGAAATGAACACAAATATTTATACTGGTTCAACTTAAATCAAGTTTACATCTAGTCCTCAATATTAATTCTTGAGTATTTTACTATCAACCACAAGTTTAAGCAATACGAGTACTTGTGAAACACTACAACAGAGATCTTTGCTTTCTCAAGGGTGTCTCTCCCTTTTACAGTAGGATTACTCTCAATCACAGCCTCAATGAACCTTTCCTTGATTAACACAAATGTAGGATTGAGAAGAAAAAGTTAACTCTCTAAAACAGAGTAAGTATAAAAGTGAAAAGCACTCTAGAAGCAAATAATTGGCAAGTGATTTGACATAACAAGATTCAGAGATAAATAGGATGTGTGTGTTGTAATTTGACAACGCCCTAAAAGAATAGAGATCTGTTGGAAGATGATCCATGATGATATCAACTGAAATCTTCACAACATAGTCGTTGTATTTGATGTCATCATGTCAGTAGTCAACTGATTGACCTTCGACAGTCGACTGATGCTCTTTAATGAGACAATAGTTGACTGATGAATATACGTTAATTGACTGATGAGTCTCTGTCTCGAAGTTAAAAATTCTTTCAGAAGTGATCAGTCGACTAATGGCTACTGAAGGTGTTCTTGAAATGAGGCAGTAACTGATTAGTCGACTAATGGTTTGATGTTAGTCGACTGATGAGCCTCTGTCTGAAAGTTTAAAATTTTCCAGAAATAATCAGTCGATTGATGCCAAGTGATCAGTCGACTAATGACTATTGGAATCATTTTTGAAATTGAGCCAGTGGCTGGTCAGTAGACTAATGAGAGTTAATTAGTCGACTGATAGACATTGATCCTTTGCTGAATCTTAGATAGAGAGTGATCAGTCGACTGTTGTAATGAGATCAGTCGACAGATGACTCTTGGTTAAGTTTTTCAAAAATTTTGCAAATGCTAAGGATTAATAACCATTTTTCAACTTTTAAAACGAGTTTTTCAAAATAGTTTCACTTGTCATTCAAGAGCTTTTACAATATTTTCTAAAGGAGACAAAAAGAAAAGAATCTTCACTTTGAGCTTTTGAGAAATTCTTTTTATCTTGTGATATTTCCCTGAAATTATAGACAATAACGCACAAGAGAAATATAATTTAAATTGGTTTGTTAATCACTAAAATTTAAGAAAGTCTTTGAATGCAATAGGGTTAACAATTTGGAGGACCAAACTGTGAGAAAAATCATGAAAGTGAAGAATAGAAACTAAAGTGAACAAATAAAAAAGTTTGTAGGGGATATTTTGACAAAAAAATATTTTTAAACTAGGGACCTAAAGGAAGTAGAAGACGAGTTTATATCAAAAATTGAACAAAAGAAAAAATTTGACCAAGGACCTAAGTGAATAACTGAAACTTTGTTTTTGGAGTCCAGTGGCTAGTCCATGTCAACATAAGTGGTATATAGTTAGAGCTGACATAAATTTTAATACTAACATTAGCATCCCAGTCAGCGTTGATTAATAGTTGACTAACCAAAAACTAACATCGATGACCAATTTCATGGTTTTGAAAACTACATGGACTAAATAGGGACCTCAAGTATATTTTAACCTTAAAATAAAATCAAAACGTTTATATTAAAATTTAAAATACAAAACCCTTAAACAATGAAATTTTTACACAGGCCTTCCACTTTCAAAATCTTCAATTATTTATAATCATGAAAGCTAGTTAGAATGATTGAATGCGCATTGCAAGCTCATAATCACGTTAGCATCTGTTGAAGACTTGGCAAGCGTACCAATCTTGCAAGTAGTATAGTGAAAATTAAGTAAAAGAATCGTTCCCACGAGGATTAACTTGCTAATTACCCGAGAAATTAAGTTATATTAGTTAGACAATGCAAATTTCGATGGTTCTTGACAGAAGGAAGGTGAAAATGTAAAGTTGAGTTAGAAGTGAGTTGTATGTTATATGAACTCTAAACAAGCACAATGGAAACCACAAGACAAATGCAATTTAATTTACAAGATGAACACAACCTAGGATTGCTAATCCCCCGTCGCTTTTCACAAGTTTTAATCCCTCTCCCTCTTGTTCTCACCGACCATACATGCTAATCTAGGATACGAATATGCTTAGAAGTATTCTCTTGAATGCCAACTAAGACTCAACCCAAAATCTTATAATTCCTTATGTATTCTTAGGTTCCAAAAATGCATAGACCCTAATCTGACTATATGAGGCTAATATCTATATTCCTATGATATTAACGAATCTATCCCCTCTCCTTTGTGGTTCAAGAACTCATACTATCCATTCTATGGTCTAGGTTTTACATTCCTCTCCCAAGTACAGTAAAACCACCAAACAATCCATTAAATTGATCAAGTTTAATGAAAGCATGAAAATGAGAATGAATAAACATGTATTAATGGCCAAACAATCACAAGAGTCAAGAGATTGACAAAACTTAATCCAAACTAGGGTTCATAGCAATCCTAGTTTAGAAATTTAGCTACACATCATTATAGAATACAGAAAATGAGAGAAAGAAGAGAAAACTCCATGATTCCAAGTTGGCTGGAAGAAAAATTGCTTCAATCTTCTCCAAAAGTTGGTTGCCCTAGCCTCCAGAGGTGAATTCGCCGCTCCTCCTTCGTTTCCAACCCAGAATGACCTAAAAATTCAGTCCAAATTGCCTTTTAAAGCCTGCTGCACGTGACAGTAAAATGGTCCGTGCGCTTAAGCGCACGATTTTCCCGCTTAAGCGCGATTTAGGCAGAAACGATTCTTCATCAGCAAAGTGTCACATGCTTAAGCGCACAGTATTCACGCTTAAGCGCATTTTGGACAGAATTAAGCCTCCAATGTTGCAAGCTTCACGCTTAAGCGTGAATATGTCCCGCTTAAGCGTGCATGTGGCAGAGAGGGATCCCTTGTTAAGCTTTATGCGCTTAGGCGCATGATAATCCCGCTTAGGCGTGAGAGTGACAGCAAAATCTTCATTTTGAGCCTCTTTTTCTTTTCCAAGGTTCCTCTTCACCTCAATTAAATCTTGGCTAATGGATTTCTCATCTTTCAACAACATTTTCCTAGCTGAAATACCTGCAAAAGCAAAATCACCAACATAGTTACAAAAGTAACCCAATAAGAATGTGATTAGAAGCCCAAAAATTGCATTTCTTAACCTAAGAGTGAGGTATGTATGCAACTATTCAAAAATTAGGTGTTAAAACCCCAATGACAGCCAAAAGTATGCCAATATGACAGAAATCTCCATAGAATATATATGAATGCTGAGGATTCATCAATCCCCCAAACTTGAACTTTTACTCGTCCTCGAGTAAAGCAATTAAAACATGTTGTAATCAATAAATCAAGACAAGCAAGGCTTCAACTCTCTTTTAAACCCTCAAGCGCTAATTTTCAAAAATCGCAAGGAGATGAAATTTACGTCAGTTTATAGATGCCTTCAGGTTCTAAAATAAACAACGCTTCCTCACAAGTTCTTGAAGTGTGTGTGTGCCTTAGCCAAGATTCAATTTCATGCGAGTGTTTAGCTGAAACTTCAAATAGTTTAAGAAGCATGGAAACAATCAATATTGACAACTCCATAAGCCTGTCTTTATCCTCTTTCTCCACTAAGCTAAACTCTGCACCATTCTTTTATCAAAAGGACTTAAAGCTTGTAATGTGGCTTTGGGCAATGGCTACCAAATGAAGGGTAAAGGAAAAAGACAAACATCAAGAGAATTAAGATTTAGCATCAATAAATATGAAACTTTTTCCTTCCTTCCTTTTTTTTTCTTTTTTTTTATCCCATGCTTTTCTTTTTCTTTCTCTATTCCTTCAAATTGCATTTTTCATCAACATATTTTTCATGTCTCACAAAATGAAAATATGCAATTATCATAAAAATTTGTTGCCATACTCAATCTTCATAGATTTGCATGTCTCTTGAGAGTGACAACTTCAATGTGCTCTTCAAATTTTATTTTAATTTTTTTTAGAGCACTCTTTTACTTCATTTCTTCTTCCACTCTTTGATTTTCTTGTCTCGTACGCCTCCATAAGCAACATCACTTTTTCAAACTTCATAGATGCTATTATTCTCTTGAAAAAGGGTTAGACATTATTTTTCAGGCTTGAAAGGTGGGGCTAAAGTGGGTAAAAGAAAGAATTAACAAATTAAATTTTTTTTAAATAAAAATTAAAAGCTCAAAATCAGGATCAATGGGTAGCATAATAAAAGGATAGATTGAAAGGCTCAATCACACAAAGGAAATACCTAAATCATTTCTCCAAACAATGCATAATTTAGAAATTTCGTTTCAAAAGAGTTTAAACATAGGTTCTAGAATTCTTAAAATTGATAAATAACCATACTAATTAAACTACAAGAATTTTCTATGAACAAATGCACTTAAAATGAATTCTGGCTAATTTGTGCTTAAAAATTTTCAACAACTCCAAGGAAGCAAAGTTTATTAGACAACCTAAACATAAATATAGACTTCCACAAAAGACTTTCATCCTATGCAACAAGTAATCAGCAGATTCATCATAAGGCTTTCACAAGAGACAATTTCCAGCCAGCCAATCTCAACAAATTGAAATACTAGATAAGGCTAGAGAGAAAAAAAATTCAATGCATTCACACAACTCCACAGATCACCAAAATCCTCCCCCAAACTTGAGGCGAACATTGTCCTCAATGGTCGAATAGACGAGAATAAATCAACTGAACAAAAAGGGATTTGAGGGCTAGAAAAAAAAAAACCAAATTAACCAAAAATACTGGAAATTATCAATAAAGAGATCAACAGCCAAAATACAACGTCTCAACCAAATAGACGCTGATCCAATAAATCCAAAAGAACTAGTCAATCAACAAAATGTTCAAACACACAAGTCTGAAATAAAGTTCAATTACAAGAATTCAAAAACAGAAACATAACAGAAACATAAATCCTAGCTATCGTCCTCCTCAAAATAGCAATGAACATCATGAACATATCACAAGGAGAGATCAGCTACAAAAAACATGCAACTAAGCTACAAAGCTAAGCAACTTCACTACAACAAACTATTAACTAAATTAACTTCACACAACAACTTATGCAACACAGTAAAAGATCACACAGCAGTACATACACACAATCGACACAAACAACTAACTATTGCCGAAAATAAAAAGGAAGAGAGTAAGAAAGCTTGGGGTGCCTCCCAAGAGCGCTCTATTTATAGTCCTTAGCTGGACTTTACCGGAGCTCTTATGCCATGGGTTGGATGAGTGGTAGAGAAGTCTTCTCCCGCTCAATTTCGCCACCAAGATAGTGCTTCAATCGATGGGCATTCACTTTAAAGCTTCTAGCACCCTCCTGATCTGAAATCTCCACAGCTCCATGTGGGAAGGCTTCTTTGACAATAAAAGGCCCTGACCATCTAGACTTCAGCTTCCCAGGAAAGAGTTTGAGTCTAGAGTTGAAAAGAAGAACTTGTTGGCCTGATTCAAAGGATCGGGGGACTATTTTTCGATCATGCCATCTTTTCACCTTCTCTTTGTACAATTTAGAGCTTTCATAAGCTTGAAGATGGAAATTTTCAAGTTCATTTAATTGCAAGAGCCTCTTTTCTCCAGCTTTCTTGATATCAAATTTAAGAACTTTGTGGCCCAAAATGCTTTGTGCTCTAGCTCTACGGGGAGATGGCAAGCTTTTCCATAGACTAGCTTGAAAGGAGATGTTCCAATTGGAGTCTTATATGCAGTTCTATAAGCCCACAAAGCATCGTCTATCCTTTTTGCCCAATCTTTTCTTGAAGCATTGACTATCTTTTCCAATATCCTCTTCAATTCTCGGTTAGAGACCTCAACCTGACCGCTTGTTTGAGGGTGATAAGGGTGGCTACTTGGTGCTTGACACCATATTTAGTCAGAAGACTATCCAAATACTTGTTACAGAAATGAGTTCCACCATCGCTAATTAAAGCTCGAGGCACCCCAAACCGAGAAAAGATGTTTTTCTTCAAGAAATTTACTAACACTTTTGAATCATTTACCGTGGTAGGAATGGCTTCCACCCATTTAGAGACGCAGTCGACGGCCACCAGTATGTATTGGCATGAGAAGGAAGAGGGAAACGGACCCATGAAATCAATCCCCTACACATCAAAAATCTCCACTTCAAGAACACTATTGAGTGGCATTTCATGTTTTCTTGAGATGTTGCCACTTCGTTGACATCGGTCACAATTTTCTACAAACTTTCTCGCATCCTTAAACAAGGATGGCCAATACAGTCCACTTTCCAACACCTTAGCTGCTGTTCGAACACTGCTATAATGACCTGCATAGTCTGAATTGTGACAATGCCATAGCACACTTGTCATCTATTCTTCTGGAATGCAGCGGCGAACTATCTGATCGGCACAAACTCGAAAGAGAAATGGCTCATCCCAAAAGTAATTTCGCACATCATGGATGAACCTCTTCTTTTGATAGGTTTTTATGTCTGGTGGCAATCTACCACACACAAGGAAATTCACGTAGTCTGCATACCACGGCAGTTGCTTGTCTCCTACTAGAAATAGCTCTTCATCAGGAAAATTCTCATTGATTTGCGGCTCCATTTCAGCGTGAGCATCATTGCTTAGGCGCGAGAGGTAGTCAGCAACTTGATTCTCACTCCCCTTTCTATCTTTAATTTGTAAGTCAAATTCTTGCAGTAGTAGAATCCATCTGATTAACCGGGGCTTCAAGTCCTTTTTCTCAATGAGATATTTGATCGCTGAATGGTCAGTATGCACAGTGACTTTTGTTCCCACCAGATATGCTCGAAATTTATCAAATGCAAATACCACCGCTAATAACTCTTTTTCTGTGGTGGTATAATTCAATTGAGCATCGGCTAGTGTTTTGCTAGCATAATAAATGGGATGAAAGATCTTTTCACACTGTTGACCCAACACTGCCCCCACTGCATAGTCGCTTGCATCACACATCAATTCAAAGGGTTTCTTCCAATCCGGTGCAACAATAATAGGTGCAGCAATAAGCCTCTTCTTCAACTCAATAAATGATGCCAAACACTCCTTATCAAAGCAAAACGGAGCATCTTTTTCTAGCAAATGGCACAATGGCTTAGCAATCTTGGAGAAATCTTTTATAAATCTCCTATAGAAACTAGCATGACCAAGGAAGCTCCTGACTCCTTTTACAAACACCGGAGGAGGGAGTTGCTCAATGGTCGAAGCTTTGGCTTGATCAACTTCCAAGCCCTTCTTGGATACTTTATAGCCAAGTACAATGCCTTCTTGCACCATAAAATGGCATTTTTCCCAATTAAGCACCAAATTGGTTTCTTCACATCGCTCTAGAACTTGTTTCAAGTTGCCAAGACAACTATCAAATGAAGTCCCAAAGACTGAGAAATCATCTATAAAAACTTCAAGGCATTTTTCCACCATATCTGAGAATATTGCCATCATGCATCTCTGGAATGTTGCTGGTGCGTTACACAAACCAAATGGCATTCTCCTGAAAGCAAATGTACCATATGGACATGTGAATGTTGTCTTTTCCTGATCGTCTGGTGCAATGGCAATCTGGTTATAGCCTGAATATCCATCAAGAAAACAGAAGAATTCTTGGCCAGCCAACCTGTCTAGCATCTGATCAATGAATGGTAGCGGGAAGTGATCCTTCCTTGTATCCTTGTTCAATTTGCGATAGTCCATACATATTCTCCACCCTGTGACCATGTGAGTCGGTATCAATTCATTCCGAGTGTTAGTCACTACAGTCATGCCTCCTTTCTTGGGGACACATTGAACTGGGCTCACCCATGAACTATCAGAAATAGGGTAAATTATTCCAGCATCCAGCCACTTTACAATTTCCTTCTTCACCACATCTTTCATTACTGGGTTTAATCTTCGTTGGTGCTCAATAGTGGGAGAATATCCTTCTTCGAGCTTTATCTTGTGCATACAAATCAAAGGACTAATGCCTCTTATGTCGGCGATCGTCCATCCCAAGGCTTTTTTATGTTCCCGTAAGATTCTCAATAATTTTTCTTCTTACTCCAAACTCAACAGAGAAGACATAATTATTGGCAAGGTTGACGATTCCCCCAAATATGCATACTTCAAATGGGGAGGCAATGGCTTGAGCTCAAGTAGAGGTGGCTCTTCAATAGATGGCTTAGTGTCATGTCCCATCTCGGTGGTCAAATCCAATGACTCCACTTGTTTGTGGTATATAGGAGTGGCATTCAACAGGTTCATAAACTCAACCACTTCTTCATCATCTTCATCCACTTCCGTAGCTACGAGAGATGATTGAAGTGCATCTTCATAATGCACCTTCTCAAAGGTAGTTTGTACCACTCTATCCACCATAGCATCCACTACAGAAATTCTGTAGCACTCCTCTGGATCATCAGGATATTTTGTTGCCTTAAAAACATTAAACTTCACCTCTTGGTCTTGCACCCTCATAGTGAGCTCTCCTTTTTGCACATCAATGATATTTCTCCCGGTAGCTAAAAATGGTCGTCCCAAAATGATAGGGACATCATGATCTTCTTCATAATCCAAGACAATAAAGTCAGCTGGGAAGATGAACTTATCCACCTTAACTAACACATCCTCCACAACTCCTCTAGGATACGCAAGAGTGCGATCCGCTAGTTGCAAGGTGACTGTAGTCAGTCGAGCTTCACCCAATCCTAGCCTCTTGTATATGGATAAAGGCATTAAGTTTATGCTTGCCCCTAAGTCACAGAGAGCCTTTCCACTGAATTTATCCCCAATTGTGCAAGGTATATTGAAGCTTCCCGGGTCTTTGAGTTTTGGTGGAAGCTTGTTTTGCAAGATGGCACTACATTCTTCAGTGAGTGCTACAGTTTCATATTCACAAAGCCTTCTCTTCTTGGACAAAATATCTTTCATGAATTTTACATAACTTGGCATTTTCAAGTGCTTCTGCAAAGGGGATATTGATGTGGAGTCTTTTAAACACCTCCAAGAATTTCTTGAATTGATGATCCAATTTCTGCTTCTCGAATCTTTGTGGAAATGGAGGTTGTGGTTGCATTTTGGGTTTCGGGTGCTCAATGAGGGGCTCAACTTCATTTTTCTCCGGAGTGACTTCTTCTTGATCTTTCCTTTTTTCAACTTCGGCTGTCTTTGGATTACCCTCAATTTCTTTCCCACTTCTCAAAGCAATAGCCTTACAGTGCTCATTTCCTTCTCTTCTAGGATTGGTCTCAGTGTCACTAGGAAGAGTACCTTCAGGTCTACTATTAAGAGCGTTGGCCAATTGTCCCATTTGGGTCTCCAAATTTCTAATAGCCATGTTTTGGCTCTGAATTAAAGATGATTGATTCTAGATCACGGCATCATTCTTAGCCATGTATTGCATAAACATATCTTCCAAAGTGGGTTTCTTTTCCACCTGAGGTGGTGGGGCTATATTTTGATTATTGAAGCCGGGTGGTTGAGAAGGCCTACTAGATGATGACGAGGCCATGGGGTTGAGACAATGATCATTGCTCCATGAGAAGTTCGGATGATTTCTATTTCTCGGATGGTAAGAATTTGAGTAGAAGGTATTCTGGTTCTTCTGGTGATTGCCCATATAATTTAACTGTTCCATGGTAGAATTCTCCTCACAGCAACCATTAATGTGAGCACCTCCACAGAAGTTACAGCTTGGTGCTAGATTACTCACTGCATTTACTCTCACCGGCTCTTGTTGTCTAGCACACAACATCTCAACCTTTTTAGTTAGGGCTTCATTCTGGGCCAAAATAGCGTGAAGAGTGTCCAACTCCAGCATCCCTTTCTTTGAGTTGCTTTTGGCTCTGATGGAAGCATTCTGACTAGCCCCCATGGTCTCAATAATGTCCTTGGCTTGCTCAATTGACTTGCCCAACAATGCACCGCCAGCTGCGGTATCCAGTTTATCCCTGGTTTCATAATTCAATCTACTGAAGAATATTGAGATTTTTTGCCACTCTTGAATGCCATGATTCGGGCATTTCCTCACCATCTCCTTGAATCATTCCCAAGCATTGTATAATGTCTCTCCATCTTGTTGAAGGAATGTTGTAATCTCATTTCTCAATTTTACTGATTTGGAGGGAGGGAAGAATTTATCCAAGAATTTCCTTCGCAGTTCATCCCAAGTAGTTATACTCCCCGGTGGTAGAGTCATCAACCAATTCTTTGCACCATCCCTTAAGGAGAAAGGGAATAATCGAAGGCGGATAGCATCATCTGTAACTCCATTCAACTTGACCATATCGCAAATATCAAGGAAGTTCACAATATGATTGTTCGGATCCTCCATAAGACTTCCCCCAAACTGGTTCTGTTGTACCAGATTTAACATCATAGCCTTCATCTCAAAATTGTTGGCTCCAATCGCGGGCTTCACTATGCTTGAAGCATTCCCAGCATTAACATGTGAAGCGTAATCCCATATTGCTCTGAATCCCATTTGAGGCCCATCAACAACCCCATTTCCAGCATTGATCTCATTACCCTGGTGATTCAAGTTGTCTTCAGCCATTTCTTTTTTATAACTTGGCTTACTTGAGTTTTTCTGGCTTTAGCTTCCTTCCTAACTCTTCTTGCTAGTCTTTCAATCTCAGGTTCGTAAAGAAGGTCTGAAGGATTGAGGGTACCTCGCATACACAATGAAAGGCACTAATTAGCAAAGAACGATAGGAATAACAGAATTAACACAAAAACTAAAATGACTAACTAAGAAAAAAATAAACAAAGAAAAATAGCTATAGATAAAGGTCTAATCTAGCACTTCTTAATTCCTATGAATATTAGCAACAACCGTTAATCCCCGGCAACGGCGCCAAAAACTTGTTGACGACTTGGCAAGCGTACCAATCGTGCAAGTAGTATAGTGAAAATTAAGTAAAAGAATCGTTCCCACGAGGATTAACTTGCTAATTACCCGAGAAATTAAGTTATATTAGTTAGACAATGCAAATTTCGATGGTTCTTGACAGAAGGAAGGTGAAAATGTAAAGTTGAGTTAGGAGTGAGTTGTATGTTATATGAACTCTAAACAAGCACAATGGAAACCACAAGACAAATGCAATTTAATTCACAAGATGAACACAACCTAGGATTGCTAATCCCCCGTCGCTTTTCACAAGTTTTAATCCCTCTCCCTCTTGTTCTCACCGGCCATACATGCTAATCTAGGATACGAATATGCTTAGAAGTATTCTCTTGAATGCCAACTAAGACTCAACCCAAAATCTTATAATTCCTTATGTATTCTTAGGTTCCAAAAATGCATAGACCCTAATCTGACTATATGAGGCTAATATCTATATTCCTATGATATTAACGAATCTATCCCCTCTCCTTTGTGGTTCAAGAACTCATACTATCCATTCTATGGTCTAGGTTTTACATTCCTCTCCCAAGTACAGCAAAACCACCAAACAATCCATTAAATTGATTAAGTTTAATGAAAGCATGAAAATGAGAATGAATAAACATGTATTAATGGCCAAACAATCACAAGAGTCAAGAGATTGACAAAACTTAATCCAAACTAGGGTTCATAGCAATCCTAGTTTAGAAATTTAGCTACACATCATTATAGAATACAGAAAATGAGAGAAGAGAAGAGAAAACTCCATGATTCCAAGTTGGGTGGAAGAAAAATTGCTTCAATCTTCTCCAAAAGTTGGTTGCCCTAGCCTCCAGAGGTGAATTCGCCGCTCCTCCTTCGTTTCCAACCCAGAATGACCTAAAAATTCAGTCCAAATTGCCTTTTAAAGCCTGCTGCACATGACAGTAAAATGGTCCGTGCGCTTAAGCGCACGATTTTCCCGCTTAAGCGCGATTTAGGCAGAAACGATTCTTCATCAGCAAAGTGTCACACGCTTAAGCGCACAGTATTCATGCTTAAGCGCATTTTGGATAGAATTAAGCCTCCAATGTTGCAAGCTTCACGCTTAAGCGTGAATATGTCCCGCTTAAGCGTGCATGTAGCAGAGAGGGATCCCTTGTTGAGCTTTATGCACTTAGGCGCATGATAATCCCGCTTAGGCATGAGAATGACAGCAAAATCTTCATTTTGAGCCTCTTTTTCTTCTCCAAGGTTCCTCTTCACCTCAATTAAATCTTGGCTAATGGATTTCTCATCTTTCAACAACATTTTCCTAGCTGAAATACCTGCAAAAGCAAAATCACCAACATAGTTACAAAAGTAACCAAATAAGAATGTGATTAGAAGCCCAAAAATTGCATTTCTTAACCTAAGAGTGAGGTATGTATGCAACTATTTAAAAATTAGGTGTTAAAACCCCAATGACAGCCAAAAGTATGCCAATATGACAGAAATCTCCATAGAATATATATGAATGCTGAGGATTCATCAGCATCAAAATGGAACCTATTTGGTTCAATCTCAACTCCTTTCGCCATAATTGATTATCCTGTAAAATCTAGGTTTCATTGAACACGCCACTCTGTAGATTCTTGCATAATTGATTCTGGTTGGTAGAGTGTTATTACTCCTCTGCACTTTTTCTTTCCTCTACTACCCTCCCCTCATGTCTTTCTTTTTTTGCAATCCCATTTGAAATTGTCCGATGCTCCTTCATTCTCCTCTGGTCGTTGGTTCTCTTATGCTCTTGTCGTAGTTCCCATTTGAAATCAATTGGTCGGTGGTTTTGATCAATTGGTCGGTGGTTTTGCCTATTCCTGCTCTGTATGTCGACCTCTGTTCTGTTCATCACCATTTATTTCCTTGGCTTTGTTTTGCTTGCTTCCTCTCTGTTAAATGCCAAAGCGGTATAATTGGCACCGGCATCTCCTTCGTGTGTTTTGCATAGGGTCACGCTATCGGATCCTACATGACCTGACAACTTGGGACGATAAATCCCTTTTTTTGGAATTTTCTAGGCTATATATTAGAATGTGGCCTGTTGAAATTAATTTGAATTAATAGTAATAATATTTGAAATTAATTAATTTGATATAATAATATTGAAATTGAAATTAATTTGAATTAAGAATAATATTGAAACTGAAATTAAATTATTTTAAACTAACTATTTAGTTATACATTAGATAATTAAGACAAAAAATATTATTTAATTATTGAAATTATTTTTTTATAATTATGTGATTAATAATTAATTAATTTTATTTGTATAATACTACTTTGATGAATAAATAAGTTGACTCTAGTTGTACACTAGTCATACATTAGTTGAAATTAGTTTGATCAATAACTATTTAGTTATACATTAGTAAATGTTGCTTGTTGATTAATAATTATTATCCATATTTTGATGTTATATATGTTCTTTACTCATATTATATTTGTTACATAATCCAATATCTATGTAGTTAACACTTGAAGTTTGCTTGCTTTTTCCAAAGCATATTACGTTTATAAAAAATATTTGATTAATTTTGTTGTCATATTATCATTGTTAATGCAGTAATGAGTTCACTCATATGCTTGTGATTAGTAAACTTATTGAAATTAGTGGTTAATTACTATAAATGAGTTAGCTCTTATGCTTGTGGTTAGTAAATTGTAATTTTGTGTTCACTCCTGTGCTTATTTGTGGTTACTAGAAATGAGTTTCCAAAACAAGCAAGCCACTGTAAATCTTACTTCAAGTGAGAAGACAAAGGTTAATTGGGATGCAAAAACAATTGAATATTTTATCCAAGCTTACCTAGAACAAGTGTCCAAAGGAGAGCGTAATAAATCTAGTTCTGCTAAGAGGGGATGGAAAATTGTTCTAGTTAAGTTCAACAGCCTAAGTGGAAGGAATTATAATAGATCGTAGTTGAAAAAATAAGTGAGACAATTTAAGAAAAGAGTGGCAAACATGACATAAATTGTTTGCACATGAAACTTGATTAAGATGGGACAATATCAAGAACATATGAGTGGCGGGAGAAAAAACAATCGGTATATGTCAAATTTAAAGTCTTTAAGTTATGGATTTTTTTTTCTAGTGTATTGTATTCTGATGACAACTTCTAAATATACAGCAAAATCCTTAGTATGGCAAGTCCAGGAACAAGGGCCTACCATTTGCCCATAAACTAACCACATTGTTTAAGGATGTGGTGGCCACTGGGTAGTACTCTTGGGCACCATCATCAAGGTTGTTGCCTACTGGGTTGAACAATGGCGATGATAGGTATCTCTCATGTTTGGACAGTATTGTTGTGGATATGGAGGAAGGTTCAGGGGATAGTGAGGAAGATTTAAGCGGTGGAACAACTAATGAGATGAGAAATATCAACTTCAATACCTCTCAAGGCACCATAAGCATAAGAGTGGCGAGAAGAGGAAGGGTGCTAGTTTTAGTGAACAAAAAGGCAAAGCTAAACTGCTTGCTACCACAAGGATAGCGGATGTTGTGAGCATCATGGCAGAGACATGTTGCTCATGTCATGCTGATGCTCTTGGTATCACTATTGGTGAAGTTATGGCTTAGCTTCTCAAGATAGATGAGATTTTAAATGATCTAGAACTTCAAGCAAAATGTTGTGATTTAATGATACATAAGTTAGCAAGGGATATATTTGTGGCATTGAGGGGTGTGGAAGACAAGTTAGTGAATTGGATCCACTGTACATTGTACAACCCATCTAATTTCATGAAGGATTAATTGAGTTATTAGATTAATGTCTTTATATTTAGATTGTGGACATCTTTATATTATGTTGTCTTCATATTAGGACTAGTTGACTACCATTATGTGTTCTTGGACATTTTTCATGTTGTATGTCTTTATGAATTCATATTATGTGTTTTGTGATTATGTTTTGGATTATCATTAATTGAAAAAATGGATGCTTCATTTTCTACCCTATGTGATCAAATTGAGAATTTTACTGTTAAACCTTTTTGTTGTGACACATAAATGGAACAGTGCGTGTGTATATATATATATATATAATAGAATAGTCCCCAAATCTTACTCTTAGAATAACTTAAAGTTTCTTTATACAATGCCTATGCAATCTTCATGAAAAAGCAAGTGTGAGCAATACTAATTTCTAATTAGCAAGTATGAGACAATATATATTGATTGAACTAGAGTGGATTTACTAATAATATGATAATTTTTGTTTTTACTCTTGTAGACTTGTATCTAATTTTTAATTTTTATAGGTGTGAATGGATACGGACCAAATAGTATCAGGAGAAGTAGCAAGTTATCTCATCGAAAACGATGATATTAATGAATATATCTCTACAAGTGTGCTAATAAGTGTCCTAGATATATTACAAGGGCATCCTATTTATTGCCATGAGAAGTTTTGCATGGAAAAGCATGTATTCTATAAGTTATGTCTGGAATTAACTGAATATGATTTAAAGTGCACTATACGAATGGAAGTTCAAGAGATGATTGCAATGTTTTTAGACATGGTTGGCCATGGGGTGGGAAATAGAATGCTGAAAGGTTCCAAAATTCAAGAGAGACAATTAGTAGACAATTCAAGCAATTTTAGTTGCTTGCTTGAAATTATCATTCAAATATATTAGGTTACAAGATAGTACAATTCATGAGACCCTATTAAAAATACAAAATGATCGATATTGGCCATTTTTCAAGGATGCCATAGGAGCTATTGATAGAATCTATATCCCCTGTGTGGTTAGTCATAGTGAGCAATCGAAATTTATAGGAAGAAAAGGCATTCCAACATGTGTTTCACCTTTGCTTTGTCAGGATGGGAAGACACTACCCATGATGCTTGTGTTTTCAACATGCTCTGACAACTTTTGAAATAAATTTTCTACACCCATCTCTAGGTATATCATTTCTCATAACTGCAAATTGATTGCAGTATTAAATATTATTAGGTTTTGTTTGATAATTATTTTATTATTTTTTAGGTAAATATTGTTTAGTGGATGTTGGCTATCCAACACTTAGTTAGATATATTGATTCGTACAAATGTGAGCATTATCAAGTGCCTGATTTTAGACCTTCATTAAGATTTGTCAAAAAAAAAAAGGTATTTTATTATCACCATTTAAGTTTGAGGTTTACCATTGAAAGAACTTTCAGAATATGAAAGAGAAGTTTGCAATTTTGAACCGTATGCCTATGTTTAAAATTGAAACACAAGTTCAATTGGTCAGTGCAACAATGATTATACACAATTTTATCAGAAAGAACATTGATACAGATATTGAATTTCACAATTTAGAAGATGAAAATGTGCTTCAAGAAGAGTATGACAACCATGTTGATTCAAATTCCTTGCGAAGCCTAAACATAAAATCTTTCATAAAAAAATGGATCATATTTGAGATACTATTCGTGATCAACTTGTAGAATATATACAGAATAATTGACAATTATTTGTATTGTATTCAGACTATGTACTTATATTTAAATTTTAATTTAACATTTGTTTGTATAATTTTCTATATGAGTTTATTGATCTTATTTTGCTTAACTTTAAGAGTAATTTTTAAATAATTATTAAAAGAACAATTAAAACAATTCATTTTATTATAACATTCATAAATGAATATTTTAAATCAAATATTAGTATCAATAATTAAAATTATCATTAAAATATTAATATAATTTATTTTATTACATTTTCATATGAGAGAAATTAAATAAGGATAAATGAAATAAAATAATATAAAATTTATATTTTTTCTAGTATTTACACCTTAAAAAATATTCTACTAACTGATATCTAAACAAAATCTATTTTTCAAAATTTTTTTTAATAATAATTTTTAAATATAATTTACATTCATTCAAATATAAATTTATCTAAAATCAATTCTAAAAATTAATTCTTCTCAAACTTAAAATTTATCCAACTATTTTTCAAACACACTTTCAGTCTCTACGCATATCCACGTGAACGGACAAAGTCCCCCTATGATCCAAATCCTGATATGGCTCTGAATCACTGCCAATGAGAACGTTTCCTGACTTCCCGATCTACAATTACACTTGTCTCCACACATGACCGACAACACATTGCCCTAAATCACATCATACAAATGAGAGCCCCACCGGTGCTGGATACATACAAATTTTATTTTTAAGCGAATGAAAATTTGTTCCTAAGATTTTTTTATTCTCTTAATTCTTATAATTTCATTCAATTTCTAATCAATCTTTATAGTTTTACAAATTTTTTATTTAGTCTCTATCATTAAATTTTCTTTGGTATTCCATTAAATTTTACTGATACAAATAATTATATATATATTAACGCTCTTTTTTATACTTAGTAAACTCAAAATGATTAATACTTTAAACATGTATAAATGATAACAAAAATGATTATAATTAAATCATTTATATTAGAACTAACTCATATGTATGGCATATATGTGTGTGTGTATATATATATATATATATATGTTATGAAGATGCATAATTGAGAAAGTTAATAAAATCTAACATAATATTGATGAAAGTTTAATTATACGGACTACATCAAAAAAAATACGAAAGTCTAATTATTAAAGTTTAAACTATACTAACCTAATTAAAAATAAATTAAAACTATAAGGGATGAATTAAAACAATAATTCAACCTATTTTTTATTAAAAAAAAATCAATACATGAAATTTCATTCAAAAGAAAAAATAAGAGCGTCCAAAGCAACTAAACAACAAAATAACCCACTATATAATAAAAACAAATGTATATTTCATATCCTTAACGTTTATATTAAATTTCACTTTTGTCTTTAACGTTTTTTTTGCGTTAATTGTCTTATATATTTTATTATTATTTTTTAAATATATCATTTTCACTAACGTCATTTAAGATACTGACAGAAAATATTGACTGAACGATCTACGTGGCACATATCACGCTCCTAGTCATTTGTCACATGAAACTATAACCTAAAATTCCAAAAAATACTGTTAATAATATTTTTTTAAAAAAAGAAAAAACTCTTTCTCTCTCTCCATCAAACAGAAACACAAAGACGAGAGAGAGATTGAGACGAGATAGAGGGATTGAGACAAGAGAGAGATTGTCTTTGTGTCTCTCTCTCATCTCTGTGTCTTTGTCTAATTTCTCTCTCATCTTGATCCCTTTCTCTCGTCTCCCTGTCTTTGTTCATCCCTCTCTCTTTCTCTCTCTCTCTCTCTCTCTCTCACCTCATCTATATGTCTCTATTCGTTCCACCCACTCTCTCATCTCTCTCTCAATCTATGTTTGTCCACCTCTCTCTCTTAGAGAGAGAGAGAGAGAGAGGGACAAATAGAAAGAGAGAGAGAGGGCCAAATAGAAACACAGAGACACAATCTCTCCTTCTCACCTATGTGTCTTTGTTCGATGGAGAGAGAAAGAGAGAAACTATAGAGAATGCCTTTTTTTTTAATTATTATTAAGAGTATTTTTTAAATTTCAAATTATGAGTTCATGTGACAAATAATGTGAAGTGTGATATATGTCACGTGGACTGACCAATTAATATTTTCTACTAGTATCTTAAATGAAGTTAATGAAAATGGTATATTAAAAAAAAATATCTGACAATTGATTAAAAAAAATATTAGAAACAAAAATAAAATTTAATGTAAATATTAAAAACATAAATTGTACTTCTCGTTAATTTGAAAAAAAAATTCCTCGTTTTCATTGAAAAATATCATAACAAGAAAAACTTTAAAGCGAGTTTTGGGAACGTCTACCGAAAGTTTTGTATAAGTTAATAAAGAAATTGAACATACACATTTATCGAAGCCATCCAACGGTCTCTAAACTTTCTTGAAAGTTTTTATATTTGCGTTGCCACGCTTAAAATATCCTGGATATTTCATATTTGCCGGATCCAATTTTGCGTTCTCTTCAGAGTTCAGAGCCATCTTCTATTCCCCACGGCACAGTCTTCACTGACGCAAAGTGCTGTTTATGTCATGGCTACTTCGTATTGCGCTTCTCAAAACCCTGTTCCTTTTAAGCTTCGGAATACACAGTTGAACAATCCTCTCTTGCCTCTCTCTTTCTCTTTCTATTTGGCGTCGCCGAATCAGAAACCCATTCTTGTCTTCAATTCTTGTAGTTGTGCTTCGCGATTTACTCAGTATCGGCCCTTAGATTCTCTTTCACGTCGACGACCCACTTTTTCCGTCAATGCTCTTCATTCTGACATCCCTCATCCTCATCAGGTACCACCTTGCGTTTCGCGCCATTTTTTTTAATGATTGCTTTTTCTCGGTGCTCATAGTTTCATTCGACATGTAATTCAAATTTCGTATTTAAAGTTGGACGGTCTGTAATTGAATTTATATAGTTTTAAATAGTTTTTATTTGGTCGCTATCATTAAACTTAGTTTATGAATATTGACTGTGGCGACCTGCATGATACTTTAGTAATCTGAATATATTTGATTCTTGCTAAGAAAAAGGGTGTACAAGTGGACGATTGAGGGTGTAATGCCGCCTATGCTAAGTGGTTTGGGTGAGTAGACATGGCTAAATCTATATTTGTTTTCCCTCTTGGGAAGAATACCCTAGATAAACACCTTGGTATTCAATGTCTCAGTTTTGAATCCTTCTAATCTTTCAAATTCTGGGGTTTTAATGTAACGGATCTGAATCTTTATCCCTTTTTCTTGTTGTTTACGCTTTTCTTGGGATACAAGTATGTTCAGTTCATTATAGCTATGCTGGCTTCAACATTTTATCATGGGTTGAGCAATTCTTTTGTTTCTGGTTAACATAATTGGGAAGCGTGTTCTTATTTTCTTTCCTGTACTGGAAAACCCAAACTCAAGATAATAAATTGCTTAATGATCCATAGAATCACTGGTGCTTTGCTACTTTAAAATACATGGAACAAGTACAATATCAATTGAAAGCGCTCCAGGTCTTACCTTGTGTGCTTTCTGTGTCTAGAGGAATCCTCCTCTTAGGTAGTTATTTGTTTGTTTGTTCTTTTTTACTTATTATTTTTTATTTTTTTTACATCCAAGAAAGCTTCTTTTAATTTGTTTGTTTTAACTTTTAACATATGCCAATGTTTGGGATTTACTTTGGGCAATATATGAAGGGTCCAGTGGACAATGAGAAGATCATAAGGTATGAGCAATGGAATTCGCTGACATCAAAGTTCTCTGCAGTAGCCAATATTCCTTTTCTATTACTGCAAATGCCCCAAATTATCCTGAATGCTCAAAATCTTCTGGCAGGAAATAAAACTGCTCTCTTTGCTGTCTCGTGGATGGTAAGGCATAGCAGAAAATTCTAATTTAAAAGCTTTCTTCTTTTCCTCCTCCTCTTTTTAAATAAGACTAATTATTCCAAAAGCTTTCACAAATTCGCTTCACTTGGCTGAATTAATGATTTTTAACATTTTCCTGAAGTATGCTTTAGAATATGTTCATTGACATGTTAATAATACAATTTTTGGTCTTTACTAAATAGGTTAAGCTTTTGAGTTGGTCCTTCACAGTGTTGAATTTCAAAATTTTTTAAGTCAGTAGTTTTTGGCCCGTGCTTTATTTAATCAACTCAATGGGGCATACCCCCTATAATCAAAGGCTTTAACTGCCATGGATGTCAATGCAGGGAATGCTTACATCTTTGCTTGGAAATCTGTCACTACTTTCATACTTTGCCAAAAAGAGAGAAAAGGAAGCAATGGTTGTGCAGACACTGGGAGTCGTTACAACATTTGTTGTCCTTGCCCAGCTGGCATTGGCAGAAGCCATGCCTCTGCTTCACTTTTTGGCAACCTCAGTTGTTGTGGCATCTGGCCTTGTTCTGAATTTCTCAAACTACTTTGGTTTACTGAATGCTGGAATTTGGCGCTTTTGGGAAGATTTCATCACAATTGGTGGTTTATCAGTGCTTTCCCAAGTAATACACCATTCCCTCTCCCTTTGAGTTAAGGGTAAATTACATTTTATTCCTCTGTCACTTGAAGTGTGCCATCTAAAAATCTTGTGGTTGTTCAACTGGCACCTAACCACCTTGTGGTAGTTTACATCCAAATTTTAATGAAAAATAACATGAATGTTGAAATGATGAGTAATTTGATTGTTAAATGTCTATTTTCTTATTTTAAAAGTTATCTGAGGCTATTGCTAGGTTTAAGTTGACTATTTCAATTTCAAAATGTTGACTTAATCATGTTATTAGCCTTACAAGATTATGAAATTGTTCAAGGTATATGTGAAACCTATTTTTAATAATGAAATTGTTCATCATTTTAACTTTCATATGATTATTTCGGTTAAAATTGAATTGAAAATATGATACGGTTGTTAGTGGTAATGGAACAAATCACTTGGGAGTTGAATGAAACACTTCAAACCTGCAAACCATAAGGAGGAAAATTAATTTGGGGTCAACCCACGGGGAGATAAACTGTAATTTACCCTAGAATTAAAGAATTAAAATTCTATGTATCAATTTATCTGTATTAAGTAACACAGCTACCCCACTCAATTGCATTTATATAAATTTTATGCCTTTTCTATAAATATTATCCCTTTTCAGTTGCCTGCACAGGCACAGACAAATATGGTGTTTTTTTATTTTTATTTTTTTTACATTTTAATGTTTATCTCACACTGGCAAAAATTCAAACTTGTGTGCAGATAATATGGTCTACGTTTGTTCCCTATGTGCCTAACAGTGTCTTACCTGGGGCTACTGCCTTTGTGATAGCTATCTTGGCTGTTATCATGGTAATCTTCTTGTTTCCTTTATTTGTTATCATTCAGATTATAAGAAGGTAGTAACCCTTAAGGTAAGAAATTAATTTGACTCTCGCATGATTTGGTTTTAAAAGAAAAAAATCATTCAAACGTTCAAGCCAGAGATTTAGCTTGAAAATTGTGTACTGTTCTCTGTTTGAACTTTCTAACTGACTGGGGACAACAAAGCAGTAAATTTGATCTAGTGCATTCACATATGGCGGAAGATATCCTTATTTGTAGCCACTGTTTGCCTCTATTTAGCTTTGATTTATTATTTTAATGTGAAATATGTCTCTAATTTGCTGGCATTTCATATAATCTCTTTAACAACTTGTCTGAACACAATAGTGGCAACATCGCATTATATAATTGTTCCATTTCAATGTTTGGTGTTTTTTGTCTGTAAGTTAGAAATTTGAAAACAGAATTCTTCTTTGTAGATTGGGTCTTATGGAATTGCATTGAATAGGCTTCCTATTTCGGCATTCTTTTAAACACATTGCTGCTAATATTTTGCAGGCAAGAACTGGAAAACTTCCTGAAAAAGGTGTCAGATTTGTTGGACTATTGTCTGGATGGACAGCTACGTTTCTCTTCATGTGGATGCCAATTTCACAGATGGTAATCTGATAATGTGATATCATTTTATTGGTTTAAGAGGCATAATTTATATTTTACCTTCAATACCTAACTATGACCTCTTGTTTCTTTTCTAGTGGACAAATTTTATCTATCCTGAGAACATCAAGGGTTTATCAGCCTATTCAATCTTGCTTGCTATGATTGGAAATGGACTTTTGATACCACGTGCTCTGCTTACTCGCGATTTGATGTGGTAATGCATTTCTTTGCAGTTTGAACTCTTTTTTACTAGTTTACACATTATGGTAATATCCTTTTTCTTTTTATAATTTGAACACTTACTTAGGAGGGTGATCTATTAATCTTTCTTTTCAACAATGTTTGAAAGCAGTATTTTAGTCTGGCCCTTGAAATAGCACAAACACTACCATCAAAATACTTCTGCAAAAATTTCCGACATTTATGGGAGGCGTTTTAATTAGAGTTTTGGTGTTTCTTAGATCTCAGTAATAAATATTTCTGTCAAAATTTTATTTCCTCTAATTAGTAAGTAAAAAGTTATTAATTGCACGTCACCAGTTCTGCGGCCTTTTCTGTTGCTTATTCTGTGTCTATGACCTTGCATTGTTCATTGTTCTTGCCACCATTTTCAAAGGGTATGTTTGCTGCAATTTTTTTGAACCTTCTTCTACATCTGAAGTTTATGTCTCCTTGCTGGTTCAACTGTGATGATAGGTTCACGGGTTCTGCTTGGGCTACCTTTTTTTATGGATATGGGAATATTGCTTTTCTATACTTGTAAGTTGTTCTTGTTTCATTTTTCATCTGTACTCATTCTGGGTTTCTCTCGGAATAAAATTAAGGAGAAAGTACATTTTGTGTTTCGGAACTAAGGCCTAATTACAACTTTAGAACATCAATTTTAAAATGTAATCAAACTTTTTTTTTCAGTCCCATTTAATGTGTTCTTTTTTTTTTCAAAGAAGAGGTTACATTTTGAAGTTGATGCACTAAAATTTTAAATGGGTTTTAGTTGCAAGAAGTAAAATGTATTTCCGCCCAAAATTAAAGGTAAGATGAAAACTAATCATGTGTTGTTACTCCAGTTCGAATATTATCAGGAGGGAATTCTTCTTGGCAGCAACAATTGGTTTGGTTTTATGGATAGGTTTGCTCTCTATGCCCTAGATATAAAACATCCAAATATTTATGATTTCATGACTGCGTTCTGAACAGATTCACTTTTGCGCATTATTGCTCCAAGCCTCCTGTGCAGTGCCAAAGCCGTTGGATGATGTATCCAACAGCTGTGGTTTTTTTCTGCAATTTTTTAAAAATTACATTGGAGATTAGATTTAGTGATAGTTAGATCAGATTTAACGGTTAATATAATTTTTTAAAAAAATAATAAATGCAAAAAAAAAATAAAGAAGAGATCACAGCTTTGAATGTCGCATCCAACAACTGTAACGTTACGCAGAAGGCTCTTGCGCAGGAGCAAATTTGTTTTATGACCGCTTTGCTTCATGGGTCTTTTCTTGGGACATAAATGCAATTATTTTTAATTTTTTTATCATTAGATTATTTAGTGAGTACAAAATATGTGAACATTTTCATTGAAACGAGTTATTCCACGTGTCATAATTTAGTAGAAGAATTTCTTATACTAATGTTCTGTCAATTAATAACTCATTTCATGCAATATAGTCGTGTACAACTATGTTAATAACCAAATAATAATAATAATAATAATAATAATAATAATAAAAAGCAAAGGATAGGTCATGCTAAAAAGTAGAAGCCACATACACTTCACAGTAATTTGAAAATGATAAATATTAGGAAGGCCTAATTACACTTTGGTTCTTCTCTCTTTAAAATAAGCATTCTTGCCCCATCTGTTCTTTACACACACAGCGTGCACACACCTAGGGGCCACATTTGTGACTGGAGAATGTAATTGAAACTTTTTTAAAAAAAAATAAAAGGGCAACATTGCTGGATTTTGACTCAGAACAAATTTATTCATTTTTAAATTTAGAGACCTAAATGTATATTCCAGCCTTTTTCATGATATATCACATCTTTAAACTCCACTAATTGCTTTACGGCAACATGTGTTCTGGAGTTGTCGATGACATTAAGGTTTTATCTCACTTATTTTAATACAGTTATGTTAGAAGAGTAAGTTTATGGAAAGTTAAATTTTATAAAAAGTTAAGTTTTTTAATTGTTAGATCATTTTAAGATCTGAATACAATATTTTTATCATTATTATACACAGATCTTAAAGTAATCTACGATTTATTAAGAGGTTGAACTCTTAATCTATCCAGGAAAGTGTAAGATTTGGTATCCCCGAGCATGAAATCAAGGGAAAATTGATTTGTTCTACTTGCAACAGGAACGGCTTTCTGGAGAGACGCCACAGTTCATGGTTATAGTTCACCTTTTGCTTCATTACAGGACTTGGTTTTTAAATCATCAAAATGAAGCTGGCGATAGTGCTTACACTGAAGATGAAAATCTTAGTGAGTTTGTAATCACCTATAATACGGTGTATCATGGTTTTATATAGTTTTTATACGGGGATTATGTCGTACTCGAGGAAAGTTAATCAAAGATGATATATAATATCATAGTTCTCATTTTTGGTCTCATTTTTTAGGAGGTAATAACTAATAAGCATCATTTCTTTTTGGGCAAGCTATGAAGAGTTTGACTTTTGCGTTAAGTTTTTTTTTATTGTTAACTATATTATAAATTTTTAGGTAATCTATCACTTGTTAAACTTGACATTTTAGGTCGTAAACTTTTTTTTTTTGTTATTGCTTTCTTAAATTCTTAGTTGGGGTGGGTTTTGGGATTTTCTAATTATATATTATTATAAAGTATAGAACAATTAGTATTGACTATTGAAGTAAGAGTAGAAAGTTTGTTAATTTTTACTCTTTTATTTTTATTAAGAAGTTATGTAATTATTGATATAAGAGTGAAAAATTAAATATTTTTCAGTATTTTATATATTTTTATAAAAAAATAATTCAATAATAAATCAATTCAATCTGTAAAATCAAAATAAAGAATAAAATATATGTTAAACTTATTAATGTAATTTTAAACAGGTATAATGTGTTTTATATAGTACTTTTTGGTTTTTAAATCGGGAAATTGAATAATATATATAAGAAAAATGTTGTTTGTATTAATATATAATTTTAGTGATCAATATTAAAAGATTAAAAAATCATATTTAATAATATAGATTGATATAAAACATAAAAATTGATAATATATATATATATATATATATATATATATAATGTGTGTGGGTGATGTGTATTTATCTATTTGGTAATAAATAATTTAGGAGATCAATACTTAAAAATTGTCAAAATCACATATAATAGTATAACATAAAAAAATGGTACAGTAATAGATAGATTTGTATCTATAATTTTCCAAATTTATTAGTGACTGACATTTATGTTGTTTATGAAATTTTTTTAAAAGTCACTAGATTTAAGTGTGGTGGATAAGAGAACTTCTAGTATTTTTTATGGAAAAATCAAGTACAAAGAATTCCTTTTAAAAATCATTAGATAGAGTCCAGCAATTTAATTTCTTAACTTTATAAATGTAGACAATAAACTTTTTTAATCTTTACTTTTATACAACATAAACTATTAATAATTTTTTCATCCAGAATCATAACATTATTTATTCATATAATTAAGCTAATAAAGGTCAAATATAAAAAAAATTTATGATATATTAGTTCCAGTTACGATGGCTTTTTTTCTCCTTTTTATCTATATTCTTTGCAAAAGAAAAAAAAAGAAAAAGTTCTTGATAGGTTGAATTTTTTTCTTTCAATTAATTTGTCCTTTTTTTTTTATTCTCATGGACAATTAGAACCATGGTTTGGAATAAAAAAATTTTGATGACGGAGTTATAGTGCCAAAAAAAAAATTAAGAAACTCCATTATCAACTTCTAAAATTAAAAAGGTAAATTATAGAATTTCTTAAATTGAAGATTTTTTTTTCGCATTTTGACAAAAAAATACATTTTATTTCTTTAAACTAAGATTAAATTTTAATTTTGCTACATGAATTTCGAAATGTAAAACATTTTTTTTTAAATTTTGGATTAAAATAAAAATATTAAATACAGATTAAAATTACTGTAAAAGACTCTTTTTTAAAAAAGCTTCACAAACTAGCATCAATTGAAATAAAAATTCAAAATATTTTAATTAAAATTTAATATTTTTATTTTGAAAGTTTAAAAATTTATTTCGTAATTAGATTTTAGTTGAATAAAATACTATTAAATTCAGAATGTGTAATTTATTCCATATCTCCGCCTGGAACCTGATAAACCCTAGTCTTCAGCTGGCTAGCTATTAGATTATATATAAACTTAACGAACTGAGCCTCCTTCTTTGATCCCTGGAGGCATCGTTCGGCACTTGTTTTCATCAGAGACGACAACCATGGTTGCCGCCAAGAAAACCGTAAACTCTCTCTCTCTCTGTCATTCCTGTGCCATTTCATTTCCGATTCGGAGTTTTCCCTTCGTTTTTTACTTTCATTTTGCTCTTCATCCAAATGGCAAGTTAATGGATTATGTGACTTGATTTTTCCAGAAGAAGACCCATGAGAGCATTAACAACAGGCTCGCTCTTGTGATGAAGAGCGGGAAATATACCCTGGGTTACAAAACGGTTCTGAAATCCCTGAGGAACTCCAAAGGTATTCATTGAATCGATTGCTTGTTTCTATGGAAAATTGCTTCTGTGTACTGGTATGACATAATGCAATTCTGTAGCATCAAGTTAACCCGTTTGCACTGCTCCCTTTGTTGTGTGCTTTATGGAATCTGGGTTGCGTTTGCAGGTTGAAGAAAAATATAGGTTGCACAGTCAAATTTATAGCTGTATGAGTTGATGGTTTAGAAATGTTATAGAAAATATCGTTTTGGTTTATTTGAAAAGAATCATTTTCATTGGCAATCAAGAAAGAGTATCAAATTTGAAGTGAATGGATCTATGGATGTTGTTATTAGTCTTTGGTTATTGTGCTTTTGTGTTTATGTCATTTATATGTTAATTGTGGCGACTATTCTTCACCTTTTTGCAGGCAAATTGGTTATCATTGCCAACAATTGTCCGCCTTTAAGAAAATCAGAGATAGAGTATTATGCTATGCTTGCCAAAGTGGGCGTACATCATTATAACGGGAGTGAGTTCTTAAAATAAGAGCTTTTATGTTATTTCTTTATGTTAATTATCATTAATTAATAAGTGTTTCATTGTTATCTGATAGTTTAGTTTCTATTTTATTATAATTTTTTTTTTGTGCTTTGGGCCTACTGAGTCGATCATCTCAAATTACAATCTAGAATAACTTCTTAGCAGACTAGGCATAAAGTATTCTGGTTTAGAACAGTGTTGTATCTTGTTCTGGGCTTTCTTTCAAATCAATGTAATTGTGTTTTAGGATTAGATATGAATTCAGTAGAACTTTTAAGTCCATTTGCACTTGCACTTGCACTCTGGTTGCTGTGGATGGCAGATTACATTTCTCTATGTTAATTATCATTAATTGATAAGTGTTTCATTGTTATCTGATAGTTTAGCTTTCTATTTAGTTATAACTTTTTTGTGCTTTGGGCCTACTGAGTCGATAATCTCAAATGACAATCTAGAATAGCTTCTTAGCAGACTTGGGATAAAATATTCTGGTTTAGAATAGTGATGTATCTTGTTCAGGGCTTTCTTTCAAATCAATATAATTGTGTTTTAAGATTTGATATGAATTTGGTAGAACTTTTAAGTCCATTTGCACTTGCACTATGGTTGCTGTGGATGGCAGATTACATTTCATACTTTAGTAGCTGAATGCACTTTATTTTATGTTGCACTTTGTTAGATTCCCGGCCCTTTGATGCTTTTAATGTTTGAAACCTTGTAGGAACTTTTGTGTATATCTTCAATGTTTGAGTAGTTACCATTCGGAACATTTTTTAAATTTTCATATAAATTTCTGTAGCTATAGTAATCAATTCAAAGGATTTGTCAACTGAACAAATATGGCAATGCTATATGAGACTTGAATCATTTTTATCCATTAAGCTTATTGCTAACAAAGGATTCCTGTTTATTAGACAACGTGGATTTGGGCACAGCTTGTGGCAAGTATTTCAGAGTTTGTTGCCTCAGTATTATTGATCCTGGTAACTGATTCCCTGAGTAATAATTGAAGATAGTGAGCCTATCTTGTATATCTGTTATTCTAATCATTTGATAATTCTGTTTTCAGGTGATTCGGACATTATCAAGACAATGCCTGGTGATCACTAGTGGTATCAAGTCCTTTTTCCTTTGTTCTTTGATTTACCTTGTGTTCAGTTATTTCAAATATCTCAGACCATCTGGAACAATTTGTTGTGCTAGTTGGCATATTGTTTCTAGCTGATTGAACCTTGAAGTTGAGTAAATTAGCGAGATCTTTTATAGTGCAAATATCTCGATTGTGCCCAGTATTTATTATGTTCAGTTTATCATTTTGGTAATCCTAAAAATGATTCTATATTGGTAGGTTTTCAACGAAATTGTTCAGCTGAAGTTGATAATTTGATTCATAACTATTATTTTACAAATATAATAATACTGATTTCGTTATCTTCTATATGTACAAATAAGAAAACTATTTTCATTCTCCTTCGCAACTCAGTGAAAAATTCTGTACATATTCTTTTAAAATAATTCTTGTGTGTTTAGACTTCTTGTCCCACAGACATGTTATATTCTAATTGCTTGATAACTGTAGTATGGCACCAATGATTTCATAATGGAAAATGTGACAAGTGTTTAGTTGTTAAATAAGAACATGACAAGTGTATGATCTTTAAAAATTAACTATATTTTCTTACAACTTAGTATTACATGATTAGTCTTTAAAGAAGATCAAATAGCGCGGAGTACATTCTATCTACAAATGCATAGACATATTGGTCTAACTTGTCTATGCTGATCAAATTTTGCACATAAAAGTGATCATCTAACCACCGCCAGTATCTGCACTAACGACGACGGTTTTAAGGCTCGAATTCACTCTGATATCAATTTCTCTAGCCAAACTTCTATTGGAAATGCATTTTGCAAAGTTCTTCAATATTGACTAATTCAACAGTTCTGCCTCTGAAGATACATGAGTTTGATTGTGTATTCTCTAGAAGTTTAATTCTACCCAATTTAATATTTGAATGTTGTGAATCCGTTAAACATTATTATTAAGTCAGTCATTTGAAAATAAATAAATATATAATGTCATCTTATAAAATGACTCATTTGTACTGAATTTATAATTTATAGTGATTAATTTATTCAATATTTAAATGTTAAGGACTAAGAGTATCTCTAATAATCGATTCTTATTAAATTTTATTATTGAAGTTTGTCCGCGTGACTGTTACATGTAAAAACCGTTCTTATATAAAAATTGATTTTTAAAAAAAAATTAATAAAAAAATTAGAAAGTAAACATTAAATATATTTGTATTAATTATTCTGTATTAATTAAAGTAGTGAAGAGTTGGTTATGTGATTCATTTGTAAATTCTTAAAAGTTGTACTATTAAAATAAAGAATTGTTTAAAATCAAAAGTGGTAATCTGATTTAGTGAGACTCCTAATAAGAAATTCATTACTATTGGAGGTACTCTTAATAAAAAAAAAATCTTCTCATCTTTTGAGACCCACAAGCATGTTTACTCAATATTTGTAAGCATCCCGCAATCCCTTTAAAGGCCACCGTTCGAAGGGACTCACTATGTGGAAGCAATGTAAAAAGCTTTTTTTCTTTTTCCTTCTGATTTGATCCATTTGTTATTAATGACATCCTTCTTTGCATTCCTTTCACACCCATTTCTGAAGTCTTTAATCTCCATCTTACTAATCCTATTGGTGCACTTGGTTTCATCTTTAGGTTTCATTTGGTTGCTAAAAGCATTTGGTGGAAATGAAAATGAAAATAGAACTCATTTCATTCTATTGTTTGTTAGGCATGAAAAACTATTTTTTTTTTCTGTAGTTTATTATATATAATGACACTGTTAAAGAAATTAAACAAAATAATTTATTTTCTCTTTGTTACCAAAAAAAAGGTAATCCAATTATTCACAATTTTTATGGGGCTTAATAATATGCTAAATATATAATATTTTAAGAAAACATTCAAATATGAGAAGAACGGGATATTTTAAATATTATTTTCTCCATTTTGAAAATGCATACTCTTTCAAAGTTGAATATATTGCATGCTATAACTTTATACCATATTAACGATATGTGAAACAAATATGATTAAAAGTATTAGAAAATTTATATTTTGTAATTTAATTATTTTCCTTTCATCCATATAAAAAAATATGATGTAATTTTCAAAATTTTATATTATATTTTACTTGCTTTTTATATTTTTTGTAAATGAAATTTATTATATAATTAACTATCGAAAGAAGCGAAGATAAACTGGGTAACACATACAAATTTTAAATCACTCTACGTTCTGATATGATATAACAAATATTTAGGTTGTCTTTACCCAAAAAAAAGGTATTTTGGTTATCGTTAATAATTCTTTTTATTTTTAATGTGATGTAGCAGCATTATCTTAAATGTCACTTTATTATTACACAATAATTTATTAAATATTGCTATTCAATTTTAATATTTAATATATTATGATATTTAAAATAACAATATAATTAAAAAAAGAAGTGGTTCAGATTTCTTTTATATATATAAACACACACACATAAAAACGATGTTCTTATATATACAATGAATCTAACAATGAATTAAATAGCTAATATTGTGTATAAGAGAAAGATCTAAAGCAAACACTTTTATTTGTGAAATTAGTTTACAGTCGCAATGTGATATTGGATTGGATGCCATCCACAAGAAATTCATGTGAGTTAGAAAATTGATGACCTCTTTTCGTTAATTTGATTTTGTTTGTAATTTCATTGTACTACAATGATGCTTTAATTGTAGGATCGTTTATATGAAATTGTAGTTCAACAACAAACACAAGAAAGCGAGTCCCAACTGACAAGAAATAAGATTGGGGCAAAACCTTAAAAGAAAAAAGAATGATAAATCAAGTTAATGTTGATGTTAGGGTCTCTTCTGTATTAGTGTTTGTGAACAAATGCATGTTGAGATGAAGCAAAAGTTGCAAATGGAACGTATTGAGTTGGAAAGAAATGTGGAATGATGAGAACGAAAGTAAGATGCAATCTGAGATTGATTATTCAAACATTAGTTAATTTAATTTATCTAAAATTGGGTTACTTGTCTTGTTTGTTTCTACATGAATTTTGAGCTTACAACTAAATGGTTAGTTTTTGTCTATAAGTGGAGTGTTGTAGACACCATATTTTGTTTGAACCAATTTTTGGTTTTGAAGGAATTCGAGGTTTTAAATAAAGCATAAAAATCATAATAAAGGCTGCTTTTTGGAGATTCTTAACATTTTGGGCTAAAAATGAATGACAATATGAAATCAATGAATAATTCAAAGATTCCAAAAGTTTCGGGCAATTGTGTCATTTCTTTCTCCTTTCATTAGTTCCTTCTATTTTTACTTTGAAATAAAGAACTTAGATGGAAAGGAAGACTAAGGAAGATTATGATCTATTTAGTTTGGTTATTTCTTGTTTTTATTTTTATTAAAAATAGAAAATGAACTCGAAAATGTGTTCGATTGAATTTTATGAAAATGTTTTCTTGACAATATTTCTTAAAATAGGCCCAAATCTGAAAATATTAAAAAAATATTTTTAGTATTTTAAGAAATGCATTTTAAGGTTTGTTTAGTTTGTGAAAATATTTCTTGTTTTATTTTCAGTTTTCATTTCTTGAAATATGTTTCTTGAAATACTGATAAACATATTTTTGATATTTTCATATTTAGACTTATTTTAAGAAATATTTTTAAGAAAAGAATTTCAATTAACTCAACTAAACACATTTTTAAGCCCATTTTCTGTTTTCAATAAAAAATAAATAAAAAATGACCAAATCGAACAAATCTTTAAATATCCCCATAAAGGGAAAAAGAAGAAACAAGAAGCAAAATCAATACAGAAGGGAACTCCAGTCCTTTAAAGCCATCATAAGATGAACATTGAACACCATATAAAGAGCCAAAAAGAACAACTCTATAGCATAAGAACAAAATTGAGCGAAATTTGTGTTAAACAATTCTAGCATTGTGTTCCAAGTTCTAACCAAATTGACTAACGGACACAAACAAGACAATACTGAATCTTCCACATGGTAGCTATTGCCTATTAACTGAAACTCATACTTTCAGTATATAGGTGCAATTCTGGTCAGGTTACATGTATTTTTCTTATAGATTAGACCAATCTTTGAAACAAACCTCAAAATCTACTGGAGAAGAGACTACCTTACAGAATCATGGAGATTACAAAAGCACTGATGAATTAGAAATTGTCCTAGCTATTTCAAAATTTCATGTCAGATTACATGGATTCCATAAGTTAGTAACCTCCATTCCTAATCTTCAGGTGTTCACATACTAAAGAAAGGAACCAAAGAATTATAAATTAAACTCTTGCCTAATCAAAACAAAGGAATGATTTTTACTCCTCGTCATACTTGTCTCTCTTGTTTGCTCATCACTCCCGTAACCACCTCCTACAATCTCTTCGTCAATCATGCCAATGCCTAAAACTCCATCGGAGAAGAAGAGTTTGGAGGAGGATTCCGTTCTCTTGTCCAAATCTGAACATTGGTGGGGTTTGGGGAAAAAAAAGGGTGTGCCAGAGGTCACACGTTTGAATCCTGTGAATGACGCTGGATAACATTTTCAATTAAAAGGGTCAGACATGTGTTGTGATCTGGTTGACCAACTTTTATGAAAAAAAATATAATTGTAGAGGTGAACGCGTGAGATATCGTTCATCCTAGATGATTAGACGGTAGAAATTTTTCGTCATAATGATGAGAAAACCCCCCACGGATTCCCAATCCGATGTTAGGACATTGATTAAACAATCAAAACGTAATGTCCTTTTTTTTTTTGAAGTGGTTAAAACTTAACTTTATTATGTTAATCTCAAGTAGTTTGAACTTTATGATATTTATGTTTATTCATAGAAAATCATAAAAAGTTGAATAAGATTTCATATTCAACATATTTCACAACTACAAATACACAAAGTATTTTTACAACTTATGCTAGAATAAACTAACTTTTCTGGCTATACAATTCCCTTACAATCAAACTTTATAGTACAAATTATTGTCAAAGTTTTGAATATTTGCAGAACTTGTTCATCTTACAGCCTATTCCAACTTTAAAGTCTTTCCTTAAAATCAGCCCCTGAAATGGTTAGTTTGAAAAACATGAAAAGTAAAATAAAAATATCTCAGTAGCTAACATGCTTTACAAATATTGAAAGGGACCATTTTAGTTATAAAAGCATAATAAGTTCATAAATTCATCCCTGAATATATAGGCAATTATAAATCATAATCATCATTAATATTATCATATATCAAGCAGTTCACTTCAATATACATTGCAGAATTTGAAGCTATGACCAACTTATGGATATCAAATACTTGTGCTTTGTTCACCTTGCAAAACATGTGTATTTGGTTCACTTACTTGAGGAACTGGCGTAATCTTTATTCTACTATTGGAATAGAGTTTAATTGCCATATATAATTTATACATGTTCATGAAAGTTCATAATATTCATAGGAGAAACTTTCATAAATAAACTTGGAATAAAACTTGTTTTTGTTAGCCCTAATGTATTATGCTATAAGTTTTGATGATGACAAATATATGGGAATTATAGTATGATTTAATCTTCTTGGTACAAATGAATGATTTAATCTTCTTGGCCCAATGTATGATTTAATCTTTCTTAGCCCAAATAGTATGATTTAAACTTCTTGACCCAAATGAATGATTTAATCTTATTGGCCCAAATGCATGATTCAATTTTTCTTGGCTAAAATATATTTAATGCTTTATATATTTATATATAGTAATATAAATTGATTTTTGATAAAGTTTATTGATTATTTTAATATAATTTGAAAAACAATACTTTTTACTGTAGCAATTTTGAAAAAGAGATTTAATTGTTGAAAAAGTATAATAAAGTTTATTGAGTGTTGTAATATAATTTGAAAAAGAATATATTTTATTGTAGCACTTTTGAAAAAGAAATTTGATTGTTAAAAAAGTATGATAAAGTTTATTGGTTGTTGAAAAAGGATGATAAAGTTTATTGGGTGTTGTAATATAATTTGAAAAAGAATATATTTTACTGTAGCACTTTTGAAAAAGAAATTTGATTGTTGAAAAAGTATGATAAAATTTATTGGTTGTTGTAATAAACTTTGAAAAAGAATACTTTTTACTATAACAAATTTGAAAAAGAATATTGATTGTTGAAAAAAGTTGATAAAGTTTTTGGTTGTTGTAGAAAAGTTGAAAAATGATGATGAAGCTTACTGTAGCAATTCTGACTAAAGCAGTCACTGTAGCAGCAAGGTTTCACTATATAAAGAGGACTTCACAACACCATTTGCATCAAGCTTCAATTGTTCATTTCTCATATTATCTTGAGTTTCATTCTCTCTAAATTGCTAGAGAAATATTCTGAGCTTAATTTCTGCGTTATCTACACTTTGAGAGTGTCCACCATTATTTTTCCTAAGACTTCAAATTTAGTTGCTCAATGATTGGTTCCTTGAGTTAGTGTTTGAGAGAAAACACATTGTAAAGGGGAGAGACACCCTTGAAGAAGAAAAAATCTCTATGTTGTAGTGGCTTACAAGTGCCCAATTGTATAAACTTGTGGTTTATAGTAAAACACTCAAGAAGTTATCTTGAGGACTGGATGTAGGCTTGGTTTAAGCCGAACCAGTATAAATCTCGCTGTTTGATTTTCTATTCCCTTGCTCTTTAATTATTTATATGTTCTTTACTTTCTTGGACTCTATATTTATTCATCTCTTTAATTGTTTTTGATTAATTGTACTCTATATCTATTCAACTTGATCATACTTATTTTACTTTCATAAAAAGCTTGACATTGTTTTTAAAACTTCTTAAACTTCCATCAAGTCTTCGCAATTTTTTTTAAACCCAATTCACCCCCTTCTTGGGTGCTAGCCATTTCTATCAGTTTTTATGAGTGTTAAAACTACCTGAAGCTTGATTTGACCTTAAGGTCACTTTTATTTCTTTTGCTTTAACAATTGTTCACAAGTTTTGATAGGATTAAATACAACTCACATATTTTATTAAGAATCCTTAATTATAGAAAGAGGCCTAAAAATACTATCCTAACTCCCTAGGTTTCATTCCTTAGTTTAATTTTATATTTAGGCCGAATTAAATAAAATAATTTATATAGATATATTCATTTCATTAAATAAACATATATGTGTGTGTGTGTGAGAGAGAATATTAGATTAACGTTGCATAAATATAAAAATGTAGTTAGATTGTAGGAATTTTAAAAGTTTAGATTGCTGAAATTGTAAATAACAGAAGTATATAAAAAATAAATGACTGTTACTAGCATAAATAAATAAATAAATATTAGAATAATATGTATAATATATATATATATATATATAATATTATACGTAATATAGCTATATTTAACATATATTTATAATTTTACTAGATAATTTAGTTAAAGTTTAAATAATCATTTAATCAAAATAAATTAGTTTTCACTTAGGTCCTTGGCTAATTTTTTTTTCCTTCTTCTTTTCTACTTGGTTGGCTTCTACCTAAAATTTCATTTTAGACCAAAATCATGAAAGAAAATGAATAAAAAAAAATCAAGTTTTAAAATTAAAAAACTCACCCAAAATTTGAACGTCAAGTGTGCTCTATTTCACGTTTTTGCTACTGTTTTGAGCTTCAAACTGAAACTAAGCTACAAGTTGTTGATTTTGGGTGACAGCTAATAGGTTTTGGTTGCTTGCTAGAAGGGGAAAGAGAAGAAAGAAAACTCACGGGCAAGAGAATGAAAGAAGACTTGGAATATGAAAAACATGAAAGATTTCCATCTTTTATAATGTTTTAAGGTGGCAAAGAGATAAAATGGTGAGTACATGTGCGCGGTAACCAAAATGCCAACACATTGTCTTTGGCTAAAATATTAACATGCTTCCTCTCTTTTTTTTTTTTTTACTTTTCAACTAGATCCCTAGCCTAGTAAATAAAATTTTATTTATATCTCACAAAATTTCTTAAGCCTAATATATAAAATATTAAAGAGATATAAATTTTCGAGATGTTACACAAAACACACCAAAATAATGTATCTTAATTTACTTTTTTTTTTGGGATTTGATTCCAAGTTTTTCAATGGGTTTAAGGTTTTCAAAGATAAAATTTGAAATTCATATTCTTAATTAGCTTGTTTTATTACTTCTCTTACTCTGTATTATTTTTGACTTTTTAGATCACAATTTATTTTCAAAATGTTATAAATAGTTTGGACAAATTAAATACAATGTTTACAAAATCCTATAGCATTCTTAACAAAGCTTTAATTAGTGTTCCAAATATAATTAGATTTTATATAACAAATTAATAGTGTAAAATTGATTAAAAATTCAATCTTTCAAAATTATAGAAAAATTATCAAATTTCATTTATTTTAGTTAAATTTAAATAATTTTAAAAATATTTAGTTAAATTTTCTAATTAATCTTGAAAATTTTTTCAAATAATTTAATTTTAAATAAATTATTTAATATACCCATAAATTTTGTTTTCCTCTTTAATTAATTAATGCAGATGCAATTTTTGGAAATAAGAAAAACAACAGCACTTCAATTCTCAGCTTTCTCTCTGTTCCCCAGACTCTCTCTCTCATCGCTTCCTCTCGTTCTCTTTCCTATGCAAAAGCCATCTATTTTCTCTTCATCTTTCTGTCAATGTAGTTACCCATTTGAGTTTTCTGAGGAAACTGTAGTTGCAGAGTTCCATCCATAGATCATAGAAGCAATTCTTCGTTCCTATTTATCTTTCCTGTCAATATTTCTGGTCGGTAATGGATAGTTTCAGCGCCGAAGATCTGTCAACTATCGGAGGAATCGCCACCGTTTCGCTTCTACATTCGTTCATACCAACCCATTGGCTCCCTTTCTCTGTAGTTGGTCGTGCCCAGAAATGGACTCTCTCGAGAACTCTTCTCGTCAGTACGTCTTTCTTTTTTCCCTGTTTTCACTGTCCACACATAATTTGCTTTACAGATCCCATTTTCTTTGGATGGGGATAATCTTCAATAAGGATTTAGGATCTATGATTTTTCTTCTAGTTTGTGTAAAGGCAATGTTGATGAGCAAATATCCTCATACTTGTTTTCTGCAATCAAACTTCAAATCTGGTGATAGATTATGGGTTTCCTTTTCGTTCTTCCCATCCCTTTAGTGCCTTTGTGAAAATTCAATTATTATTTCATCTCTCAAGTGCCCCTTATCTGATGGCAAAAAATTGCTGGAAATGACAAGTTTAATTCTAATAACTGTGTCCCATTTGGGCCGACCTAGTCAGGGAATTTAACTACCTTCGTGCCACAACTTTTTTCGTGGTAAGTGGGTTCGCATAAGGTTGTTGTTTCAGCAAAATCTTATAGGCAAGATTAGTCAAGTCCACTTGTAATTTTAGATCCTTTTCTTTATGCTGTGTACTTGTAATTTTATTGGTAGGATATAGCTAATGAAGGTCTTTCTGTATGGTATGATACAATCTAGAACTCTAAAGAGGTCATGATCTGACCGGTTGATTGAATTTATTGAGGTCATGATATTAAATATAGCTATGCTATCTTGCTAAAAGTAGGTTCTTAAATAAGCTTGGTCAATTTCTCTTTTATTAGACCCTGGACAATTAAGGTTACCATTGTGAATACGGAATGGCTTTGCATTGCACTATTTTCCTTCGATATATGGGTGGTTTTGCGTTGCACCAGTTTTAGTGATTTATATGCATTGTTTAACTACTACATGTTTCTTCTGTAACTTTTCATTTAAATGTCTAGCCTATGTCTGAAATTAAATAACCTTTTTCTTGAGAAGGAAGGTTACCAAGTGAAATATTTCAAAATCTTAATTAATTTTGTGCAACTTTTGCCCTTGGTTTAGTCATCCTTATAACTATGATTACAATCTTTCTTGAGAACTTTCAACTCCTTGTAGATTTATACTAGACAACCGTATGACTTGTAGCACATGATAATTATAGTGGCATCTCGTTTAAACTTTAAGGCATTCTAATTTGACTAAGGGACACATGAGACCCTAGAATATTGCTCTTAAATGATTTGAAACGGTAAATTTATCCTTGGCATGACCATTTATAAATATAAGATTAATAAGTGCAGGAAAATGATCCATCAACTACAAAAATCTTTTTACGTCTCAAGACTACATTTAATATGTAAATTTGTAGCTTCTTGATAAGAAAGCAGAAGTTTTGTATTAATAATTTCTCTTGGATTTCTTGTTAAAGCCCCTAGACAAGAATTCCTGTGTTAAAATGGTTTAATTAAATCACCTTAGTTGAGTGCTAGAAACTTACAGCCCTTTGTCTGAGAGTATTCTTATTTCTTGCACTATTAATTAAGTCAAATGGGATATTGAAAAGGTTATCTGACACATCTTGTGATGTTTGACCTTGTATGAAATTTTAATTACAAAGACTATCCACTGAATTTTTCTTGGCATGCCTTGGAGATTTCTTTACATTGTACTTATTCTCATGCAGCTGCATTTGGAGCTGTTTTGCATGTAATATCCACTTCGCTTCTTGGCATAACGGCAATCACCATGGCCAACACCATTGCTGGTGAAGAAACAGTGCATAATCTTGCTTCACTTCTGCTCATATTTCTTGGAGGTTGTTATGTTCTCTTGTTTTTATCCGGAAAGGGTGGTCATAGTCATTCTCATAACCAACCCATGGAGAAAATGGCCGTTGCGGGGCTTATTCTTGTTCCTGCATTATCTCCTTGCGCTACAACACTTCCAGTGTTTCTTGCAGCTGGAAATTCATCGTCCATGATGATACTTGCCATCATAGTGCTGCTATTCAGGTAATAATCAGTTGCATTGAATTTTTGAACATCTATAGTTATATGGTTCTTTCAAATTGATTTTAGATTTTTCATCCCGCTCTTTATGGGTGTAGATGGCAATGGCATATACCGGTTTGTGCATGTTGTTAATATGTGTGACTATTAATATGGTTTTTTGTTGGAAAACTGTGCTGGTGATAATTAAGGTTGAATCTATGATGATGCCATGACACTGAATCAAGGAAAGGCTGCAGAGCAGGTACACATTTCATGGATATGTGTACTGAGGCACGAATGAACAAATAAAACTAGTTAGATATCTTCCATCAGACGAACTTTTTCTATCACGAGAGGAAATCTTGATAATTTATTTCCATTTCTTCATAAATATTTTTACAAAAGCTTCTACTTTGCAAGTGGTGGTCTTAAACGTTAATATGAACTACTACCTATTAGTGACCCTTACGTTTTATGACGATATACTCATGGAAAATATAGGAGCATTTGGCAAAGAACAACAATAGAATAACTGATGTAGAACAGAAAGAGGGAGAAGGGAGAACAGCAAGAAATGAGGGAGAAATAGAGAGAAAGGAGGGAGATGCAGAGGGGGGGAGATAGAGAAATATTATGATTCAATACATTCAATATCCAAGTCTGCCTTGCAATACAGGAGAGACCCCTTTATATAGGGAGTCTAGGTACAAGAGCATTTAATGTAAGTAGTTGAGTATGCAAAGTAGTCAAAAGGAAAATTATTGCATGAGTTGAAATACTAAAATATGAGTTGGCCCTAGACATAGGATGGCCCTAGGCATAGGCTGACCCTAGATATAGGCTAGCTTCAAGAAAATAAATACAACATACATAAAACAAAATACAATAAAATAAAATACTAGTTTCTATGACTTTTATTTCTCCTAGAGTAGGTTTGCCATGATTTTTCATCAATAACATTATTCCAAATTGCTGCAGATAGCATTAGTTATTTTTCTAATTTTTAGTTTCATAATTTCTAATTTCAAACTTTGTTTAATTATGTTGTTAATATGTTTTTATATATGTTTTTTAATAGTTTTTATTTTAAATGGCAGTTATTGGGAGTGATTTCGGTTCTATTAAAAAAAAAAGTTTTCTGCCACTAAGGAAGTTATCCTAATTTCAACGGGAAGTTATTTCTACTTGGGTTGTCTTTAAATTGTTATGATTATTAATGAAAGTGTTAAGAGAAAAGTTATAACAAACTTAGTGTTAAACTAAAGAGATTTTGGTTCTTTCTTCTAAAAGAATCTAGGGAGATTTTGGTTCTCTCTTCCAGACAATGAACCGTAACCTAAGCCCCTCTCTTCCAGACAATGAACCGTAACCTAAGCCTCATAACAAGATCCACACAACTAGGGTCCTTAACCATAACAATTTGGTATTAGAGCCTACTGTTATTGGAGCCTCTATGTAGCAACAAGTGACGCAATTGCAACAATTGCTCCTTGAGGAACAGGCTGCAACTCTTGCTCGCTACGAAGCCATCACTACCTAAATACTTTTACTATCTTACGAACTTTAAGTTCTGAGAGGGCAAACTGTTTCAGTGGATTATAACAGGCACCACTATTGCAGCAAATTTACATTATGTATGATGGGCTCTAGTTTTGTGCCAACTCCTTTAATCTTATAGTTTACCTTTCCCCAGTTCACGGGTCCAGAGGAGTCTTGGGAGACAATTACTCTGCAGCCACATTGTCCACACTCCATGTTTGAGGACAAGCGTTGTTTGGACAGCGAGAGTAATATTAGTAGTCCCTACATTTACCGATGATATACTCATAAAAAATATAAGAAGATTAGACAAAGAACAACAATTGAGTAGCATGTTATGGTCCCTAGAAGATGATTTGGTTACGGGTCTTGAAATAGGAAGATCAATCAGAGAATGAGAAGAGAGTGTTTGCTTATTTCTTTTCCTACTTATTGTGCCGGCTCAAGATTAGAGAGAGAACCAACCAAATCTCTCTTGTAACTCACTGAGTTTGCAGAAATATATCACACAAAACCATTAACTTCAGAAAGAGTTCAATATATACACATCAGTAAGTAACCACCCACACTGTCATACATTAACTATAGCCACACACACCCCTAACTGCACAACACATAAACATAACACATCTATAACTCACCAGACACCCACACAAGTGAGACACATCACATAACAGCACATGTAAGTTACATAAAAATATAAATATAAATTATAACTGCCCATAGCATTTCCTCCCCCCTTCAATACATGCTTGTCCTCAAAGAGTGTGGTGCAGATGAACCAAGAGAGTAATAATTCTTGCATTCATACAATCTAGAAAGGCTTGTAGCCGTGGCTAAATCAGCGATATTGTGGAGTTCAACCTCCACTGAAATATAATCCTATAACCCATTGATATATAACTCCACTTTCTGAGCTTGGGTTAATTGTCCAGCCCGAGACCCAAGTTGTTCAAATTGCTCTTGGTAATTTGCCATTGTTCCCATCTGCCTTAACTTTGACAATTCCCCCAGTTTATTGCTGCGAATTGGAGGACCAAAATGCAAATTACAATGATATTTAAAATCTGACCAATTGGGATAAGGGAAATATATCTCCAATTGTAAAAACCAAGTCTGGACATGTCCTTCGAGATGGTATGAAGCCAGACCAACTTTGTCATCTTCAATTGTTTGTTGATGTCTAAAAAAATGATCACAGGGGTTCAGCCATCCAAGAGGGTCTTCACCACCACGGAACTTTGGAAAATCAAGCTTGGCCTAGGATCGATGGAACCACTGCTTGCCGTATATTGGACTACCGATGACTGGGTCCACTGTGGTTGACCCTATCGTCACCCTCTATGGATGAGCGACTGGCTATCTCCTTCCCTTTACCATTTTTGTCTGTGTTGTTTCCTTTGTCTTGTGCGTCTCTGTATGAAGAATCTTCATGCTGGTCTATGTTGCTGCCGCATGCCATTGTACGATTACCGTGTGCGACTCTGTCATAGTCGCCATCGTATACACCATCACCGTCATGTCCAACTTCCTTCCCTCTTTTGTCTTTTTCTCTGCGATTCTCCCTGTCATCATCATTTCACTGTTTGTAGATGTTCGACTCCCCTTATCATCCTTCTCTGTGGTCGTACGAGTCGCGATTTCCTTGGCGATTACATTAAGCGTGCATTCGTTCTCTCCCGCCCAGCCGCGTTCGCCTCCCTCTCTGTTGCATTCGCCGCACTCTCCTCTTGCATCATTCGAAGGAGTATATTGATCTGTTTCTGCATCTCCTCCATAACCAGTGGCTCTGGTACCAATTTGTAATGGTCCCTAGAAGATGATTTGGTTATGGGTCTTGAAATAGGAAGATCAATCAGAGAATGAGAAGAGAGTGTTCGCTTATTTCTTTTCCTACCTATTGTGCTGGCTCAAGATTAGAGAGAGAACCAGCCAAATCTCTCTTGTAACTCACTGAGTTTGCAGAAATATATCACACATAACCTTTAACTTCAAAAAGAGCTCAATATATACATATCAGTAAGTAACCACCCACACTGTCATACATAACAATAGTCACACACACCCATAACTGCACAACACATAAACATAACACATTGATAACTCACCAGACACCCACACACGTGAGGCACATCACATAAAAACACATGTAAGTTACATAAAAATATACAACAACAACAACAACAACATAGCCTTATCCCATTAAGTGGGGTCGGGTACATGGATCGCACGACGCTATTGAACTCTATCAATGACCAACTCTTTAGATATTTCATTTACTAAAAGGTCTCGTTCAATAATTTCTCTAAGTGTCCTTTTTGATCTTCCTCGACCTTTTTTCACAAGGTTCCAAACCATCTGCTCAACTCTCCTAATTGGCGCTTCCAACGGTCTTCTTTGCACATGCCCAAACCATCTTAAACGGTTTTCAACCATTTTTTTCTCAATAGGTGCCACCCCAACTCTACCTCGTATATGATCATTACGGATCCTATCTCTTCTTGTATGACCACACATCCAACGCAACATCCTCATCTCCGCCACTCTAATTTTATGTTCTTGTTGTCCTTTCATTTCCCAACATTCACTTCCATATAAAATCGTTGGTCTTATAGTAGTACGATAAAACTTTCTTTTGAGTTTATCAGGTACTTTCCGATCACAAACAACCCCTGATGCCATTCTCCACTTCAACCACCCAGCTTGTATCCTATGTTCCACATCTCTAATAATTTCGCCGTCATCTTGTATAATTGATCCGAAATACCTAAATTTTGACATTTGTGATACGACCTGATCACCAAGTTTAACCTCCATCTCGTTCCTAGCTTGTCGCTTGTTAAACTTACAATGCATATATTCGGTTTTACTCCTGCTCATTCGAAAACCCTTCGATTCCAAAGTAGCTCTCCATAGCTCCAGTTTAAAATTAATCTCTTCCCTTGTCTCTGCTATGAGAACAACGTCATCTGCAAAAAGCATGCACTTAGCGATTTCTTCTTGGATGTGTTTCGTCAGAACATCTAAAACCAAGTCAAACAAATAAGGGCTTAAGGATGATCCCTGATGTAGGCCAATTTTAATAGGAAAGTCTCTAGTCTCCCCTCCAAACGTTCTCACACTAGTCGTAGCCCCCTCGTACATATCTTTTATGGCTCTAATATACGCAACCCGTACACCTTTCTGTTCCAAGGCTTTCCACAGCATCTCTCTTGGTACTCGATCATAGGCTTTTTCCAGGTCAATAAATGCTATATGAAGGTCTCTTTGTTTACTCCGATACCTTTCCATCAACCCCCTTAGAAGATATATAGCTTCCATAGTAGACCGTTCTGGCATGAATCCAAATTGATTTTCAGAAATACTCGTCTCGATTCTTAACCTACGTTCAATCACTCTTTCCCATAATTTTAGAGTGTGACTCATAAGTTTAATCCCACGATAGTTTGCGCAATTCTGAATGTCTCCTTTGTTTTTGTAAATAGGCACTAAAGTGCTTCTTCTCCATTTCTCATGCATTTTCTTAGACCTTAAAATTTCATTAAAGAGCTTAGTTAGCCAGATAGTACCCTCCTCTCCTAAACACTTCCAAACTTCAATAGGAATACCATCGGGGCCAACAGCTTTACCATTATCCATTTTTCTAAGAGCTTCCTTGACCTCATCAACCTTGATCCTGCGATAATATGCCAAATTTTGTTTTCTCTCCAAGGTTGTTAGATCTTCCATATAAATTATAAAAATTAAAATATAAATTATAACTACCCATAACATAACGTCATTCCAAATTGTTGCAGTTAGCATTAGTTATTTCTTTATTTTTTAGTTTTATAATTTCTAATTTCAAACTTTATTTAATTATGTTGTTAATATGTTTTAATTATATATTTGTAATATGTTTTTATTTATGTTTTTAATAGCTTTATTTTAAATGGCAGTTATTAGGAGTGGTTTAGGTTAGTTTTCTACCACGAGAGAAGTTATCATAATTTCAAAGGGAAGTTATTCTCTTTTGGGTTGTATTTAAATTATTTTGATTATTAATGAAAGTCTTAAGAGAAAAGTTATAATAAACAAAGAGTGTTAAATTCAAGAGATCTTGGTTCTCTCTTTCTAACAAACCTAAGGAGATTTTGGTTCTTTTTTCCATAGAATAAACCATATCCCAGGCCCATAACAAGATCCACAACCAAGGACCTTAACCATAACACTACCCTTGTTCCTTTGCTATAGTAAGCTACTTTGTAATTGAGCTTGCAAAGTTCAGCTAGATGGGCTGAAGATAGATCGAAAACAGTCCAGCTAGATAATTGCAAAGTTCATGTATAATGATAAATTTAACAAGAAAATTTATGTGGAGTATTTATATCTTTGTTATTAAGTTTTTCAATCAGAACATGACAAGTATATAATTTTTAAAAATAATAGTATACCGTTTACAACTCAACATCGTATCATAATTGGTTCCTTTAAGAAATTTTTCACACGTTATATTTTTAGTAGAGAACCTAATGACAAAGAGACAAAGATACGAGGAAGTATATATAAGTTTATCCATTTGACAATTCTTTTCTCTGCCATATGTTTGATACTTTGAATTCTGTTCTGCACACTGGAAAAGCTTTTTGAATCCCCATGAAATCCTAGTTGGAGCAGGATCCTCTCCTAAGGTTCCTGTTCCCCTCCTGAACCGTCGGTCTTCAAAAGCAACTGCTCAGGATCATGGTTCCTTTTTTTTTTTTTTTTGAAAAATTCCATTATTTTTAAAAAAAATTGAAGTTTCATCTAAAACCGTTAATTTTGAGGTTGAACTATTCAGAAGGGAAACATGACCCACTTATTCCCAAAGAGTGGATCCCGTTTAGATCCTAGTTTGGTATAAATGTCAATAGAGATTCACAACAGCTATATATTTGGACATTTGTATCTATTGCCAAAGCTTCACACAATGTAATATTGCATTTACAGCACCGTAACAGTGATGACCTCGCTGGTAGCATTATCATTCTATGGGGCCAGTCAACTGAAGTTTCATTGGGTGGAGCGGTATGACAAACTTCTTGTTGGTTCAGTACTCTGTTTGGTAGGAGTGTTGACCCTAGTTTTTCATCATCATGACCATGATGAAGTTGGTTCTTTAGGAGGGCATAAGCATAGGAAAATCATTAGCCTATGAGAATTGCTAATATAATGTGATGAACTTTTTGGCATTGTCATTTCGTCTTGTCATTTTGAGAACTGATCATCTTGATCCTGTTAAAAGTTGTTGTAATCTGATTTTACAATGTGCAGTTAATGAAAATTCAAATTGCTTTTGCATATTTTAATTATTGACTTAACAGTAAACTGACGGATTGTTATGATATGCTACTATTACTTCTGTTTTGGGTGAGATTGTGATTTGGAAACTCAAATTTGTACCATACTTTCTCCACTGCCATTCAGATCAGCAAATTTGGAAGTTATCAAGTGATTAATTTATTTTAATCTCATTGCTTGTTGAACACAATGGAGTGCAAAGAAGATCGTTGGAAGCGCCAGTTAGGAGAGTTGAGCAGATGGTTTGGAGCCCTATGAAAAAAGGTCGAGGAAGACCAAAAAAGACACTTAGAGAAATTATTGAACGGGACCTTTTAGTAAATGAGATATCTAAAGAGTTGGTCATTGATAGAGCTCAATGGCGTCGTGCGATCCATGTAGCCGACCCCACTTAGTGGGATAAGGCTTTGTTGTTGTTGTTGTTGTTGTTGTTGTTGCTTGTTGAACACAATGGACAAAATTTTTCTCAACTAGCTTTTTCAAGAATTGAACAATTGCAGTTGCTGAAATTTAAATATCCGCAATTATTGCTACTAGTCAGTATTGGATTAAGTATATCAAGTGATTAGTCTACATGGAAAATTTTTGTAAGTAAAATTTCCAAGTTAATTTTTTAGGTATCTCTAATAACATAGCTATTAGCTAGGGATTGGTGATTAGTATCTTGGTTTTAAGACAAGCCCCAACTTAAATATACTCGGGTTTAGTTCGTACTAATCCTTTAATTCTTCATGTAATTTTATTGAATACCCTACTAGCACATACCCAAAAATCTTCATTCTTTTTTGTTCTTTCTATTGTCTGTTCCACTTTCTACTTAAAAGAAAAAGAGAATATGACAATTCAGTATGCATCCAAAGTAACTTTTTTTGCGTCTGACTCTGAGTACATTTCCTTAATATCGCCCATGTCTTTTTTTTAAACCTTTGGTATTAGATTTTCCTGTGAAGGAGAGTCGGGGGATATTTATATGACGGCCTCTGGAAGGGTGACCAATGAGATAACATGTTACAGTGTGTTGTCCCTCGAAAGGGCACAAGGACACAGTTAAAGGGTAGAACACGTGTCTTGTCTTTATTAGTCCGTAATCTTAATGGACCAATAAGGAGGTGACATGTGTCTTCACCTCTTTATACTAATTTTAGAATATATTTTCATAAATTGTAAAATATATTTCTGTCAAAATTGTAGGTGTTATTAATTTTAAATAGTTCTTTGTGGAATAATAAGGTTATTTTTAAATTATTGGTATATTTAGGTAAAATTTTAGATGTGTTTAATTTAATTAATTTGTAGTTTTAGTTTGTTTTAGTTTTTTAAATAGTTTTTCAATTTGAAATACATATTTTTTTAAAATATAGTCTTACAAAGAAAAAATTCCATAACTAATTATATTTAACCATTTTTTCCTAGAGTTTAAGTTGATGTTAGATAATATGTTGTGTGTTTAACTAAAAAACAATAGTAAATCAGCTTTTTACTTATTATCAGTAATGATTAGTCAATTTTATCTTCAATTTATGTTAAACAATTTAGATGATGACTTAGCTGAGTTATAATTTGATTTAAATAATTAATTAATTAATTTGGAAAAAAATCAATTTTAAATTAGTAAAAAATAATTAATTAATTGTAGATTATTAGTTAATTGTGGTTCAATATTTTGATAGTTAATGATATTAAGATTATATTTAGAATTTGGTTTGAATACTTAATTAATTAAAGTAATTAAATATTTATTGACATTTACATTGAGTTAGCTAACAATTAATTTTAGTAATAAATTAATTCTGATATTTTCATTTTTTTAAAATTTTGTTAATTTTGATATTTACATTAACGTTATATCTAATTGATGTGATTTTTAATATTAAATTGAAAAATTATTGAAAATGAAATTAATTATTCATGTTTTGACCATTACGTTCTCTGTGCTCCCTCCTAACTTTGGTTCGACAACACCATCGTCCTTGATCTCATTAGCATCTACGTCATCCAAATTATCAAATTGGTGGGTAAGGTAGCGAAATATCTGTATTGTCCTCTGTGGGGTTGAATTTGTGGACTCACACATGGATATGAGCTTGGCACATGATACTGCATAGATGGTCCACTCCATTCCTCGTGATATGTTCATTTAAATTAAGAATGTTGGAATTGAAGTGGACTTTCGTTGCATCAATCTCTACATAGACTTTCATATTTGTTAACATTCCTTTCAACTGTAGGTGACAATTATCGTCACCTCTATGTCATCATCATTATTTAGTTGGAGTTGACTGAATTTAAAAAGAGTCATTTGTTCGAGATATCTATATATCTATTGAGATACCATCTCATGTTGTCCTAGCCTCAGTTTCTGGTGGATTGTCTCAAGAAATCTAAGGAAATGTTGTGTGTGACGCCTGGGGCCGACGAGGGCGGGGAGTGATCACCAGTGCAGAGAAGAAGTAGGACAATGAGTGACTCTTAGCAGGCTTCTAGGCGAAGGGACACATGAATGAATTAACTCTATATCAGAATGAGAGGTATTTTGAGATTGTACAGGTATGAGACTGTACAGTTAAGGTATTTCGAGATTTTGTAGGTATGGACTGTACAGTTAAAGAGAGTTTAAAAAGATTTGATAAGTAGTACCTATAACAACAAGGTGCACCTTCTTTTTCGGAGCCTATTTCATAAGTACTCTACAATTAAGTGTGCTTAACTTGGGGCAATTCTGAGAGGGGTGAACCCCTGAGAAGAGCATGCGAGTAAGGACAAAATATGCTGTAAGGGTCTATGTTGGTTTGTGGGGACGGTTGTCAATCTAGAAAGCAATTCGGTCATTACATTGTGCCTAATCTTCACCACCACTGTATTATCAGTTTCAAAAGATATACCGTTAGAATTACCACTCAATATAGTACCATTCGGCTAAACGCAAACAAGGAGTGACCCACTTCAAATCATCCTATTTGTTAAAAACAAAAAGAAGTAATTAGCCCACCACAAATAAAACTGACTCATTATCGAACATGTCTCATAACTACTACTAATTATCTAAATCTACTAATTATCTATGATCAATAATAATTATTCTTGATAATTTAAATTCTAAATCTAAATAAGAGACAAATTCTAAATACTAACGATAATAATAAATTTTTACATCACATCAATGTAAATATTAATAAACAATATGAGTCTAATAGAAAATAAAATTTCACTAATTATAACTTACTTGCCCACAACTAAATTCAAATGAACAACTACATCCAAAATCAATAATTATCTTCAATGGAATTGATTAATTATTAAATAGTAACAATTAATATTCTAAATTCACTATTTTTCTACATTAATTAACTAATTATGTAAGAACCAACACAATTATAAAAAAAGAAAATAAAAAAATTATAACAACCAACAAAATTACCTTATTTATGATCTTCTTAGCAATAAAAGTTGACAAATAATTAAAATATATGATTGGGGGAAGAAGTTAGAATGAAAGATAAAAGATAAAATAAAAGGAATGAAGAATAGAGAGAAATTTGAGTAATGAAGGGAGGGGAACCAAGAAGTATATATAGAGGGTCATGTGTACAACTTCTTCAACAGTTATAAACGACTGTTGCAACGGTGAGAAAAATTTTGCGCTGTTGTCGTCCGTGTATGGGGTGACTCATGTTGAGATATGTCGCCCGGCAACATTAGTGTAATACCACTCTCTCCACTTTGCCGAAAAAGTGATACATAGAGATAAAAAGAAAAAAAGGATAACAAAAACATTAAAAATTAAAATTATAATCGAGGAGTAAAAAAGTCATCCAAGAGTAACTCCCAAGAAAACAACATTTACTTAATAGCGTAGATGACAAAAATCAAATTTACACATCTTTAACGTCATCTCAAAAGATTTAAATCTTTTGTGTTATCTCAAGAAAAACAAACACATCAGTAAGTAGGTCAGATATTGTATAATACTCGTCAATTTTGGGATCATGTAATTATCAGTATTACAATTTTTATAATAAAATTTTTTATTATTTTAATAGTATTATTTTAAAGCATTATTTTAGTAACGTTATTTTAATGCATTATTTTAATGGAATCAATTTATTATTTTAATTTTTATATTTACTTTATTCTTTTGAAATATTATCTATAGAAATTGAGATAAATAATTGAACTAAATATTTTATTTCGGATGATACTTTTGAAATTTGAGGAAATAGAAGAGAGAGAGAAAATTAAGTGAAATTAATATAATTGTTGAAAGATAATTATATCGGGTTCACTCGGGTTTGGGATATCTGGGTATGGATACTCATGGGTCTCAAGTGACCCATCACCCTTTAAGTCTCTCCTCTCTCTTTTATCTCTCCTTTTCTTCTTCATTTTGTAGGGGGTTTGGGAACTTGGAGGAGAAAGTTGAGTTTTCTCAACTTCTCCAACCTTGATCTTTCATTTCTTCTGGTGGATCTTTGTTTTCGGGTTGCTTTACGATTCTTTGCAGTCACTGGGGCTTGGGGTAAGTTTCCTCTTCCTCTTTTTCTTCCATTTCCTCCATTGATGCTCATATTGAAGAAAATGGGTTTTTGGGATGTTGGTGCTGTAAAATTGGTTTCCCTTGCTTCTTTCTTTTGGCTTTTGCTTAGAAATGGTGAAATACAACTAATTTGGAGGAATAGAAGTGGTTTCATGGATGGAAGAGGTGAAAATGCATTTAAAAGGGAAAATGGTGAATTTTCAATAAACCTATGTAATCACTTCTATTCTTATTTGTTGGAGGGGTTTTGATCACGACTGCCATGGAAGTTGCAGAACTTGGCGCCCAGGCACCAGGGTTTATGTGTGTGACAGAAGTTTTGGTGCCCAGGAGCCAAGTGAACAGGTTCATGGGAGTCTTCTGGCGCCTAGGTGCCATCTGGGTTGAGGCTGAGGCACCCATGCTGGTGCCCAGGCGCCCTGTGCTGGACAGAGAAGGCAAAGTGGGAAAAATGGGGATTTTGTTGATTTATTGTTGGGGTTTGGTTTCATGTAGTTTTGTAGCATTTGTTGGCGGTGCTTCTTAGATTTCCTCCATGGTAAATCTTTGACGACATTTAGGTGAGTGGGTGATCTTGCCATTTAAGTTTTTATTAAAATTGGCCAAGTTCAATATAAACCTTATTCACACTATATTTGGAAATAAATCAAGAATTTGCCTAATTAGTCGTAATAACTAGATTAGGGGCTTTCTTTGAACGATTGTGGTATTTACTTTAAGAGATTGGGAGTTTAATGTTTAATTGTACTTAAAGTAGTGAGTTAGCGTTGTATGTGTTGTGAGGTGTTCGTGTGAATGCATTTGGTGTTTGTTTGAATGCATCTGGTATTTGTGTGAATCTATTTCATAATGAAGGAAAAAAGGTAAAAGAAAAGAACTATGTGGGAACTGGCCAGTAACCCAAAGATGTGGTTATTCTTTTGATGAACGTTGGAGAATGAAAAAAGAAGGGTGAACCTTTGAAATAAACCCATTGAGGGGTGGACTTCAATGTGGAAAGCGTGGGAAAGAGCGGGAAAAGCATTGCATGTTTCATTTGCATATTCATTATATGAGAAGGAACTGGCTAGTAACCAAAGGATGTGAATATTCTTGGAAAGAATGTTAGAAGAGCGGGAACAGATAGGTAGACATCTGAAATAAATTCATTGAGCAATTATAGTTTGAGAGGAAAATTTTGGATTAAGTTTCAATGTGGTAAGTGGGGGAGAATGTGGAAATACATTGCATTTGATTGTTGCATAATGTATTTTGGTGTAGATGTTTACTTATGCTTTTATGTCTTTGAGAATTGTTTTACAAGGTTACGGGTTATGGTTGTGTGGTACAGTACATTATATATATTCTTTCGTATTGATACGTGCTTATGGTGTGCACTCTAATTATGGTAGTGATTCTGATATTTGTACTTGTACTTTGTTTTATTGCACAGTCACCTACTCACTGAGTTTTAATAAACTCATGCCCTCTGTTGTTGTTGTTTTTTTTTTTTTTAAAGATTTAACAGCTGAGGAGGATGGGAAAACTGCTGAGATTAGCGGCTTATAGAGATATATTCCATTTTTGTTGGAGGGTTCTTGGAACTAATTTTGGGCTATATGCCTCGTAGAATGCTCTGTAGTTTCATAAGCCACCTAGGTCCTGCTGTACTTTAGGGATTTATTTATTTGATTGCAATTTGCTTTGCATTTTAGCTATATATATATATAATTCTCAATGTTATAGGAATTAAGAGAAAGTAATACGTAAATTTATTTCTATTGTAAATTTACGCTTTCTTAGTTGTGGATATTAGGGCTGTTCAGGAATGTAAGGGTTACTACTGAGGTATACTTAAGTTTTGTATGTTATGTTACATGCCCAATTTTCAGGACGTTACATATTGAAAGATTCAAACCTAGCTTATCTCCTTAAATATGAAAATTGGAAAACTAGCCATCCTTATTACACTCTTCTCTGAAATATCCGATGCCTTCTTTCTTCATTTAAGGAATGGAAATATGAAAGCAAATTTTTATGCAAACTTGTTAGCAGAAAATGCAAGAACAAGCTGGTTCAACCATATACGGTGTGTTTGTTTTGGTGTTTAGATTCATTATAAGTTAGTTTAAATTCTCAAATATGATTTTAGGTATTAAAGTATAGTTGTTTTGGTTTGATGTTTAGCTGACTTCTCAAATTATATGATTTTTTTTTCAAACCCTCATTTGTCATAAACAAATCTTGGCTTCCTTTTAACCAAAATTAAATTTTAAAATCAAATTGCTCCAACATCCAACTCCAACATGCACATAATGGCAAATTAACCTTGGCACCATGGTTAATAAAAATATTGTTGTCTATACTAGCCTTTGAAAACTATTTCCCCATACGGTATGGTTTTAGCGACGTCGAGCACAACCTTGCAATATTAAAGGACATCTCTTTGTCTGATTTCTATCTTTTATTTTTTTAATATTATGGGGATTGTGCTGAACCTCTCATTGATATGATTCTTTTTTTTTTTTTACAATGGATTGTGCTCGACTTCCCTTTTATCTATTTCTTTTTTTTAAAATTGCAAAGAAGTTGTGCACATTGCTATATATATTTTTTAAAACACGATAGTAAGTCAATAAATTCTGGCTCGACTTCCCCTTTTTCTAATTTTCAAGTTTTTATTTTTTTAATTTCAAATATATGAAAAATTAAATAAATTAGTAAATTAAATGTTATTAAGAATTTTTTACAATTTTTTATTGAAATTATTATTATTTTGTTAGTTAGAAATTTTTTTAGTTATTATTCAGTTATGAAATTAAATAAAATTACATAAAAGAATTAAAAATTATATAATTAAATTTGAAAAAAAAAGCCTAAATGATTAAAAGAAAGAGTTATTTTTTTAATACATACAATATAATTTAACATGATTAATAATAACTATCTAATGTGTAATGGGATCATGTTCCACATCTTTCTTTCTTTGGTATTTGCTTTGGAGGCAAACTTGCACTAGCATCATCATCAACAACAACAACAATAACAAATTGATGTCCATCCTCTTTGTCATCTGAATTGACTTGCGGAGGCCACATGTTTGGTGTTTGGATCAGTTGACGCTAGAGGTCCTTAGGAGACAGGCCTAGTGTAGGAAGGATCATCATATACATTGACATTTCTTGTTGCGACGAGCTAGCACCTTGAAAACTAGATGAACCTGTTAGATTATTTCTAATATATAGCCCATGTAATTTAGTTTAATAGCATTAATTGTTAAATTCACATAATATAACATTGAAGGACCTAAATGATAAGTTTTTAATATATTGGGGCCTTCTTGTGATGGTTGAGAGGCTATTATGTAATTAAAAACTTTATAGGGGTCAAAGCGTAATTTACCCATTTTTACTCTGATTTCAAATTGAAAAGTAACAGAAACGTTTTTTGGAGCGTGTGGTTCTGAAAGGAAGAGTACAGTTACTGTTTTCTCTCCTGATCATCAAGGAGACCTAAAGGCAGAAATCCAGAGGAAATAAAGAGACTCAAATTTGCAGATATAGATCCAGGTATGTTTATGATCTATTGTGTGAATTGTGAAAATCAAGATCCAAAGGTAATTACATGTGGTATCAGAGCCAGGTTCCGATTTTCATGATTCACCATAAAATTGGTTTCCTAGAAAACGCAGAAATTCATGAATATACGCGTTACTGTTTTGCGTAATGTTTTCTGGAAATCAATGTTTCTGCAAATTACCGTGTATGCGCATTACCGTTTTGTTTCCACACTTACTGGTTGTACGCAATCACTCACAGTTTCTAGAAATCGCTATTCGTTTTATGCGTTTTACAGTTTTCTGCAATTTCTGGGTTTGTACGATTATATGAAAAACAATAATTTTTGAAATTCTGGAATTTGCATGAAGTTTGAACTGGATTTTCTGGGTTCTGGGCGTATAACCGTTTTCTGTAAAAATCGCGCATTGAACACTGTCCCGTACCGCTATAGCGGTGGTTTATAACCGCTATAGCGGGGGATCTTTAAAATTCTGAGATCTTCTCTGTCAAATACCGCTATAGCGGAGAAATATTACCGCTATAGCGGTAAGTCCTTTTAAAAATGGTGATCTTCTCTGTGAAATACCGCTATAGCGGTAGTTTCAAACCGCTATAGCGCCGATCTAATCTGCGTAAGGGGCATTAAAGCGAATGTGATGTAAATGTTATGTTATATATAAAGTGCCGGATTATATGAATGTGGATGTATGTTCACTATGAAAGTTATTTTACACTTTGTAATTTGTCTATATGATGGAAACTAGTTTATCACCAAAGTGGTCTAGTTGGGTTGAAGTTTAGACATTTATAAGTGTGTTTCAGTTGTTCATATTTTAAAGATGCTATGAATGGAATGACATGATTGTCTTATTTTGAACAATTGAAGTTATAAATTTTATGACTATGAGGTCACCTAAAGGTGGACCATTTCATGCAATTTATAACATTAAGGGGATAATCTATGATACTTAAGTTAATTAGTGAGTATATCCAAAGATAACACACTTAGTTAACTGATGTATGTTGTGATTTTCTATTAAAGACTAATTTATTTTGGCATCAATTTGGTGTTTATGTATTTGAGTATTGCCCAAAGGAAATCTTAAATGCATGGTTAAAGTTTGTATGTGAAGTTTTCTGAATCTTTTAAAGTTTATCTCAAAGCATTAATGGGTGAGCATGTATGTTTGTTATGCAGCAAGCCTCTCGGGATCGGTGAACAACATTGTGAAGTTCAACGGGTTGAGCTATGGTGAATGGTCTGAACAGATCAATTTCCATCTCGGTCTATGGAACATTGATGCAGCCATAGTTAATAAGGATAAGCCTGCAGCCATTACCGAGGAAAGCTCAGTTGATGATGTTGCGCTCTATGAACTGTGGGAGCGTTCGAACAGACTGAGCTTGTACCTCATGAGGATGACCATGGCTGAAAATGTAAAGCCATCGATGCCGAAGACGGATGATGCTAAGGAATTCATGGAAAAGGTGAAGGAGTATTCTGAGTCAGACTTGGCGGATAAGTCAATTGTAGGAAGCCTGATGAGTGAGCTTACTACAAAGAAGTTTGACTGGTCACAGACCATTCATGATCATGTGACTCACATGTCCAATCTAGCAGCAAAGTTGAAGACTTTGGGGATGGAAGTGAGTGATCAGTTTCTGGTTCAATTCATCATTAATTCCCTACCTATTGAATTTAGTCAATTTGAGATCAACTACAATGCTCTCAAGGTTAAGTGGAACTCAAAGGAATTGAAGGCTATGTTGGTTCAGGAGGAAGGGAGATTAAAGAAGATGAAGGATCACTCCATCCACCTCACTGTTCATGATGGTGCTAGCAGCAGCAAGTTCAAGCCAGGGAAAAAGGAAAAGAAGGATAAAAGAAAGGACAAGGCCCCAATGAAAGTTGCTGAGGGTCAAATCAAGAAACAAATTAAGTGTTTCTTCTGCAACAAGATGAGACACTTAAAGAAAGATTGTCCTAAAAGAAAGGCTTGGTTCGAAAAGAAAGGTATGCATTATGTTTCTGTGTGCTTTGAATCAAACCTAATAGAGGTTCCTAATAATACCTGGTGGTTAGATTCTGGTGCTACTACTCATGTATCTCATGTTTTACAGGGATTCAGTTCAATCCAGCCCATAAAAGGAACTGAACAGTACTTGTTCATGGGAAACAGGATGAAAGCACGGATAGAAGGCATTGGGACTTATAGATTGATCTTAGACACTGGATGTCATTTAGATCTTGAAAGTGTCTCTATGTACCTGATTGTGCTAGGAATCTTGTTTCAGTAGGGAAACTGGATATTTTAGGTTTTTATTTCAAATTTGGTAACAGTACATTTGCATTGTATAAAAACAAGTACTTTTATGGATCTGGTACTTTATGTGATTTACTTTACCGTTTCAATTTGAATAATGAATTTGCTGAATCCTTGTTTCATGTTGAAAGTAGTGTTGGCATTAAACGTAGTGCACCAAATGAAAGTTCTGCATTCTTGTGGCATCAAAGATTAGGTCATATATCCAAAGAAAGGATAATGAGGTTGGTGAAAAATGATATCTTACCACATTTGGATTTTAGTGACATGGATATATGTGTGGATTGCATTAAGGGAAAGCAAACCAAACATACATTAAAGAAAGCAGCCACAAGAAGCACTCAACTTCTTGAGCTTATATATACTGATATTTGTGGTCCTTTTGATGTCTCTTCTTAGGGCGGTGAAAAATATTTTATCACCTTTATAGATGATTTCTCACGTTATGGCTATATTTATTTGCTGCATGATAAATCTCAATCTGTGGAATTCCTTAAAGTGTTCATTGATGAGGTGGAAAGACAGTTAGATAAGAAAGTGAAAGTAGTGAGATCAGATAGAGGTGGTGAGTTTTATGGCAAGTCCAATGAAAGTGGACAATGTCCTGGTCCATTTGCAAGGTTCCTTGAGAGTAGAGGCATTTGTGCGCAATACACAATGCCTGGCACACCTCAACAAAATGGTGTAGCTGAAAGATGGAACCGCACCTTGATGGATATGGTTAGGAGCATGTTGAGCAATTGCTCTCTACTCCTCTCATTGTGGATGTATGCATTAAAGACCGCTGCGTATCTGCTTAACTGGGTTCCTAGTAAGGCAGTTCCTAAGACACCTTATGAATTGTGGACGGGAAGGAAACCCAGTTTGAGACATCTCCATGTTTGGGGTTGTCAAGCAGAAGTAAGGGTGTACAATTCATATGAAAAGAAGTTAGATCCTAGGACAGTCAGTGGATTTTTCATTGGCTATCCTGAAAAATCAAAGGGGTATAGATTTTATTGTCCTAGCCATACTACAAGGATTGTAGATTCTGGTAATGCTCGGTTCATTGAGAATGGTCAAACTAGTGGGAGTGGGGAACCACGAAAGGTGGACATTGAAGAAGCTAGGGTTGTAGTATCTACACCTAAGATTTCTTCTCATATTGTTATTCCTGTCGTTGTATCACAGTCTAACAACGTACTGGAAAAATCAATCAATGTCCAAAATCCACCTGTTCATATTGTAGAGAATGAACTAGTCACTGTTGATCAAGAAATTGTTGATCCACAACAGGTACTTCAAGGGGAACCTGAAGAAGTACTCCAAGGGGTACCTAGAGGGGAACCTGAAGAGGAACCTCAACAGGAAGTAGCATTAAGACGATCTGTAAGGCAAAAGAGATCTGCTATTCCTAGTGATTTCGTGGTATACAATCTTGAAAATGAATGTGACTTGAGCATTGATGAGGATCCAGTCTCATTTAAACAAGCCATGGACTATAATAATGCTGAAAAGTGGTCTAATGCCATGAAGGAAGAACTTAAATCAATGGATGACAACAAAGTTTGGGACTTGGTTGAATTGCCAGAGGGTTCTAAGAGAGTCGGTTGTAAATGGGTCTTTAAGACCAAACGTGACTCAAGTGGCAATGTTGAAAGGTTCAAGGCCAGACTTGTCGCTAAAGGTTACACCCAGAAGGATGGCATTGACTATAAGGAGACTTTCTCTCCAGTTTCAAAGAAAGACTCCTTGAGGATTATTATGGCTTTGGTGGCTCATTATGACTTGGAGCTTCACCAGATGGATGTTAAGACTGCCTTTCTGAATGGGGACTTAGAAGAGGAAGTCTATATGGACCAACTTGAAGGTTTTCTGGCCACAGGAAAAGAAAATCTAGTGTGTAAGCTGCAGAAATCAATATATGGACTAAAACAAGCCTCCCGTCAATGGTATCTCAAGTTCAATAATACCATTACATCTTATGGATTTATAGAGAACACTGTTGATCGGTGTATTTATATGAAGGTCAGTGGGAGTAAATTTGTTATTTTAGTCTTGTATGTTGATGATATATTACTTGCTGCAAATGATTTGGGTATGTTACATGATGTAAAAAAGTTTCTCTCTAAGAGCTTTGAAATGAAAGATATAGGTGAGGCATCCTATGTGATTGGAATAGAAATATTCCGGGATAGGTCACAAGGACTCTTAGGTTTATCCCAGAAGGCATATATCAATAAGGTCTTAGAGAGATTCAGAATGGATAAATGCTCTGCAGGAATAGTTCCAATTCAGAAGGGAGATAAGTTCAGTCAAATGTAAAGTCCTAAAAATGAATTGGAACGTAAAGAAATGGAAACAATTCCTTATGCATCAGTGGTTGAGAGCTTAATGTATACTATGACCTGTACTAGGCTAGACATTAGTTTCGCTGTTGGTATGCTTGGTAGATACCAAAGCAATCCCGGTATGGACCACTGGAAGGCTGCAAAGAAAGTTCTTCGGTATTTGTAAGGCACCAAAGAACACATGCTCACATACAGGAAGTCTGATCATCTGGAAGTGGTCGGATATACAGATTCAGATTATGCCGGATGCGTGGACACTAGGAAGTCTACGTTTGGTTACTTGTTCCTATTAGCTGGAGGAGCAGTTTCATGGAAGAGTGGAAAGCAGTCTGTCATTGCTGCTTCTACTATGGAAGCTGAATTCGTGGCATGCTTTGAGGCCACTGTTCAAGGATTGTGGTTGCGGAACTTTGTCTCGGGACTTGAAATTGTCGACAGTATATCTAGGCCGCTGAGAATTTATTGTGATAATTCTGCAGCCGTATTTTTCTCAAAGAACGACAAGTACTCTAAGGGTGCCAAACACATGGAATTGAAGTATTTGTCAGTTAAGGAAGAAGTGAAAAAAACGAAGAGTGTCTATTGAGCATATCAGTATTGATCTGATGATAGCGGATCCGTTGACTAAAGGATTACCGCCCAAATCATTTTCTGGTCATGTAGAGCGTATGGGCATTATGGACAAAGCCTTGCTGTGTTGATTATAGTACTGTGGTTATTGTGCTTGTTAATTTTTAATGACATGATGAATTCAATTATGGTTATGTTTTTGCATATTATACTTGTTATCATTTTGGTATCTATGTACATATGATTGTGTTAGATAACATGTTATGTTGAGACTTATACTTTTCCTCAATTAAAGTTGATGTTGGGTTAAGGATGTTTTGTGATACATGGAAGGGATCATGTTGCAGAATAACATGTGACCGCCATGATCCGTTCAAAACTAATTCAACTAAGTCTAGAGATGTTAGTGAATTTGATGGATAGAGTGCACTTACAGTTGTTGTTAAACTATCAAGTAATTACAAGGGCCAAGTGGGAGAATGTTAGATTATTTCTAATATATGGCCCATGTAATTTAGTTTAATAGCATTAATTGTTAAATTCACATAATATAACATTGAAGGACCTAAATGATAAGTTTTTAATATATTGGGGCCTTCTTGTGATGGTTGAGAGGCTATTATGTAATTAAAAACTTTATAGGGGTCAAAGCGTAATTTACCCCTTTTTACTCTGATTTCAAATTGAAAAGTAACAGAAACGTTTTTTGGAGCGTGTGGTTCTGAAAGGAAGAGTACAGTTACTGTTTTCTCTCCTGATCATCAAATGTAGTATAGGGACCTTTATGCTCATCTATTGTGGGGGCCCTTCTATGTCATGGTCGACAAGTGCATGCTCTCGCCCTTGCCTCTGGAATGGTTGGGATAGGTATATTTAGTCTTTGAGGATGCTGGAAGTTATCGATGTTTCTCCCTATACCCATAAGTTTCATAATTTCATCCATTTTAGCGTCAATGGTCTCTGTATATATAGATCTCGACTACTGCAATGTTAAATATTTCACAAAAAATGTTGTTATATTAGTTGTGTATCTATATAGTAACAAATTTAATTTAATGCTTAGTAATAAAGAAATTAATATTATACCACATGACCCATCATAGTGTTGTTTGGATGATAATCCATCTGCGAGTGACATGTCAATACCATTGTAAATACTACAAGATCACAATTGTAGGGTCTGTCCATGTGGTGGAGCAGACCCTATTTTCCAATTGTTCCATATTTGGATCATACTCACGAGGTCAACACTCCAATCTTGATCATTCTTTCCTTGCTTGCTTGTGCCATGAAATTGTTCGATTTTGGGGTCCGTGAGAATGGGTTGCTCCATACTAAATTAGCAAAGAACACGGTCAGGGTTGTACCACTCAACTATACGAAAGCAGATAAGTGGTACCTACACAAAACACAAGGGCGGCTTAAGATGACAATAATTCAGGACCATTGTGTCGAGCAGACGATCATACGGGCACCATGTAATTTGATGACAATAGGTGTACGAATAAAATTATAGTTGACTAAATTGAATTTACAACATAAAGATGAATATCTCATTGTCACGCATTTGATCCAAGAAAAGGCTACATCGATGTAGAGAATGATCTATTAGGGTTTGGTGCACACAGATCCCTCGCCACCTATTAATGTTGCGACAAAAAATCTTCAATTGTCAATTCAAAAAGAAAATGACACAAATAATAATAAAACTTACAATAAACCAAAAGGCAATAGTAATGGATATATCAGATCTAGTTGTGGCCATCGGCAATTAGTGTCACCTTAGGAAAATGCACCCTTGCCCACATATGTAGCAAGCCCATGCATCCAACAATCTATTGCGTTCATGGCTTAGTGGTTGCATATAATTCACTGTACAAGTATGCGATGATGGCTGCGACCAGCATAATTGACCGCATTGATCAAAATCCTCCAGCAATGGTAAGTAGATCAAGTACACAATCGTGCCAAATTTATCTGACATCAAGAAGCCTTTGATCAGACATAGGATCTAAGCTCTCACAAAGTATTGAACCATTTCCTTATCTAGTTCCTTAGGCAACTATGTGAATGCTTGTGCTAGCCACCCCAATGGTAACCCTATGTGTTGTATGCAAGCGCCTATTTTTCCACGTCTTACTCATTTAGCCAATTTGTAGTTCTTTGAGGGATCCAAGTATGTAATCCGGCTAGTTTCACGTCCAACACGTGTTGCTCAAGCTCACAACCTATCACCAATGCAGACAACAATTTAGAAATAGTTGATGATGCTTAATGATAAGCAATAACCATGAAATAAATATACTAATATTGTAAAACTTTTGCTTTAAATAAGATTCATGACGTTTTTTGTAGATGTTTGTGACCATGTGACAAAGGCAAAACATGTAATATGCATAAGCTGGTCTCCACCCCGTTGCTTTATCTTCCACTGCAATAGTGATAACAACATGCTTGTCTGTAATCAAGCAAAGGGCCCCCAATTTCGTGCCAAGTGCCTTACAAATTTTGTAAAATCCATTGGTAGGCATCTCGATACTCTTCGCTGACAAGCACTGATGCTAATAGGACAACCTCTCTGTCCCCATCTTGTTTGATGACCATCAATAACTTTCCTTGATATTTGTCATATAGGTGTGTCTCTTCCATCTGCATGATTGCTTTCAAATATTGAAACACATCCATGCATGGCTTGAAAGCCTAAAAAACCTAGTGGAAATAAGTTGTATTTCATTTGCCTTGTGGACATGGTTTGTATTGGTAATTGACCGTTGTCCCTAGATTAAATTGTTGTACAACAGTTAACCACATAGGCAACATGTTGCATGAGCTCTTCCAATTTTCAAATGCGAGTGTAATGACCTTGTATTTTGCGTGCCAAGCCTTCTTATGTGAAACATTATACCCAAACATTTATTGCACCCTCTCTATTATTTGTTTTATAGAAACACTGTCATTCATGGGGACCATAGGCATGATTTTTGACGCTATCAAGTCAGAGTCAAGTTTCTTGTGGTCTTGTGAAAGTATTGGAATTACATATGTGTGTGGTCCATTATATTGTGTTATTCGCAATGGGTCATGTAGTGATTTTCTTCTTATCTTGACTCTCCATATGCAGCCATTTTTATATTTGGGGTAACGATATTCTTCTGTTTGAGTCGACAAATGTATTACCTTATAAATTTGGTGTGTCTTCACTGCGTACATCTTTGCTACCTATTGAAAGCTTTTATATATGATAAACACATACCTTTGTCCAAATGTTAGTTTGCATTTTGATCATCGACATCTTCAAACCCAGTATCATTTGATGTACTAATGTCTTTATTGTGTAAAAACAGAAAAGATTCATTCGTCAAGATATTCCTCATCTCATTCACGTCTAGTACCATATCAATATCGTCATCTTCATCTTCCTCATCGATATCAGGTTTGTAGTCTTCGTCTGAGCTACCCAAATTTGACAATATTTTTGTTGAAACAAATGGTGAAAGTGGACGACCACCATCAAGTTCATCGAACAAACTTGGTTGCACAGTATTGTCGCTTGTATATGGGGACTAATTTGCATCATTGAGGAATGCCTTGAAGAAAAAAGAGTTAGCTTCTGAGTCCGTTAGTATTGTGTAGTTGCTATTGTCTTACTCAGCTACACGCCACACCATTACTCTTTCCTTGTTACACTCACATTGATAACTTGATAGAATTAGGGATGCTCATTGTTGGCTCGATTTATAATACCCTTGACATTTATACGGGAGGTCATGCTAGCATTGGGCTAGTAAGCTGGTGTATTTATATGGGAATACAAAATTTTTTGTGCTCAATTAATTAATGGAAAAGAATTAGAAAATTTAGTGTTGATAGCTTGGGGAGATCCTTGCGAGAAGTGGATACGATGGTTAAGTCTCATGTAAAATTATGTAAGGCCACTTATGTGTTATATCGTGAGAGGAACTAAGAGAAACATAAATAATTATGCAGTGGTTAACATTAAAAAGGGGAGAGAAGGGAAAAATTTGGAAATTAAAAAGTGTATGTGAGTGTAACAAGGAATGAGTAATGGGTGTGGCGTGTGGCTGAGTAAGATATGTTCGAAAGGAAGAAATTCTAACCTTGCCCCCATGTATGACTTTATCTACATTTAAGAATAGGGGTATAGTGGTCATTTGTGGATGTGTATATATATATGCTCACCACACAACACACACTTTAATTTTACTCTTTGTTTCCCATGCTCAAAGTATACACACGCCCAAGCTCTCTCTTCTCTTGGCCCTTCACACCCAAGCCTCCCTTAAGCTTTTTGTCTCTCAAAGACTTTGACGAAGAGTTACAGCTTTGACTTCCTTCCTTCCACTGGTATACTTTGGGTTGATGTAAGATTACTCTTCTCTATCTCCTCTTCCATAAATAGTGAACCCTAGGGAGGAGTTGAGTGTAATCTTGGTGCCAAATGATTGGATCTTGTGGGAAATGTTGATTTTTTTTTTAAAAGAGTTTAAACTTGGGAAATGGAAGAATCCATGGGTGAGTTCATACCTTGAGCAAGATTGAGAAAATGAGAACTTATGGAAGAAATCAAAATTCACATGGATTAATCTTGAAACCCATCAATGACATGGGGTCGTTTCAGGGCTGACATGGAGGCTCTCGGCCATGGCCCAGCCATGGGCACTAGCCTGGCCAAGAGGCTAGCCATTGGGGCCTAGGGCGCCATGGCCTAGGTAGCCTTGGCTGAGAGGAACGGCTAGGGTAGGCTTAGCCGAAGGCTACAAGGTGGTGGCCAAGGTGCCACCACTTACATCTTGTTTTTAAGTTCAATATGTTGAATCCTTTCTTGCTCCCTTGTTTCCTTAGGTTGTGAATTTCATCCTTGAGGCTTCTTCTATGGTTTAATCTCCTCAGAACTCCATAGAACAAGGGCAAATTTATCAAACATAAATACAAGCTAAGTTGAGGGAATTCTATCTTACTTTGTTTTATCTTTTATGTAAGGTAGTTATATATACATATAGGTATGCCAATATTGTAAACGAGCGAGGGACCCTTGAACTAGATGTGATGATATGAAAATAAAATTATGAAGGCATCCTTAATCTTTGACAAAGGATAACTTAAAGTGATAATCACATATAAGAAAATATATTGACATGAATCACAAAATATGCACATGTATGCAATTGGGTGGTGTGGCCATATACACCCTATTGAATGATTATGAAGTCTCTTGTAGAATAATTTGTAGTGTGTATGAGTATGCATTTATGGTATTTCATTGAGATGTAAATAAGTGGTGTCGATATGCATATGCTTACATATTTCATAGAAAGCATGAAAACTCGTACAACTAGAAAATATGATGATCACTTGCATAACATGACCATGCTAAAAGGGACATGAAATGTATGAAACTTGAGTTAACCCACTATGCGTTAATGTATTACTATGGATGTTTGTGCAGTCACTTGGGTGCCTATATGTGTCGTGTACTTGTATGCGCTCTTGACATTATATTGAGATGAGAAATGAATGTGATGGAAATTATTCACCATCTTGATATATAAGTAATTAATGTATGAAGGAAAATTGCATAATTCCGCTTGTGAATGTGTATACAAATGTCTGAGACATTATTGTTGCTCTATGGCATGTGAATTTAATTACGTGATACTTATTCATGTGCATGTGACATGGGAAAGTCTCTTATGGGCCACAGCCAAGAATGAAAACAAGTAAAAGTGGAAAATGCCATAGATGCCAAAATACTCGTATTGGGGTATGAGGCATGGGCAATGAGAAATAATGGCGGTATAATAAGAAATTCATGGGATTCCCATGTGTAAGAAAATAAGGACGGAAATAGCTCATGATGGCCAAGAGATACTGATATATAATTGGTCCTAATGTTGATGTGCTTTGGGGGGTGTGTGATGAAATAAGGGTGGGCATAAGGTGTTATGGTATGGGTTAATACCTAAAGGAGGAGTCAATAAGGTTGGAAGTTTGAAAATAGGACCAATGGCTCCAAGAGACATTGCCATGTATATCATATGATGTGTTCCCTAGGTAATACTATTGAGTATGCGTCAATTATATTGACACAAATAGTCATCACACTACTGTATGTATGCTTATGTGTGTGTGCATTATTGGTTATGGCATTGTTTGCATATGTGCACTGATCAATGTGATTTGTTTTGCTATCAGATGTGTGACTTGTGGTTGTGCACTGTAATTCAAATTATATACTTGTACTCATTATGGTGAATGCACCTGCATGATATGGATATACATGCTTGTTTTGTTGTATTGAATATGTACAGTTACATATATACCTTTATATAGTATATGCATGCATTTTGTGTGTGGTTGTGGTAGGGTAGAGTTTTCTCATTGAGTTTGATGTACTCACCCCATTCTCTACCCTGCCAGGTACAAGAAGACATAGCAAGCAAGAAAGCATTTTCAAGTCTACACCTCATTGATCAGGGTATGATATTTTATAAGTTGCAGCTTTATGTTATCTAGAAGGCTCTATAATTGGGTAGGCAGTCCTAGGAAAAAATATTGTATGTATTAAGATATCAAGGATGTTAATGACAATGTTTGTATGAAAGAAAAGAAGTATGAATTGATAAAGCTTGAACAACATAATTATTTTCTCTAAGAAATGAAATGCTATCTCCACTATTCTATTGATGCATTGTCTAGCACATGTGAAATGAATCATGAATGTATGAATAATATTTTGGGTCTTTCGGCTAGTTAGGCTTACGACAGTGAAGTAAGGTTCACTGTTTATGCCTGTAACACTTGCAGTTTTCGGGTGTTAATATAATTGAATTTTAATAAGTAATTAGAATACAAGGGAGATTTTTTCGTTGTTTAATAAAGAAATGTGAGATTAAGAAATGGCAAGGTGTATAAAATAATAAGTGACAAGGGATTGAGGGAGTATACACATGACACCGAGGGAGCTAGATGATTACTAAGTCCGAGGAGGGACTAAAATATAACAAGAAAAATTGTGCGGTACCTAAAATATGAGAAATATTTGAATTGGAGAAATTACAGATTTGCCATTATTAAGGTTGACTAAAGGTTGACCAGGGGGCAAAATAGTAATTTCACCATCGAGAAGTATATATATGAAGCCACACCCATTTTCCTTCTCATTTTTCATTTCTCTCCCTTCTTCACTCTCATTTCTCTCCACCTTTTCTCAACCCTTTTCTCTCAAATCCTCCATCATGCAAACTTCTAGCAACCATTCTCTGGCAGTGAGGTAGTCTCCAGTAACTAACCACCATTGAAAAAGTAAGGAAATGAGGTAGACATTCCATTTCCTTGAGTAGAAATTAGGTTTTTTTGGGATCTTTTAAGCTTGGGTGGCATTCTATAACCTTCTTAGATGATTGACGATGGAATTAGAACCAAGAATTGAAAGAATAACTGTGATTGAAAATGGGATTAAGAGTAGGAAAAAATAGAAAGAAAAGTTAGGGTTTATAAGGAAAATTTGATGAATGGCACATGAATTTTTGGAATTAATTGGGGGTTTTAGTGTCAAAATGTTCATTAAACATCTAGAATAAAATCCCATAGAAGAAATCAAGGTAAATGGTGAATATTTGACCCAAATACATGAAAAACTGAGAGGAATGGTGAGTCTGCAGCGATGGGCGCCTAGGGTGCCACCACATCAAAAGCTTGGCTAAGAAATGGAGTTAGCGCCCAAGGCACCACCCAAGCCAAGGCATTAGGCCTGGGCACCCCAGGTGCCAAGGTGGGTGCCTAAGGTGCCCAACCCTAGTATGTTAGGGAGGTTGGAGGGTGTGCTGTGGCGCCTTGGTGCCAAGGATAGCACCCAAGGTACCACAGCCTAAGCTTCATGTTTCCTTGGGAAATTGTTTGCTAAATATGATTTGTGTCCTGCAGGTTTGGTTATGATTTGGGGGTTGGCCGAGGCAAATTACGGGAGCCAGAAGAGCTTTAATTCTCGGTAAGGGATCAAACTTTATCTTATTTGATTTATTTCCTATAAGTAATGTCCTAATGTTATAGTAAAGTAAAATAGTGTGATAAATAAATATGTTTGTGAACATATCTATATAAAATTGAGAAATGCATCCATGTGATGGATAAGAATATATTGTGTGTGTATATATGTGTATGATAATATCATGTACTTGTGTGTTGATGATGATGGTAAAAGCAAACCTTGTAGAATTTGTGTTTGTAAGCGCATCTTACAATTATGAGTGTAAGAGGAGTGATATAGGGGATGTATGTAGGTGGTCAAGAAAACAAACAAGCGATAATTTTTAAAATTAATATTCTAAATTGGAATTAACTCAGGAATAGGAAATGACGCGAATTAGGATTGTTATTATTATTATTGTTTGTTGATGCATGTATGTGATTGTGATTGAAAAAAGGGTTGGTCCATAGAGAGGTAGATCCATGGAACGGTATCTCGGTGATGAATTCACGAGAATGCAGACCTGCGTTGATGAAACCTTGAGAAATAGAATTATGGGGATGCATACCCTGGCACAGAAACTCTTGAGCGGAACATCTATGGGAACGAAGACCCTCGATGACGTGGTTCTTAGTAAAACTCTTGATCATAACGTCCGAGGGAATGAAGACCCTTGATGACATGGCTCTTGAGTGTATCCTCGTAGGACCGAATACCTATACAGGGCAGATAGATTGTATGAGTGGTAATGTGTGTGATGCTTGATGTGTTATACATATGCGGATATGTGTGTACGAGCATCCCAATATAGGTTAGAATTGTGTGTAGAGCATGTAGGGCCCTACGGGCATAAAGATAAGATATAGGCTGGTAACCAAGAGTGTTCAAGGTTAGGGAATCGAGTGTACAAGGCCTCAGACATTTGCTCTATTAAAAGCAGCGGTAAAAAGTCATGGGTATGATTTGGACGGCTTGATGCCATGTGCATGTTGTCATATGTAGAGACCCATGTTTAATCAGACACATATATATTTAGTAATATACTTAGTTGTTTGTATGTGTGGAGTAAGGTTGTTTTGGGTGAGTCAATGGATTAGATTCACCCTCTCACAGTTGCAGGTACAAAAGGAACAGGTAGTTAGATGACTCGAGGATCGAAGATACCTCCCTATTGCTTCGGGTTAGGTAATTTTATTTACTTTTAAGTTAATTTCTTTAGTATGCTCTGTAATCGGATAGGCCACTTAGGTTGTAGAGTGTGTTGATAGGGATAATTTAAGGGTAAACTAAGCTTGCAGTAGTGTGGGTATTACACCATATATGCTTATCACGGCCTCAGTTTTTGGGTCATGACAAAATGGTACCAGAGCTTTGGAAATAGGGTCTCTTATTGATTACAGAGCAAGGTAACCTTAGTAGATCCTCTTTTATCATTATGAACCCAGGCACAACTATAGAGAGACGGCTCCACCAAAAGCCCTATAGGATGTGTCTTTCTTTCTTTCTTTCGAATATTATTCCCTTTAAAGGACGTGTTTGAGTCTGTCAGTGACTCAAGGATCTATGCTTGCTATGTGTGAGTTCGAGATACCTCCCAAGTAGTGTGAGGCATATACATTTCGAGGCCATGAGGTTGAACATGGCGAAATTAGGGAACTGGGTTAGTGCGATTATGCCCAAGGAAGGTAGAGGCCATGAGTATACCTCGAGGTAGAATGGCATGGATCGTGGAAGGGGCGCAAAGGAAAGGAAGGGTTACCAGGAAATAGGAGGGAAGGCAAGGGTAGGGTTCTTTGGAAGAACTTTGGTGCTAGAAACAATTGGTGACGGAGGCACCAACTAGGGATACATTTTCACGAGAGCAGGAATCACACTTGTGAAGAATGAAGACTACACAAATAATGGATTAGAAATACATGGAAGAAAAAGCTTGGTGGAGATCTGAGAGTTCCTAAAACTACATCCCCTACATTATCCAGTATAGCAGATCAAGAGGATCCTTTGAGGTTTCTAGAAGAAATGGGAATAATCAAAAGGTTGTCGCAATGTGAAGACTGCAAAGTGGAAGAGTCAGCTTCATTCTGGTTGAAAGGGGAGAGCTCATGGTTAGAGAGACACATAGAGGGGTGGCAAAACCTTAGATTTCTCCACCAGTGGAGCGAAGATGGTTCGTGAGAATGTTCTTGGAGCAATTTGTGCCTTAGAGCATTTGCTTAGTGAAAGCTAGTGAGTTTGATGCTTTCAAGCAAAGACTTATGGTGGTGCAAGGGTATGACACTAAGTTCAAGCAGTTGGCATAGTTTGCTCTTCTTGTACTCCCGAATAAGAGGTAAGAGATAAGAATGTTTGTTATAGGCCTCTGTCTACTGGTATGCCAACTTATGGGGCTAAAAATGTAGACGTGCCCCACATCTAAAGCAATGGCTAGATTGGCAGAGATGGTAAAGGCACGGATGGATGAGTGAGATAATAGAGGGAAGCAGGAAGAGCTATGACGAGGAACCTCCAACGTCAGTGCAGCTTATGATCAATGATAGGAAGGTCAGTTCAGATAGTAAAATAGGAACAAAGTATGAGTTACTAAAACTTATTTGGAACCGAGCGAGGTAGGCCAGAGTGCTTGGTATAGGGAATTCCACTGAGGAGCATGTTGTCACACGGGATTCATGTGCCTTGTACGCATGCATGAGATGCATGTGTGCTGTTGAGATCGAGTTGATTCACCCCCGAGGGTAGCCAGTGGATGATGCTTGATGTGGGCTAGGCCTAGGTTGTTGTACTCAGTGGTGACCCCCATTTAGGAAAGAAAGGTTTATTCGACAGTAACCCTGGTATGGGTATGTGGTCAGGGAAAACTGGGATTATGCTCCCAAAGCATGAGTGCAGTGACAATGCATGGGGTAGTTCAGAATGCGAGAAAGGGAACTTTTGGTCTAGGGGACACTTAGTCATAACAGAGTGGTGCAAGGGAAGAGTGGTGGATCTCACTGAGGGTACCTCTTCGGAGGTGTGAAATAAGAGTCATGTCAGAATAGAGTAAGGTGGATGCCCGAAGAGAGTTAGTTTAAGCTCATTAAGGATTCCTTAATCCTTTCAAGACTTCCTTTTGGTCGAACGAGACCATGAGGAGGTAACACCTCTCAAGAGAGAGAGGACTTTGATGGGTTTGAGGCAATGGGAAACAAGATAAGAAAGCAAAATGGATTTCAGGCTTGGTGCCTGGAGTTGAGACCACCAGGGATATTGTGATCGTGGCAAGAAAGGCTTGCCTTGAGGAGTGGCTTTGAGCCTAAGTGAAGAGTTCCAAATGAACTCCACTACCGTTCTCTTAGAGGAGAGGAAGTCCATTGGGCAGTTCGATTAGACGAAGGAAGCATAGGGAGGGGTGCTATGTAGCCCCTATGGGAAGGTCAAGGGCGGTATAATGAGAACAGGAATTATAGATGAACTTTTATGTTCCACCTTTTAAGAGGACTGAAGGTATTTCGAGAGCACATCGTTAGTAGAGGCGTCACAAGTGAAATGACTGAGGTGGGTCGATCAACGCATGAATCATATGACGGAATGAGTAAGGGGATCAATGATCAATTGGCCTGCTCCCACCTAATAGTTCCCAAAAAGAAATGCACTTAATGAATTGAAATATGTAACAAATCAGATTTAGACTCCTATTAAGTGCAAACAAATGCCCTTTTAGTGAGGAGGACCTAAGCAAGCAAATTTGAAAGCTTATGGCCTCTGAGATTCAAAGTGTATAAGCCCAGGAAAAGAAAGATAGAGAGACTAGATACCTTTGAGAAAGAACACAAGTCCAAGATGAGAAATGAGGGCAAGTCATAACTAGATTAGACCTGTTAGATTTAAGGGGGAATATTGGAAAGAAGTCCTACATTGGTGGGTGAAGAGAAAATATAGTGGTTTTACAAAGTGTAAAGGGGTCAAACAAAATAGCTTTAAACATTGTGGAGGCAAAGGCAAGCATTCACACTCAATCAAGCCCAACAATAAATTTGAATAAACACTCTCTAAATGTAGACTTGGACTGGCCCCATCAAATTTCTAGCCGCAGTTGAAACCATAGGGTGGTATAATTAAACGTCCCAAACCATGGGGAAACTAAAACTTGCTCAAATCTTATTGTCACCATAAAAAATCAGGAATTATACTTCATCAATCAAACATAGATGTGTTACAAAGAAATGTGATATCATAAAAATGAAATATAATCCATCGACATACTAATTTCTCACTAATTCCTCTTATAAGAAGCCAATTTATATAGTATGGTTACTTTTATACTGAAAATTTGGTTAATAAGTTGGACAAATATGGTTTATAAGTGTTTTCATATTAGGCACTCACTGAGTAATCTTAATTTGATTGCTCAGGAAAAGCAGAAGCAATAGAATGAATGTGAGAAACTTAATTTTTTTCTACATATTGAAAATAAAGCTTATTCTCTTACCATAACAGTGTATGGTGTAAAATTTACATCTCAATATGATGACAGCATCACTACTAGGTAATTAAGTATAACTGCTTTAATATTTACCTTTTCTGACAATGGCTATCACAGGCCAGCATTTTCTGTACCGCATGGTTCTGCTGGTCAACTCTTTTTAAATTTACCAAAATTGATTTGTAACAGATGCACAGTATTCAGTGACAATGTGCCTCACTTCCATATACAGAATATGCAACATTTATAAAGGTACATAAGGTTTTGATGCAGTCTATGCGCAATGATGAATATCATCATTGTACATAATCAAATGTAAGTCCTTTTTTTTTTAAAAAATAATTTAACGGTTTCCAGTGACCTTACAATGGAAACTTCTTTATAATTTTGCAAATTGGGCATTCTTATCTTACCCTAATGCTAATATAAATAAGATTAAGATTTGGCATCCTTCCTCATTGTTAGAAAATCCCTTGAGTTTTCATCGATCTTTTGGGAGTATTTTTCACCTGCACAATGAATTTTCTTCTGACTTCTGATAAAGAAAAGTCTCGGCAGAACCGAAGTATGCATAGCTGCAGCTATTGTAATAAGGTGTTTGACAACTACCAGGCACTTGGAGGCCATGTAAGGGCACATAAATACACGATACAGAAATATCAAAATATTCGAAGCCCGAACAATTCTAATGGTGGTACAGTTCCTTATCTTAGTCTATTCTTGAAGGGCATAACTTCCTCTGGAGCTCTTATGAACAATGATTATGCATTCAGATGGAAGGAATGGCCAGTTCTTGATCTACTAATGATTTTGATGTCTTATGTTTATTACTCGTTAAAATGCAGGAAACCAACACGAGAGTGATACTAAATTGATCATGTCAAATCTCTCATATGCTACCAACTGTAATCAATCCTCAAGAGCATTAACTCTATCTGGTGGATCGCTGCCTTCTGATCTTTCCTTCAGTTCTCTTATGCATATGGGTTACCCCAATAATCCTCTGGATCTTGCACTGTATGGAGGCTCAAATGGATTTTGCCATTCCAATGTCGATGGCTTGCAGTCTTTTATAAACCGTCTTCCATATCTCTCAAAAAACTTCCTACTTCATATTATGAAGCATAACAACCACAATAACCTTCAAAATTCTCCATCTGTCATACAATCTCTTTTACATTCTTATATGATGAATAATATTACTAAATTCGGGGATTTCATTCCTCATCCGGGGCTTGACATAAATACATTTCGTGGCATGGAGAACCCTGTTTTTGCAGGCTTCTTGGCTGCAGCACAAACTCAGCATGCTAGTTCATTCTATCCCAATGACAGTATTAGGGGGTTAACCTCTGGCAAAGTGAACAAGCATTGCTTGTGCAAATCCGAAACAACCGATGTTATGATACGTGCACCAAAAAGGCCTAGGGTGAGCCCTAGCTTGAATGTTCATTGGGTAAGAGAACCACCTCAACGAGAGTTGCTTCTGTTTAAGGATGCAAAGAACTTCTCTGCATTGGAGATTCCAACAGATGGAGAAGAGAAAGATGAATCAGATATTGATGTCTCACTTCGCCTGTAGCTCAGGGGTGCCTCTTTTTCTGTTAGTACAATAAATTGATGCCTAGTTATGCGATGGCTATTTTACGGAAGTTTCTGTATTTGAGAGTGGAAAAACCATGTCTCTATCTGTTCTGTTGTCTTTTTGTTCACCTTGTTGTAATAAAGTGGAGTTCCTTTTAGGTTTCTATCAAGTCTTAAAATTTCATCACAGCTATTATGCATTGGAGCCATTAAAAAGAAATCTCTCAATGTGTCTCACTGGAGAAATGACCAACAATACTAGGAATTTCCAAGTATCTTGGATACCTAAGTCTATAAGATCTATTAAGATTTTTAGGAATTCAATTTTGGTGTGACAAATAAAGGCTCCATCCTAACATTATGCAAATCATATTTTACAAAAATTGACAAAATTAAAAATTCAGTTAACTTTTCATATAAGCTGTCCTTCACTCTTTAGTATGTTGGTTTGAATTTATGTTTGTGCTTTTAGTATATTTAATGCATGCAAAGTTGTGCATATAAAATTAAGCAAGGCCTCTCCACTTATGGATTCCCTCAAGTGTTGCCTGTTTGATCAGAATCAGCAATAATTAAATCTAATTGCCAAGAGCATGCTCGAGGGTCAAAATGTCCAACAGGGATCCTTCGCTTGTCGCGTGCTTGTCCTTTTAGTAATATTTTAACTGTTGCTAAAATTTTTAACAACAGTTAAAACTATTACTAAAAGTTGTAACAATGATTTTAACCGTTGTTAAAAAGATAAACACGACAAAAACAAGCAGAGAAGCCAAACCCCCAAATGTGAAAAGCTATCAACAACTGTAAGATTAGGTCAATAGTCAATGCCTCTTACGGTTTTGAATAAAATTACAAAAAAAAATTCAATTAATTTATAAAATTTAAAAATACAATAAAGTGACACTAAAAATAAAATTTAATTTATAAAAATATAAAATTACAATAAAATTATAGTAAAAATGAAATTTAATTTATAAAAATATAAAATTATAATAAAGTTACAATAAATTAAAATTCATAGTCAATGCATTCAATGATCTACATTTATTGTAAATTTATTGTAATTTTAATATTTTTATAAATTAAAATCTATTTTTACTGTAATTTTATTACATTTTTATATTTTTATAAATTAATTTTTATATTTATTGTAACTTTGTTATAATTTTAAATTTTATAAATTAAATTTCATTTTTACTGTAATTTTATATTTTTATAAATTAAATTCTATTTTTAATGTCATTTTATTTTATTTTTTAAATTTTTATAAATTAATTGGAACACTTTTTTTTTGTAACTTTATTGTAGATTGTCAGATACATTGATTGTTGACCTGATCTGCAGTTGCTGATAGCTTTTCACATTTGGACCCTCAGGCATACTCCTGGCTGTTAGAGTTGATTACCACTGACTCTAATCAAACGGATGAAGATTTTTATGCAATTTTTTTTTAAAAAAAGGAGAATCACAAGATTAACGATGATTGTTCCAATTAATTTATAAAAATTTAAAAATATAATAAAATGACATTAAAAATAGAATTTAATTTATAAAAATATAAAAATATAATATAGTTACAATAGTCAGCTTTAATTAATTACTATTCATCACCTCTAGCTCCTCCTTCCTTTCCTTATAGGGCTCCCATCCATCTCAAATCTCTCTCTCTCTCTCTCTCTCTCTCTCTCTCTCTCTCTCTCTCTCTCTCTCCCCTGCGCTTCTTCTTCTTGATGGCAGCTTGATGGACCAACAAATGGCGGAACCAAAAGCTAGGGATTTGATTTCATATTGAATCAATGTCTTGGATCAAAGCTTCAAGTTCTAGAGCAATTTCTTTTGTCTAGGAAAAAGGGAAAAAAATGAAGGAACCGATGGAACTAGTAACCCAGCCGGTTTCGTATTGGTTTTCTTCTCTAGCAGTTCAATAGACTAATTGGACCAGACCTAGAATCAGTTCTCAATTTGACTGGTCGAACCGGCTAGTCTGATCTTATTTTTTGAATCATGAGAAATAATATTCTAAGGACAAGATAGTTATATTTAATTAATTTGTCTTATCCTTTTTAGTGCGTGGCAAAAGCATTACAATCTTTTTAATTTAATTTCTAAAAAAATTAAAGTCTCTCAATTCAATATTAAAAAATTATATTTGTCTTAATTTTATCTTTTTATTTATCAAAATAATCTTTGACAACCATAAATTTGAAAGCAGTAAATAACTAATTTAGTCCTAAAAAAATTACAGTTGTCTCAATTTAATGCTTGAAAGATTGTGTTTCAATTTTGCAATGTTGGATATTGTAATTTAGCAACAAAAAGGACTAAATCAAGACAATACTATCTTTTAGGGACTAAATTGAGATACTTGATATTTTAAGGATTAAATTGAGAAAACTATATTTTTTCATGGATCACATCAGCGACTTACTTTAAAGTTGACAATGATAGGTTTTGTGATTTAACAATGAACAAGATTGAATTAAAACAAATATACTTGAGATACTAAATAAATAATTTAACATAGTCTTTTAGGGACTAAATTGATATGCTTAATTTTTTAAAGATAAAATTAAAAAAATAATTTTTCATAGACTACATCAGTAATTTACCCTAAATTTGACAATAATATATAAATAATGTGATTTAATAGTGAAAAAGATTAAATTAAAACAAATACAATTTTTATAGACTAAATTAAAATATTTAATTTCTTAAAAATCAAATTAAAATAGTTGAAAACTTTTACATATTGAATCTGTAATTTACTTTTAAAAAGATGGTGTGGCGACATCATAGCATCACAAAAGCAAATTATTTATGGATAAGTAGTTATTATTACATTATTTATGAATGATATATAAAAATAATGCTATTTTATTAATGTTTCACTAGAGTTTGTTTTGTGTTAAAAATGATATCAATTAATTTTCTGATGGGCATACATATATGTATCCATCAACTGAAGCATTGGAAAAGTATATGAATATAAGAATATATTCTTTTATATATATATATATATATATATGTGTGTGTGTGTGTATGTATATTTATTTGATTACAATTGCTTATTTTGATCTTTAAAAAGATTAAGTGTTTCATTTTAATTTTTGTAAGATTGTAATTATCTTAATGTAATTCTTTTCATTACTAAATCTTAAATATGTCATTGTCAAAAATCATTTTAATATTGAAATGGCAAAAAATTAAGATAAATAAAATTTTTTAGGGGTTAAATTGATATGCTTGATATTTAAAGGACTAAATTAAAATAATTATAATTTTTTTTACACTAAATTAGCAATTTACTCATAAATTTTCAATGCCATTTTAATTTCTTATGATTTAAAATTTATTCAAAGTAATCCTTTCGTGAATAAACATGCTAATTAGGATGAATTTTAAATTGTGAGAAACTAAATATAAAGCGGAAATTTATTAAGGACCCACTAGATAATTTATCCGCAAGTGAAAGATCAAAATAGAATGTCAGTCAAATTTTATTACTAATTTTGTTAAATAAGTATTATTAGTGATCCGATGATGAAACATTATCTATTTGAAAAATAAAAAAATCCGCTTAAAAGACATTATTAATTAAGATGGAGTACATTTGAACTTAATAGTCTAATATATCATTATGGGGATACAAAAAACGGTGTATAGCATTAATACAATATGTAGCAATAAAACTATCATAAAAATATAAAGTGGGTGTCTTGAGGTTAGCGCCAAAGGGAAAAACTTAAATTTCATATAATGAAATGCTAACAAATTGTGGATGAAGAACAAGTACATGCGTGTAGAAACATGCAGAGGATTTTTTTTTTTTTACAATTTTATATTTTTGTTATCGGAATCTTCAATAAAATATGATTTTTATCGTTTAACATCACATTATTAGATTTTTTAAATATTTTTTATTTTTGCAAATGTAATATTTTATTGAAATTTAATAGTAAAGGTATAGAAAAATTATACTTATTAATTTTTTATTTTAATTAAATTAAAAGGTTTTAATACAATAAAAATAAAAAAATTACTTCTACTATTGGATTTTTTTTGGTGGGGTTTGAAATTCCAAATAAAATTGAACATGCAAAAGATTTGTTTTCAAATTTTTTCTTACAATTTTATATTTTTGTTATTAGAATCTTCAATAATATATGATTTTTATAGTTTAACATCACATTATTAGATTTTTTAAAGATTTTTTTTATTTTTGAAAATGTCATATTTTATTGAAATTTAATAGTAAAGATATAAAAAATTATACTTATTAAATTTTTTTATTTTAGTTAAATTAAAGGGTTTAATACAATAAAATAAAAAAATTACTTCTACTGGAAATTTTTTTTTGGGATGGGGGTTGAAATTCCAAATAAAAATTGAACTGCTCAAAATTAGTTTATTTTAGTTCATCATCTGTTGCATAGAATAATGTTGAATTCATTTATTACTAATATAAATGAAAAAATTAAGAAAAATACCTATTTTAATGTCAATTTTATACCAGAAGAAGATTCTAATCATCATATTTATGTAAAATTATCTGCAAATTGTTGATTCTTGAGAAGAGTGCCTTTGTTTTAGACACACCATACAGACAGACCATTGCATTGCACTATAATGAGCGGACCAATCACCAAAGGTAAATTATATAACTAACTACAAACACAGAAAAAGCACAATGGCAACTATATTGGTTGCTCATTCATGTATGGAACCCTTGGATCACAACACTTTTTTTTTTTATTTGCTTTCAGGGACTTATTTGAAGAAAAAAAATTTCAGATATGACCCAATGTTTTTTTTTTCTTTGTTCTTGCTTTCAGGGACCAATTTGAAGGGAAAACTTTTAGGGACCAATGCTTTCTTTTTTCTTTCAAATAGGTCCCATAAAACAGGCACAAAGAAAAAAAAATTGAGACCTATCTAAAATTTTTGTCTTCAAATAGGTCCCTAAAAACAAACATATAAAAAAAAAAGAATATTGACCTTTTACACGCAACAAAAAATAAAATGCCCGTACATGAAACAGGTTGGTATGGCGTAACAAAATGATTAGCCGTTAGTTTGGACAGTTTTTGACACTACACCAAACCAAATCGCTGTGTTTAGAAGACAAATTGTTCGATTTGATTTTACGTGTAAAATTAAACCAAACCAAATTGTTTAGACCATTCCGTTTGATCAGTTTGAACTTTATTTATGGACTTCAAGTTCAGCCCAATTTATCCTTTTAAAAAAAAACTTTTCACAATTTTTGTCAAAAGAAACTAACAAAAAAGAATAATATAATAGTAAATTCAAGATGAAAACAATATTAATAAAGACAAAAATATTCAAAATGTTCAATCAAGATAAAAAAACATTGTGATATAGTATTTGGTATTTGGTGTATTAGTTTATTTTTGGAATTTAATTTTTTGGCTCAATTTATTTATTTTTTAAACTTTTCACTTGTCAAGAGAAACTAACAAAAAACAATAATATAATTGTAAATTCAAGATAAAAAAAATTAAAAAAGACGAAAATATTCAAAATTTTCAATCAAGTATTTGGTGTATTAGTTTATTTTTTAATTAAGATAAATAAACAATATTAATATATTTGTATGTATGTATGTATGTATAATAAGCGGCTTGGTTCATTTTGTCTAGATACTAAATTGAAAACTGAATCAAATCGCTCAATAATTATATATTTCAAACTGATTAAAACTGATTTATCAATCGATTTTAATTAGTTTTAAAAACTCCTAGTACATAGTGTCAAAATATATATATATATATCCAAAGAGTATATCTCTTCAGCGATCAGGATTCAATTCTTTGGGGGAACATTATAAGAAAAATCTTAAATGTACCAGGTCAATTTGGAAAGATGTGCTCTAGAGATCTTCTGGGAGAGAATTTAATTGAAAAGAAAAAGATAAAGCAGAAAAATAGGAGAAAAATTTACCCTTTGGAATGAGTTCCTTTCTCAACCTTCTGATTTCTTCTTCCTCCGCCAACTATATCATGCAGTACAACAAACAGGACAGTGAGCATATTTAAAAACTCCAAAGTGGAAGAAAGAAAAAGAAACATAAAAGAAAAGAAAGTATGTTCAGTTCAGGAATCATTCAAGGATGAATATGCAACCTTTTGTAGTCTCTCCCTTTCCATCTTGTACTGCTCCATTAAGCTCATCTTTTCTGCAACCTACACATAATTGTACAATCGTCAAGTTTCTATTTCTGTTTCGTCTAAACTGCATTGTCCCCAATTTGAATGATAATTTCATAGTGTCAAAACATCATTCATTTCCGGCATATAAAAATTATAATTTCTCAAGTACCTAAAAGCTTATTCATAAGAACTTTGAACTTGAAATACATATAAAACAAAAACAATCCACTATCATATGTTATTTAGGATATATAAAATACATAACTTTCAATTTTTTTTATATTTGTTATATCTGAACATTTTATAATTAAGCACTTCAAAATTTAAAATTTCCATATACCAGACACAAATTTTGATGCTAAAATAATGTAAGTAATGGGGAAAAAGTGAACAGAAGAAAGAGCACCTGATGGTCAGACCCAGCTGGATCAATTGCCCTCAAACCACTATGAAGCTTCAGGCCAATAGGCCTAGTGCTTTCTTTCACTGGAGGCTTTACCAAACATTGAAACGAATAGAAAGCAACTCCATGAGCCACATTGAAATCAAATGAAGTTTTAAACTAAGCAGTTCAATAATAACAAATGACTTTTACCTCTGGTTCATCTGTGGTCCATGGACCTTGTGCAATGGGTATCCTTAACCTCTCTTCTTCTATCATCATCTCTTGCATCTTCTTCATAAATTCTACCTCCTTCTGCTCAAGGTGCTCGATGATGATTCCAAGCTCTGAAATTCACCCATCAAATTTAAAAAATCAAATATGTTGGTGTAACATTAATCAATTTGCCCCTATTGCCTATGATTATAAACATAACTAAATCTTACAATTCTCCAGCTCCTTCGACCCCCAGAAGAAGTTTGGCTCGATATACTGCAGCTCAAAGAAAGACAACAAACATCAACTCACAACAACAAACATCAACAAAAGTGCAGTTCACTTAGTAACTATGAAACTCTAATATCAGAACCATATTATGTGACTATGACATACTTCAAATTACACTAAAATACTACATAGTCTATTGTGTCAAGAATTGTGTCATGTTGTATCAATATCCGTGCTTCTTAAATTGACATAATACACAAAACTGTGTCACACAACATCAACACTCAAAATTGAATGATAAAAGGAAAAAAAAAATCAAAGTAACAGTTTACTTAGTAATATGAAACTCTAATATCAGGATCATATTGAGTGACTATGGTGTACGTCAAATTACACTTAAATACTACATAGTCTATTGTGTCAAGAATTGTGTCAATATCCATGCTTCTTAAGCTAACATAATATACAAATTGTGTCAGAAACCTTCCACAGCTGCTATCCCAAGAAGAAGAAACTGAAGCTCGAGGATCCAAGCCAAGGTTCTCGGATGTCAAAAATAACTGAGATGATGGGCAGAATAAAGAAGAAGAAGAAACCTCAGTTTCCATTTCCTTAAAAAGTTACAATCCAGGAAATACCCATTTCATCGGCTGCTTCTTATTTTCCTTTGATATTTCTTTCTCCTCTTCCTCCTTTTCATCAGATTCCTTTGAAATTGATATAGACCGAACCCTCTCAAACGCCTTCACCAAATGCATCACTTGAACGGTTTTTGGCTTGTGACTCTTAGCTGCTTCTTTTTCCACCTACTTCTGCCCAAGGTGCTCGATGATGATTCCAAGTCTGAAATTCACCCATCAAATTTAAAAATCAAATATGTTGTGTAACATTAATCAATCTATCCCTATTGCCTATGATTGTAAACTTAATCTTACTTTCCTTCGGCTCCTTTGACCCCAAAAGAAGTTCGGCTCGATATACTATAGCTCAAAGAAAGATAACAAACATCAACACACAATAGCGAATGGTATATCAAAGGGGATAAAAAAGCAGTTTACTTAGTAACTATGAAACTCTAATCTCAGAATCATATTGTGTGACTATGACGTACTTCAAATTACACTTAAAATACTACATAGTCTATTGTGTCAAGAATTGTGTCATGCTGTGTCAAGATCCGTGCTTCTTAAGTTAACATAATACACAAAACTATGTCACACAACATCAACACACAACATTGAATGATGAAAGAAAAAAAATAAAAGTAGCAGTTTACTTTTGTAATATGAAACTCTAATATCAGGATCATATTAAGTGACTATGGTGTATGTCAAGTTGCACTTAAATACTATATAGTTTATTGTGTCAAGAATTGTGTCATGCTATGTAAATATCTGTGCTTCTTAAGTTAATATAATACACAAAATTGTGTCACAAACTTTCCACGACTACTATCCCAAGAAGAAGAAACCGAAGCTCAGGGATCCAAGCCAAGGTTCACGGATGTCAAAAACAACTGAGATGATGGGCAGACTGAAGAAGAAGAAGAAGAAACTTAGTTTCTGTTTCCTTAGGAAGTTGCAATCCATGCAATGCCATTTCATCGACTGCTTCTTATTTTTCTCTGGTTTTTCTTTCTCCTCTTTCTCCTTCTCATCGGATTCCTTTGAACTGGGTATAGAAAAACCAGAGAAAAAAAAAAAAAAAGAAGCAGCTGATGAAATGGTCATTACATGGATTGCAACTTCACAGAAACTGAGGTTTCTTCTTCTTCTTCATTCTGCACATCATCTCAGTTGTTTTTGACATCCAAGAACCTTGGCTTGGATCCCTGAGCTTCAGTCTCTTCTTCTTGGGATTGCAGACATGGAAGTTTTATGCATAGTTTTGGGTATTATGTTAACTTAAGAAGCACGTATATTGACACAGCATGACACAATTCTTGACACAATAAACTATATATATAGTATTTAAGTGTAATTTGAAGTACGTCATTGTCACGCCCCAAAATTTGAGCACAGTAAGTGAGTTCCTCCCCACTGCCATAAGGCTAGACAACAAAAAACCATCAACTAATTCACACAATACATCTACTAGAACATGCAAACACCAATAGTATAATTCAAATATATATATATATATACACATGTATTTTAGGTATTCAAATTCGAAGTTCTTTACGAGGAAATTGTATCTACTCCATCCTGAACTCAAATACAACCACGATAATGACCTAGCCAAATAGGTGTCCATTGAGACTACAGAGCAGACTAAAGAATATCACATGGGATGGTACAAGAGGAGTTTGGTGCTTTTGTAGTCCAGTGCATGAACTACACTTTGTAGTTCGCACTCTGCCATCCAATTTGATCACATCCAGCCTTTCCCTGTGCGCCACGTGTCTCTTTATATTGTGCCTGTTTTAGCATCAGAAATGCACCATTTCACTTAAGTGAAACAGTTGTTTTGACCTTCAGCTCTTTTTTTTTTTCCTTGTCTTGTACGAAATCTTGGCTATCTGATTCCCACCTGATGTTGACACGTGATGCACCAAAAAAAAAGCACAGTAATCATAAACTTCAGCTTCCTTTGATTCTCTCCCTCCCTGTTCATTATCTTCCTCTCTCTCTCTCTCTCTCTCTCTTTCTCTCTCTCCTTGTTCATTCTCTTCCTCTCTCTCTCTCTCTCTCTCTCTCTCTCTCCCTATTCTCTGTAAACACAACAATTTTCTGTATGATTTCATGTGCTATATGATTTCCCTGTTCTCTCTCTTCTAATCATGTTTTCACACTTCGGCTATTTTTACCAAATTCCTTCAATACAATTTCTTAAAACAGCAACACTAAATGGAAAATTTTCATACATATATGATCATGATTCTATTTCACAATATTACTATTTAGAATCCTAATTCAGAGGATTGATCAAGCAGCAATCTTTGTCTTTTTCAATTTAAATTTAATAAATAATTAGAGATATATTTTCAATTAAATTTAATAACATCTCAAGAGATATATTGTGAATACTATGACAATATTTTCATTTCCATTACAGCATGATGAATACCATAACAGTAAGTTGATATATTTCCATTTAAATTTAATAAATAATTAGATGGGACTTGATGAGGCGTCCCTACATCACTAAATAATTAGAATCAGCTATAACAAGCATTGGTTAGATTGTGATAAATATGCACATGCTCATGGTCTACCTACTCTTCTAGAATATAACACGACCTTTCTATCTTGCTTTATAGAGTAGAGAGAAAAACCAGGGACAGAAAGAAAAACATATTCTTTTATACACGATTGAAATAAATACATCATTTATATTTCAAACATTAACAACTCAAAATGAAATCCTCCTAATCCAAATGAAATCCAAAACAGTAACAACTAACAATGAAATCCAAATGTCCAAAAACAGTAACAAAATGAAATCCAAATTGACGTTAACTTGCAACTCTCACTTTCTTATGCAATCTCCAGCCCATCTCATCTATTGCATTCACAACCCAGAGCAAATAATAGTATCAAAGTCAAATTTTTGAAGTGAGAAAAATAAAGCAGTAACAATCCAATCTCATAATCCACCAATATTGCATGTTACTAGAAAAATAACAAAATATTCAGAAAATGTGCCTCCATTCAAATTAAAATAAAATAAAATAATACCTGCAAAGACATATACACTCAATTATCTTGGTTCATATTTGGGAAATCTCCACTGAAATTTTACAAGTACATGAGATTGACTTATTGGAAGGCTCAAACACTACCTTGTAAGCTCCATTCGCATTATAAGAGCAAATGACATAATCCCACATTTGTTAGCTTTCATTCTTCTCCTTGACATATGCAGCAGTGTATTAGTCATACTCTGATTGGAATAACTTAAAAAATAGGAGGAGTATAGATCTTATACTGCTTGTCGTCAACAATCCTTTGAAAATACTTAAAGAATTGAACTGTATTCATGTCTAGCTTCAATGAACTCTTGACATCGGAGTTCAAGTTTTCACTTGGTTGTGTACTTCGTATACCAAATGTGAAAGCTCTCATCATAAAACATGTCGCCCACTTTTTCTTTATTGTATAGGCTAATGTAAGACATGCATTATCATGGAAATCATATTTTACTAACAATTTACTCCAGGTGGACTCAAACTCTGCTTCCTCAATATTTTCATACATACACCATCTAAAGTGGCTTAGAAAACGGAATTCACCCCTATATAAGTAGCCAAAGTGTTTCAAGTAGTTTTGCATCAAATGCCATGTGCATAGGCCATATACAACATCTAGCATCACTTCTATTAGTGCTTTTGCCATTGCTACATCTTGATCAGTGAAGATGGTTCAGGGTTTTTTTGTCGATAGGCTTGTAAATAGTCTCAAACAACCATTTAAACATCTATGTTGTTTCATTGTACAACAATGTCATCCCAAAAATCATCATTCTACTGTAACGGAGACCTACAAAATAGTGCTAAAAGCCTATTTCCTTTGTTAGTGCAATGCGTTGTATTTAGCGATACTACATCGCCAAAATAACTATAGTCAATTAGCATCTTCGCATAAGTCCAAAACATATTTGTAATTTATTCTTCGAAATCCATTTGATAAGCATGGAAGAAAGATGAGTTTTCTACTAATTGTTTTTGGAAGTATTCAAGTAAAGAACCGGCTTCACCATATGACATGTTTCTTTGTCTTCTTGCCTTCAAATAATTTTTCACATCACTCTAAGTAAACCCAAGAATCATTCTCCCCCCTGCCTACATGCTCATCATGTCGAAAGACACTTTTTGCCAAAGCCCATAGTCTTCCACCAACTCAATCTCATGAGCATGAACTTCAGACACTTTATGCTGTATGCAAGCATATGACTTGTTTATGTGATCTGAAGTTCATGATTGTGCTCCTCAACAAATTTGTACACTTTGTACCTTCCATTCACAATAAACAATCCTAATCTTACCATACAGCCAGTTCTAATTTCAAGTCGAGGATTTTTAGTCTTGACATCTCTTTTGTCTGGTTGTCGAAAACCCTCTTCGTTGCAATGAAATCTAATTGACGTTTTAGTCCCATCTTTTTTTGTTTATATTGGAATATCCTTTCCTCACCCCAAACCTGGTCATTCCACTATATGCAACTCAAAAATTCCATACCATTATAGTTTTCAAATTTCATTCCAAATTTCAGCCTCAAATTTGTATCCATGACATGTATCTATTTATTTTTAGTTTTAATCTACAACAAGAAACCACACAAATTTATCTATTTCTTTATGTTTAAAGCATTAATCTCAACTTTTCAAAATTGAATCTTCAACACAAATTTTGTTTTTAATAAAATTGTAATATAAATTTAAAAAAAGTAATAAATTTCAGTAAAGTAGTGAATGTAAATTTGGAAAAAAAAGTAATAATATTTGTAAATATTTGTTAATCTAAAAAAATCATTAATAAAAATAGTAATATAACCTAAATCACATAACCACCTTTGCAATTCACACTAATTACTAATCACATAACCTAAATCTTATTTTGATTTCAGTGTATATTTCTTATTTATTTTTCATATCATTTGATTTTTTTAAAATTTTAATTCAAATCAAGAAATTTTGAAAAAGTAGGATTTAAGAGTTGAATATTTAAGACATATTTTTTCTTTTCACCTAAATTAATGCTAATCAATCTAAATCAAATTTGTAAATAAAATAACCTTAAAAAAAGGCTTATCCAAAGGAGATGGCGGAACTAGCACAAAAGAAGAGTTTGTAGCAAAGGCGACGACAAAACCGACTCGGATGATGGTGGAAGTAGATGTTGGGAAGAAGAAGTTAGTGATGGCGTATTGCAGCAGATGCGATGGTGGAAGAAGAAGATTCACAGAAGAAGAAGTAGGGAAGGGATATGGCTTGTGCTTGAGTTTTGTCCAACCATCAAGCAGGGAAGAAGATTCACGGATGAAGAAGTATGGATGACTCATGGCTTGCAATGCTGAACATAATACTATTTTAGTGATTCACGTACACTGGAATGATAGTGAAATTGCAGAAGAAAGGGAGGCCACGTGGCGTATGATGGATGGGGTAATGAAGAAAGCGTTGGACAGCTAGGATTTTATACGCGACAAAAGAAAAAAAAAGCTGAGGGTCAAAACGCAGCATTTCACTTAAGTGAAATGATGTGTTTTAGGTGCTAAAACATGCACAATTAGGAGACTCATGAAGCACAAAAAATGGATGGATGTTGTCAAATCATATATCCAACACATGAAATACAGAGTGTAGTTCGCGCACTAGACTATAGAGACGTCGAACTTGTACAAGAGACCATCCTTAAGGACAAGGAGAAGTCTTGATGCAAAGAGCTACTACTCCTCAAACGGGGGCCTTCAGCTAAGACCTGCTAAGATGGTACGAGGTGCTACACAAGTACCAATTAGACCTCATGATTCTGCACTCTTGCTTTTCCTGCTAGTAATGAATCGCCCACTAACATTGATGTTACTCCTGTAATTCATTACATTAACATTAACCACATATTAATTTAATGAGCATTGACTTCATCCACATTTGAAAGAATTCAGAGAAGAAGTAAGTAAAGCCTAAGTGCAATATTCCCTTCGTTCAAATATAAGCTGTAATTATTACACCACATTATCATGCCATAGCTTACATATTACTATCTCATACCCCATAGAACGGGCACGATTGTCAGTTAATATGCAAATTATACTACCCAGCACATATGTTATGCACACAAGTCAAGAAAACTATTAAATATAGTAAATTTATATGCAATAAAAAATCCCACATTCCATTTCCCCTGTCTCATGCCCTCAACCAATACCTGGTCTCTTGGGTCATGCCCTTAACCATATCAAGTCTTTGGTCTGTTGGGTCATTTCCTAAACCAATATCAGGTCTCTTGGATCATGCCTTCAACCATATAGTGTCTCCTATCTATTGGGTCATGTCCTCAACCAATACTAAGTTTATTGAATCATGCCCTCAACCATATTGAGTCTCCGGTCTATTGTGTCATGTCCTCAACCAATATCATGTCTCTTGGATCTTGCCCTCAACTATATTGAGTCTCCGATCAATTGGGCTATGTCCTCAACCAATACCAAGTATGCTGGATTATGCCCTCAACCATATAGTGTCTCCAGTCTATTGAATCATGTCCTCAACAAATACTAGGTTTGTTGGATTCTTGCTCTTAACCATATTAAGTCTCCAGTCTATTGGGTCATGTCCTTAACCAATATCAGGTCTTTTGGATCATACTCTCAACAATATAGTGTCTTCAGTCTATTGGGTCATGTCTTTAACCAATACCAGGTATTAGGTCATGTCCTCAACCAATATCAAGTCTCTTGGATCATGCTCTCAACCATATCATACATTTACAACAATTTTAAGTCTCCAGTCTTTTGGATTCTTACTCTTAACCATATTAAGTCTCCAGTCTATTGGGTCATGTCCTTAACCAATATCAGGTCTTTTGGATCATACTCTCAACAATATAGTGTCTTCAGTCTATTGGGTCATGTCCTTAACCAATACCAGGTATTAGGTCATGTCCTCAACCAATATCAAGTCTCTTGGATCATGCTCTCAACCATATCATACATTTACAACAATTTTCAACACATTCACAGTAAAGTTACACATATAACAAAGTTCAAATTGATCCCAAACATCCACATAATTCACTAGGTTCCCCATTCAACATCAGGCATCTATTCACAGATTTAAAATCATAGCATAAACTATAACCAAGTAATCAAACAAATTAATACCAGACTGAGGATTATGCCATCCTATACAATCATAACATAAACTATTTAGTGGCGGTTATGATCCAACCAAGATTATGTTGTTGTAGTTGTAATACAACCGCAACTAAATAGTGGCGGTTGTATCATAATCGCCACTATATAGTGGTGTTTGGCTAATAACCGCTACAATTTAATGGCGATTTATAAATAACTGCCATTACATAGTAGTAGTGGTAGTGGACAAAACCATTACTATTGTATTGCTTAGTGGCGGTTATTAGCAACTGCCACTATACAGCTGCTACTAAATTGGTATTTTTTGGTAGTGGATTGTGAGATGAATAGTGTCTTCATTTTGGTACTCCAAAAATTGTAAGCTTCTCCCTCAAATATTGGGATTAAAGTTTGAGTTAGGTAAAGATAGTTTGATTGGGATTTGATGTGGAGGCCATAGGGATTTAGTGGAGAGTTAAAAATATGGCATTAAGTTGGTTGAGATATGATTAAGAGTGTTGGAACCAAGGCTCAGACACCATTGATAGATTTTGATTATATGAAAGTAATGATTTTGCTTTTTGTATTAAGATATTTTAGTGGAATAATATTAAAATAATTGGAATGAGGAAGGGAGAGAGTACGAAGCAAATGAAGCAATTTGCACATCATGATTGCATTACAATTGGAGCTATTTATAGATACACAGGTTAGCTAATTAAAGGAATGGACAAGCCTACAAATTTTGGCCCCTATTTTTTTCTTGTTTCTCCCATGCCATTCTTGTGCTTAATTCATTGTGGATGAAATGCCACCAATTTATTGCATACTTGACCAAATTTACCGCTAATTTAATGCATCTTTTTGACAAAGTGTGTACAACAATGCCTCATATTTATTGATTTAGATTTTTCTAGACTATTTTCATATAAAGGAGAAGTTTGTAGTACAGTGACAATCAATATTACTCCAACCTCAAGGTCATGAGTTTCAATCCAATTGAGGCCAATTTTGCAAATTTCCAGAGGTTGGCTATCTACCGGAAACCTATTTAAAATGACATAGAGGCGTTGTAGCAGCGGCTCGCCAAAACCACCGTTAGTGGGTTTAGTGGTGCAATTTAAATTGCCGCAAAGTCCAAAATAAACCGCCACTAAATTTGGTTTTTTGGTATTATGAATTTTCCTGTGACTGGGTTGCAAACAACAAGAGAGGGTTTCTCACCTCAAGATCACACAAGCAAATCAAGCAATTACATGAATTCACCACGTCAAGCTTATCATCTCTAGGCTTCCAAGCAACAAAAGGCCTTTTTCTAGGACTTGAATTTGGCCTCAAGCTTCATCACGTTGTTACAATTGGGTTTAACAAAATCCTCACGTGAACATGAATGATCACTTATAAGACTATGGCCTTCAAGCTTTTCATGCTTAAACTCAAGTAGACGAAGGGTTCCTGAAACACTTTTGGGATCTCTGTAGTCTGCTACACATCATAATATCAAGAGGTACATATATGCTTGAAATGCAATTTGGCAAATATATGGGTCTGAAATAATGGAGAGCCAACTCGTACATAAACACTTACAAATGAGAAATGATTTAATGGAAAGTCTGAGGTCTATATCGATAATAGATAATATCATAAGGAAGATCAGTGAAAGGAAGCCGACGTGATTGAATTAATTTCTGAGGTAACAACTAACAACAACCTTTGCTTATCCTTCGCATTTCTAGATCAGAGGCTAATGTATCCCTTTCGATTTTCATGGCTATCTCCTTCAATATGAAAAAGACAAATATATGAAGATGAGATTTGGAAATTAGAATACTAACAGTACCAAAGACCATGATGAAAAACCCGCAAATTTATATTTTGGTGAACCAAAGAAAATTTGGGCCTGTACTATATGCAGTTACTGATAAATGGAAAAAGGAAATAATAAGAAAATTTAATACGTAGTAGGAAAAATCAGAGTCTGAAATGAATGTTTAATGCCGATGATCAAAGAGGATTGAAAAAAACTTGCTAGATATGTATACGAAAATATACCTAAAGGGAAATAATTTAGAATCTCTAGATTGTTCAATTGTTAATTAATAAGAAGATAACTGAAAACAGCATCTAAATGATGAAGATGTATGTAATTAGTTATCTTAAATTATCTGATTGTCAAACTGTAAAAGCCTATATCCTGTTCAGATATTTACATTCTTTAAAAGTCTAGTTGATCATCTAGTTATTTAAGTATAATACTTAAGATATTTATAAAATTTACTAATATTTATAGTAGTATTTGCAACTACTATTCATAATGTGATAAAGACTTACATATAAAATATTGGATATAATTGAAACGGACATGCGCAAAACACATCATAAGCATTTGAATATAACTTTTTTCTTTTTTAGAAAAATGTTTTAAAATGCATGTGATCAACAAGAAGACGATAGAAGAAGCCTTTTCTGCAATTTAAACTGGGAATAAAAAGCTATCTTAAACCACTTTAGTCATACAATTTTATTATAGCATGTGTAATTTTTGTGATGCAAAAAAAAAATCAAATGTTACCGACTAGTGAAGCCTAAATCTGGATCGTTTCTTGTGCCTTAAAGGTGCAGGAGAGTCCTACAAGGCATTAGTCACGATTATAACCTTTGTTAAAAGTATTGTAAAAAATTATTTTTTAACCACAATTATAACTATTACTATAAGTTTTAAAACCGTAACTAATGCCACTCAGGAGACTATCCAAATACGTGAAGCTTATATGCCTCCAATTGGTAAAGGAAAAAGTAAAGAAGTTTGCTATGACTGCGTGAGGCAACAAAGCAAAATATGCACAATGATAATGTCTGAGTTATATTAAAGGGCATGTTTATAGATTAATCCTGTTCCTCTCAAAATTTATATATAGATAATAAATTTCACATATTTCTTTTCTCACAATTTTATGTATTATTAATTTAGAAATACTGTTTAATAATTCCTATATCTCTTTTTCATTTCAACATTATGTGAGATTATTTATTTCACATAACATTTATTTTCTCTTTTCAAAAACTTTATGTATTAATTCTGTTCATAAATGTGAAATAAGCTAAACTTTACGTATTATTTAAATTTAAAGAGTTTAATATTAGATTAAAACACTACAAAAAACACTTGTATTTCCCGGTAGTTTTTTTGGGCATTTTTCAGTAGTTTTAACCGCTGCCCAATGCTTTGTGCGGTGGTGAAAAGAGAGTCACGGATGCATGTGTTGGGAAGCATTTTGTGACGGTTTTTTTTTCACCGCCAAAATAATCGCCCGTGAATATTTAACAACAGTTTTAATGTCATTTGGCGACGGTTTTATTTCAAGCAGTTTTTTCACATGAATTTGCAACTGGTGACGATTTATTTATAATTGGTGATGGTTCATAACCAGCGGTGATTGTCATTTGGCAGTGGTGTCTGAACCACCGCTAAATGTCAATATGTTCTTTTCTTTGTTTTTGCCATCGGCGTTTTGAATTGCCGCTATTTAACCATAAAAATCGCCGCTAATGTAGAGAAATTTATTTATTTTTTATTTTTTAATTTGTACCATTTCTAAATATTTATATACTTACTTAAATTATGACAATCATGCAAATATGATATATATTATAATTACTAAATTAAAAGTCTTGCATATTTTGTATTGTAACTAACATAAAGCAAAAGAAAGTCATACATATATATAGATTAAATACATTTTATATAAAATATTCTTTTGCATCAGTAAAAGTCTTAATTGTTTCTCTGACTATCTGGAGGTGAAACATAACTTGATGACAATGGACGTACATCTCCCTACAAAAAAAATAGATTTTAATATTTATTATTAAGAATTACCTTAAAATGAGTATATTAATAAAAGTTTACCAATTTTAGTTATTTATTAAGAATTTACCTCATTATTTATTAATGTTGCAACCTCTGGAGGTAGAGGTCGGTCATTGTAAATGTATTTCAGCATGTATTGCATAATATTCTCTAAATTTTGTATGCATTTATCCTTGGATTACAGCATAGACTCAACTTTAGATTGCATCATAGACTCAATTTCTTCACATATCTTTTGAACATCAATGGTTGGATCAACATTAGGTGTCATATTAATTCCACTTAACCTCTAGGAACCGAAGACTTGAGTTGAAGTGGGGCCAAACTCTAAGATTCTAACTCTGCCAGGGTGCTCTACACCTAAAACCTTGGCCAAAGAATCTTTATGGTCAACTGTTGAGGAAGAACACTCTTGAGACTTAATATCCAAATTTTTTTCCTACAAACAAGATAAGTAAGTTATTGTTAATGTCATAATAAAAATTAGTGAAATAAGATATTATAAACATTTCAACCTTATATACACTAATAATTCTAGCCTTGATCGTTAACATATGATCCGTCACTTCTCTTATGAGTCTCAACGTGCAAAGGACCCTAACTTACAAGTTCCAGTCTTTGTTAGTTGACTTGATTAGATAGATAATATTATATTTAAATATTTTAATTGTTTAAGACATTAATATTGTTTTACCATCTGATGATGCTTCCTAGCATTGCTATTAGAACCTCCAATATGTGGAGTTACCAACTTTTGTCTATTTGCAGTACTAAATTTAACCATTTTCTGTAATTCAAAAAGACCAAATCAAAAGTTATAGAAACTCAAACTACTACTCACACATAGACATATGCTTTAACCCAAAATTTCCAGAACTGACAATACCAAATCAAATCCTTCAAACACACAAATGACTATCATCAATAGAAAGTATCAAAATTCCAACAAATAATACACAGTAGAAAGAGAGTACGTGTATATATAGATGCGTGTGTATAAATTAATTCAGCAAAAAAAAAAAAAGATACTACAAAACACAATATCATAAAAAGTTACCACGTTCTCCCTTTTAAGTATCAACAAACTTGTTTAAATGAATACCACCTATTATTTTTATTAAGTCAAAACTCCTGGAAAAAAACAATTAAAAAACAAATTTACTGCATTAGGAACAAATTTATGAAGCTGAAGATGATATTCCATCAAGTAATTTAAACCCCCAATACTACAAACAGCATGCTATGTTAATCAACATTTTAATTTAAACCCCCATTACCATACATCTCCATATGCCAGTATACTCCTGATAAGTAGAAAGAGAGTACGTGTATATATAGATGCGTGTGTATAAATTAATTCGGCAAAAAAAAAAAAGAAAAGATACTACGAAACACAATATCATAAAAAGTTACCACGTACTCCCTTTTAAGTATAAACAAACTTGTTTAAATGAATACCACCTATTATTTTTATTAAGTCAAAACTCCTGGAAAAAAACAACTAAAAAACAAATTTACTGCATTAGGAACAAATTTATGAAGTTGAAGATGATATTCCATCAAGTAATTTAAACCCCCAATACTACAAACAGCATGCTATGTTAATCAACATTTTAATTTAAACCCCCATTACCATACATCTCCATATGCCAGTATACTCCTGATAATTGTGACTTGGCAAAGAAGTGAATGCAATACATAAGACAAAATAAATTGACAGCGCAAAGTTTAAGTTATCATCGTTTTTTTTATAAGAGAGATTGGAGGGAGAAAAGGAAAAGGAGAAGACATACCTGAACTGCCACAAACAGAGACGGTGTCGACTGCTCCCAAAAGCTAGAGAAGGGGAATGGTGGAGAGAATACCGGCGATGGTGGAGATAATACGATATCAGAGCAACGGAGGGAGTGAACGAAAAAAAAAAAATGGAGAGAGAGAAGCTACTGGCGGTCCCAACACCACCCGTAATCACATAAAAACTGCCAATAAATGTAAACAATTATCGGCAGTTCCCAGGACCGACGGGAAATGTTGCATTTACTGGTGATTTTTAAAAACCGCCGGTAAATGTTCACCGCGAATTGCTGCCTTTTTTGTAGTGAAATAGTATTGAGCATATCTATTTATATATTAACTATACTTATAACTATATTTTAATTCATAAAATACTTATCATTTAAATAATTTTTTTTATTGTGCAAATATGTTTATCTGTTTGTGAATTTTATATTATTATTATGAATCTTCAAGTTGAAGTAAAGAGATGAAAATAGAGTTTCTGCCTAATAAAATATGGTAGACATTTTTTAATTGGAGTAATACGTAACTTATTTTTAAGAATTTAAAAGAGGTTTGTAAGAAATAAGTGAAGTCTATCAATAAAAATAGAAGAAATATTAAATTATTTTTCTCTAATTATAAAATATAATAAAAAGACCTTGTCATTATAAGAACATAATGATAGTATTTATCCTATAAAAATAGACTCACATATTATTATATTTGTACATTATGGGCTATCATATATATATAACTTGAAATATTGACCTTAATATTTTTTTGTATTTTGGGCTATATATATGATTATATTTTATTATTAATTGGTTTGGGTCAAATATGTTAACTCTGTTTTTCTATTAATATTGTTAATAGAACAATAATAATTGTCCTGATTAAGAAAATTAGGGTTGTGTTTCAAGTTATCAACTGTCACTTACATTTTCATTGTGTGTAAATTATGTGTGAGACAATAGTTATTTCTCTTTGAAAAAACTCTCTCTAAATTAAACTTGCATTTTTTATTGATTGATAGCGATGAATTCAAGTAGATTTTTTTTTCTTCTCTTTTTAGTAATTAATTATGCTTATATATATAGTCTTTGTAGAGATTTTGGATAATATTCACAACTCTAGTATTTTAAGCTATATTACAATATTTTAAAAATTAGACCGTATATTAAACTTATAAAAATAATAGTTTACAGTTTAATAGTTTGGCTGTGAGTAATTTGGGGTTGAACAATATATATATATATATTAAAAATATTAAAATATTATTTTATAAATAAAAATAACCTTTAATATATAAAATTACAAATTATAACTAATTGAATATATTTCTCTCCTTCTCACTCTCCACGAGGCCCCTTTCCACCTTTTTTTTTTTTTTTCATTTCAATTGCATTGATATCTTCAAACATAGGCTTTAGAAACATGAAACTCTTACCTCTCTTTTTCCTTCTGCATCACGTTAACACTGTACCCATGCGTCTCTCTCTCATTTTTTTTTTACTTTGGAGGCTGGAGCTCGCGCGCGCGCACACACACACACTCTCTCTATATATAGATATATATACAAACTCCTATGAGGCTCTCATCCACAATCACTTTCCCTCCTCCAAAGCTCCATTTTCATTTAATGTCGTCTCTCTCTCACTATTTCTGTCCCATTGTCACTCTTCATCCTTCACCGTCATTGTCTCTTACTCTTTGTCTCTACCTTATCGACAAGTTAGCAACTCAACAGAACAGAGATGGAGATAGGCAAAGAGCAATTGTGATCGACAATCTTTCTCTCTCTCTATTTTTTTTTTCTACTAGTGAAATTGAGCAATTAGTCAGTTTCACTAATTTTACTAGTTCAGAGCTAGTTGAACTGGTTCTATACCAATTCTCAAGATTGGTAATTTAATAGCTGAATCAAATCAGATTTAGGATTGATTCTTGGTTTAACCGGTCAAACCTACTAGTCTAGTCCTATTTTTTAATTATTGATACTGTATAACTATTAGGGATTCATGATTTTATTTGATTATTGTGTAACTCCATCATATATAATACTCAAAATTGCCATGACAACCAAGCATAAGATCTTTGAAAAAATAATAATAATTTTTAAGCTAACATCGCCATTGGAAATTGGAATTCTTGAAATCAATATTACTTGGATGTAATTTGTCTATTACTCAACCCAGAAAATAATTAAGGAGATCAAAGTTTCACACGATGACTCAAATTAAGCAAAATAAAACAAAACAAAACATCGAAGTATGAGTGCGTGTCTGGGTTTAATCCACTGATACTTTTGTTGGTACATGTTGTAAGAGCAAATATGAATAATGATAAAATAAAAGCGATATCAGAATTAAGCTTAATTAACAGAATTAATCGAAAACACCGAAAGCATTACAAATCTAAGTAAAAGCCAAAAAATCCCAGCAAGACAAAATAATTACTTACACTGAAAGTCTTAAATTTAACATTGCAGTTAGAGAAGAAAAATAAAATCATGAAATATGGCCAACTCGTATAAATGAATGAAGAAAAAAGAAAATGATGAGAGCCTAAGGTAACAAAAGAGTGCTGAGTAAAGGTGGTTAGAACTTAGAAGGTTTAGTTATTACGAACTAATAACTGTCTGTGAAGGGTTTTAAGGAGAGTTTGAGCAGTGTAGTAGGGGAGAAAAACTAGTGAACCAGTTTGGGATAGAGACAGACACTATAGCCTCTCGAATGCAAGTGATTGAGTGTGTGAGTTGTGTAGGCATTCTTCTGTGTAAGGTCGTGGGTTGGTGACAGAGAGGAGACAGAGAGAACTGTATTCGTGCATTGAAATTCAACAAAAGAAATTCAGAATCCATTCAGAGAATCGGGTTCTATCAGAAAACAATCAAAAGCCTGTACTCCTATCCTCGCCAACAGTTAGTTCTTTTTGGAACATGTTAAGAATTTTAAAATTCTATCTCACCGTAAAAAGTCACGGTCTCTATAAACACTTCATTTTAGGAGCAACATTAGGATACGTTATTATCGTCACAGAGGTAACATGGTTACAATTAAGGATTGTAATCGTTACAGAGGCTCAAAGTTGTTTGTACTTTGTACTTTGTACACACACAAGATCATAGAAATACAAGAGGCGTCTTTGTCTTTCATTTTGTTTATGGTATTACAAGAACTACAAGCATAAGTAATCACTCGTCAAAATAGCAAATTGCCGTTGAAAGACTGGAATCAGCTGCATGCATGCAAGTGTTAAAATTACGTATCACGATCTGACCTCATAATTACTTTGCTTATGTCCCGTTTTAGTTGTTTAAATCACTTAATTAGTGTGAATAGGAATAAGAATAAGAAGAAAGTTTGGCTATGCATGAAAATGAAAGAAAAATTTGAGTAGAAATAGAAAAGAATTCAAGTAAATGACTATAATATTTATGAATACAAAAATTCAACAAACATTATACATAATAACATTGTCAAAAGAAATTAAAGTAATTTTTATTTCTCTACGGACCTTAATATGAGTATAAAATATTTTTTAATATACTACATAATAACATATTAAATATTATTTTTAATATATTGCGATATATAAAAAAGTTGTAAATTAATAAAATAAAAATATAATTCTTTATTTTTTAAAGGTATTACAGTAAAATGACTTCTCATGAGTTAGGGAATGACATTCCCTCATATGAACTACGGAATGCCCATTTTCCCATATAAGGGAATAGGATTTCAACAATAAAACAGGGAAATATTAGGGTCTGATTTATGAAAATATTTATTGTTTTTATTTTCAGTTTTCGTTTCCTGAAATGTATTTCTTGAAATACTAAAAATATCTTTTTGGTATTTTTAGATTTAGGCATATTTTAAGAAATGTTGTCAATAAAACGTTTTCAATTAACTCAACTAAAAATATTTTCAAGTCTATTTTCTGTTTTCAGTTAAAATAAAAACAAGAAATGACCAAACCAAATAAGCCCTTAATCATTCTAGTTTTCATTTCCATTCCAATTCTGTAACCTTAATTTCAGAACCCAAACATAACATTAATTAATTGTTCCAACACAAAACACTTGCAAATATAAATAGGATATATAAGAGTTCATTAACTCAAGGAAAATATGCCACCATCCAACCAGTCAAATAAGAAAGTAAATAGAGGACTCTCTGAGAAACTCAATAGATAATAAGTCACATGATATTTCCTTTAAACAACAGAACATAAATAACATCCATAGCTTACAAACAAGTTTATGAAACATTCTGCGCCAATAGATTTCCAGAAGAGATTACCTAACTCAACCTCACCAACTTCAAAGGTAGCTCAAAGGCTCTGTCCCGCAACGTTTTGACTCCTTAGTTGAATTATCTTCACTATCAAATCATGGGGTTTAATCTTCAATGTTAAGCTAGAAACAGGACTTCTTTCTCCTCCCGCAATTGAAATAAAGCACACCTATATAAAACCATATAAATCAACTGTAGTAAAAAAACCAAAGGATGGAAAATTCTTGAGGTTCCTATTTCACTATCATACATTCTATCTGAGACATTGCCCTATAATGGGGGTAGAAATAAATTTTGCAGTTATCCGCATTCATCTTCTTCCACCACAAGTGGAGGATAATAAGTAGAAGAGAAAGAAATAGTTTCAAGTAAATCCATTTTTTATTGCTTGAAAATATACTTAGGTGACAATTTAGCCCCCTGAAATATTATGGCCACTGACCATTTCATCCCTGAATTTTAAAATTGTTACACTAAATAGTCAATCCTCCATCCATCACCTTCATCATAGTGAAGAACGAATAAACTATTTTTGTATAACAATTTCAAAATTCAATAATTAAAGTGGTCGGTCACATTAGCACATTGAGATGTCATACATATCACAGCTCCTATACAACGCCAGCAGATATTGGTACACATCTACAGATAATGTTGACTAGCTGTAAAGTAGAAGAATTAACTATTTTGTGTAACAATTTCAAAATTCAAATACTAAAGTGGTCAGTGGACATTTTTTAAGAATTAAACTGTCAATGAGGTACATTTTTAAGGACCAAAAAGTGTGTTTACTCAGATAGTTTCTATAAGGAGGCCTACTTATTTTTTTCATAATGTTAAGGGGAAGCAGTTTTTGTTACACCATATGAAAGTACCAAATGGGTAAAGTTGCAGTAGTACGTAGAAAAAATAGATCAACTAACTCAAAACTTCAACGTAAATGCTAAAAGCCTAGAAGGGAAGAAAGGCAAGGAAGTGACTTCTTGGAAAGTTGTATTACTATGCTATAGACAAGATCAAACGCCTAGCGTATCTACTAAAGAAAAATGAGATAGGACATAACAGGTAAATAAGATCAAATCAAAATTCACATCCTTACCTGGAATGGACATTCAATACTTGAAGATGATCTCCTTTCAGAGCATTTTTCAGAGAGATAAGAGTTGGAGTATAAGCCATTGCTTCAAATTTGAATTGAGTCCCACGAACCATAAAAATTTGGGATTCACGCTTTTTGAGATCATAGTAGATTAACAAATTACATGATTGATAGAACAATAGGCCGGTACCTTTATTGAATAATTTTATTGGATGATATGAATCGAAAGGCCAACGAGCTCGTGCATTGTACTTGTCAATGCTGAAAACCTTGGTCCAAGATTCTTCATCGCCGTACTTTTTCATCACCCACAACATAATGGGACAGGAAATCGACGAGCCACATATATAGAGGTAGCCTTTTAGTTCTCCCATGTTAATATTATCTGTACTCATAATTCCTTTCTTGCCAAATACATTAGAAGGAGAAGGCAATGCATGAAAGCTCTCACATTCAAAGTCAAAAACTATGATTGATAATCCCGTAGTATAGGTAGGAAGACGAAGCCAGTGAAGTGCTCCGTTCATATTAGTGGGAAATCTAAGCCCGTCATGTGTATTTTTTCCAAACACTCCGATATATTTCCATAGTCCAGTCCCTAATGTGTGCATTTCCGCAACCCTATCTTTATACGACCACGCCCGAGCATTTGTTGGATTTTGAACATATCGGTCATAAAATCTTATAACTTTGTATTCATTAGTTCTTTTATCAAAACCAAAGCCACAATCAAAGTTTTGTTGTTTGAATTCGTCAACCTGATTGCCTTCTGGTAATCTGATAAACTCTCCTGTAACTGGGTTGCACACAACAAGAGGGTTCCTCACCTTAGGATCGCACAAGCAGAGAAAGCCGTTACAAGAATTCACCACATCAAACTTGTCATCTTTGGGCTCACAAGAAATGTAAGACCCTAATTTTATGCCACCATCCTTCGCCTCAAGCATTTTATCGAGTGCCAATTTCGCATCACGTAGAGGAAGCTTGAATTTGGCCTCAAGCTTCGTGTGAAGCTTACAACGGGATTTGGGAAAATCAACACATGAACAGAATTTCTCGCTTTCGAACTTCTCAGGCTCAAACTCAAGCAGGTGAAGTGTTCTTGAAACGCATATAGGATCGTTGGTTCGGATCATTATATCAACAGGTGCACGCTTGAAATGCAATTTAGCAAAAAGTGGATCTGAAATAATGTTGCGCCAACTCTTGCATACGCACCTGCAAATGAGAACTGACTTAATGGGAAGTCTGAGAAGAATATCGACAGTGACGGAAGAAGGAAGATCAGCGAAAGAAATCCCAAGTCGTTGAATTTCTGGGTCAACAAATTTCCGTGCTTTTGACAAAGCCCTCTTTCGTTTCATGGCTATCCTACAGCTAATTGAAAGTGAGAGTAGATTAAACTGAATCCTGCAGAAATATGGTATTACGTTCTCTGCGAGTTCAAGAAATTCTGATCGGTGGACCAAAGAGTAACGTAAATTGTTGATGTTGATGGTAGAAAAAGATGAGAAAGAAATGAGACGAGTTGTGTGTGGACCCAGATACCTCCCTGTTATACCCTGTAACGTAATTGAAAGTGGGTCTCACTTGTCTATGTGGGACCCACACAAATCCAACGGTGTGTAAAGAAAAGAGTAGGGGATCCCATTCTGAATTGTGTTTAACTAGTAACTTCTTCTAAAAGTAGGACCAGTGAGCGAACAAGCGCATGCTGTTCTTTTCCTGACTGTCTAATCACCAATTGAACGGTTAGGAAGGGCATGAATGTTGAATCTTTTTTTTTTAAGAAATAACTCGTCCACCGTCTGATGCACATTGAACGACTAATAGGTGGTTCTGTTTGCTTGGGAAGAAGACTAAACCCAATTGCCTAGAAGTAAGTGCATTTGCACAAAACAAGGGGGATTTTTTACCCTATGTAATTACTTTTTCTTTTTTATTATTTTAAAATAATTTTTCTTTTTTAATTTTTATGTATAGTTACTTTATCAATTTTGATCAAATTGCACCTCTATAAGTCCATTTAGCCACTCCAATTTTTAGAATTGTCAATAATTTTTCAAAATCTCATATATATATATGTATGTATTATTTATCAAAATATATTAACTAAATTTTTTGAAATATATATATATATATATATATATATATATATTGAAGATTGAATAATTAGGAAAATATTCAAGAAATCGATATTATTAATCAAAAACTTGGTTAATAGTATTTCTCCTATATAAAGCAACATTGTATTTTAAATAATATAACAATACGATTTGTCGTTACGCTGTCTTTAACTAAAAACTTATCATACATGATATAATTTGTCGTCACTCTGTCGTTAAAAGTTTAAATTTGTCGTAGCATATATAATTATGTTTGATATTTAAATTACGTTATCTAAAAACTTATCATACATAATATAATTTGTCGTCACTCTATCGTTGAAAGTTTAAATTTGGCGTAGCATATATAATTATTAATCAAAAACTTGATTAATAATATTTCTCCTATATAAGGCAACATAGTATTTTAAATGATATAACAATACAATTTGTTGTTACGCTGTCGTTAACTAAAAACTTATCATACATAATATAATTTGTCGTCACTCTGTCGTTAAAAGTTTAAATTTATCGTAGCATATATAATTATGTTTGATATTTAAATTACGTTATCTAAAAACTTATCATATATAATATAATTTATCGTCGCTCTATCGTTAAAAGTTTAAATTTGTCGTAGTATATATAATTATGTTTGACATTTAAATTACGTTGGCTAAAAACAACTTATTATACATAATATAATTTGTCGTCACTTTATTGTTAAAAGTTTAAATTTTTTGTAGTATATATAATTATGTTTGATATTTAAATTACAGAAAATTATTTCGAGAAAAAGGAAAGATCTTTTTTCATTTTTGAGTGGTGATCATATATTCCCGGAAACCAATAAGTATATACATGTTTCCAAGAAATGTCTAATTCTTCTTAGCTAGACGGATGATTAATTTATTTACAAATAGATGAAAACTATTTAATTCAAATAGCCAATCCATTTAGCCAAGCCACTTAATCAAGCCAAATTTGTATGGAAAGTAACTGTGTAAAATTTATGGCTTGACTAATTGAACTAGGAGGAATTAGAAGGTATTAATTTTCATATTTAAATAACTTTTAGCTTTTTTATGCAAGTCTTTTTCAATAACCATATAGCATTGACTAAAAGTATTACTTTTAGTGATATATTATTATTATTTTCTTTGAATTGATCAATAAAATTATGTTAACAATTTCAGAATTATGCTTGAGGTACAATAAATATTTTGTTGTAGTGTGTTTAGTACGCGCTATAATGTCTTGATGGAATGGTTGAGAGATTATAAATCCCTTGTTTAATTGGAAGGAATTGGATCCTTTGCAAAGGCTGATGAAATAAATTTACATGGATCATACATATTGAGTCTTAGAATACGAATAACTAGGATAAAAATGCCAGAGGGGCATGACCAACGGTGGGGCCCACAAGTTTGGATTTTTTAAATTTTTATTAATAATATTTAATGTAGGGAGATTTCTTTTTTGATAAATTAGGAAGCTTGTTATTTGTTATTTATTGTCATGTAGTGAAGTAAATTCTAAGAAATCGAGCCCACATTTTTAGAAATATAACAACTCCATTGGCATTTTTTGGTTCAGAAAATAGATCAGTTGAAGTACTGGTTTAAAGATTAATGATCGAATTGTAGTCGAACTGTAGTCGAACTGATGATACTTAAAATATATAATTAATGTAAATGTTACAAATATTAAAATATATAATACATAATATTAAAATATTCAAGACATGTTAAAGATATATATTTATACAAATCCTAGATATTCTCTTAATAGTTTAAATTTTTAGAGACTGCTTAAAAATACATAATAATATTTAGTAAAAATTAAAAAAATAATTGAACTAGTTGAACCTTTGAACAACTCAGTTTTACCAGTTTAAGACCAATTCAAATAGTTTTCCATTAGTTTAAATGTTTGCCTATTCACAGGTCCAACTCGGACCAATGACCTAATCAATTCACTAGTTTTCCGGCTGATCCAGCTCTCTAAACCATAATTTTTATATTTCTTAAGAAAGGTCGTCTTTCATTTTTCTCTTTTTAGGCTATGTTTAGTAAAAATATCTGATAAGTTAGCTGAAAGCTTAAAAACAAATTTTTTTTACTAAAAGCTTTAGTTGTTAAGCTAACTTCTTGAATTAGAAGTGTTTGATAAAATTAGCAATTGAATTAACTAATAAATGTAAAATAACATAAAAGTAAAATAACATAAAAGGACAAACTTATATGATATTTTATACAAATTTTACTTTTAGTTAAAAATATATTTTTAGGTAATTATAATTTTAGGTTTTTTAGTTGATTTGAACTATTATAATACTTTGTTTAGGGATAAAAAATTATAAACAAATTAAACAAATAGTGCAAATAGTGTAATAATTAAAATTAATATTTAAGATCCCAAAATAATTTCGTTTTATTATGTTATCCTAAAATAGTGTTATAATTTTTTTTGTTAATAATTACATTTCATTATTTAATCTTAAAATAATATAAAATAAACATATCATCTAGCGTCCCGCGATAGATTAATAATATTTTGTTATAGGTGTGCGAAAGAAACTTGAAAAAGAAGAAATTGTGTTACGAGTTGTGTAATACCCTAGGATATTTTATTGTGCAGATGTGCACGAGAGAATTAATTTTCTTTTTCTGTTGTTGCTTATATTGATTATTTATCCTTATGCTAGTATAATTGCATTGCCATGAGTTTTGTTTCTGAGAGAAATGGAGTTGGAGACATCCAATGGATATCACATAGGAAGGAGGTTCAACTTCATCCATGATTAGGTGTTAATTAAATTAAAGAGGAGAAAATATTAATTATTTCTTGTTTTATTGGGTTGATGAATTTAAATGGATGTTATGCTAAATGGATAGGATTTAACCTTTGGAGTTTATAATTTTCTTAATAGTGTCCTTGTGTGTGTGCCTACCTTTGGGATTTTGAGAAGACTTCAGATTTTCCTTTGTAAAATTGCCTAAATGTGAAGGGAGATAGCATTTTAGTAAGGGAGTTGGTGGTATTTTGCCTTGGGAGACCAAGGGCATTTTTGTCCATCTAGGAACAAAAGTTGGCTTAAACTCTTTCTAAACTCTTTCTTCACTCACTTAGCCGAAACACTCACACATTGGCTCCAAGAGCTTCTCTTCATCTCTCACACTGGCCACACACATCCAAGGGCAAGGGACTCCATTTCATCTTCTGATTTCCTTGCTTGTTGCTTTTTGAAGGGTTGAGGTGAGTGCATTATTTCTTCTTTCCTTGTTTTGTCTTTCTCCCATACCCTAGATAGATTCTTGGTTGTATGAGCTTGAGGTGGATGTTTCGTTAAAAGATTATTTTGCTCTCTCTTGATGCTTGGTTTGCATAACTTGGAAGGAGAGTCAATGGATTTTGGGAGAAAATGGTAATCAAAGCTTTTGGGATTCATCTCCATAAACACTCATAGGGTTTTTCTCATTTTTCTTGATGGTGTGACTTTTTAAGGATTCTATAGAGTTTAAAACCACTCAAGGGCTTTATGACTGAAACCTAAGTGAAGTGTTGCAAGGGAAGCATCAATATTTGATAGAGGGACATTTCTCTTCTAGTTTTTGAAGTGTGTTGGCAACCATTCGATCGCCATAGAGAGACTAGCCGAGTGACTGCCTTTGGTGCATTGTCTAACTTTCGCAGAGACACACTGGTCAACCAGTAGGGAACCATCAGTTAACTGGTTGCCTTATGAGTGATTGGAAATTTCCTTCTGAACACACCGGTAGACTTGTAGATGACTTGCAATCACCAGTTGCCCTTTTTTTAGATTACCTAAATTTATTTAAATTTGGGTCGGTCAACTGGTAAGGATAAATCGATTGACTAGCTACTCACTGTCAAATTTTGTTAAGTTGAGTTAGTCAACTGCCAAGGATAGGGCAGTCAATCGGTTGCATCCTGACAGCAAATTGGAGTTTTAATTAATTCTCATCCTTCATGTGATTTACTAAGGGGTCAATCCTAAAAACTTCAGAATTCCAATTCCTTCTGAGTCACTGCACTTCCAGTAAAATATAGCTTGGGTCAAGGTGAGTAAGCAACCTACTCAAGTATGTAAATCATTTCATGTGTTGACATAAGAGATGTGTGGGTTTTACTATGCAGAGAAACATAGAATGGGGGAGATAGATTTTGTAACTTGCATGTTAGGATTTATGATGGAGTATGTTATGGGGTTTCATTAGTATATTAACATATATATATATATATATATATATATACACACACACACAATGGTTATGATTGTGCTTTAAAACTTGATTGTCCTGAGGAGCACTTGTGGGCTAGGCCCACGGGAGTCATGGAGATTAATTGCCTACGGGGCAAGGAGATTTAATTGCCTTCAGGCATAGGGATTAATTTGCCCTTGTGTAAAGGGATAGATTTGCCTTCGAGCATAAAGATTAACTTGCCCTTAGGCATAAAGACTAACTTCCCTTGGGCTTACAGAATTAATTGCCCTTAGGCATAGAGATAAAATTTCCTTTGTGAATGGAGATTTACTTGTCTTTGGGCAAAGGGGGCGCAAAACTTCTACTTTAATTACTTGTGTTAGGTTTTACTCACTGAGATTATTGTTTCATGCTACTGTTCCCATGTTTTAAAGTCCTTGGACATTGAAGAACTTCTGCACAAAGAATAGTGGAGGTTCGAGTGATCCGAACCGCTTAATTCTTGGGTTGCTAAAACCTTTTTTGAGTTGCCCTCAAAAATTCTTTTGTTTAGTTGCTCTGTAGTCCAAATAGGACCAATTAAGATGGTCATTTTGGAAACATTCTTTTGTATATGTTTCCACATATTCCTTGAGTTACTCTATTATAGGAATAGATAGAAATATATGAGATAGACATATTGTGGCTTATTTATTTAAAGTTATGTAACATATGCTTTACATTATATTTATGGAGTATTTCATGATCTTGCTTGTTTGGAGTGGAGTGTGGTGAAATTCACCCCTTCGTGTTGTCGTTATTGCTTGTACATGAGAGTTAGAGTTAGGAGCTAGGCTTATGTCTGTTGGAATCACCCACATGTCGTGTCAGTCATGTGCCCTAGAGTTGGGTCATGATAGGTTGTGAGTAGGATAATGCTGGAATTTTAATAAAATAATAAGGATAAAAGAGAGAGAAAAATATAAAAGCTATAAGTTATAAGTTACTCAAAGTAGCATTTTATAAAAAGCTATTAACTACTCAAATAAGCTTGTGTACCAAATACTTCTAATTTAGTCAAACAAACTATAAGCTAGCTTATTTGACCTGCCAAACATACTATTTTTCATTCATTTCTCTATCATATCAATCACAGTGTTATGAATCTTATTACTTTTTTCTTTTCCTTCCTCATTTCTATTTTCATCATGCATATCAAACATACCCCTATAATTAAAAATAAAATATATCATTGTGTAAATTGGTAAAAGGAGTCATTTTATTATTGCGATTTCCATAAATAGCATGACTTATAGAATTAAATAGTTTTCCTTCGAGTCTAAAACTATTAATTACTTTTCTATCTAAAAAACATTAGACATGTCTTAATTAGAACATGTATATTTAAATATTTTTTGAGAACTAGTGATTTATGTGCCATTTGTTTTCCTGTGCCATTTGTTTTGCTACCATGAATTCCACACTGTTGCATTTTCCTATGCCCTATGCCACTTGGACATAAATATGTTGTATATAGTGGCATTTAACCAATAAACACCACTATATTGTGGCGTTTACATATAAATGCTGAGAATAATGGCTGGAGCTTAAGAGGGGGTGAATTGGGTTAATAAAAACTAATTGGAAGTTCAAGTAAATTCAAATGCTTAGTTGAAAAATATTGACAATACAAAGTAGAGAAATATCAAGATGAATAAGGATGAAGAGCAATAAATCAAATATAAAGCTTTAAGCAATTAAAGAGATAAGGTAAATAGACGAACACAAATATTTATACTGGTTCAGCTTAACCCAAGCTTACATCTAGTCCTCAAGAGCACTTCTTGAGTATTTCACTATGAACCACAAGTTTGTACAAATGGGCACTTGTGAGCCACTACAACATAGATTTTTTTCTTTCCAAGGGTGTCTCTCCCCCTTACAAATTGTTTTCTCTCAAAACAAACTCAAGGAACACTTTCCTTGGTCAATACAAGTAAATGAATAAGTAGAAAATAAGTAACTCTCTAAAACAGAGTAAGTGTGCAAGTGAAGAGCAATCTAGAATCAATTGATTGACAAGTGGTTTTGCAATTCAAGAATCAGAGGTCAAATTCATGTATTCTTGTTCTTTGACTGCCTCTGAGGTCAATATATAAGCCCTAAAAGTTTTTGGCCCGTTGGCGAAGGATGCTTGATGATATCAGCTGAAATCTTCACAAAATAGCCGTTGTAACTGATGTCATCATGCCGGCAGTCTATTGATTAAGCATTATCAGTCGACTGATGCTCTTTAATGACTTGATAGTCGACTGATGATAGTTTATTAGTCGACCGATGCATCCCTGTCTCGAGTTTTTAAAATTCTCAGAAGCGATCAGCCAACTGATTGAAGGAGATCAATAGACTAATGGATACTTGAGGTTTATATAAAATAGGACAGTGACTAATTAGTTGACTGATTTCATGGAGTAAGTCAACTGATGAGTCTCTGTCTTAAAATTCAAAAATCTTTAGAGTCTATCGGTCGACTAATTCAAGGATATTAGTCTACTGATGGAAACTGCAATCTTTAGAATTTGAGATGGTGGCTGATCAGTCGACTGATGATAAATAATCAGTCTACTGTTGTTATCCATGCTATGCTTAATTTCAGATAGCGAGGCATCAGTCGACTGTTGTTATCCATGCTTTGCTTAATTTTAGACAGTGAGGCATCAATCGACTGTTATAAGTATATCAGTCGAATGATGTCTTCTGATTTGGTTTTCCAAGAGATTTTTTTTTGCTTTAAGCTTAGCATCAGTGACAATTTTCCAACTTCAAAGAAATTTTCAAAATAAGTTTGCCATTCAAGAACTTTCTTAAGCATTTTGGAACAATTTAAATTTGTTTATTGATCATCAAAAGTTTAAGAAAATCTTTGAATGCAATGGGGTCAAAAATCTCTCCCTTTTTGATGATGACAAACATATTTGAATTGGTTAGGATATTTTTGAAATAAGAGCGCAAGAAAAGAAAGACTCCCCCTGAATTTTATATTCTTTTAATATATCATAGCAGCATATATCAAAATATTGTGATAGGAATATGATAATCAGAATTAAGTAAATTAAGCAGCAACGAAAATATATATCAAGATATCATAATTAGTCTAATGTTAGTTCAAAATGTCAAAATATGGCATAGGAAATAAATCAACGAATCTTCTCCCCCTTTGGCATCAACAAAAAAGAAAAGGGGGTCTTCATCCTCAATCCAAGGCCACTCAATCCCTATGCTGGAGAGCACGAATTGCTTCTGTCAGATCACGAAGCGCCTCAGTCTGAGATGCTGAAGAGCTTTCCAGATGAGAGATCCTAGCATCAAAGGTTTCCATGCCATCTCTCATTTCAGTGATCATGCCCATCATAGTGGTGGAATTGTCAAGCAATTGTTGAGTTTTCAATTTAGTCCTATTTTGATGCTAAATACCCTCTCTTTTGATCTCTTTCTTATTGTCTTGTAATTCTTAACTCATATTTTGAGTAGTTTAGATTAGTTTTAGTTTTCTTTGATCTTTTAATAAATGGAGTGATTTCATGATTCTTTTATGCGATTTAATGGGTTTATTTGTTATTTTTGGTGTAGGTTGAGTTGGTAAAAAGTTCGTGTTAATAGATGGAATGCTAGAGCTGAAATTTGAAAATGCTGATGTGAATGCTGTCTCCCACAGCTATAGCGGTAGAATCTACCGCTATAGCGGTGGAGTGCTGAAAAAAAGATTTTGGAGCCTTCTTCTCTGCCAGTCACCGCTATAGCGGTGGATCTTCACCGCTATAGCGGTAGAACCTGAAAAAACTCATTTTTAAGCTTTCTTCTCTACCTAGCGGTGGGAATTCACCACTATAGCGGTGGTTCGCGATCCTGCACTGATTTAAATGTGTCAGAACATATTTTCTAGGGGATTCTGAGTTAGAGAAAGAGGGGAGGCACCGATTTCTGCTAGAGGAGAAGGAGGAATCCATTCCCGAAGCCGATTAAGCCCAAATTCCGTCAACCCAACCTCAGATTCATGGAGTTTGCTCAGTATTTTACTATTTTCTGTAGTTTTAGAGCCATGAGTGGCTAATTTTCTATTCTAGGGTTACTATGAACCCAAATTCAGATTAGGATTTATTTTTCTCTTGAAACTTGTGATTCTTGCCAATTTAATACATACCTATCATTCATATTTCCTAAACTTGTTATAAAATTGGCCATTTTATGATCTGTATGTTGCCTTCATTGAACTTGGGAGAGGGAGATGGTGGTAGAATACTGAATGATTAGGGCGAGTGATAGAACCTAGGGGTTTTACTTGTTACTTAATAGGAATATTAATTAACCTCGTTTAATCAGATTAGGTTAACATTAATTTGACTCAAACTCACATAAGAGATTGTGTAGAGTTAAGTAGCTTAATTTAGATTCGGGAGAATCACTTTAAGCCGTTAGAAAACCTAAGATTAATGTGTATAATTGATTTCAATCACAAGTGTTAGGGAGAATTAGCAATTCCTAGAACGAAAGAGGGGGATTAGTAACTCTAAGCATTTTATTTGAATTATTTCCATTCGATTCTATTGCAATTTGATTTTACTTTCAATTAGAACTTTCGAAAATCAAAAATTGGTTTGCCTAAATAATGCGTTTGAATTTTTGGAGTACTTAGCACGTTAGTCCCTGTGGAGACGATAACTCTTTACTCATTTTTACACTATATTACTTGTGCGACTGGTGCACTTGCCAGAACACCCAACAAGTTTTGGCGCCGTTGTCGGGGACTAACGGTTTTTAGCTAATATTCTAAGAAATTTGAAGGTGCTAGCTTAGGCATTTTTCTGTTTTGTTTTATTTTGTTTTAGTTTTTTTTATTTTATTTGTTTTTGTGTAGTTAGTCATTTTTGCTTTTAGCATTATTTTTGTAATTTCCTTTTTGTTAATGCTGACTGGAGTTTTCTATTGTGTATTTGAGGCACCACTCATACGTCTGATCTTCTTTTTGAGCCTGAGATTGAAAGACTAGCAAGGAGAACTAGAAGGGAAGTGAGAGCTATAAGAACTCAAGTGAGCCAAACTACACAAGAAGAAATGGCCGAGGATAACCAGAACCATCGGGATATTGACGTTAATGCTGGTAATGGGGCTGGTAATGAGCCTCAGGAGGATGACAATAGAGCTGTGTGGGATTATGCATCACCCACTGAGGCTGGACATGCGTCCAGCATAGTGAAACCTCCACTTGGTGTAAACAACTTTGAAATAAAGGCAGTCTTGATGAATTTGGTCCAGCAGAACCAGTTTGGAGGGAGCCCGATAGAAGACCCAAACAACCACATCACAAACTTCTTAGATATCTGTGACATGGTTAAGATGAATGGGGTAAGTGATGATGCCATATGTCTTCGTCTATTTCCTTTTTCCTTGAGGGATTTGGCTAAGAGTTGGTTGAACGCTCAACCGAGAGGGAGTATCACAACTTGGGATGAACTCCAAAAGAGGTTTTTAGATAAGTTCTTTCCTCCCTCAAGGTCAATCAAATTGAGGAATGAGATCACAGCCTTTTATCAGCATGAAGGTAAAAGTTTATATGAGGCTTAGGAACGGTTCAAGAATTTACTGATGAAGTGTCCAAACCATGGTCTCCAAGAGTGGCAGCAGCTCACTATTTTTCACAGTAGTCTCACATATGAGACTCAAGATCAGTTAGACACTGGTGGTGCTTTGATGGCAAGATCTGTAGTGCAAGTAAGAGAGATAATAGAGACTATAGGGGCGAGCCAAAATGTATCTAGCCGATCCAAGAATGCTTCAAGAAGGGGAGTCATGGAATTAGACACCCTAAATGCTTTGTTAGCTCAAAATAAAGCATTAACCAGAAAAGTGGACTTGCTATGCTCAAGACAGAATAAGTCGGTGAAGGTGAATGCGATAATTATGCCGGGTGCAAAATGTGATTTTTGTGGAGGGGCTCATGACAATAGGTGTTGCAAGGAATTTCTTTCAATGGAACAGTTAAACTACATGGGTAATTTACAGAAGGACCAGAACAACCAGTACTCCAACACATATCATCCGAGTTCGGGGAATCATCCTAATTTTTCGTGGAGCAATAATCACTGTTTGAACCCTTCAGCTGCATCCTCTGGTAAGCCATCTCACCCTCCTGGCTTTAATAATCAGAGTAATTATCCTCCTCAAAATAGAGCTCCACTACCTCAAGTGGAAAAGAAACCTTCAATGGAGGATATGTTCGTGAAGTTCATGGAAAGGAGCGAGTCAATGTTCCAAACTTAGAATTTGGCAATAAAAAATTTAGAGACACAAATGGGACAGATGGCACTTGCTTTGAAAAATAGGCCACAAGGTAATCTCCCTAGTGACATTGAAAATAACCCAAGAAGGGATGGGAAAGAGCATTGTAATGCTATTATCTTAAGGAATGGCAAGGAGCTTCCAGATACTATTACATCACATGATCCACCTAAAGATGTAATTGTTGAAGAGGGAAAAGATGAGGTTACTGAACCTCTAACTGAGGAAGCTGATGTTTCAGAGAAAAAAGGTAAATATGGAAGGGTGGTAAAAGATAAAAGGGCTGAAAGTTTTGTTCAACCACTACCGTATCCTCAGGCTCAGAGGCCCAAAAAGCACAATGAGAAGCAGTTCAATAGATTCTTGGAGGTATTGAGTAAATTGAAAATAAGCATACCTTTTGCTGAAACTTTGGAACAAATGCCTATGTATGCAAAATTCATGAAGGAAATGTTGCTGAAAAAGAAGAAGATAGGAAATAATGAAAAAGTCACATTGAATGAAGAGTGCAGTGCATCATACATAAGAAGTTACCTCCGAAACTCAAGGATCCAGGGAGTTTCTCCATCCCCTGTACTATTGGGGATGTCACATTCAAGAAGACTTTATGTGATCTTGGGGTTAGCATCAATCTTATGCCACTATCAATTTTCAAGAAACTTGGGATTGGTTAGGTAAAACCAACTATGATGTCTCTTCAGCTCGCCGACCGATCCTTGAGACATCCATATGGGGTAGTAGAAGATGTGCTAGTCAAAATGGGAAAATTCTTCTTTCCTGTGGATTTTGTAGTATTAGACATGATGGAAGATGAGGAAATCCTTCTCATTCTAGGTAGGCCATTCTTGGCTACATCGGGAGTGGTAATTAATGTGGTTCGTGGGACATTAACTCTGACAGTTCAGAAGGAGATAGAGACTTTCAATGTGTTTGATATTGCAAAATCATCGATGGAAAAGGAAGCCGGCAATAATAGGGAAGAAACATTGTCGATTCAGCTTCAAGACTCTTCTATGGGTTATTGTGATCCAGGATAAAACTGGTAAAGTCTGGTTGAAGACTGTAAACTTAGCGCTCTTAGGAGGCAACCCAAGTTTATTGCTTTTGTAATTTTTTTTCTTCTATTTTTTTGTGGTGGTTTGATGTGCTGCTATTGGTAATATTTTAACTACTATTTATTATTTATTTTGGAGTTGAATTGATAAATGCTGATTATGGTCATGTTTATTATCTTGGTGAATGGCAGTTAGGATATTTGTAATAGCATTTTGTTTTGTTTTGTTTTATTTGTTATGTTGTGTCTTTTTTTCCTCTATTGTGCTGATCTGGGACAGTGAGGACATTGTCAAATTTAAGTTTGGGAGAGAGGTTTGTTCATGGGTTTCTTCTTTGAGAAAATTTTGGTTAATTTTGTGTTGTCCATACGCATGTGTAGTAGAAGGAAATTTTTGAAAATTTTGAAATCTAAAAGTTTGAAGTTTTTGGCAAGTCAAATCATGTCAAATGCAATTCTTTGTAAGAGTTACCTCTTGAGTCTTAAGTTTTCATATTTTGTAAGTGTTAGCCCTATCACTTCAAAATAACAGGAGTCTTATTTTTGTCTCTTTGAATGGTTTTTAGATCATTTTCATATTTATATATATATATATATATAAAAAGTTCAATAAGAGGCTAGTGAAAAAAGGATTCAATAAGGGGATAGGTGAAAGTTTCAATAAGGGATAGGCTCCTGTAATTAAAATAAAATGAGAAAATTGGCAAAAAAAATTTCAAAGGAAATAAAGAAAGTTAGGAAGCTATATCTTTGAGAACAAAACAGTGAAGCCCTTGAGAATCGAAATAAAACGATGTCTTTGAGAACAAAAAAAGTAATTTAGTTTTGGAATTTTTGTGAATTTGGTTTTATAAACTGTTCTAAGAGGTGAAGCTTTGATTTCAAATTTTCTTGTGGTTTGGTTAACACTTCTTTTTGAATCCTTAAGATTGCTAACTCTTGAGTTAAATCTTTTGAGTAACGGTTTGATGAGGCTTAGTTTGTTTTAATTCACATTTTCAGATCTTTACTTCTCCTAGTTGCACATATTCATGGTCGCACATATTTTTCTCAAAATTTTTCTCATTGAAAGTTTTTACTTGAGGACAAGCAAAGGTTCAAGTTTGGGGGAGTGATGAGTTCTCAATTTAGTGCCATTTTGATGCTAAATACCCTCACTTTTGATCTCTTTCTTGTTGTCTTGTAATTCTTAACTCATATTTTGAGTAGTTTAGATTACTTTTAGTTTTCTTTGATCTTTTAATAAATGGAGTGATTTCATGATTTTTTATGCGATTTAATGGGTTTATTTGTTATTTTTTGTGTAAGTTGAGTTGGTAAAAAGTTCGTGTTAAAAGATGGAATACTAGAGCTGAAATTCTGAAAATGCTGATGTGAATGCTGTCTCCCACAGCGATAGCGGTAGAATATACTGCTATAGTGGTGGAGTGCTAAAAAAAGGATTTTGGAGCCTTCTTCTCTACCAGCCACCGCTATAGTGGTGGATCTTCATCGCTATAGCGGTAGAATCTGAAAAAACTCATTTTTAAGCTTTCTTCTCTCCCTAGCGGTGGGAATTCACCACTATAGCGATGGTTCGTGATCATGCACTGATTTAAATGCGTTAAAACATATTTTCTAGGGGATTCTGAGTTGGAGACATAGGGGAGACGCCGATTTCTGCTAGAGGAGAAGGAGGAATCCATTCCCGAAGCCGATCAAGCCCAAATTCTGTCAACCCAACCTCAGATTCATGGAGTTTACTCAGTATTTTACTGCTTTCTGTAGTTTTAGAGCCATAAGTGGCTAATTTTCTATTCTAGGGTTACTATGAACCCAAATTTAGATTAGGATTTATTTTTCTCTTGAAACTTGTGATTCTTGTCAATTTAATACATACCTATCATTCATATTTTCTGAGCTTGTTATAAAATTGGCCATTTTTTGATCTGTATGTTGCCTTCATTGAACTTGGGAGAGGGAGCTGGTGGTAGAATACTGAATAATTAGGGCGAGTGATAGAACCTAGGGGTTTTACTTGTTAATTAATAGGAATATTAATTAACCTCGTTTAATCAGATTAGGTTAACATTAATTCGACTCAAACTCACATAAGAGATTGTGTAGAGTTAAGTAGCTTAATTTAGATTCGGGAGAATCACTTTAAGCCGTTAGAAAACCTAAGATTAATGTGTATAATTGATTTCAATCACAAGTGTTAGGGAGAATTAGCAATTCCTAGAACGAAAGAGGGGGATTAGTAACTCTAAGCCTTTTATTTGAATTATTTCCATTCGATTCTATTCTAATTTGATTTTACTTTCAATTAGAGCTTTCTAAAATCAAAAATTGGTTTGCCTAAATAATGCGTTTGAATTTTTGGAGTACTTAGCACGTTAGTCCCTGTGGAGACGATAACTCTTCACTCATTTTTCCACTATATTACTTGTACGACTAGTGCACTTGCCAGAACGCCCAACAGCAATTCATTCAGTAACCGGGTTTGCTCCTCAATTTGGAAATCGTGAGCAGATGGTTCTAAGACCATGTCTTTTTCTTCACCCATGTCTTCATCCGCTTCATCATCTTCCTCAGCTTCTTTGTGCCGTCTATCTCTTGCTCTCTGGACGATTTTGTTTGGTTCTCCCCTCAGCCATTCCTCCTTAAGATAAATAAATCCCATTCTTCTAAGGGAATTTTCATCAATAACTGAGGATTTTGTTTCTCGTCCAAAGTGAGCATTGATGTTGACATCCTCAAGAATCTGAGAAATGATGCCTACATAGGGAAGAGGGGATTTCCTCCTAGTACATGATTCCATCCTTTTCATAATGAAGTGAGGAAGATTGAAGGCTCGCCCTTGCATTATATATGCCATGACAAAATACTCAAATTCACAGGGGTTGGCATAGCTCCCAGACTTGTTAAAGATGATATGACTTATAATGTAGAGAAGAAATCTATCATTTACATTCATCTCACTAACTCGGATGTCCTGACCATCCTAATCTTCTATCCTCAGAACAATATTGAAGGTATCTTGTTTATTGTAGAAGATGGGAAAAAAGAAAGAGGGAAGTTCATTAAAGCGTAAATCATTAGGGTTAGGGGCAATGATGCCTAAAATTCTAGCCAGTGATCCCTCAGTGATCTTATAATGTAGAGAAGAAATCTATCATTTACATTCATCTCACTAACTCGGATGTCCTGACCATCCTAATCTTCTATCCTCAGAACAATATTGAAGGTATCTTGTTTATTGTAGAAGATGGGAAAAAAGAAAGAGGGAAGTTCATTAAAGCGTAAATCATTAGGGTTAGGGGCAATGATGCCTAAAATTCTAGCCAGTGATCCCTCAGTGATCTCCACAGGCATATCCCTGATAGATGCAGTGATTTTCCCATGTCGAGCACTATACCCAAGATTTGTATAAAATGTTTGAACCACTTCCTCACTCCAAACACTTCTACGACTAACAAAATTTCTCAGACCAAAATTCTACAGCAGTCTAATAAGTTCAAAGTTCTAAATGGAGAAGTAATTCCAGTCCAGATGTCTACGTGGGATTACCTTTCATTTTTCGAAGCTTTCCTGGAATTTCTCCAGTTGGCTAGGGTTCAGAAGGTTCCCCATTGGATGTTTGGAGACATCCTTCGTGCGAGGGCGTTTGGAGGAAGAGGCCATTGGAGATGTGGAATGGAGAAGAGTGAATGACATAAACCAGCCCTAATTAGTCGATGTTCCTTGAGAAGTCAAGCCCTTGAGGTCTTCGAATTTGGAGAGGAAATGAATGAAGAAGATAATCCCAGAGAGAGGTTATTGACGAGAGGAGCCCTGAGAGAGAAGTATTGAGAGAAATGATAAAATGATCCCCAGAGTTACTGAGTTTCCTTTAAAAGCCTTTGAATAAATGATCCATCAGTTGATTGTCTAGGAGTGATCAGTCGACTGATTTCAGGAGGTTTGGGAAATTTTGAAGATACCTTCAATTAGTTGACTGTCAATGGGTCATTAGTCAACTAATGGCTCTCGGGTTCCCTTTTTAAAAAAAATTACATTGTTCAGCGATGGACCAACGTTGGGTGTCCGTTTCAGCGCCCGGCACCTGCATCAGCGCCCGGCGCCTGCATCAGCGCCTGACGCTTAGTCTATAGAGTAATGTATCAATCGAATGATGTGTAGTTATTAGTCGACTAATGACCTTTGCATTTTGAATGAAAGTTTGGCAGATAGTCATAAGTCGACTGATTGTGTTTCCTTAATCAACCGATTGCTTTTGCTCTTAATAAAAATTTTGATCAGTGATTCATTAGTCGACTAATTGTCAATTATTAGTCGACTGATGACTTCTGCACTTATACAAATATTTGAGCAGAGAGCAATTAGTCGACTGATTTAGTTACGTCAGTCGACTGATTCATTTATAGATTTTAAAAATTGTATTCGTTGAGTCGTTAGTCAACTGATGAGCTTAAGAAGGTCAACTGATTCCATGCAGAAACTTATTATTGATGACCTTAACAGCAGATTGAGGGGATGAGTGCCTTAGAGGATATTTTGAGGATTCATACTTGCAAAATAATTTTTGTGGACACTCCAATGCTTAAGTTAGTAAAGGGAGTCAATCATGGAACAAGAGTTTAAATATGGATGCAATAGGGAAACAATCAAAGTTCATTTGGATTTGCTATCCCAAGTTCTCTTCTAATAAAGCTGAATCTATCATCAGCTAAAGGTTTCGTGAAAATGTCAGCCAATTGAAAATCCATTTGCACAAATTCAAGAGAGACATCTTTCTTTTGAATATAGTCTCTTATAAAATGATGTCTAATTTCAATATGTTTTGTTCTAGAGTGCTGTATAGGATTTTTGGACAGACATATAGCACTTGTATTATTACATCTAATGGGTATATTTTTAAGTAAAACACCAAGATCTTCTAGCTGTTGCTTCATCCACAAAACTTAAGCACAACAACTTCCAGCTGCAATATATTCAGCTTCTACTGTGGATAAGGCAACACTATTTTGTTTTTTACTAAATCATGAGACAAGAGAATTACCAAGGAATTGGTAAGTTCTACTTGTACTCTTTCTATCAGTTTTGCTACCGCAAAATCAGCGTTCGAATAGCTAATTAAAGCATTTAAGAATCCTTTGGGATACCATAAACCCATTTTAGATGTACTAATCAAGTATTTGAAAATTCTTTTTGCAGTTTTAAAATGAGATTCCTTTGGCCAGGCTTGAAAATGTGCACACATGCATACACTAAACATGATTTCGGGTCTACTAGCAGTTAAGTATAAAAGTGATTCGATCATACCTCGATACTTAGTTATGTCAAATGGTTGACCCTCTTCATCCATGTCTAAGTTTATTGAGGTGCTCATTGGTGTAGATGCAGGTCTTGCATTTTCCATTCCAAATTTTTTGAGCAACTCTTTAGTATACTTGGCTTGACTTACAAATGTACCATGATCCATTTGTTTGATTTAAACCCAAGGAAGAAGTTGAGTTCACCCATCATTGACATCTCAAATTCACTCTGCATAATCTTGGCAAACTCTTTGCAAAGCTTTTCATTAGTAGCCCCAAAAATAATATTATCAACATAGATTTGCACAATGATCAAGTCATGCTTTTCCTTTTTAAAAAAAATGTTGTATCAACCTTTCCCCTTAAAAAATTTTTTTCTAAAAGAAAAGAGCTCAATCTATCATACCAGGCTCTAGGAGCTTGTTTGAGACCATAAAGAGCCTTTTTCAATTTGAATACATGGTTAGCTTTTCAACATCTTCAAAACTAGAAGGTTGTTCAACACAAACTTCTTCCAAAATATTGCCATTGAGAAAAGTACTCTTTACATCCATTTGAAATAGTTTAAAATTATGTATGCATGCATAAGCCAAAAGCATTCTAACAGCTTCAAGTCTAGCAACAGGAGCAAAAGTTTCATCATATTGAATGCCTTCCTCTTGATTATAACATTTTGCTACAAGTCTAGCCTTGTTTCTAACCACAACTCCATTTTCATCAAGTTTGTTTCTAAATACCTATTTTGTGCCAATTATTGTATGATTATTGGGTCTAGGTACCAAATCCCAGACTTGGCTTCTTTCAAATTGGTTTAGTTCTTCTTGTATAGCCAAAATCCAATATTCATCAATAATAGCATCATCAATGGTTTTTGGTTCAATATGAGAAAGGAAGGCGGAGTGATTACAAACATTTCTAAGAGAGTTTCGAGTTGTTACCCTTTGTGATGCATCCCCTATGATGAGCTCCTTAGGATGACTTTGGCATACTTTCAATCTTTTAGAAGGTCATCATTGTTGCTAGTAGTGATTTCCTCAAGAGGTATTTTCTCTTTTTGTGACATTTCTTCTTCTTGATGCATAGTGATATCTTCCTTTGCATTTTCTTCATGATCCTTCTTCACTTATCATCTAAGGAGAGGTTTTTGAAGGAATTTAACACTTCATAGCCATTAGCGCAATCTTTAAGAGAGGGGTTAGATTTATTAAAAACAACATGTATGGATTCTTCAACAGTTTGGGTTCTTTTGTTATAGACTCTATAAGCTTTGCTAGTGCTAGAGTAACCAAGGAAGATTCCTTCATCAGCTTTGGTATCACATTTTCCCAAATTTTCTTTTCCATTGTTTAGCACAAAACATTTACAACCAAAAATGTGGAGATGAAAAATATTGGGCTTTCTTCCTCTATACAATTCATATGGGGTTTTCTTTAAAATTGGCCTTATCAAGGCTCTATTCAGTACATAGCAAGCAGTGTTAAAAGCATCAGCCCAAAAGTATTGAGAAAGATCCCTTTCATTGAGCATTGTTCTTACCATCTCCCCTAGTGTTCTATTTTTCTCTCAACAACACCATTTTGTTGAAGGGTTCTAAGGGATGAGAAGTTATGTTCAATCCCATTTTCATCACAGAATTCCATGAAGTTATGGTTGTCAAATTCTCTGCCATGGTCACTTCTAATTCTCACAATGGTCAAGCTTTGTTTCTTTTGAATGAATTTTACCAATTTAAAAAAAGATTGGAAAGCTTGATCCTTTTGAGCTAAGAAGAGAGTCTATGTGTATCTTGAATAATCATCTACAACAACTAGTGCATAAGAGTTACCTCTAAGACTCTTTGTCCTAGATGGTGCTACAAGGTCCATATGGAGAAGTTGTAAAGGCTTTGTAGTTAAAACAATATCTTTGGTTTTGAAAGAACTTTTGACTTGCTTACCCTTTTAACAGGCATCACAAAGCCTATCATTTTCAAATCTTATTTTGGGTAAGCCAATCACAAGATCTTTTTTGACTAATTTATCCAAATGATTCATGCTAGCATGAGCCAATTTTCTGTGCCAGAGCTAACTTTCCTCATTTACACTAATTAAGCATGTAGAGTCTATAGAATGATCTTCATCAAGATTTATAATATAAACATTATTGATCCTTTGACCAACAAGTTTAATTTGCTTATCATTGATGTTCTCAATTATGCAACGAGATGAATAAAAAATAACTCTATTTCCTTTGTCGCATAGTTGACTAATGCTAAGCAAATTATGATTGAGGCCTTCAACATATAATACATTTTCAATGGATGTTGAAGAGTTCTTACCAACCTTTCCAATACCTTTGATCAAACATTTGTCATTTCCTCCAAAGGTCACTTTACCTCCTTTTGGAGATAGGGAATGAAACTTGGATTTGTCTCCAATCATGTGCTTGGAGCAACCACTGTCCAAGTGCCATTTTTACTCTTAGTTTTGAGACAAACCTGCAGAAAATTCAACTCCTTTTAGGTACCCAAATTTGTTTGGGTCCTTCCTTGTTAGTTGTTCCTTTAACAACCCATTTTTTCTTGTTTCCATTTGGAGTCATTTTCTTGTAACAGCAAGAGTTGGAACTATGTCCTTTTAAACCACAATAGAAACAAGTAATGAAGGGACGATTTGACATTGTTGCTAGAACAAAGAAATTCTTGTAATATTTTTGCCTAGCTTTAGTTTTGAAGCCTATTCCAACTTTGTCAAAAACACATCTTTGTTTTCTAAGAAATATGTTCAAATTGTCTCTTCCTTGTGTAAATTTTGCAAGGGTGGTATTCAAATCCTTATTTTCTTTTTCTAAATCAATGCATCTACAACAGGGATAATTATCTTTTGGAGAGTTGAACAATGATTTTATGCTTACATTTTCTTCTATCAAAATTGAATTTTGTTTTTCAAGGTCCAGACTTTCTTTCTTGAGTGTGATAAGATCATCTTTCAAACTTAAAATTTCACTCTCAAGCAAAGAAATCTTTTGTTTTGAAATCCTTAATTTTTTTGCAAGCTATAAAGATTCATCATGCAATTCTTCAAAAGCTTATTGCAATTCATCAAATGAATATGAGGGTTCAAAAGTAGTTACCTCTTCATTATCTCTTCCCATGAGACAAAGATTTGTTTCTTCACTTTCCTCCTTTTCTGAATTGCTTGAAGTGCCTAGCTGTATGGCAAATTTTTGAATTTCTTTTGCCATGAGGCAAAGGTTTGCTTCTTTATTATCTTCATCTGATTCACTGTCTACCGAGATTGAAGAAACATATGTGTTCTTCTTACTTTTGTCATGGCCCCTCTTTTCTTCTTGTTCTTTGTTGAGTTGTGGGCATTCCCATTTGAGATGCCCAACCTTTGCATTTATAGCATGTAGGGCCTTCTTTATTATCTTGGTCTCTTCTCCATTTTCTTGTGTTTTTGTTTCTCATAAATTTTTTGAACTTTCTGACAAAGAGGCCAAGATCTTCTTCATTAATCTCTTCTTCTTCATCACTTTCTGCTTCTGGTTTCTTGGAGGAGGATGATTTCAAAGAGAGAGTCTTTTTTTTCTTGGATTCATCCTCTTGTCTCATTTCCAGAACTTTTGGCTTACAGTTTTGAAGATTTCCAAATAGAGCTGTAAGTGATTTCATGGATTTTCCTCTTTCTTCTATGATTGCTGTCCTCTTAACTTCCCATTCAGGAGTGAGACATCTCAATATTTTGATGGTTTGAGAAGATTCTGCATAAGCCACACCAAGAACTCTCAAATGGTTAGTGATGTGAGTAAATCTTAATTGCATTTCACTTATGCTTTCATCACTCTTCAACTTGAAATTTTCATACTCATTTGTAAGAGTACTAATTTTTGATTAATTAACTCCTTGAGTTCCTTCATGTGCAACTTCCAAAGTATCCCACATTTCTTTGGCAATTGTACAGCTAGAAACTCTAAGATATTCATCTTGACTTAAGGCACTAACAATAATCATTATAGCTTTAGCTTTTAGATGAACAAGTTTCTTTTTTGATTCAGATCATTCCTTTTTGGGTATTGGAACACTTTGCCCTTCAACAACCTTTAAAGGTATGTAGGGTCCATTTTCCAAAATATCCCAGAGATCTAGGGTACTGCATTAAAGAATAGTTTCATCTTGGATTTTCAGTAGCTATAATGATTACCATTAAAACTAGGAGATTTTGTAAAGAAACTTCCTTCAGGTGAAATACAATCACCGAGGCCAGCCATTGTATACTCTTAGACTGTTAAGTCTTTAATCAAGAGACCAAGCTTTGATACCAATTGAGAATAATGGCTGAAACCCAAGAGGGGGTGAATTAGATTAATAAAAACTAATTGGAAGTTCAAGTAAATTCAAATGCTTAGTTGAAAAATGTTGACAATACAAAGCAGAAGAATATCAAGATGAATGGGGATGAAGAGCAATAAATCAAATATAAAGCTTTAAGCAATTAAAGAGATAAGATAAAGAGATGAACACAAATATTTATACTGATTCAGCTTAACCTAAGCCTACATCCAGTCCTCAAGAACACTTTTTGAGTATTTCACTATGAACCACAAGTTTGTGCAAATGGGCACTTGCGAGCCACTACAACAGAGATCTTTTTCTTTCCAAGGGTGTCTCTCCCCCTTACAAATTGTTTTCTCTCAAAACAAACTCAAGGAACACTTTCCTTGGTCAATACAAGTAAATGAATGAGTAGAAAATAAGTAACTCTCTAAAACAGAGTAAGTGTGCAAGTGAAGAGCAATCTAGAATCAATTGATTGACAGGTGGTTTTGCAATTCAAGAAACAGAGGTAAAATTCGTGTATTCCTGTTCTTTGACTGCCTCTGAGATCAATATATAAGCCCTAAAAGTTTTTGGCCCGTTGGGGAAGGATCCTTGATGATATCAGCTGAAATCTTTACAAAATAACCGTTGTAACTGATGTCATCATGCCGGCAGTCGACTGATTAAGCATCATCAGTCGACTGATTAAGCATCATAAGTCGACTGATGCTCTTTAATGACTCGATAGTCGATTGATGATAGTTTATTAGTTGACCGATGCATCCCTACCTCAAGTTTTTAAAATTCTCAGAAGCGATCAGCCGACTGATTGAAGGAGATTAGTCGACTGATGGACATTGGAGGTTTATATGAAATAGGATAGTGACTAATTAGTCGACTGATTTCATAGAGTAAATCGACTAATGAGTCTCTATCTTAAAATTTAAAAATCTTCAGAGTCTATCAGTCAACTAATTCAAGGATATTAGTCGACTGATGGAAACTGCAATCTTTGGAATTTGAGACAGTGGCTGATCAGTCGACTGATGATGAATAATCAGTCGATTGTTGTTATCGATGCTTTGCTAAATTTCAGACAGCGAGGCATCAGTCGACTGTTATAAGTATATTAGTCGACTGATGTCTTCTGATTTGGTTTTCCAAGAGATTTTTTTTGCTTTAAGCTTAGCATCAGTAACAATTTTTCAACTTCAAAGAAATTTTCAAAATAAGTTTGCCATTCAAGAACTTTCTTAAACGTTTTGGAACAATTTAAATTTGTTTATGGATCATCAAAAGTTTAAGAAAATCTTTGAATGCAATGGAGTCAACAAATGCTACTATTATTGATTTTAGTGGCATTTTTGAAAAACACTATTAATAAAGAGCCACTATATCACTAATTTTTGGTAGTGACATTTTACTTTTAATCTCACTGAAACACTCGTTAATTACTTCTCTTTCCCCCACCGTTCGATGCACATTGAACAATCGGTAGGTGAAACTGTTTACTTGCGAACATAACCAAACCCAATTGCCTAGAAGTAAGTGCATTTACACAAAAACAAGGGAGATGTTTTACCCTATGTAATTACTATTCCTTTTTTATTATTTTAAAATATTTTTTCTTTTTTTTTTATGTATAGTTACCTTACTAATTTTGATCAAATTGGCACCCTTTTAAATCCATTTAGCCGCTCCAATTTTTAGAATTGTTAATAATTTTTCAAAATCTCAATCTTTTATATATATATATATATATATTGAAGATTGAATATTTATTAAAATATTCAAGAAATCAACATTTTTAATCAGAAAACTTGATTAATAATATTTCTCCTATATAAAATAACATTGCATTTTAAATGATATAATAATACAATTTGCTGTTATGTTAGCTAAAAACTTATCATACATAATATAATTTTTCGTCACACTGTCGTCAAAAGTTTAAATTTGTTGTAGTATATGTAATTATGTATGATATTTAAATTACAATAAATTATTCGGAGAAAAAGAACAGACCTTTTTTTATTTTTGAGTAGTCATATATTTTCGGGAACCTATAAGTATATACATGTTTTCAAGAAAATATCTAATTCTTCTTAACTAGAGGAATAATTAATTTCTTTACAAATAGATGAAAACTATTTAATTCAAATAGTCAATCCATTTAGCCAAGCCAAATTTGTGTGGAAAGTAATTTTACAATTTATGGCTTGACTAATTGAATTAGGAGTAATTAGAAGGTATTAATTTTCATATTTAAATAACTTTTAGCTTTCTTATGGAAGTCATTCTCAATACTCATATAGCATTGACTAACAAATTAGTATTACTTTTAGTGATATATTATTTTCTTTAAACTGATCAATAAAATTATGTTATTAATTTTCGAATTATGCTTGAGATATTTCTTGTAGTGTGTTTAGTACGCTGTAACGTTTCGATGGAATGGTTGAGAGATTATATATCCCTTGTTTAATTGGAAGGAGTTGGATCCTTTGCAGTGGCTGATGAAATAACTTTTACATGAATAATGATAAAAGAAAAAGATTTTGTTAATAGGATTGTTTCGTTTGGATATTTTTATTTTTATTTTTATTAAAAATAAAAAATTGATTTAAAAATATATTCAGTTGAGTTTAACGAATTCATTTTTTGAAAATATTTTTTAAATATACAAAAATCTAAAAACACCAACAAATTTTTTTAGTATTTAAAGAAATACATTTTAAAAAATAAAAATAAAATAAAAATAAAAATATTTTCACAAATCCATCAGACTTTAAATATAATTTACTTTCTAGAATTGTATTGAGTCTATTGACCCCACACATTGATTCTGGACCGCCTATTGGAATACGAATGGCTAGGATAAAAATGCCAGTGGGTCATCACCAACGTTGGGCTCCACAAGTTTGGATTTTTTAGATTCTTTTACTAATAATATTTAATGTAGGGATTTTTTTTTCCCACATGAATTAGGAAGATTGTTAATTGTTATGTAGTGAACATTTTTACAGATATGACATCTCCATGGGCATTTTTCCTTTTTGAAAATATACCGGTTGAAATACTCGTTCAGAGTTAATGATTAGATCGTGATCTAATCAGTGATACTTAAAATAAAATAAAATATATAATTAATGTAAATGTTATAAAAATTAAAATTTATAATATAAAATATTAAATTATTTAAGATACGTTAAAGATATATATTTATATCAATGCTAGATCTTTTCTTAATAGTTTAAATTTTGAAAATTTCTTAAAAATAACTAATAATATTTAGTAAAAATTCAAAAAAATAATAATTGAACTAGTTAAACCTTTGAACCGCTTGGTTTTACCAGTTTGAGATCGGTTCAAGCGATTTTCTACCAGTTTAAACGCTTACTCATTTACAGATTCAAACCAGACCAGAGACTTGATCGATTAATTGGTTTTCTAGCCAATCCAGTTCTTTAAACCATAATTTTTATATTTCTTAAGAAAAGTCATCTTTTATTTTTCTTTTTATAAGCTATATTTGGTAAAAATAGCTGATAAGTTGGCTGAAAGCTTAAAAGCTAATTTTTAACTGAAATTAAGCTAACTTATTAAATTAGAAGTGTTCAATAAAATTAGTAATTGAATTAGCTATTAAATATAAAAGGATATCAAAGGACATACTTATATGATATTTTATAAAAATTTATTTTTAGACAAAAATATAAATATATTTTTAGATAATTATAATTTTAAGTTTTTTAGTTAATTTGAACTATTATAATATTTCGTTTAAAGATAAAAAATTTATTAAAAATTAAAATAAATAGTACAAATAATGTAATAATTAAAATAAATATTTAAAATTCTAAAATAATATCATTTTATTATATTGTCCCAAAATAGTGTTATACTTATATTTTTATGTTAATAATTACATTTCATTATGTAATCTCAAAATAATACAAAATAAATATATTATCTAGCATCTTGCAATAGATTAACAATATTGTGTTACGAATATGCGAAAGAAACTTGAAGAAGAAAAATTGTGTTACGGGTTGTGAGTAAAATAATGTTAGAATTTTTATAAAAATAATAAGAATAAAAGAGAAAGAAAAACATAAAAATTATCAACTATAAGCTATAAACTTATAAAAGTAGTATTTTATAAAAAAACTATTAGCTACTCAAATAAGTTTGTGTATTAAATACTTCTAATTTTCTCAAATAAATTTATATACTAGTCAAATAAACTATATTCTAACTTATTTGAATTACCAAATAAATTTATAAGCAAGTCAAATAAGTTAGTGTATCTGAATTATCAATAACACTATTTTTCAATTCATTTCTCTATCATATCAAACACTGCCTAATGAATCTTATTACTTTTTCCTTTTCCTTCCTCATTTCTATTTGCATTATGCATACCAAAGATACCCCTATAGTTAAAAATAAAACATATCATCGTGTAAATTGGTGAAAGGAGCCATTTTATTATTGTGATTTCCATAAATAGCATGACTTATAGAATTAAATAGCTTTCCTTCGAGTCTAAAATTATTAATTACTTTTCTATCTAATAAAAATTAGACATATCTTAATTAGAACATGTATATTTAAATATTTTTGAGAAAGTGTGATTCCACATTTTATTTTTAATCTCACTGAAACACTCATTAATTAATTATCTTTCCCCTGTGGTGCGATGCACATTGAACAATCGTTGGGTGAACCAGTTTACTTGCGAACAGAACCAAACCTGAATCCCTAGAAATAAGTGCATTTACACAAAACAATGGGAGCTTTTTGTGAAATATTTTAAAATATTTTATCTTTTTTTATGTAAAGTCACCTTATTAATTTTGATCAAATTGGCACCTTTTAAAGTCCATTTAGCCCCTCCAATTTTTAGAATTGTTAATAATTTTTCAAAATCTCTATTGAAGATTGAATATTTATTAAAATATTCAAGAAATCAATATTATTAATCAGAAACTTGATTAATAATATTTCTCCTATATAAAATAACATTGTATTTTAAATGATATAATAATACAATTTGTTGTTACGCTGTCGTTAGCTAAAAACTTATCATATATAATGTAATTTGTTGTTACTCTGTTGTTAAATGTTTAAATTTGTCGTAATATATATATAATTATGATTGATATTTAAATTACGACAATTTATTCCGAGAAAATGAAAAAACCTTTTTTTTTAATTTTTGAGTTGCAATCATATATTTTCGGGAACCTATAAGTATATACATGTTTTCAAGAAATGTCTATTTCTTCTTAAGTGGAGGAATAATTAATTTCTTTACAAATAGATGAAAACTATTTAATTCAAATAGTCAATCCATTTTGCCAAGCCGCTTAGTGAAGCCAATTTGTATAGTGTAATAATTAAAATAAATATTTAAAATCTCAAAATAATATCATTTTAATATATTATCCCAAAATAGCGTTATACTTATATTTTTTGTTAATAATTACATTTCATTATGTAATCTTAAAATAATACAAAATAAACATATCATATAGCATCCCATAACAGATTAATAATATTGTATTATGAGTATGTGAAAGAAACCTGTAGAGGAAGAAATTGTGTTATGGGTTGTGAGTAAGATAATATTAAAATTTTTATAAAATAATAAGGATAAAAAAAAAAGGAAAAACATAAAAATTATCAACTATAAGCTATAAGCTTCTCAAAATAGAATTTTATAAAAAGCTATTAGCTATTTAAATAAGTTTGTATACCAAACACTTCAGATTTGGTTAAATATGCTTATAAATTAGTCAAATAAACTATAAACTAACTTATTTTTACTTACCAACCAAACTTATAAACGAATCAAATAAGTTAATTTATTTGACTTGGAACACATTATTTTTCTATTCATTTCTTTATCATATCAAACACAGTCTTATGAATCTTATTACTTTTTTCTTTTCCTTCCTCATTTCTATTTTCATTATGCATACCAAACTAATCCCTATAATTAAAAATAAAATATATCATTGTGTAAATTGGTAAAAGGAGCCATTTTATTATTTTGATTTCCAGAAATAGCATGAGTTATTGAATTAAATAACTTTCCTTCGAGTCTAAAACTATTAATTACTTTTCTATCTAATAAAAATTAGACATATCTTATTTAGAACATGTATATTTGAATATTTTTTAGAACGTGTGATCACGTCTTTTTATTTTTATTCTCACTGAAGAACTCGTTAATTACTTCTCTTTCTCCCACCGTCCGATACACATTGAACAATCAGTGGGTAGTCTTGTTTTCTTGCGAACCAAACTGAATTTCCTAGAACATTTACACAAAACAAGGCAGCTTTTTGACCCTATGTAATTACTTTTCCTTTTTTTTTATTATTTTAAAATATTTTTTCTTTTCTCTTTTTTATATAAAGTTACCTTATTAATTTTGATCAAATTTTTGCCTTTTTACGTCCATTTAGCCTCTCCAACTTTTAGAATTGTTAATAAATTTTCAAAATATAATTCTTATATATATATATTATTTTTCAAAACATATTAACTAAAGTTTTAGAAATATATATATCTATATATAAATATATATGTATATATTGAAGATTGAATATTTATTAAAATATTCAAGAAATCCATATTATTAAACTTGATTAATAATATTTCTCCTATGTAAAGCAACATTGTGTTTTAAGTGACATAATAATACAATTTGTCGTTATGTTGTTGTTAGCTAAAAACTTATTATACATAATATAATTTGTCGTCACTCTATCGTTAAAAGTCTAAATTTGTTGTAGTATATATATATATATGTTAGGTTACTGAAATGTAATTAATCAAGGACAAGGATAGAGAATAACACACAAAGAAATTACGTGGTTCGGTCAATGCGACCTACGTCCACGGACAGAGAGAATATCTGTATTATTTTCTGACGGAGGCTATACACAGAGAAATTACATCAACCACTTCTTCTAATGAATTCCATTACACATATATATAGAGAAAATAATGGGTTATGGGTCATGGGTCGTGGGTCGGGTTACAAACCGGGTCACCCACAAAATTCAAGTCAAACCCAACAATTTCCCTCCTTGACTTGAATTCTCTCAAATCACCAGAACTAAGTACAAATTCATCTCTGTCATTCAAGCCCTGTAGGGCTTCATGGAATGCGAACATTCACCAAGTCCAAGCTATGCTTGAACTTCTCTGAAGGTAGAGACTTTGTCAACATATCTGCTGGATTATCTGCTGTGGCTATCTTCTCGATGGACAATTTCTTGTTTTCTATCACATCTCGAATAAAATTCAATCTGATATCAATATGCTTAGACCTCTCATGGTAGACTGGATTCTTGGTCAAACTTAATGCACTCTGACTATCACAATAAATGATAGGTCTTTGAATATTTAACCCCAGACTATCAATCAAACCATGTAACCACATACCTTCCTTAACTCCTTCTGCCAATGACATGTATTCTGTTTCAGTGGTAGACAAGGCAACTGTAGATTGAAGTGTTGCCTTCCAACTGACAGCACATCCATTCAGAGTTAAGACATAGCATGTTAAGGCTCTCCTCCTCAAAAGATCTCCAGCATAATCTGAATCTGTATAGCCAATCAAGCCACTATCAGATTTATCAGCACCATAAACCAAGCAAATATTACTCGTACCTTTCAGATACCGCATAATCCATTTAACTGCACTCCAATGAGCTCTCCCAGGATTACTCATAAACCTGCTTACCACACTGATTGCATAAGCTATATCAGGCCTAGTACACACCATTGCATACATCAAGCTTCCAACAGCATTACAGTAGGGCACTGAACTCATGTACCCTTTTTCCTCAGCTGTAGTAGGTATTGTACTAGCATCAAGTTTAAAATGTGCGGCCAACGGAGTACTAACTGGCTTAGAATTATTCATTTGGAAAGACTGCAACAATTTTTCTATGTATTTCTGTTGAGATACATACAGTAAACCTGCACTTCTATCTCTCCAAATCTTCATGCCCAATATCTTCTTGGCTGCACCCAAATCCTTCATCTCAAATTCACTGCTCAACAAGGCTTTCAAACTATCAATTTCAACCTTGTTCTTTGCAGAAATTAACATATCATCAACATATAGCAACAAATAAATATAAGAATCATCTGCAAGTTTCTTAGAGTAGACACAGTTATCAAACTAATTACGCAGAAAACCATGGGAAGTCATGAATGCATCAAATTTCTTGTACCACTGTCTAGGAGATTGCTTCAAACCATACAAGGACTTTTTCAGCAAACATACATGATCTTTCTTCCCAGAATGAAGAAATCCTTCTGGCTGTGACATATAGATCTGCTCCTCTAAATTTCCATGTAAGAAAGCAGTTTTCACATCCAGTTGTTCCAACTCCAAGTCAAAAACACTTACCATAGACAAAAGGACACGAATGGTTTTATGCTTCACAACAGGGGAGAAAACTTCATGATAATCAATTCCCTGCTTTTGTGAAAAACCCTTGGCCACGAGTCGTGCTTTGAACCTTGCTGGTTCAACTCCAGGAATACCTTCTTTCTTCTTGAAGACCCATTTGCATCCTAATGGTTTCACTCCCTTTGGTAACGGTACAAGATCCCATGTTTCGTTCTTCTCAAGAGATTGCATCTCTTCATTCATTGCAACCAGCCATTCTGATGCTTCTCTACTCTCAACTGATTCTTTATATGATCTCGGGTCATTAGAATCAATGCTTTCACCTACTGCCAAGGCATAAGCAACTGAATTAATATCAACTATATCAACACAATCTACATACCTTATAGGTTTTCTGATTTCCCTTCTTTCCCTCCTTGTTGCTATAGGTTGTGATTCTTCTTCTTCCCTAGGCTGCTGTACAGGGTCTGTTATAACCCTTTTTGAAGTTTGAACTTCAATTTCCACCTTCTAGTTGGCATCTTGATCATTATTACTTGCATGACTACCAAGCTCCTCCTTCTGACCAAACATAGCAGACTCATCAAAAGTTACATCTCTGCTAGTAATAAATTTTGGAGTTCTATCCTTTTCGGTACACCACAGTCTATACCCTTTAACTCCAGGTGCATACCGTAGAAATATGCATTTCATTGCCCTAGGCTCTAGTTTACCATCATTCACATGAGCATAAGCAGGACAACCAAATATACGTAGGCCAGAATAATCAGAAGGTTTACCGGACCATACCTCTTGAGGAGTCTTAAAATCAATTGCAGTAGATGGCGATCTATTCACCAGATAATAAGCAGTGTTAACTGCTTCAGCCCAGAATTGTTTTGGCAAGCTAGCGTTTAATCGCATGCATCTTGCACGCTGCAACAGTGTTTGATTCATACGTTCTGCAACTCCATTTTGCTGTGGTGTATGACGTACAGTGCGATGCCTCACTATACCTTCTTTCCTGCAAAATTCATCAAATGGAGCGTTACAGAACTCCAACCCATTATCAGTTCTGAGTGTTTTGACCTGTTTTCCAGTCCGTTTCTCAACCATGGTCTTCCACTCCTTGAACTTCCCAAACACTTCATCTTTGGATTTCAGAAAATATACCCAAACCCTTCTAGAGTAGTCATCAATGAAAGTAACAAAGTACTTGCATTTGCCCTGAGATTCAACTGGAGAAGGACCCCACAAGTCTGAGTGAACATATTGCAGAACATCCGTAGAAGTATGCTTCCCAGAACTGAACTTAACTCTGTGTTGTTTACCCATAACACAAACTTCACAGAATTTTAGCTTCCCAGTTTCTGCCCCTTCTAACAATCCTTGTTTACTTAGAATTGACAGCCCTTTCTCACTCATGTGTCCCAATCGGCAATGCCACAACTCTGTACAATCATCATTCTTCCCTAAAGATTTAGATACAGCCACTGTCCCTATCACTGAACAACCAATCAGAAAGTAAATGCCATGCTGCAATTTACCCTTCATTATAACCAGAGCACCTTTGAAAATTCTCAACTGTACATTCTCTCCAGAGTACTTGTACCCTTGTTTGTCTAGAGTACCAAGAGAAATCAAGTTCTTTCGTAGACCAGGAACATACCAAGCATCAAGCGTCCTGACTATTCCATCATACATCTAAATCTGCACAGAACCACTGACCTTAACACTAAGCTGCTCATCATCACCCAATCTCACAACACCATTCCACTCCTTAAAAGAAGTAAACAGCTCACGTGAAAAAGTCATATGATAAGATGCACCTGTGTCCAAGACCCAAGTATTTGCAGAACCAGAGGTGCTGACTGTGAGAACATCAATGTCTTCTTCTTCGTCAGAACTATCTTGCACCACCGCAGTACTACCACTGGTATTCGGTTCCTTCTCGTCATTTCCCTTCTTCCTCTGTGGACAATTCTTCCTGATGTGCCCCTTTTGTTTACAGTGATAACATCGAGGTCCTCCTTTATTCCTCGACTTAGACCGTGACTTGCTTCTTTTTCCATCATCCCTTTTAGTGTCTCTGCCTCTGCCAACATACAAACCTGCTTCTGCACCATCCTCATTAGAACTAGAGACTCTTTTCTTCAGCTCTTTAGACTGCAAAGCATCTTTGACATCATTAACAGAGATACTATCTCTACCATACAACATAGTGTCAACAAAGTTCTCATATGAATTTGGTAGAGAACATAAAAGAATGATAGCCTAATCTTCATCATCTATCTTAACCCCAACACCCTGTAAATCCAGGATAATTCGGTTAAAATTATCAAGATGATCTTTTACCTGCATATTTTCTGTCATCCGCAGGGTATACAAACGCTGCTTCTGATATAACCGGTTTGTGAGAGACTTTTTCTGGTATTTATCATCTAATTTCTTCCATAAACCTGCAGCAGTTGATTCATCAACTACTTCTCTCAACACCTCATCAGTCAGACTCAATAGTAATGCACTATGAGCCTTTGCCAAAATTTCCTTTTTCTCCTCTTCCTTCAATGTGTTAGATAGACTACTTTCTCCTTCTAATGCCACTGCACATCCCTGTTGAACCAGAAGTGCCCTCATTTTTACCTTCCACAAAGTGAAATCATTCGATCCATTGAACTTCTCAATATCGAATTTATGAGTCGACATCTTCTCAAATAACAGCAGATAAATTACTAGCAAATTTCGCAATCAGAAATTGAATTTCACAAAACTGTTCAGAACCTTGCAAACTGACCAGAACTTCACTAACAGAAATTCAACATAGCAGTCCAACAAAATTCACAACAGTAAACCAGAAATCCAATCCAGCACAATCTAACACAATCCAGTAAATTCATACAGAAATTCAGAATTCTTTTCTGAATTAAACATAAACTCACCGGAACCGTGTCAACGAAACAATAACGATCGCAACAGAAAACTTGGTCCAAACAACAACTATGACCAAGCAGCAGCTTTGATCAAACAGCAGTTTTTGACCAAACAGCAACTTTAACCAAACAGTAGCTTTGACCAAACAACAGCTTTGACCAAACAGTAACTTTGACCAAACAGTAACTTTGACCAAATAGTACCATTGACCGTTGACCGTGCTACAGTGCCGAGTCGCTACAGTTCTGAGTCGCTACAGTGCCGTTGACCGTTGACTGCTACAGTGCCTCACCGTAGAAAACGATGAACAGTGCTTTCGATGAAGATTCCGGCAATGAACAGTACTTCCGATGAAGATTCCAGCGATGAACAGTACGCGCAACCCTAAAAACTCACTAAAACAACTGAAAAACGATCTCCAATGCACTAGAAATGCAATAAACGATCTCTTTTTGCCCAAAAACAAGCGAATCAAGCTAGATCTGAAATTTAAAACTAGATCTGAAAATTTTCTTACCACCAAAAATTGGTCTCCGACGTTCTTCAATGCACCAAAGATGCAGAGAATGGTCTCCTATGCTCCAAATCAACCAAATCGGGCCAAGATCTGAAATTTTGGAGCCGGATCTGAAAATTTCCGGACGTGCTACAGTAACCGACGAACCAAAAATGAACCAAGGCTTTGATACCACTTGTTAGGTTACTGAAATGCAATTAATCAAGGAGAAGAATAGAGAATAACACATAAAGAAATTATGTGGTTCGGTCAATGTGACCTACGTCCACGGACAGAGAGAATATCTGTATTATTTTCTGACGGAGGCTATACAGAGAGAAATTACATCAACCACTTCTTCTAATGAATTCCATTACACACATATATAGAGAAAATAATGGGTTATGGGTCATGGGTCATGGGTCGGGTTACAAACCGGGTCACACACAAAATTCAAGTCAAACCCAACAATATATAATTATGTTTGATATTTAAATTACGAAAAATTATTCCGAGAAAAGGAAAAGACCTTTTTTATTTTATTTTTGAGTGGTGATCATATATTTTCCGGAACCTATAAGTATATACATGTTTCCAAAAAATGTCTATCTCTTCTTAACGAGAGGAATAATTAATTTATTTACAAATAGATGAAAACTATTTAATTCAAATAGTCAATCCATTTAGCCAAGCCACTTAGTGAAGCCAAATTTGTATGGAAAGTAATTTTAAAATTTATGGCTTGACTAATTGAATTAGGAGTAATTTGAAGGTATTAATTCATATTTAAATAACTTTTCGCTTTTTTATGGAAGTCTTTCTAAATACTCATATAGCATTGACTTCTAAATAAGTATTACTTTTGGTGATATATTGTCTTTAAATTGATCAATAAAATTATGTTGTTAATTTTAGAATTATGCTTGAGGAACAATAAATATTTTCTTGTAGTTCGTTTAGTACGCTATAATGTCTTGATGGAATGGTTGAGAGATTATATATCCCTTGTTTAATTGGAAGGAGTTGAATCCTTTGTAATGGCTGATGAAATAACTTTTACTTGGATCATAATAAAAGCAAAAGATTCCATAAGCAATACAATTTGGTTTGAACATTTTTTGTCTTTGTTTTCACTGAAAATAGAAAATTGACTTGAAAATAAATTAGTTGAGTTTAATGAAATTTTTTAAAATATTTTTTAAAATACATAATAATCTGAAAACACCAAAAAAATATTTTTAAAATTTCAAAATATACATTTCAAAATATAAAAAATAAAAATAAACTCAACTTGTGTAGAAAACATTTGACCAGATACACCCAGAATTTGTAGTAGATCCACGAAATGTAAGGCTCGGGTTATGCGCTGATGGTTCACCCTATTTGGACAGTCTGGAAAAGTATATTCATGTTGGCCTGTCATCCTTATGCCATATAACTTGCCTCTTGGAAGGTGTATGCGACAAGAATATATGTTCCTGACAATGATCATCCATGGGCCTGGTAATCCAAAAGCATTGATAGATGTCTATTTGCAACCATTAGTTGATGAGTTGAAGGAGTTATGGGAGGAGCAAGTTTTGATGTACAATGCTTCGTTGAAGCAAAATTTTAATATGCGTGTTGCGCTTATATAGACCATAAATAATTTTCCCGCCTATGGAATGTTGTCTGGCTGAATGACAGCTGGAAGGTTATCTTGCCCAGTTTACATGGAAAATTCAAAGGATTTTACGTTAAAGCATGGTTAAAAAACATTATTCTTTGATTGCTATCGATAATTCCTACCAATGGACCATCCATTCCAGAGAAAAAAGAATGCCTTCATACAAAATCAGGATGAGAGTTCTTCTCCTCCTTCTAAGTTAGATAGGACTGAGGTTTGTAACAAAGTTTGTAACGTCCCTTCAGTCTGTGAGTGTGGTGAAGTAGTTACCTTTCAGGGCTATGGGGATACACACAACTGGACTAAAAAAAGTATTTTCTAAAAACTCCCGTATTGCAAGACAAATCTTATATGACACAATTTGGATGTCATGTATATTGAGAAGAATGTTTTCAACCACATTTTCAATACTGTTATGGACGTCAAGGGAAAAACAAAAGACACTGTGAAGGCTAGAATGGACATCAAAGAGTATTGCTGTTGTAAAGAGTTGGAGCTAGTGCACTAAGGTTCTAAGGTGTTGAAATTGAAGGCCCGTTATTCATTCAATCTAGATCAAAGACATGAGGTGTGTCAATGGGTTAAAAACCTCGACTTTCTTGATGGGTATGCCTCTAATCTATCATGATGTGCAGACTTGAAGGGAGGTAGGCTTCATGGCATGAAAAGTCATGACTGTCACGACTGTCACATATTCTTTACTCTCTATTGCATTAACAAATCTGCCAGATATTGTGCAAAGACCTCTATCTGAGCTTAGTTTTTTTAAGGACATTTGCTACACCACATTAACGATGGAGCATTTAACATAGTTGGAGGAAAACATCCCAGTGATATTATGCAAATTAGAGAAGATATTTTCTCCTGGCTTCTTTGACTCCATAGAGCATTTACCGGTGAACTTTCCATGTAAAGCGAAGGTTGGTAGGCCAGTACAATATCGCTAGATGTTTCCTTTCAAAAGGTAAAGCCTAGTTAACTATATTTTATGCTTGTTTAAGACTTAAAAGAATATCCAATTAATTGTGTAACATGCATTCACTCGCTAATTCGACATACGTTTCTTTACACCCTGAAACGGAAAATTAAGAATAAGGCGAGCGTGGAAGCATCCATTTGTGAGGCATACATCATCGAAAAGGCAACAACATTCTATTCTCATTATTTTGAGCAATTTGTTCTATCTAGAAGCACAAGGGTTCCAAGAAATGATGATGGGGGGAAACATCTTATTGATGCTCTATCTTTAATTACCATGGCTGAACTAGCAGAGATTGCAATACAAGTTTATTGACCAATGAAAAGGTAAAGGTTGCCATAAAATACATTTTAATGAACACTAATGAAGTGCAACCCTATCTTGAGTAAGTCTGGTACCTATCAAAGTATATTCATAAGTTAGTTTATCAATATTAACATTTACTGGTTTCTTATATAGTTTTGTTCCAACGCAGGTTGTTTGTGGAGAACCTTCATGTATCTATAACTAACATTTCTAGTGATAAGGTGCACAAGAACATAGACTCACATTTCCCGGCATGGTTTTGTACATATGTAAGTCTTACAATTCCTGAAGAATATAAAATTTTGTTGTTCACTCCGAAATTTAATGCCATTCTGTTCTTTCCCCTAATAGGTCCTAGATCCAAGCAATTTGGTTCATGATCTAGTTTCGTGGGGCTAGGTGTGAAAAGTCAAGACCTGGCCAATGTACTTCATCAATAGCTACAAGTTTCACACAAAAACATTCAATGCAAATAAACGCACATATAATTGTGGTATATGCATCAAGGGTTCTGATTATAAGAATGTCGAGTGTGACTACTACGGTGTACTAAAAGAAGTGGTTAAGTTGGTCTTCATGGGGTCACCACTAAAATGTTTGGTGCTATTTAAGTGCAAGTAGTTTGATCCATACATTGACACTTAAATTGGAATTATTGAGGTTCACAAGTCCCGGAGGCTAGCTACATATGACCCCTTCATCTTCACCCAACAAGCATTGCAAGCATGCTGTTCTACTTATCTTGCAAACTGCAGGATGGTTAACTGGCTAGCAGTGATGAAGGTTAAGTCTAGAAGAGCTATTGATGCACAAAGTACTCACGTGGGTGTTGATGCATTTCAAGAAGAACATATAAGCCCGGTCATACCAACCATGGTTGAAGATGACAATGACCTTTAAGTTCTATGCCATGATGGTCAATATGAAGAGATTCAAGGGGATGTGAATGAACAAGGGTTCATTAATGACAAAGAGGAAGAGGAAGATGACGAGGAAGATGACAGTGTCTGAAGGAGATGGTGAGGAGGCGGGGAATCTGGAAGAACAAGAGTCATCCGATTTATTGTTTTATTTATATGGAACATGGTATATTAATAGTCGTAGAATTTAACTGAAGCAGTAATTTGTAATTATGATTATTAACATGCTTTTGACATTAACTAACTATTTGATGCAGATGTCGAGTGGTAATAGCAGTTGGGGTAAAATCCACAGAAGAGGCCGTCTGACAATACGATTACCTTGTCCTTCCTCTGTACTATCTACATTGGCACTCTTGCCCCTTCACCTCTACTATTTCCCAGACAAAGCACCGACTCTGAGTAGACAGAGTTAGCTGAGGTCCCCAACACTTTTCTTTGGTTAGTAGACAGGGAGCGTACTCTTGCTAACACACAGTCTACTATGCATACCCTCCAGATTGATTTAGTTAACTACAAAATACGACTAGTTAGAGATTCGTGAGTCATTTTTTGTATTCTTTTTATGACTTTAGTTTCACTTGTATGATTATTATGTTTGGTTGAATTAATGTTTTAATATTCAAACTACCTAGTTTCTATCTGGTCGTCAAATTGGTTCAAGAGATTGCCCTTATCATATAGAGGAAATTTGAGGCCCCCACATTCAACAGGAATTCCACACCCGATGAATTTAGGAGTTATGGTTTGAGGAATGGGCGGTAAGTTATTTTTTGTTAGACTTTGTTTGGCCTTTTGTTTATCTTCCCTGTTTGAAAGTCTTATTCCAACTTCCATTGTTGCAGAAACATAACAGGTGGTTGCTCGAACATACAACCCAAATACGGAAGAACTGGGACATGAAGGCTGGCCAGGTCTTACACCGCATGATGGGGCGCATCAAGACTGAATGGTTTGCAAAAGGAGAGAAACTGAACTGGATCAGCAAGGAATTAATTCTTTACCTGGACATTGCATGGAGGACCGATGCATTCAAGAAAAAGCAAGTCCAGGAACAGAAGAATAGGGCCTCCACCACTGGAGGAACACTACATACCGGAGGCAACATTCCAGCCTTTGAGCATATGCATCGGCTGGTATGCATGCATTTCAAGTCCAGTTAAGTTTTCTAATGTTTATAGTTAGAAAATTTTTAATCTTGTAAGTTGTAGGAGAGTGAAATTGGGAGGAAGCCTTGGCTGGTAGACCTATTCATGCAGACTCACAAAAAAGGAACACAGACGAATTTATTGACGATTGGTCCCGAGAAGTCTATGTATGTATACTTGAGGTTCAAATTTATATTATGATCTTTTTTTCAAATTTGTATTTTGAGGTTCTAATGTTTGGAGTTTGATAGGAAGAGTATATGCGGTTGAGATCCTCCTAGGCATCTACAACAGGTGCAGGTGGCGAAGATAGGGATGATGAGATCGACGACATAGCCTTGTGGCTACAAGCTGTTGGAGAGAAGAACAAGAAGGGGTGGATTTTGGCACGAGGTCTGAGGCATGTTAGATCGATTCCTCTAGTCACTATTCTATTGATTCATCTAGTCTATATCCTTAATTTGAGGATAAGCTACAGCATCGTATGGAGCCTGTGATGGAGCAACTGAAGACTCAACAAGAGTATCTTGCCATGGCAAAACATCGGTTGGAGGATTGTTCTCACTTGATATAGACATATGCGTCCTAGTTGGATGAGTTTCAGTGTATGATGGACTACTATATAGAGTCCATGGATAGATGGATCTCTGACAACGATAAGACCCAGCCCCCAGATCATCCTTTAGATTAGATTTTTTTTGTTATGTCTGTATGGACGATTGTTTTTATTACAAACATGAGTTTTTATATACCAACATATTTTTAGTTTTATATATGACTATTTTTTCTTTGTTGTTGCTTCTTCATTTATATATATGACTATTTTTTCTATATATTATTATTATAAATATACAGGTTCTTTATTAAATATACATGTTTTAAAAAAAATTGGTCTAGACATTAGGGATGAAAATTTGGGACGAATTATTCATCTTTAATTAGGGGCGAAAATATGGGATGAATATTCTGTCTGTAATTAGAGATAGAATAATCTGAGATGGAAACAAATCCGTCTCAGATTAGAGATGGATTATCTGACTCCAAAATCCGTCTCTGATCAAACACAGATTTAGAATGAATATTTCGTGTTAGATCTGAGATGGAATTCATTCGTCCTAGAAATCTAAAACGAAGTTTATCTGTCCTACAAATTTGAGATGGATCATTTAGTTGTCTCAGATTTTTGAGACGGCTAATTCACATATGGATCCAAATCTATCTCAAATTTTGTCTTTGAATATTCAGAGACAGAATTTCCTTCGATCAGAGATAGAAAATTTCGTCTCTTATCCCTATTTTTTTATAGTGGAATTCTTTGCAATTTAACTTTAATATATTAAACGCACTTTTTTTAACTATAACCAAAATTTGTTACCCTTTTCTATATAGGCATCTGTAACCCAAGTATTGTTTTGTAATGTTTCTTTGCTTTGGGACCCTTTCTTTACTTTTATTAAAATGAATAATTATAAATACTTCAAAAATTACGTCTAACTAGTGTGGTGACCCGTTCAATGTACGGGCATTTATCAAGTTATAAACAAAACACATATGTTCAAATTTATATATTTACTTACTTCTGAGTTATTAAAAACTTATTTATATATTACATTTAATGTTGTTATGGTAGGATTACTATTTTTGTCAAGTATCAAATTTTCAAACCATTTCTACTTCTCACTCTTGAAACTGTTACATATAATTGTCTGTGTAAAGACTGGGCTTGCTAGGTATAGATCAACTGCTGAAAGTGATTGACTTTGACTTTTGTTGATTGTAATTACAAAGCATAATGTTATTAGAAATTGTCATATCTTCTAAATTGAAAAAACAATCTTGAATTTGATGGAATAACTATCATTCTAGGAATCATCATTTTTTCTCCAATATTATTTCTATAAATAATTGTTGTTTCGATGACATGCTTACCAAGTTGAGACAATTAGTCTACTATCGTTACAAATGTTGTGGAAATTGTGTTATAATAAACTTTTGTTTTTCAAGAGTAAAATTAGTCTCACATCAACTAAAACAATGAGGAAATGAGACCTTATATATTAACATGTTATAGTGGGCTCAAAAAGAGCTAAGAGAAGAGGTGGGCTCGCTTGTTCACAATCCTAGGCCAGTGCAGGGCAAATAAGCGATTTTCCTGATTTGCCCCCTCAGCGAATGATAAAGTCGATTGGACCTAGTGTTTATTGTCTATTGTTTTCATTCTTGGGTTTCACCTAGAAGGGCCTATTTTATCCTGGGAGGAAATTTTACAATCGTGAAACAATTTCCTTAAGGATAGTGTCCCTTATAACACGACTCAAGTTGTATTGGTTATCTCAAAATTTACAACAACCTTAAGGAAATTGCTTGATTACTGACACTGCCATAGTGGCACCTTCGGTGTGATTTCCAACTTATCTTACTTTGACGTCATTGTTGACCTCTTTCCGAGGCATAATGGTGTAGTGTCACTACAAGAAAATTAACTTTCAGTGGCTACTTTTTAGTGGCGACTTTTAAAGTCGCCACCAAAAGTCGACTTTTAGTGGCGACTAAATAAGTCGTCACTAAAAGTTGAGTTTTGGTGGCGACTCTTATAGTCGCCACTAAAAGTCATACTTTTGGTGGTGACTTTCTAGAGTCACCACCAAAAGTCAAATTTTTTATAAAAAAATTAGAAAAGTCTAATTTTAAAAAAAAATAAAGAAATTCAAATTTTTTAAAAAATAAAATGAAAAATTAGACATTTGTTGGTGATTATAGTCGCCACTAAAAGTTAATTTAAGAAAATAAAAAATATTAAAAAAATTTGAATTTTTTTAAAATAAAATTTAAAACAATCAAACTTTTGGTGGCGACTATAGTTGCCACCAAAAGTCAATTTTTTATTTTAAAAAAAAGTCTGATTTTTTAAATAAAATAAAAAAATAGACTTTTGGTGGCGACCAAAAGTCTTTTTTAAAAAAATAAAAAAGTCAGATTTTTTAGAATAAAATAAAAAATTAAACTTTTGGTGGCGACTATAGTCTTTTTAAAAAAATAAAAAAAAGTCAGATTTTTAAAATAAAATAAAAAATTAGACTTTTGGTGGCGACCAAAAGTCTAATTTTTTTAAAAAATAAAAAAAGTCATTTTTTTACTTAAAAAATTCAAAATTTTTTTTTATTTTTCTTAATTTTATTTAAAAGAAATTCAATTTTTTTATTTTTTTTATTTTTTTAATTTTTTTAAAAAATTAGATTATCGGTGACGATTGAAGTCTATTTTTTAACTGAAATCATTTTTTATGAAATTAGCTCAAGTCGGACTTTTGTGGTGACTCCAATAGTAATAATATATTTGCTTTTTGTTAAGTTTAATATTATTTTATTTCTGTTTTATAATATTTTTGACCTAAAATATTTTTAACAGATTATATATATAGATATATATAATATTTTGCACTTACGTAACACAAATGAAGCAGTGGCAAAATGGCAAGACACACATGGCTACAAGCAAGGGACCCATGTTCAAATTCAGGTATGCACATGTTTGGTTTAATTTCAAATAAACTTGAATATTGCACACAAAAAAATCGAGTCAGCTCGGGACAGCGAGTTATTGGATCGGCCAAGACCCGCACGAGTCGAATGGATCTCGGGTCGACCCGCCGGGCCAATCCAGATCTAAAAAGATGGCGAGTAACTTTTGGTGGCGACTAAAGTCCCCACCAAAGGTAGTTTTTGGTGCCACCAAAAATCACTTTTTTCACGAATTTTCTTTTTTTTTTTTGTAATAAAAATGACTTTTGGTAGCGACTATAGTCGCCACTAAAGGTGACTTTTGGTGGCGACTTTTGAAAGTCACCATCAAAAGAATCAGCCACGGACTTACGCCAACAACTTTAGTCGCCACTAAAAGTCGCCACCAAAGACTTTTAATGGCGACTTTTAGACTTTTGTCGCCACCAAAAGTCTTTTTTTTTTTTGTAGTGTGTACGAATTCAAATTCACGAAGGTAATATTATAGATGTGCTCCCTTCTTCGCATTATGAAGATTAGAAATGCTCTTGAATTCTTAATCACTTAGTGAATATTATTATAAAATATTAAAATGTTATTTTCCTACATAAACCGGCGGCATCTTTTATGTTGATATTTTGGTGTCTTAAATGTATAACAATTTATAAACATTTGAATGTATATAAATGTTGAGTTTCTTGATGTTGCTTAACTCCTTTTATATAAGGGCTTTTATTGTGCATTGGTGTGTTTTTAATAAGAATACGTTTCCTTCTACTTTATTGTCATCAATGCACTATATGGCCAACAATTTACTCCTCATGGCATAACGTGAAGGATACGAAGCAACGTTGAAAGTACACACTATATATATTTGTGTATCGTTTTACACACACACACACACACACACACATATATATATACATATTTCATGTTTTCTAAGTATAAGATCGTACATTTTTGGCATGATTGGAATGCTTTGGGAGGATACCAAGTCAGTGTAAAATTATAAGGAAAAACCTTCAAGTTACAGCTGCAATAATTTTAAAATATCCATGAGTGGTTAATTGTAACTCATGAAGAGGATTTGGAATAATGATTTCTTCTCCTTACATCATAAGGTATGTGTTGCTACCCTAATTTTTTTCTCATTATATGAGAATTTTATTAATGGTAGAAAAACAGAAAATTTTGATGTTTTTATAACAAGTAGTATCAAGCTAGTGTTTTGTTTGATATTCTTATCAAAAAAGTTAAATTGTTCTTTAAGACTTGAATGTTATCTAGAATCATTTAATTACTAAAATGATATGTGATAATGTAAGAGTGCACGTCTAGGAATGATTCTGGGTAGGAAAGACTTAGTATTTAAGCGTGTCCATTGTGACTTACCTATCTTTCCTGGGTACCTACCTAGTGCACTACTTACAAACTAGGTTCACTATTCTAGTAATCAAGTGAGGGATTTAAGAGTGTTATAAAATATAAAGATTTTGGTTATGGTCAATAGTTAATAAAATTGTGAATTAATTAATAGAAATTCTATGGGTTTAATTAAAATTTAAGGAACATGATTTACCAATTAATCGGTGCCCTGCATTAGTCGACCGGCAGGTTTTGGTATCTTGAGGCTAAATTAGACAGTAGCTAACCAGTCGACCGACTACTAACCAATAGTCAATTGATTACTCTCTGTCCAAGATAAATTTTTTATGTTTTCAAAATACAAAAATTCCTATTTAAAATCCATTTAATGGTTTTATGTATTATTTCAATGACATTATTTTAAGAATAATGAATTCTTTTATAAATTACATATCCTATTTTTCCCACAACTTGAATAAAAGAGGACATTACATTCCTTCCTTCCCAATATACAACCCAACCTCTCTTTGGATCAAACTTAAAACATAAGCTTCAAGAGTACTTTTACAACCTTAGGAATCATGGCATAATTTCCAAAAATATTGGAATCAATCCATAACGTTACCAATTTCATAGTCAACTCCAAAATTCCGAAATTCCTCAAAGTTCTGGTTTAAGCAAAAATTAACTCATTTCAATCAATCTCTACTATAGATACTTCACAAATCAAAGAAGGAAGCTCAATAACACAACTCACACCACAATTACCAAGATATAGGGTTCCAAGAATGCAAAAATAGAAAACAAAAGGGGAAATTCAAAACTTACGACCAATCCAAGTTATTCTGGCATGGGGATGGCTCACGAAGCAAGGAACCTGCCCAAAAATGCCTTAAGATGGCTGGAATGTTTTGATGTAAACATGGTGTCAAATTACTCAAATGCCCTTGATCACATAGAAAGGAAAAGAGTTGACTTAGGGGTAAGAACGAAAATTCCACAATTATGCAGAAATACACTTTACAACATTTATCACAAATATTTTCATGAAACATTCCAAATTTCAACATTGTCATACCTAGCATAAGAAACACATAAATTTTCATTTATCACAAACAACCAAAATTTTTACATTTATTCGATTTAGTTCACCAAGAGTCACACACACAAACACACTACACACAAAATATTTACATATTTTCTAAGATTGAAGATTAAGGTTATTACAATCTCTACCCCTTACATAGTGTTTTTTCCAAATACCTCCTTAAGGAATCTTAATTCCTTGGGTCAAGAACTTAGAAAGAATGAAGGAAAGCAATGGGAACTCTCTCAAATAGAGTGAATACACAATTGATAACACACTATAAGTTTGGAATGTTAAAAGAGCTCAAGAATAAATTCTCAAATGTTAAGAGTAAAGAATGTAAATTTTTGTTGCTTAAATATAGCTAACATTTATAGGAAAAAAATAAAAGATAGATGTTGGAATGCATATGTAAGCATTTTTGTATAAACTAGTTGTTATAACTTTGCTTTTCTGTTGTTCCATATTGACCATTCACCTATTGAAAGTTAGCAATCAACTGCTCAATAAGGGACTAGTTGATTGATAGTAGAGGCTAGGTTTGCCCGACTAGTGATCTTCTTTAGAACTTTTTAAGGCTGGTAGAGACTAGCCATTTGACTGCCTTGAGGGGGTTAGTTGATTGTTTGGCTTTCGCCTTGACTTTTTTGAAAAATATTGAGCTGGGCGAGTTGACTCCTTGAGAGGTTAGTCGACTAATGACTCTTTTCTCTTGGAAATTTTGTATCTTTCAGCCTTAGAGACCCACATAAAGGCAACCCTTTTAAAGAAAACTATGCTCTTTTAATATCAAAGATAAAATCATAGAACTAAGGTTTTGAAGCTCAATTAAGGTTCAAACTTTTCCACAAATTTACCCAAGTCATAAAGGATTAGGAATTTCTTCTTGGAAGCTTGGTGAGCCTTGGACCTTTGATCCTTAAAAAGCTTAAACATTGAAGCCCAAGAGGTTTTCAAACACTTAGCCAAAAATATTTGTTGTCATCAAAATTCAAATCCACATGCAATGGGGTCAATAATTTTAAATTTAAAACTTTTAAAGAGTAGAAAAATAACTAAGTAGGAATTAATTAATTGATAAGACAATGTCAAGGAAACCCCTAACGTAACAAAACAATGTGTTTTTTTTTTTTGGTTAGTTCCTTACTTTTTTCCCTTAGAATGATAAGCTAGATCTATTTGTTGTTAATTTGGGTTTTAGCCTATATGGAATAGTAGTATAAGGGTTTTGGAAGAATGTCAATAGAGAGATTATGTTGTACAAAATTAAAAGTTTAAAAGAATTTATTGTGAATTTTAAAGTTGAAGAGATAAATTACACAACCCATTAGATTGAGAAGAGTTCCATGCATCTTAGCCTTCAATTGAACTTATATTTGTCACGACTCGATTTGGGTTAAGTGATTGGCACGGTATGGGGATCACTCCAACTGTCAACCTCAAAGCATAGAGAAGCCATTCATGCAACAAACAAATAACATACAAAGGAGTATATAGGCATTTCAATTAATAATGTCTAATTCAAAAATAAGCTATTACAAGGAGGCTTATGTTTCAAAACTTTCCTCTACTATCCACTAAATAGGGCAAGGAAAGGGTGAAACACAAGTTATTGATCATCATTACTTATAAAAGAATAACCTTCAAGAAATCATACTCAAGCAAGACCTAAGGGTCTTAACAACTACAAAGCAGACCCCATCCCAAAAATTCAAAGAGTAATCACCAACACGTAGTGGTGATAAGGAAGAGACTCCGCTACTCCTCTTGCGGAGACTCCCTTGCTACAACTAAATCTACAAGAGATACACATAAAGAGGGTGAGTACATCTACTCAGTGAGGAAATAATATAATGAAAACTTACCATGTGCCTCACACAAGGGAAGTTATCTAAAGGCTCACCCTATCCAAATCCCAATAGGGATCCCTTATTAAATTAAATCACATTCAAGGATAATAGGGGTTTTCGAATAGTTCCCGTATAGTAAACATATTTGTGACAAATAAGTCTTTAATAAATAACTAGTATAATAGAGGCCACTGAGGTTAAATCAACAGTAAGGCCACGCTGAGGCTAGTTCAACAATAAAACCACATTGAGGCTACACCGAGGCTAAGATAACAACAAGCCACATCTAGGCTAATCCCACAATAAAGTCACATCGAGACTGATACAACGATGATACCATACCGAGGCTAATCTAACATTTAAGCCACACCGAGACTAATACAATAGTAACGCCACACCAAGGCTAATACAAAAATAACTTCCTTTAACCTCAAGAAAATGGTATATATATTTATATATTATGTAAATATATTCTCTATGTAATCATTGTGTTCAATACAACAAAGTCCTAATTTATCCCAATATCAATCATCAAGGAATTAGGAGTTAATGAATACCACGTGGAGATGATAATCCACCCAAACACATATAAATACATCATTGGAGTTTGGTAGAGAGATCCCTCACCTGATATTTAGATTAGAAGGATTAGGAGGTGTTAATTTCCAAATTAACATGAATTATATGCCCTTTTTCTTAACAATTGAACCTTACTATTGCTTGAATTTTATTGATTTATTACCTTTTAGCCTTAAGATTTTTTGATTCGGGATTCCCTAAGCTCATTGTTGTCTTCTCGATTTACTCTCATTTTTATGCTAGTAATTGGTGCTTGATCTTGCATTTCAGGATACAAAGAATGACTACCAATTAGAGGAAAGGAAACCGCATTGGGAGCAAGGAATTAAGAAGAAGGATGGAAGCAATAACCCAGCACCAAACGCTAGCAACAGAGTATCTCAATCTATTTTCCACCACTGTAGCAGTACGTGTTCGTTGCTGTAGCGCTACCTACCCAAAATTTAGTAACTTGCCTTCCACTACTACAGCAGTGAGCTCGCATCGCTACAGTAGGAGTGCTTCCACTGCTCCCTTAAGTGCCACGCTAAAGAGTTCATTTAGCTCTATTTTTCTATGTTCCACCGCTGCAGCAGTGAGGATGTACTGCTGCAACGGCAGAACTAAATCTTAGCCACGTCAATATTGGTTTAAATAGCTAAAGAGAAAGTTGTCTTAGGTTAATTCTAATACGAAGGAAGTGAGAGACGCCATTTTTTCTGAGAATAGAAGGAGAACCTAATCTTCAAGGCTTTAGGGGCTCAAATCATTCATCTAACTTCAAATTCATGCCTTTTCCTACCATTATTTCTGTTTGCTGTCATTCATTTTTCATGAGTTGCTAAATTTTCTCTCTAGGGTTACTATGAACTCAACTCTAGAATAGACTTTGTCTTCTCTCATGTATTTGCAACTTTTATTCAATCAATATATGTCTTCTTATTCATTTTACCTTTATGTGGATCTGATCAGTCTACATTTTTTATTGTTGCTTTCTTCAATCTCGAGAGAAGGAGGTGAGAGTAGAACTTTGAATAGGAAGGATGAATGCGTGAAACTTAATTTAAGAGTTTTCACTTGTTAGCTAATAGGAATATTAGTTAATCTTATTTAATCAAAGCTAGGTTGGTTAGTATAGACTTAACTCACTTAAGGAATTGAGTAGGCGTTAAATATCTTAATTGAGATTCAGGAGAATTCTTTTAAGTTAATAGATTAACCTAGGATTGACTTATACAGTTGATAGAGTTGTAAGAGTGTGAAAGAGGTTTTACAATTTTTAGGACGGAGAAAAAGGATTAGTAACTTTAGGTTTTTAAGTAGATTAATTTCATCAATTTGTGTGTTTGTTTGCTATCAATTGAGAAAACCTTATAAAAATTTATTGTACTTGCTTTTTACCTTGTCATTTCTTGATTAGAGTTGTCTTCAATCCAAACGTTTTCGTCTAACTAATTCTGTTAAATTTCTTGGGTAGTTAGCTACTTAGTCATCGAGAAAACAATACTTTTACTTTAATTTACTATATTACTTGTCTGGCTAGTGACTTGCCATATCGCCAACAAGTTTTTGCGGTTACAAATGATTGAGGAAGGCACCTAAGAGAATATAATAGAATTTATGAAGTCAAATAATGACGGAACCACTAAGCTGTGGCGCCTCGGGAGCAAGGACCTGCGCCTAAGCACCATGATCAGTCCATATTTCCCCTATACACTCCAAGTGTGGGCGCTGGAGGTGACAACCCCTAAACTCTTGGGTTCAGTCTAGTACGTAGAGCTTGGGGTACTAAGTTTGGAGCCCAAGCACCTGCTCCTGATGCACAACCAATAGCTCAAAAATTTCCTCAGGTAAGCTCAAACTCAAACCCTTAGCCCCTAATGCTTCCATGATTAACACAAATGGCAAGTTTAGATGATTGAGTGCCATATATCAACTTACTCATAGCTAAATCCAAGGGTGGGGTTGTTTTGTAACATTCTCACCAATTTCTCCTTTCTTTCTAAAAGCATTAAAGGCAAAATTTCAAATCTCTCTTCATTAATGCATTTCAACCACCCTAAACTTGCCATAAATGAACTTAATAGATGTATTATGACATCATGGAAATATTTAGAGGCCCCAACAGCACCCAATCTCAAAGAAATAGGCAACGCAAGCACTCTAGGGTTTAACCTAAAAGAAAGTAAGGGAAGAATGGAAGGGAGAAGGGAATGTCATACTTGGTGGTTCACCAACTTAAGTCAGCCAAAAATCTTCACCTTCCTCCTACACACCAATCGATACACACAAAGGGGGGAAAAGTGGCGTGAAAGAAAAGGAGGAGAGGAGGGTGCTTCACTGACAATAAGAGGGAGAGGAGGGGAAAAGGCTTCAAGAGGGTGAGGCCCACTAGTCTAGATTATCAAAATAGACCTTGCCAAATCCTTTCTTAGACATCCTTATTTTTATTATTCCCCAAACTTAGCCTAAGCTTTTATAGTCATACAAGACACAAATTTAAACATATAATTGCCTTTAAAAAAATTAAAAGAGCACAATTCATCAAGCACATGGTCACAAAATAATAGAATAAGAGAATTAGTTAAATCAAGAAAATCGCAGTTATTACAATATTAGTCACAATACCTTCCTCCATTAAGAGTTCTAGTGATAGATTCAATTAAAGATGGTTAAAATATTCATAATAAGGATGACTCAAAATTTATTTGTTCGATTTAGATATGAAAATTATAAAAATAATTTTAGGTTCGGGTATGATGATGTTGTTAGAGATTTTAATTGGTTTGGGATTAGGGATCTGGAGGATGGTACCTAATCAGCCAATGAATATGAATAATATACATATATATATATATATATATATATGTATGTATGTATGTATTTTTCCAACATATGTTAGTTGTAATGTTTATATATTCATTATTATGTTTAGATATGTTTATTAAGATTAGATAATTTAAAATTTTATTAATTATGACTTTGGATAATATTAATTTCTTTAACACATTTTTTTGTGATTTTACATAAATATATCTCATTCAAATGAGTATTAACTTGATAAAAAAAATTACTTATTTCGGTTTCTTTTTTTGGGATAAATGGGTCGTCTGGGTCTAGAAACCAGAAAATTAATGAAAAAGAGATTCGGGTATGGATGCAATTAAACATGAGGATTGCATTTTTTGTTTTGTTTTGGGTCTAGGGATGGGAACTATATTATTCTATGGTCCGAATTCTCTGCTTGGAGTTGTCATATTTGGAGTTTTAGCAATAGTTTTAACTATTGCTAAACCTTTCAGCAACACTTTGTCTGCTTGTTTTTTTTGCAAGGAGAGGATCCACACTTTTATTCTATCCATACCTTACCTAAGATCTTCTCTAGATTCAATTGTCCTTTTTTTGTCTTTTGCTATTGAAAGGTAAAAACGTGATAGGCTTAGATTAGATGGTGTCTTTGTCTTCTCTTAAATTTTCTTAATGCTAAATAATATTTTGGTAAAGGAGCAACCAAAGAAATTCTTCGACTTATAAAGGAAGACATTGTTGGATAAAAGGTTTTAATTAAATAAATGGACAAAAAAATTAAAATGAAGTGATCATCAATAAAGGCTTGACTAAAAGGAGGATGAATCCAAATTCTAACAACCACAAAGAGATACCATTCTCATCTCTACGTTGTACTTCTTTTCTTTTTTCCTTAATTTCCATATTATTCTATCTCTCTCATAACATAATGTGTGTGTGTGTTTCTCTCTATATTTATTCTTTCAACCAAATTACTTATACGTTAATCGAAGTTTCTTAACTATATAAATAAAAATTTTAAAAATTAAACTTGTTGTTGGACTGAAAAGATGAATAATTTATGGTTTAATGATCGGATCTAGTTAAATTATGGTTGAATTTGTTGAATTAAAAAAATATATTTATGTTAATTTAGCCTTTCAAAAATTGAAGTTCCATTTTAACCACTTAATGATTATTTCTATTTGAAATAATCCTCAACTTAAACTAATCAACAAGATAGATAAGATAACCTTTTAAAATGAATGATATATAAAGCATTAATTACTTTTCTAGTCATGAAGAACCACATTTGAGTTCCTAAATTTAAACTGTTTTAATAGTCATATAGATATTTAATGCCATGTAATTCACTTTAATAAACCACACTCCTGTTGGATCTATAGAATAGTAGTAATCCTTGAATATTTGAAATGAGAGATTTAATACTTCTAGAAATTAATTTGAAATTTTTTTATCCTATTGCAATTTTTTTTCCAACTCAAGCAAAAATAGGATGTTATTGAGAGAGTTACCTACCATCCTTCGAGTGCGTGTAATAACCTAGCTATCAGAAATTACAGACGTAGTTTCATACATTGCTTTAAAGAGAGGAAAGCAAGACATAAATTGACTAATGTCATCGTGGACATGGTATAGTGAAGAGACGACTTATTTTGGAAGGCATATCGAAAGTTTGCTACTTAAGATTGTGTAGGATAAGGATTGCTTGCTTGGAAAATTTTGGGCCGTTCATTTGTTCATCAACGGTCCAGATATGAGGTGATTTGTTTTTTTGAAAAAAAAGTTATGATACTCAAGGACAGAATGATCCCAACTTCTTCGATTTCGTTCAAAAAAACCCTTCCAGACTTGACTGACTTTTCTCATCCGTTGTACCCCTCTGTCTCTTTGCAATTTTTGGTTTCTCGTTTCCCTTGTTCACCATCGCTTCTGTTATCTTTCGCCTCTATTCTCCGTCACCCATTATCCTCTGTGTTTGTTTCTCTATCAAATCGTGCTCTACTTCTTCCTATAAACCTCATCACCTTCTTGCCATCTGCCGCTTCCCCATTCTTCTTTGATGATCTCTTCATGCCAGCTTTGCGATTCCCTCAACTCCTATGCTTAGAGGAATAAATGGGGCACAATTTGCCACAAAGAAGAGAAAATAGAAAGCGGCTTCAATAGCGAGAAGAGAACCGTTGGAAAGAATCACATAGCTAACACGGAGAGATTACCAGATATCAATGGGGAAGCGACATATGGCAAGATTTTTAGTGAGGAGGTTTATAGGAAGAAGCAAAGAACTATTGACCTCAAACTACTTTTGTTAAGAATTTTTAGTGTACCTTAATACTCTTTATAGATTTTAGGGAGAAAATATTCTTCTACTTTCCTAAAAGATCCAAATCAAAATACATGTTCTTTTATCTATGATATATTTCCATGCATGTGGTGCGGCTCATCCTAATTAGCAATTAATTAGACTATTTTTTTACATAAGTGGACTAAATATGTTGACGGGCAAATTGATTGGAAGTTAAAATAACGAATCCAATAAGAAAGAATTAAAATGATTAATTGTACATTTTCAAAAAGCCTAAATAGATTTTTTTTTGTTGAGTTTAGAAGTGAAGATAGAAAAAATATATAATTTTATAAAAGGAAAAAATTTATAGTCCCTTATATCTTTGATATTAGGTCCTATAATTAAAACATAATAAATATATAATTTTTTAATTAAATCATGATAAGTGTAAGTTTTTTTTTAAAAAAAATATTCTATATTTTTTACAACTTATCATAATATGATTTATTTTTTTAAAAAAAATATACACATATTATATTTTTAATAGAAAGTTTGAATTTAAAGATATAAAGAATTTTACACAAATCTTTTCTTTTCATAAATTAGAAAATTTTCGTGCATTTTAATCCTAAAAATGTCATGCTAAAATTATTCTTTGTCAGAGTGCACCTATGATCCGTCTTTCATTGTACACAGCGCGTGATTGCCACGCTTTTCTTTCGGCGTACCCAGTGGGAATGGACCTCGTGAAAGTGGGCTCCATATTCCACATTCCACATTCCACATTCAGATGTCTGTCTTTCTATGTGCCTTTTGCATGGAACCAGCCATGGCTCGATGAGATTCCTCTTGCTCTTCCTTTATCTATCCTTCCCTTCTGTCCTCTCTCTCTCTCTCTCTCTCTCTCTCTCCCTATAACTTCTTGTAAATTCTCCTCTCTAAATTCGTCTTTGTCAATGCTTCTCTTATATGGCTCTTCGCTGAAATCGAAGCTCTCAGCAGGCAGCTCTGCTTCACTGCAGCTTCGGTACACCAAATTTCCCCAACTTTATCATATTATATTACTGTTTTTGCTCGCTGATTTTCTTTTAGTCTTTTGCTATCTGGGAATTCTGCTTTCTCCTGCGATGCAAACTGTATTTGGATTTAATAGATTTTGTTAATTTCTACTTTTTGTTGCTGATTTGTAGTATCTCTCCCTTGAGAATTGCCTGTTTCCTATTAAGTTAATTGCCTTTCGAATCTCCAAGCACCGTTGCTCGTGTTGGGTTGTATTATATATTTTGTTTTTTCGTCTAACTTGCTGCTGTTAAGTTTCGCTCTATTTGGTTTTCAAGGCTGCAGGCTGTTATTTTTAGATCATAGGCATGATTTTGCTTATCACTTTTATACCATAAGTGTGTTATGATGACTCACGTTTGAAATCTTATGTCGTTTAGAATCTTTTTCTGAGTTCATTTGCCTGTTGGACCCCGTGGTTTTCTTTCTTTTAGTTCAATTTTGATGTTCACCACTTGAGTCTTGACAGCGTACTTCGTTTCCGCGGGTTTCTGTATCCTGTTTATTTGAACTTGCTATCTGTTTTCTTGCGTTTCTCCTGTGTCCTTGTTTTTCCTACGGCAGTGGAAATTGCTTCATCCATAGACTGGATGGCCTTTGTCTTCTTTGATTGTTTTGAAGTTGGACTGGTTTTCCTTCAGCAGTAGTCGGTGCTGTTTGTTGTGGTGATGTTTTCACAAGCATTACTTTCTTCAATGTGTCTGTCAAATGCATCTCCGTTTTATTTTGTGTCCAGATGAAATTTATGTGGATATTTTGTAGTTACAATCAAAAGTTCATAACATCATTACATAAATCGTGATGCTAGTGATTCTTTAGGACATTTAAGCATCTGGTTTCTCTGGATACAGGACTTTTATGGGCTGCCATTTTCTTGTGGCTAATGCTATTCTCTTTTATCTTTTCGACCAGCATTTATTGATTTTCTATTGTTTTGCCAATATGCATGATACTGAAATTAATTTGCGGATAGAATCCCACGTCCCTAAGATTTAGCACAGAGAGAGTCAAAGATAGGTCTGGAATAATGGGCGCCTCGAGCTCTAAAATGGAGAATGATAAGGCACTTCAACTGTGCCGTGAAAGGAAGAAGTTTGTTAGACAAGCACTTGATGGACGGTGCTCCCTAGCAGCTGCTCATGTTTCATATGTCCAGTCTCTAAAAACAACAGGAACAGCTCTGAGAAAATTCATAGAACCTGAAGCACCGATTCAGTCTTCCTTATACACTCCTACTAATGCGACAACAGAGCCACTTGCTTTAACTGAGAAAACTCTTTTCCAATTCCCAGTCTCTTCACCATCTGGGTCACAGCATTTTGATGCAGCAGAAACCTTTTCTCCATCTCCTTCCTTTCCTAGCTCTTCTAAGATCCAGGCAAATCATATGAAAGTCAGCAGCTTCTCTTCTAAAAAGGTTGAAGAAAAACCACCAGTACCTTCTATAGGAATAGTAACATCATCAGGTACACCACAAGATATCACACCTCATTACACTGAAAAGAATGGGAGATCAGCATTTGAAGATACTTCTCTTCCAATTGGAACTCAACCCTGGGATTACTTTGGTCTTTTTCATCCTGTTGACCATGAATTTTCTTTTCAAGAAAGGAAGGGCATGCACCAAGAAATGGGAAATCCTGATGATATAACTAGACTAAGGGAGGAGGAAGGAATTCCTGAGTTGGAGGATGACGCAGAGAAGGTTTCCTCTCATGGAAGGGAAGATTCTCAGGACTCTGAAGATGAATTTGATGATGAGCCTCCAACAAATACCCTAGTCCGAAGATTTGAAAATCTTAATAGAGTAAATGGCCACGGTGCAGCTAATGACTTACCAGCCACACCTGCCACAGGCGAGCCTCTAACAGGGGCTTCAGATTCTGAAGTTGAATTCAATAATGGAGAGAAGGGCAATTCTCCTTATTTGTCAGCCTTACAAGCAACATCTGCAATGGCTTTACTTCCAACTGAAACAAATAAATCAATGGAGAAAGAAAATCATAGTGAAAGCAAAGTTGCGCCAAAAGATTTCTTTTCTAGCATGAAAGATATTGAATTTCTCTTTATAAAAGCTTCAGAATCTGGTACAGAAGTTCCAAGAATGCTTGAAGCAAACAAGTTGCACTTTCGTCCGATATTTCAAGCAAAAGAAAGTAATATTTCTATCTGTTTTTTTTAATATTTGGTCGTGGATGTTAAACATTAACAGTTATTAGTAATAAACAAGTAAAATTATTTTGTATTATAATTTTGCACCTGGGGTTCACCAATCATGCCACATCTGAAGACAATTCAAGGTACATCACTAGACACCAAATAAATAAGTACATAAATAAATAAAGAATTCCATTACCTAGACCACCGTTCAGTTTTGACTAAATATCTTGTTTTATTCGGTTCAACAATCATATTCAGTTTCAAGCCTATCTGGCTAAAGAAAATTTTGATTTTTCATTTCAATACTGTATGATTCTCTAAAAGATGGAAATGTTTTAAACAAGAAATTTCTTGATTGTAGCAGATGGGTCTTTAGCATCTTCAATTTTGAGGGCTTGTTTCTCATGTGGGGAAGACCCAGGTCAAGTTTCAGAAGGTATTTCTCAGTCTTTCTGCTTCTCCAAGACAAGAAACTGCAGGCAATATTGAGTTAAAGTAGTCTCCTTGTTAGATAAAGTATTCAATTATAGCTCTAATTTTCATGGTAGGATTTTTGTATATGCTATTACAAAACCTGGGCTAAGCAGCGTGAAATAATATGAGAACATAATGGCCATTCTGGATTCTTTGTTGGGATTCCATTTCTTTGAATTGGTAATGTGAATGATATCCTTTTTGAGTTGCCTAACAGTGCAAAGAGCATTTTTGTTTTTTGGTTGAATAATGTAAGGTAAATGTTTTATCTTTTCCTCCAGTCTGCTATAAAAATTAAAATTATTTCTAGATGACTCAGCTGTATTAAACCACCCAAACACTTCTTAAGAAGAACATGCCTTGTCTTGAAAAATGCCACTTTTTTATTTCTAAGTACTTTAAGTAGATGAACAAGTTTGCATATGTCTGTTTTAAATTTATTTTCATGCATCAGAAGATACAATGATTTTAGGCAGTAACATGTCATGCCGAGGGTTGAGGCACACTAGGTTGGTTCTTGTATAACTAGCTCTTAGTCCAGTAACAAGTCAACATCCACCCTGCCCCTAATGTTTAGAATATGAGATGTACTGCCTACTATAGTTAATTAGGTTACTTAGTTAATTACCATAGAAAATGAAATGTCAGAGTGGAAGTTTTGCTGAACTTTAATATCATTCGGTCTCTCGTCTACCTTTAATTTTATTATGATCGATCGAGTTTCCTAATACTTTTTCATGCATTTTACACTCAATATATGCTTTTGCTTAATGTGTTATTCCCTATTTTTTGCCATCAAACATTTCTATGTTAGCTTAGATTGAGATTGAAGCAAACAAGTATGGAATGGTCATTAAATATGTTATAGTTTGAAGAGCTTATTAAATATACTCTCCTTTTAGTTTTCTGAATTCTTTCAAGCTGCTTCTGAAATCCGTATCTAATTATTTCCCTTTATATTCTTAGAACCTGCTCAAAACTCGGTAAAGTACTTAACTTGGCATAGGACAGCATCATCTCGATCCTCTTCTTCAAGGAACCCATTAGGAGCAAACTCTAAAGATGATGCAGAAGATATCACAAGTAATCTTTTTGATAATTTCTGTATGATATCTGGAAGCCATGCATCAACCTTGGATAGACTATATGCATGGGAAAGGAAGCTCTATGATGAAGTCAAGGTACTGATTTTTTTTTTTTAAATCTAAACAACAAGTCAATCTTTGTGTGTTGAATTTTACATTTGGATAGCATTGTCCTTCTAATCTTTTACTCTTTTCTTATGTGGATGAAATTTTAGTGATATTATCTCTTTTCTTAATTTGTTTTCTTGGTTACATAATCCTGTCTTAACTAATTCCATATCTTTCAATGCATAGTTGTTGGAACTGGAAAAGCATTGAATTGGTGAGGAGACCGAGTCGTTGAACCACTAGGACATTAATTAAAATGATAGAACCTTTAATTTTTAACTAAAATAATATAACACAAATTAAAGTTTATACACTCTTAATATTTATATAATGTAATGTAATTTTAAGGTATAATTGATTTATATATAATGTAAAGTTTATACACTACTTAGTGGGATAAGGCTATGTTGTTGTTGTTGTTGTTGTTGTATCAAAATATATTTATATTAATTTTCAATTAAATTCTAGAACCACACTCTTTATTATATATACACACACACAATTAGAAACAGTGGCTGCCTAAGCTTCCCCATATATACATATGGAGGAGAGCTTCTCCTATGGGGGTGACTATCAACAGTTTGTGCAGTTGAGCGTGTTCTTGCAAAAAGTTGGAATTCCAACTTTCATTTCTTGACACTTTTCTAGTTGTCCACAACAATGCTTGGTTTATTAGCTTCTTCACTGCAGGACTTCTGTATTTGGCTCCATCAAATTTAAGAAGAAAATGAGATGATTCTAAGTTGGAGACCCCATTTAGCCAACTGAAAAAAGATGTGGAGCAAGTCCCACATTGGTCAATTGTAGGAAGAGGAGTCCTCTCTTATCTAAATGTAGAGTGCTTTCCCAGTAGTCCTGTCAGTTCATGGAATTTTTGTTTTAAATGGAAAGCCACCTCATGGTCTATTTTATTTTAATGATACCACGGTTCAACTGATAGGGTTTATGTAGTGGTTCAAGCGGGTTGTTGAAAAGACGAGCCAATTTGATTCACTTTTGACTAGGTTAAGGACAAAGCCGGTTTGGTGCAGGTCCAGAAACACTGATATATGTTCTTCATGTCTTCTGCTGTCCTGGCCATATGTCCTTGTTAATATTTCTATGTAGATCACTGCACTTTTCCGATCTTGTCACTTTATTACATTCTCCCCCCACCCCTTCTCTTTATAAAATAAGGAAAGAACACTACTCAAGACACAAAAACAACAACAACAACAAAACCTTATCCCACTAACTGGGGTCGGTTATAAGGATCGTATGACGCCATTGAGTTCTATCAATAACCAACTCTTTAGGTATCTCATTTATCAGAAGATCCCGTTCAATAACTTCTTTGAGTGTCCTTCTTAGTCTTCCTTGACCTTTTTTTCACAAAACTCCAAACCATCTGCTCAACTCTCCTTACTAGTGTTTCCAACGGTCTTCTTTGAACATATCCAAACTACCTTAAATAGTTTTCAACTATTTTTTCCTCAATAGGTGGCACACCAACTCTACTTCGTATACGATCATTATGGATCATATCTCTTCTTGTATGAGCATACATCCATCGCAACATCTTCATCTCTGCTATCCTAATTTTTTGTTCTTGTTGTCCTTTCATTGTCCAATTTCACTCCCATATAAAATTGCTGGTCTTATAGCAGTACGATAAAACTTACCTTTGAGCTTATTAGGTACATTACGATCATAAATAACTCCAAATGCCATTCTCCACTTCAACCACCCAACTTGTATCCTATGTGCCACATCTTCAATAATTTCGCCGTCATCTTGTATGACTAATCTCAAATACCTAAACTTTGACACTTGTGATATAACCTGATTTCTAATTTTAACCTCCAACTCGTTTCTAGCTTGTCGCTTGTTAAACTTACAATGCATATATTTTGTCTTACTCCTGCTCAGATGAAAACTCTTCGATTCCAAAGCAGCTCTCCATAACTTGAGTTTAAAATTAATTTCTTCCCTTGACTCTGCTATGAGAACAATATCATCTGTAAAAAGTATGCATTTAGGGATTTCTTCTTAGATGTGTTTCGTCAGAACATCTAAAACCAAGTTAAACAAATAAGGGCTCAAAGATGATCCCTGATGCAGGCCAATCTTAATAGGGAAGTCTCTTGTCTCCCCTCCAGGCGTTCTCACACTAGTTGTAGTCCCCTCATACATATCTTTTAGAACTCTAATATACGCAACCCGTACACCTTTCTTTTCCAAGACTTTTCACAGCACCTCTTTTGGTACTCGATCATAAGCTTTTTTCAAATCAATAAATACTATATACAAGTCTTTTTGTTTATTCCGATACCTTTCCATCAACCCTTTTAGTAGATAAATAGCTTGCATCGTAGACAGCCCTGGCATGAATCCAAGTTGATTTTCAGAAATACTTGTCTCAATTCTTAACCTACGTTCAATAACTTTTTCCCATAATTTCAGAGTGTGACTCATAAGCTTAATCCCTTGGTAGTTTGCGCAGTTCTGGATGTCCCCTTTGTTTTTGTATATAGATACTAAAGTGCTTCTTCTCCATTGCTCAAGCATTTTCTTAGACTTTAAAATCTTATTAAAGAATTTAGTTAGCCAGATAGTACCCTCATCCTCTAAACACTTCCAAACTTCAATAGGAATACCATCATGACCAACGACTTCAGCATTATCCATTCTTCTAAGAGCTTCCTTGACCTCATCCACCTTAATCCTGCGATAATATGTCAAATATTGTTCTCTCTCAAGGGTTGTTAAATCTTTCATATCATTTGTCGACCCTGCTCCGTCATTAAAGAACTTGTAAAAGTAACCATGCCATCTGTTTTTAATATCTCCATCTGTAACCAAAACTTTTCCTTCGTCATCCTTAACACATATTACTTGATCCAAATCTCTAGATTTTCTTTCTTTAGTCTTCGCAATCTTATAAATCTTTTGTTCCCCCTTTTTCGTTTTTAAGTCATTGTAAAACTCTTCAAATACTTCAGATCGTGCTTCACTTACTGCTCAAGACACAGCTTGGAATACTTTTATAAACAAGAAAAAAAAATGGAAAATGAAAGAAATTTAATAGAGTAAAAGTCAGGGTAAGAACCAAAATATAACGAATGGGAAGGCTTGCATACAGGCATGCTATAATTGTGCAGTCCCTTCTCTTGTTTATAATACTTTGAAGATTAAAAATAACTACAAGATAAACTCATAAAGTGAATGATAAAAGATAATTTCAGGACTCCTACACAAATATAACTTTAAGACTTTAGATAATGATAAACGTGGACTCTAAACAATGGTAAACCTGAAGACTCTAGATAATGATTAACTCCTAATTTCTTGGGAGTTCTACTTGGGTAGGTTTTCCTAACACCTCTCTCTCAGGCTGAAGATTATGCAAGCTTCATTGTTTTATAACTAAGCCTGAGTTAAAAATGGACACATATATAACCAGGCAATAGAGACTGAAATTGAAATAACAAGAAGACGGCAAGAGAACACAAAATTGAAACTAAAATGGTCTGTTAAATATATGTGTATATATATATATATATATGTTAGGATAAATTTCTACCTGTGAGGTAGAGAAGCACTACACTCACAGATGAACACAGAACAACAGCGCACAGAGTCGAGAACACAAATCACAGCAGGAACATGAAAGATAAAACACTCAGCTAGCATTCGAGAGGCTAGCACTGTCCCCAAAAGCCACTCACTGATTTCCTACCTCCCACAGCCTCCCAAAACCCTCTAAAAACCTGCACACACTTCTTACAAACCTGCCAGCTCACCCTTGGTCCCCCCTAGGAGGTGCAGCACTCACTCCTTCCTCCCCACTGCCCTCGTCTACTTCTTTGCCCACGCCTTTACCTTTTTCTCTCCTGGAATATGTCTTAAGCCCAGGCACATTCCCTTTATTCTCTTCCTTCCTTTGTAAGATGTTTGTCAATCACAGGCCCAGGACACCAGATATTTCACCCAATTTGAAATGAAAATGTATCTAGATTGGGCACCTAGATATCTCACCGTGACTCTAGAAATTCACAACAACCCGTGCTTTCCTTTGATGATGTCCTCAAGAGACGAACAACGGTTCCTAGCATTCATCAACCTGCTTCCCATGATGTAGCCTAGACATTCTCTCAATTACTCCCACTTTTCCTTGGCCATATTGTTTAATCACAATCAATCTACTCCTGGGTAGTCCCCTCAACCTTGTCTCCACTGGTCTCATTACTTGGGTTACTCATTGGGGTACCCAATAACACACAACTAGAGTGCTGAAGTCCAATTCACTGTGTTGAACAATCAAAATTTATCATGCAATCAAACAACGATTCCAACATTTGAACTTGTAGTTGAACAACATCCAAAAAACTGTCTTATGAAAACTTGCGACATACTTCAACTAACAATTTGCAAATTTGTCGTTAAACAATGACCAGAGGCCAAGCAAACAATGATGAGCTTAACCAACAAATACTTGTTACTAGGACGTGCTCACCCTGAGCAAGCTCACCATTAGCAACAAGCTCCAGGAGAACAAAATAAAATTTAGAAAAACTGCCGCAAAACAATCAGATTGCAGCAAAACTAATCCAAAAATTGCTGCATCATCTCCTTCCTCTGTTTCTTGAGCTGCTCTTTCGCCTTCAGGATCCTCTGCTTCAGAAACCCTTCCTGATTCATTCACCATCTTCTCGCTCTGCTCCAATTCCGGCATCCTCCGGAACTTCGACAGCACGTGTTGCACGCCGAACGGTAACGGCCAGAAGATATGGTCGTCTTCCTCACGTCGTCTCCACGTGTTCTTCCTCGCTGAGTTAGCTGGAGATGGGGGATATGATACGGGTCAGGTTGTGGGTTTCCAGTTGTGGGTTTTGCACAGTGGGTTATGAGTTTAGGTCGCACGGTATTATTTTAGTCATGTTAATTTGACAAATTTTGACTGACGTACCATTGATTTTTATTCAAATTAATAATTTTTTTAAAAGAAAGACTAAAACATAGGAAGTAAAAAGTTTGTAAGAATTCTTTTGTTAAGTTTTAAAATTTATAGAAGTTTTATACACAGAGAAAATTTGATGGAGATAAAATATATTTTTCTCTATATCTAAATAAGAGATTAAAGCATAAACTTTAGGTAATCAAGATTATTAATTTTAGTTTATTCAAAAGCATAATATATTTATTTTAGAATTAAAAATTATGCTTTAGTGTAGCATAAACTAAATTTAATGTCTCCGGATAATATACTTTTGAAGCTCTATATATTATGCTCTCCTTAAGTTACAAAATTTTGAGTGGGCATGCCTTTGAAACTTTGTTATCTGCTTTTGATTCCCTGTCTGCTCACTAACCTTCTGGCTTATTACTGTTGATTTCAGGCTAGTGGGTTAGTCAGAAAGAAATACGACACGAAGTGTAAAATCTTAAGACACCTTGAATCAAACGGAGAAAAGACTTACAAAATTGATAAAACTCGTGCTACAGTCAAGGATCTACATTCAAGAATCAGAGTTGCAATTCACAGGATAGATTCTATATCAAAGAGGATTGAGGAGTTACGGGACAAAGAGCTTCAGCCACAGCTTGAAGAGTTGATTGAAGGGTATGATTCTTTTGGTTCTTACTTACTAGTTGCTGATTTATGCTATCAACTTTTGGCTTTAAATTACGTTGTAGTTATCTACATGGTGCCTGGGCTGGATATTTGGTTATTTTCCACTATACTTTTAGTTAGTAGAGTTTATCAAGCATAAGAACTTTAGGAAACATTAGGTACAAGAAATCTTGCATTCTTAAGAATGTTCACATTTCTAAAATTGTAATTCTTAAGAATGTGTCATTCCCATATTTGGTTTAGTACAAACATTCTTGAAAATATTTTTTTATATATATAGAAATATTATATTTCCATATTTGGTTCATGTCAATATTCTTGGGAATATTTGGCAATTTTTCAAAATTATCCTTGTCAATTTTTAATGGATAAAGATAGTGTTAAAATGGCCAACTAGCAACTTGCAATGTGCCACCAATAAATGACCTAGTCCAAAATAACATATTTATTAAATGAGTTTATTTTCTATTCGCTTATTGACCCACGAGCTAAATAAACGAGCATTAGGCTTAAAATATATAATTTAATTTATCTTACTTTATATATATACACACACAAACTTTTTTTTTCCTCATTTCATCATATATATTAACAAGGATAAAAGAATTTTATCTCTTTTAAGTGGGTTTTTAAATAGTGGTGTCAGCCATTTAAATGGGTTAGCCAACCTAGGTCCCTTTGTCAATCGGTGCATTTTTTATGTTCATATATACTTGCTCAGCTCTCGGGCCACTCCTTTTTTATTTTTATTTTTTGTATTTAACTAATTATATTAATAATTTTTTTAGTAAAAAATAAGTCAAACCCATGTCTCTAATTTTAAACGAGCCCAAAAAAAAAAAGAAGTAAAAGGCCAGCCACCCAAAATGCAAGTTAGCCCATGGGTATAGGCCCCTTTTGACAGTACTAATTTCATAAGAACATCTCTCTCTCTCTCTAATTTTAAACGAGCCCAAAAAAAAAAAGAAGTAAAAGGCCAGCCACCCAAAATGCAAGTTAGCCCATGGGTATAGGCCCCTTTTGACAGTACTAGTTTCATAAGAACATCTCTCTCTCTCTCTCTCTCTCTCTCTCTCTCTCTCTCTCTCTCTCTCTCTCTCTCTCTCTCTCTCTCTCTCTCTCTCTCTCTCTCTCTCTCTCTCTCTCTCTCTCTCTCTCTCTCTCTCTCTCTCACTCTCTCTCACACACACACACACACACACACACACACACACACACACATTTCTTGATTATTGTTAGCTTCTCAAAACCTGAAACTAAAACTATGTCCTAGTTCAAGTGTAATTGGAAGATCTATGAGTTGATGTGAGGCCTGGAGGCCTGAAGAACCTAAACATATGAAAAAAGAGAAAAGCAAAACAAGAAACCTTTTCTAAATGAGGAGAAATCTTATAGCTCAGTGCAACGCATGCTCTATTGAGTTTTCGTTGAGTTTATCCCTGAAAGCGATGTTTATATGTTCCTTAAGCCCAAGATATATGGTTTGTGTATTGGAATTTATGTTGTCTATTTTTGTGAACTTCATCCTAAAGGTTAAAAAAAAAAAACATTTGAAATTCTTGCTGTTGTGTTTCATCTATTACTTTTGCTTTGATGGCAGCTTAAGTCGGATGTGGGAAGTAATGTTTGAATGCCACAAGCTTCAGTTTCAAATAATCTCAATAGCCTATACCAATAGCCATGCTAGAATCGCTGTGCAATCTGAATTACATAGGCAGATAACTGCCTATCTTGAAAATGAACTCCACTTTCTATCATCGAGTTTCTCCAAATGGATTGGAGCTCAGAAGTCATATTTGGAGGCCATAAATGGATGGCTTGTAAAATGTGTCTCACTCCTACAGAAATCACCCAAGAGAAAAAGGAGGTCTGAACCTCCACCATTGAGAAACTTTGGCCCTCCAATATATGCCACTTGTGGCGTCTGGTTGGAAAAGCTTGATACTTTACCTGTCAAGGATGTTTCTGATTCGATAAAGAGTTTAGCTGGTGAAACTGCCAGGTTTTTGCCACATCAAGAGAAGAACCAGGAAAAAGGTGCAAATAATCCTCATATAACATCCTGGAAAAATGATAAAGGGAGTGAATCAGCAGACAATTTATTAAGAGATGACTCTTCGGAGGACTGGGTTTCAGGTTTCGACCGATTTCGAGCAAGCTTGCTCAGATTTCTTTGTCAGCTAAATAATTTTTCCAGGTCTTCTGTCCACATGTATGCAGAACTTAGACAAGCTATTCAGGATGCTAAGAGTAAGTACCATCGGTGGAATTCTCATTCACATAATGGTCTGTGGAATTCTCAATCTCAAGATGGTAATTCGAATCCTCAACCTCAAGACGATCAATCAAAGTCTCGATCTCAAGTTTAAGTGGGAAAGAAAAAAAATCAAATGATGAACAATAAGAGAAGAGCTGCATAAAAAACTGGAGTTACAGTATTATAGCTTTCAAGTTTAAAGCATTTTGAACACATAAGTGACTCGATATTTAGATTCAAGTCCATTGCACGTGGCATCTGTACATGGAAAGAAGAAATAAATTCGCTATTGGCTGTCCATGCTTTTACGTTACTTTCAGTCTTTAAGGATAAAAAAAAGCTGATAGATAATGTTCTGGAGAAATAGTGATGGCGAGTTTACAACGTAAGTAAAAGCTGTAATTACTAGGTGTTGATGGTGATGAGGTTTGTATGCTAAGAGACGGAATTTGTATAGTGCCAATGTTCTCTGGTAGGACTTCCTATCTTCCTTTCTTGATTATATCAATGTCATTTAAAAAAAAAAACAAAAAATAATTTTATGTATATATAAATATAGGTGAGATTTCTTTAAATTTTAGAATGAAAGAACACTTGAAGGATAGCAGCTGAGATAAATAACTCAACACAAATTCTCTCCTTTCCTCAACAAAAAGCAAATTAACACTTAAATCTTATTTATTTGATATAAATAACTCAAATTTTCAATTTGAAATCCAAATTCTACAAATTTTCTCTTGTCCTAGACACTTAAAGAAAATAGCCCATAAATCTTATTTATTTAACGTAAATAATGCTTAATTTGTCCAATTTGAGCTCCATTTTAAAATTTGCAAAATTAAGAATTAAAATAGGTAAATTGAGGTTATCTGCATCAAATAAATAAGATTTAAGTGCTAATAAGTTTTCGTGTTCAAAAAAGGAGAAAATTTGTAAAATTAATGTTCAAAACAAGAAAATTGAGTTATTTACATCAAACAAATAAAATTTAAATGCTAATTTGCTTCTAGTATTTAAGAAAATATAAAATTTTCAAAAATAGGGATCAAAATGAGTAAATTGAGAATTTTTTTCTAATTCCCACTGCCACCACTCTCTCCTTGTGTTCTGAGGTAGTTATTTAAAAAAAAGTATGCTCCCTCTTCTTTCTCATTCAAATTTGAGATCGACATTGTCTTTGGACTTCTCAGTGGGCGGCCAAGAGGAAGCTAGCCACCATCCCTCTTCATCCTCGTTTAGTCTCCCTCAAATAGATCTCTCTCAGGTTGTGCTTTGAGGCGATTACTGAAAGAAAGTACACTCCCTCTTCTTCCTCATCCATATCTGAGATTACCCTTGCCTTTGAACTTCTCAGTGTTGGCGGCCAAGAGGAGGTTAGCCACCACTCCTCTTCATTCTCCTTTAGTCTCCTCCGAGTAGATCTCTCTCGGGTGGTAGTTTTCTTTTGTCTCCTTTGAGCAATTTTTTTCTCGGTTGGTAGTTTTCTTTCGTCCCCTCTGAATAGTTTCTCTCTCAGGTGATGGTTTCCTGTACCCTCTGTATTTTTTTCCTCTTTCGAGTGTGTTGTTTGGTTCAATCCTTTAAAGGAACTTCGAGGCTAAGAGTGATTTTGGAGAAAATGGAACTCATTATTAGTTAAAACGTGCAAATACTTGTCATTATAATCCGAGGATGATAGATAAAACGACTTCATATGTTCCAATGGCATACCTTGTTTTGCCTCCTTTGGTTGGTAAGTCGATATATGTTTTTTTCTCTAGATCCCTTGATAGGTTTTATAATTTTTTTGAAGGCTTTTTGTTTTTTTTTTGTTTTAATTTTTCTTTTGGGGCCTTTATTGCATCTGGTCAATGTAGTTTATTATTTTTTCTTAATATAATTTGTCTTGGGCCTTTTGGCCATTATTAAAAAAAAGAATTTTTTTTTGAATCATATGCTTATCATGTGCCTTAACTCTTAAAAAAAATTTAACGAAAGTAAATTATTTGACCCCAAAGTATTAACAATGTAAACCATAGGTCACTCAATTGACCTTTTTTGAACTACATGGTACCAATGTGAAAACGTGTCAAACCATGAGGGCTTTTTTTCAATTAAACTTTGTATTGAACACAAGACACTTTATACATAGACACTCTGGATTTTATTGTGCTATAGTACCTTTGGATTTCATGGATTATTCTAAAGTAACAAATTTGTGTACAAGAGTAATTACGAGTCCAGGATGGGTTTGGCTTCTCTGCTTGCCAAGCACCATGCTTGGCAAGTTAGAGCCTTCCATGGGACCCACATAATCGGACGGCTCTCGCTTGTCAAACATGGTGCTTGGCAAGCAGAGGATCCCCTCGCGTCTAGGACAAGGGTATAGCCATTAAAGCTGTTGTTTTTTCACCCTAACAAGCCACTTTCTAGATAACAAGTCCAATTTTGTGTACTAGAATGATTATAATATCTGATATTATGGCTAAAAACGAAAACAAATTTTATTTTTGTGCTTGAGTTGTAAATGGTGATTTTTTAACTAGGCTATCCTATGATAGTTTTGTGGTAAGTATTGTGCTTGAGATTGAACATCCATGGTGGAATTACCATTTTTTGTCCCTCTCATATTAAAACATTTCACACTCCCTTCTCATTTTACTCCTCACGCCACTCCCCCTTCATTTTCACACATTCCATACTCTCTTCATCTACATCTCCTCACTGCCTCTCAAGTTGATGAGTTGCTAATTTCTTCTCATTATTTACTTTAATTGTTGCCTTTAACTGTTCTTATTTCAGGAAAAATGTGACTTTTCACTCTTATTTCTAATTTTATGTAGAATTGATAAGAATTTGTAAATAGAAGCATAACTGATGATGTTTTCCCTTGACCCCTGGTCATGGGCAAGGAAGTGCAAGCTCAAGAAGCCTTAAGTGACAGTTAAAGTTGGACATCAACCAATCCATACTTGACACCTGCCCTTGAAGCGTCATTTGATTGTTGAAGTTAGTTAGGGGTACTTTAGGGAACCATGAAATCTAGGAATTAGGGTAGTATATATAGACCTTTTTTGTAAGGAATAGGGGTTCTTTGACTTCTCTTCTTTATCGGCTAGCATTTTTATATTTTCCCGTTTTTTATAATTTTCAATTTTTGCATCTTTTCCATTTTGTTTCATGGCCTTGCGTGGCTAAGTTCCAAATCTAGTAGGGATTAATAAAGGTTGAATCCTTGATAATTTGTGAGACCGAATTACTTTGTAATTTTTGCTTTATTAATGCATTATATTTTGCTCTTTTGCACTTCATGTTATTGTTCTTTTAAATTTATTTATTTTTGTTATTGGGCTCATAGCTAAAGAATTAACTAGAGTATAACCCCAAATCACTTGAGTGGAATCTTCAGTACACTCTTGTAATCCAGTGGGGAGCTTGTGTGATTCAATGAGAGGAATCTTCAATACATTCCTGAGTTACACAAGTGAAGATGAAAATCTAGATCTGAGTGGAATCTTCAGTACACCTCTGAGCTAGGATTAGGCTTTTCAATTGTTTAGTCCTTTTGAATTTTAGGTTCAAATGAGTTTTTGAGCTTTAATTTCGAAAAGGGGTTTATGTGTTTCGCTTGAAAGTACATAAACTACGCTCAGTGAAAAGTTGGTTAGAGGATGCATCATCCAATGACTAAAACCAATCTATAATGAAATTAATGAAGTTATCTTTGAGTTTGTGACCAAATTCTACAAGTTTTCATACCTGAATTGATTCCCAACTGGAGTTTTATCATTTATGCTCATCCTCTGTTTATTGTGTTCATACTGTGTTTCCTTTTAACTAAATATGTTATTTATTGTTGTTGCATTTTTTTTCAAAACTCAATGCTTATACTTCCCCAAGTATAAGAAGGCCAAGGTAGTTGTTTTTAATCCATAGCTTTAACCTTGCCCGAGTTTAATTGTTTGAACAACTTCTTCCATTTTTACTTTTACTTTTTTTTTTCGGTTATTCTAAAGTGGAAAATCTATCAAGTCTCTATGGATAAGACCTTATTCACCCAATCCACAATTCAATCTGAATAAAGAGGTAAGACTTCTATTTTCTCCGGCTTCGACACTTGTGCAAATTTTGGTGCTATTGCAGAGGACTAGATTTTGTATTTTTCTTTTAACGAATGACTAAAGATAGAAATAAGGAACAAGAGTTGCATTTTGATCCAAAAATTGAGAGAACTGTGAGTGCATTGAGGATAGCAGCAAAATATCAAAACTCACAAAATTATGATATTGTTTCTGTCATTGAAAAGTATTCTTTTGTTGAAGAGATAGAAGTCCTAGCTACTGAAAGTTTAGTTACAGTGAACAACAACAAAAATAAAGCCTCCGACAATTAGACATGCCCATGGTTAACCAACAGCCTTTGTGCATTACTATCCTACTCTTGAAGTAGGCTTCAAGATTAAATCAGGATTGATCCATCCACTGCCTACATTCAAAGGAATAGAGAATGAGGACCCATAAAAACATCTTAAGGTGTTTCATGTGGTTTGTTCCACTGTTAAACCACAAAGATTGACAAAAGAGCAAATCAAGTTGAGAGCCTTCCTATTTTCTCTAGCTGATGCTGCAAAGGAGTGGGTGCTTTATCTGCTTCCTGGTTCCATTACCACATGGGATGACATGGTCAAAGCTTTCCTTGAAAAATTATTTCCTACCTGAAGAGCTGCCTCAATTCGAAGGGAAATCAATGGTAGCAAAGGGATTTTGAGACTTTTCATCAATATTTAGAGAGGTTTTTGCAACTGTCCTCATCATGGCATCAAAAACAGGCACTGATCTAGTACTTCTATGAAGGTATGCTTGCAATGGAAAGGAAAATGGTGGATGGTGCTAATGGGGGAGCACTAGTGAACAAAACACCTAGAGAAGCCAGAGAAATCATTTCTACTATGGCTGTAGACTCTCAATAATTTGGAGGAATCCATGAACCCACCAGAAGAGTTCATGAGGCATATAATTCATCTATTCAAAATAAACTTAGTGAATTAACCGCTCTTGCGAAAAATATTGTTGTAGGTTTTGTATAACCAGCAAGGGTGTGTGGTGTCACACCCTAAAAATCTGAGCACATGACCGACAAGTAGCTAGGGGCTAGCCCAACCTAGACCGTAAGCTTATTATACAATGTTTGAAAAAACTCATAATGATTTAGACGACACATGCATTTATATCCTCCCAAACCTAGGTGACCTATGTAACTACAAAACATACTAGATATACTTACAAAGAGTTAAAGACCCAGCCATACAAAGGGTCATCCCCAAACACCCCCACTTCTCGAGTAGGTACTCCTCTTCTAAGCTGCATCTAAAAAATGTTAAGCCACAGGAGTGAGTTTTGAAAACTCAGTAAGTAGATAACTCCACCATAAAAGCATATATATATATATATATATATATATCTAGTAACTAACATTGGTAGTCACATGTGCACATACATCTAGATTTTTCAATCATCTAGCTCATTTACATTACTCGTGTGCGCATATAATCATCTAGCTCAGTTACATAACTCATGTGCATAGGCATATATTCCTCTAGCCCAGTTACATAACTCATGTGTGCATATATCTATCTAGCTCATTTACATAACTCATGTTTATGCTCATAGTCATTCAGTTAATCTATACAACTCATGTATGGGCATAATATCATCTAGTATCTCGCCCATGCATAAATGAGTTATACTCAACTTGAATTCTAAGATTTAGATTAAACATGTACTCATGCAAACACAGCAAGTAACTATTTAATTTACTTATACAACTCATGTGTACATTCAACAATATGCCTTTAGTTTATGCAATTATCTGGACTCTAAGAACCAAGATCGTGTCTGGCACCTATGATTCAAGGACCAATCTATCATCTGAGTCTCCAAGAATCACATTTGCATTCGACACCTATGATTCAAGGACCAATTTGCAAGTCTCCAAGAATCATGGTCGTGTCCAGCACCTATGATTTAAAGAGCTTTTTTCATCGTTTGAGTCACTATAAACCAATGATACATCAAGCCCTTTCATTACTTGGGTTATTATGAATCAAGGGTCCACCAAGCCCTCTTTATCATCATACAAACGTTTACAATACAAGCATAGTCAAATATACAAATATGCAAGCATAAGATAAGTGAACATCATATATCCCCTTTCAATCTCAATTCATTCTCTAGATCATGGTTATCTTATAATTCATTGCAACATTCACTTATACACGAACATAATGTTTCTAAGCATTCATCAATATATAGGTATGATCATACAAACATAGCATTTCAACGTTCTAGACCATAATTTACTCTATGGTCTCATATATTCTACTTCCTAGATTCTAGATCATCTTATCAAGCAATCATCATTCAATCTCTTGTTCATCTCACCTCGAGTCTTAGATCATGCTTTAAATTAATGATTGTTTAGCCACATATTTGTCTTGTCTCGGCTCCTAGATTGTGTCTTTACTCTACAATATATATATATATATATATATATATGTTAGTTTTTATATATTTTAGTTTATATTCTAGATCATTTAATCACTTTACCATTTCTTAGCAACTAGTACTCATGTTGCTACTACTAAGAGACACACTCTTACACATACAATTATCCTTCTTATGGCTTTTCTGACCCCCATGATCTCTAAGCTCCTAGGCCTCTAAGATCGTTGCCTCTTAACTAATTAGGCAAACAATAGTCTTTCGGCTATACATTACTCATGCTTATTTCACTTGTATGTTATCTTAGTGCATGTCTCTCTTGGCATTATCTAATCTCATAAGTGAGATTTCATGTCTAGTATGGAGCCTCATTTATTCTCACATGGCATGCATCAAATGAGTTACATCTAAAAACAAATCATTACATCTTAGGTAAGGTTAGCTACTTACCTCAACTCCAAGTTATCTTACTCACTTACGGTCCTTGGAAAGCACTGAAAGAAGTTCACTTGAAGTCTTGGCCTTGGGCTACCACTCTACCTTTAATCCCTTTCTTATGTTGAGGAGGAAGTGGTTCACGCATTCAAGGAAGAAAGCCTAGACAAACGGAATGGAAACCACATTAAAATTCTACAGATTGCCATTAGGGCACTGGCCGATCAAATGACTCCATGGGAGAAGTTGACCAGCTACTCTCATTGATACTCCTTCTAGTATATGTCGATCAACTAGCTAGCCTGCACTAGTCGACCGGTTTACATTGCCTATGATGGTCAATTAAATGATCTAGAAATCAGACACTTTAGGCCTAAAAACACTTCCTAAGCCTTCCCAATTCATTTGGGCTTTTTCAAGCCAAGGTTTTACCATCAATTCATCATATTTAACTTCCCAAAACCCCTCAAAAAACCTTCTTGAAAGATTAAATCAAAACATGAATTTGAAGTCGGGAAAATCCCCTATTTCTTTGCATAATTGAAAATGCTTGAAACCCACATCATAAACAATCCCAAACTCATTCAGATCAGTTCTACAACTTTGCAATAAGTAGGAAGGATGATTTGGAAACATCCTAGGGCCTCAAACACTCTCATAATCCAAGATTATGAGCTAAGGTTCATCACATTAGAAAAATTTTGAAAGAAACTCAAGAACCCTCTTGGCCAAAGGAGAGCTTTGTCACTGATGGTATCTCACTAGAGGCTTGAGGGATCAATGGGTGTGTGGATTTGGTAAGAGATGGTGTGTGGCGTGAAGGATCTCCATACGTGCGTATTTTTATTATGGGTTCCCATTTCTTTTTATTACCATTTTGCCCTAATGGTTTAACTAGAAACTCTATGGCTCTCAGGGCATAACTGGAAACCTTGTAAAAACCAATACTAGGGACATTATTTCCTCACCGCACTAAAACTACCACATTGTAGTTATGTCCATAACACAAATCCACCAAATTCTCCCATCTCACCACACTTTCACTTAAATTCTGAAAATAAAATTCTTGTTCATGATAATCCCTCTCAAGGATCTCCATAGTACTTCAAGGAAATACATCTACACATTAATAGGCCAAACATAGACATTTATACAGTCACACATTCAAATTCAACAATACCTATCGGTTAATATTTCCTTTGATCTATATCATGTGCATGTTTAAACATTCACCCAAGGTTTTTGTATCTTCAGGCATATCTTTACACATACATACCCCAACATGGTCCTTCACATGCAAGACCAAGCCTTCATTAAGCTATCTAATACCTCGGGTATTACATGTGGCAAATATGCCTACCTATAACATTCTACATATATATGTCCTACTCTTCTTGAGGATAATCTAGAGAAACTAAATGTTGTATGAGGCTTCCCTAGACAACCCCAAAGAAGATATGACCTTATTTAAACACATACAACCTTGGTTGGAGGGACAGCTTGAATTTAAGCTATAGACAGAGCAATTACCAGCCCCATCAACCACCCCAAAATCCTTCGTAACCATCGACTTCTAAGTCCAACATGTCGAAGCAAATGTTAAGAATTTGGCAACCAATAGTTAGTAGTTTCAAAAAAAACTACAAATAACATTCAAGATCTGAGGAATTAGATCAATAAAATAGCCTTAACCTTTCCAAGGTAAGCTACCTTCCCAGACTTTGCCAAATTGATAATGCCATCATCTTAGGAGTGGTAAAGAAGCGGAATTCACTCTACCTAAGTCCCAGAAAAAGAAGACTGAAAAAGAAACTAAGAAGGAAGTTGAAAAGTCTAAAAAGTCAAATACATAATAAATTGTAACACCCCTTGCTTATGTGGTCATACCATCATTTTCATAGAGGTTGGTGAAAACTAAGAAAGAAAAAGAAAATGAAGAGATTTTGGAGACATTCATAAAGGTATAAATAAATATAACCTTTATTGATGTAATTCAACAAATCCCAAGGTATGCCAAGTTTCTTAAAGAATTATGCATCAATAGAAAGAAAATCATTGGAACTGAAAAAGTAAGTGTGGGAGAGAATGTTTCTGCTATCCTTTAAAAAAAATTACCAACCAAAAAAAAGGACCAAGGTATGTTTTCCATCTCATGTAAGATTGGTGATGTTGGGATCAAAAAAGCTATGTGAGATTTGGGTGCTTTAAATAATGTTATGCCTTTTTCTCTTTATTCTTCACTTAAAGTTGGTCCACTTAAAGAAACTGGGGTAGTAATACAAACAGTAGATATGTTTATCATTTATCCAAAGGTTGTTTTGGAGGATGTCTTAGTCTAAGTTAATGAATTGGTTTTTCCTGCAAATTTGTGTGTTAGATATGGAGGATGACAAATGCATAAATTTCTTTGAAATTTTGCTAGGCAAACCATTTCTCAGTACAACTAGGGCTAAAATAGATGTTCATGATGGAATTCTAACTATGGAATTTGATGGGGAGATAATCAAATGCAATGTATATTTCTCTAAAATTTTGTTAAGTAGACCATTTCTTAGTACAACTAAGGCAAAAACATATGTGCATGATGGAAACATAACTATGGAATTTAACATGGAAATAATCAAATTCAATGTATATAATGCAATGAAATTGCCCAGTGATTCATCTTTTGTTTTTTGTTTTTACATAATTGATTCTTTAATTCAAGAGGTCTCTAAAACTAACAATGAGGATAACTTGCAGGTGACTTACAGTAGCTTAAAGGAGTTGGAAAATATATTTACTACTGAGGCTAAGTTGACAGAAATTGTGCAAACTTTAATTTTATCAGAACATTCATTTAATAAAGTTTGTTTTATTGAATCTGTTGAAACTGACAAGAATTTACTTCCTTTTGTGATACAAGCTCCCAAGTTGGAGTTGAAGACTCTGCCTGAACATTTGAAGTATGCTTTTCTGGGAGAAGGTGAGACTCTACCAATGATCATTTCCAGTGACTTAACCTTGCTTGAGGAGAAGAGGCTGATAGAAACTTTGAAGGAATTCAAAGAAGCAATTGGTTAGATAATAACATATATCAAAGGCCTCAGCCCTTCTACATACATGTACAAAAGTTTCTTGGTAGAAGGAAGTAAGCCAATTAGAGAAGCATAAAGAAGACTTAACATCCTATGATGGAGGTGGTTAAGAAAGAAATCCTAAAGTTATTGGATGCTGGATCATTTACCTTGTCTCAAATAGCAAATGAGTAAGTCTAGTCCAATAGGTGAGTTATTCCCTATAAGAGTCCAAAATGGTTGGAGGGTTCACATTGACTATAAAGTTGAATTAAGCCACAAGAAAAGACCAATTCCAGCTTCCTGTCATAGATCAAATGTTGGAAAGATTGGCTGGCAAGACCCATTATTATTGCTCGGATTTTTATTATAGTTTCCATTAAATCCAAATAGCCCCTAAAGTCTAAGATAAAACAACCTTTACGTGCCTTATTGGAACATTCGCCTATTGGAAAATGGCCTTTAAGCTGTGCAATGCACCAGTATATTCTAGAGATGCATGGTAAGCATGTTTTCATATTATGTAGAAAATATAATTAAAGTCTTTATGGATGATTTCACAATATATGGGAGCTCATTTGATGCATGCTTAGAAAATATTGCTAAAGTTTTGAAAAGGTGTCTAGAGTTTAACTTAGTGCTTAACTATGAAAACTATCATTTTATAGTAGATAAGGGATTAATCCTAGGACAAATTCTGTCATCCAAGGGAATAGAGATAGATAAATCAAATATAGATTTCATTAAATCATTTCCTTACCTCTGTTCTGTGAGGGAAATATGTTCTTTCCTTGAACATGCAGGTTTTTGCAGCAATTCATCAAGGATATTTCCAAAATGCAGACTTCTGCATAAGGGAGTGAGTTTGACTTTGATGATTCTTATAAGAATGCTTCTTGACACATTGAAGGAGAAGCTCATTTTTGCCCTTGTAATGCAACCACTTGTTTGGGATTTTTCTTTTAGGATCATGTATGATGCAAGTGACAATGCAATAGGTGCAATGTTTAGATAGAAGATCGATAGAAATCCACATATGATATATTGTGCTTCTGGTACCCTTGACAGTTCCCAAGTACACTACTCAACCACTGAAAAAGAGTTATTTGCTATTGTTTTTGCTTTAGAAGAATTCAAATCTTATTTACTAGGACCTAAAGTAATTGTTTATCTGACCATCCAACTCTGAAATATCTATTAAAAAATAAGGATGAAAAGCCAAGACTTATAAGATGAATTTTTCTCTTGCAAGAATTCAACTTGGAGATAAGGGACAAAAAGGGTTCAGAGAATTTGATTGTTAATGACTTCAACATAATCTCTCTTAGAAATAATGATTTTCTTTTAAATGATACTTTCCCTTATGAAAATCTTTTATTAAATCATACTCTACCTCAGTATGTTGACATAGTTAATTTTCTTGTGATAAGACTCATACCTGAGGGCATTTCTAAGACTAAAAAAGAAAAGCTAAGAAGAGATTCTTGATATTGCTTTGGGATGACCCTTACTTGTGGAAGCATGGTGCAGATCAAGTCTTGAGAAGATGTGTAACAGACATAAAAATTCATTCCTATCCTAAATATTTTGCCATACAGAGGCTTGTAAAGGGCACGTTGGACCTAAGAAGACAACAAAGAAAGTGCTTGACAATGGGTTCTTCTAGCCCAGTATATTTCATGATGCAGACATGTTTTGCAAGTCATATTATAACTATCAAAAAATTGGTAACATCAACGTTAACCCTAATTTTGGTATGTGAAATTTTTAATATCAAGGGAATAGACTTTATGGGTCCTTCCCTTATTTATTTGGCAATTACTATATTTTGCTGGCAGTAGATTATGTGTCTAAGTAGATAGATGAAAAAGCAACAAAAATGAAAGATGTTAGGATAATAGTAAAATTTCTGGAAACTCATACTTTTAATAGGTTTGGTTGCCCTAAGGCAATAATAAGTGATAAAAGGACTTACTTCCGTAATAAAATTATAGGAGTTCTTTTTAAGAAATATGGAATCACACATAAGATATCCATAGCCTATTATCCCCAAACCGATGAGTTATCAAAAGTTTCTAACAGAGAAATAAAAAGCATTTTAGGAAAGACAGTAAACCATACTAAGAAAGATTGGAGTTTAAAATTGGATGATTTTCTATGGGCCTACAGAACTGCATTATGACCCCAATTGGCATGTCAACATATAGGATAGTGTATGGAAAACCCTTTCATTTCCTATTGAACTTAAGCATAAAACTTTCAGGCTATTAAATCGTGTAATATGAGCTTAGAAGCTATTGGAGAACATAGGAAGTTGCAACTAATAGAACTTGAGGAAATTAGAAATTAGGCTTATAAAAGTTCCAAAATATATAAAGAAAGAGCTAAGGCATATCATGACAATTTTATTTCTAGGAAACATTTTGAAGTTTGGCAGAAAGTTCTCCTATATCATTCTAAAAGTTTATTTCCTAGAAAACTTAGATCTAGATGGATGGGACCATTTATTGTTACTAATGTTTTTCCTCATGGTTCTGTAAAATTCAAAAGTCTTGAAATAAGAAAGGTCTTCAAGGTAAATGGACATAGACCCAAGTTGTACTATGAGAATTTTAAGGCCAATGATTAAGGGGATATCACTTTTGAAGCCCCTAAATATAAAGAATGAAGATTGGCATATGTTTAGACTAGGACATTAAACAAGGCCATTACTAAGAGGTAACCTAAATGCTTACTCTTGGGCAAGTTTAAGTGGTGATGTAACATATTTTTTTGTTCTTTGTTTTCTTTGTTTTCTCTTGATAGTGCCTTGAACATGCCCAAGTTTAGCCATGTTTAGTTTATTTTTAGTACATTAATGTCTTAAATTTTTGTTAGCACTTAACTAATTTCCTTGATTTTAGCATTGACTCAACCTTCTTGTATCTTGTTAAAGTTGTTTATCTTTCCATCTTCTAGCTCACAAATTCATCTCTATAGCACCCAAGCTAAGAGCTAAGCTCCCTATGAAGAAAGGACTTGAATAAATTCAATAATCAAAGGAAAGATGAAGGCAAGTCTAGGCCCAGTTGAGAGGTGAATCATTTTTTGAACCATTGCCTGCCATTACTGGAGCTTAATAAGAGGTTCAAAGGCCGATGGGAACTCTTCCACCATTCATTTCTCAAACCCCTTCTTTATATACACCCATGGAGGTCAACCTAACTCCTCAATTACCTACCCAAGCTCCCCCTAAATCTAGCCATCATGTAAAGAAAACAGAGATCTGAGAAAGTCCTAGAAGCTTTAGCCACCTAAACACTAACAACACCACCCCTACCTACTTCTCCACCACCTATAACCTAAGAAACCCCCAACTCAATCAACACTAAAGAAATTGAAGACCACTACCAGAAAAAAGCCTATCTTCTCAGTACCAAGGAAGAACACCAAGAGTGGTGGCAGATCCACTCCAATGCCTGAACCTCAATCTCAAGGAGATTGAAACTGTTATTCTGGTAGAAGAAGAAGTTGAGGAGATGGATTCTACCAAAGAAGCTCTTATAGCACTATCACCCACCACAACTCAATCCTAAATAGATTACCAAGGCCATAGATGATGCTATTGCTAAAGCTAAAAGAACACTTGCAAATCTCATGACCTAACTTGCCAAGACTACCTCTGTTGATGATATTCTTACATCCATCTAGGAAGTAAAGGTTGCTAATGTTCTTTCTAGCTCCTAAACCATGCCTACAAACAAGACCGTAGAACAAGAAAAGATGTCTCCCATTCAAGAAGAGGCTAATGAAGAAGAAAACAAAATCCTCTAAAGTAAAAGAGGATGAGGATGAAGAAATAGAAGAAACAGAGGTAGAAGATACCTTTGAAGATAATGAAGAAGAAGAAGAGGTTCACTAAGAACCTATAAAAGATAAGGAAACTTTTCAATCTAAGGAGTATGTTCCTTCTCAAGAAGAAGAGTTAGAAGAAGCTGAACAATAGGAGGCAGAAAATGATTCTCCAAAGCTTGACCCTGCCCAAGAACAAAAGGCAATATTGCAATAGCCCATGAGTAGAGCCGAAAAATCTTATGGTAAGGACAAGAGGGCTTCTTTCCAGTATCACCCTTAAGATAAGCTCATGACAAACCTACACAACGCTGTAGGTAAAACTATACACATGCCCACTCTTGAAGCATTAAATTTATTAGATGATATCAATGCCTTGATAGATGACATAGGATGGAAGTGTTTCTTTGCTATAAATATTCCCTCTTTTAATTCATTGATGAGGGAATTTTACTCTTCTTTCAATTTTGACCCTCCCAAAAATTTTGGTCTAAACACAAAAAGATGTTCTTAGATTTAAATTTAAAAATAAACACCACAAAATTTCAATAGATGATTTTAATAAAGCCCTAGGTTTTATTATTGAGGATTCGGTCTATTTAGATTCCATTTGTGATTACCCCTATGACTTTGATGCTAAAGAAGCTTATAAAGAATTAACCAATAATCCAAATATTTGGTTCAAGTCAAAATCTAAATTGTTTTTACCATGGGGCATTTGCATAGAATTTTAGCCTATTCTTTCTCTAGAACAAAGGATAATGCCATTAATTTGTCCAAATCTAAATTGTTTTTACCATGGGCAATGGTACATGAAAGAAAGATGAACCTGTGATATTGGTTAATTACTCAATTTGACATGGTTCATATTAAGAAAAGAGGTACAAACTTAGGTCATGTAATTACTACCATAGCTTTAAATATGAGGCTTATTAGTTTCAAAGAGCCTAAAAAACAAACTATGGTTAGACAAATGACACCACTAGATTGTAAACTTCGATTCTATGGGACTAATCCACCACATAGAAAGTGGTGCTTTTAGATTTTTCTTGCAAGTCCAATGGTGCCAATTCAAAATAGAGTCTTCAAAGAATAGGCTAGAATAAGAGCAAGGGTCCCAAGAAAATGTAGTTCCAACAATATTGGAAGACAAAGTGGAAAGATTGCAATAATTAGAGGATTAATTAAAAGCCACTCTCACCAAATCCATGTAGTAGTTCAGGGTTGCACAACTACCAAGAAGCCAAGCATTAAGGGTTCCCACTTTCACAATTCAGAGTAGTCCTCTCAAACTTTCCTTTCTTTATCTTTTTAATCACAATGAGGATAATCTAAAGTTTAAGTCTAGGTGGTGGGGATAAACTGTATTCATGGATTTTTCCATGAATACCCTTGGGTAGAATTAACTGTTAGCTTTTTCTTTGTTGCATGAATTTTCTGTTATGTGCTACATGTTCTGTTTTCTGTAATGTGGTTAAAATTTGGTGAGTTTGCTGCATATGTTTCTGTTTTGATGATTAACAAAGTGGTTGGTTGTAACAACCACCAAATTCGGGGTCACGTGTTTTGTGGTATTATAGTGCTTATTGCCTTATTTAATTTTTCATAAATTAATTATTGTGTTTTAATTATTAATTATGGAATTTGTGCATATTAGCTTGACTGTTATATTCTATATTGAGTGGTAATTCTGTTGAATCATGGAAATGCTAAAAAGGAACTTATTTGAAATAATGGAAAAACACATTTGGGCTTGGGTTAGGAAAATGAATCTTCGGGTGGGCAGGTATCCATGGACCCTATAAGACCCATCTCCACACTCACACTTTTTTCCTTCCCTCCTTCCCTTCCATCTTTCTCATTTATGCTAGCACACCTTTTAGGCAAGAAAGAGAGAGCTTCTTCAACTCCCATTCAAGTTCCTTCAATCCTTCCTTCCATTTCCTTTGGCCACTCCACTTTCCAGCCACATTTCCGATTCACCATAGTTCTAAAGCCAAAGAGCTAAATTATATTTCCTCTTTTTCCTCCATTTTATAATTTCTTGTGCCCTAGGTGTAGAAATATGGATTTTGAGATGTCTGGCCATGAGTCTTGCTTTTTTGTCTCTCCCTTAGGTTTAGATTACTGGAAATTATAGAACACAACACATTGGAAAGTAAAGTTGGTCCTATGGAGACAAATGGTAAAGTACATTTATGAAAGTGTGTAAATTTTCAAGGAATCATGGAACCAACTTAATCCCTTGTGTTGTGGGGATTTTAGTCACTTTGAAACACTCTTGGAAGCTTACTTTAGAGCAAGAACCAAAGGAGATAGGCAAGGAGAGAAAAAGGGGGAATTTTTGGGAAGTTAGAGTGCATTTTTGAAAAAGACAGAGAACTTTAGGCGCCCCAAGACCACAGGGAGTTTAGGGCTTGGCTCCTAAGTCACCAAGCCTGGATGAGAGATAAGGCCTTGCCGCTTGGCCTGGGTGCTTGTGGCTGAGAGGGGGAGGTTTCTGGGTGCCCAGGAGCCCCAGGCTAAGCTTTGCGAGATAATTTTCATGTTTCTAAGTGGTTTTCGAGAATGATCTCTAGGTGATTTCAAGGGATTATTCAATTTCATTTCTTGATATTCTCTCATGATAAAACCTATCTGGCACTAAGGTGAGTGAGTGACCTTGCTAACTAAGTTATTCTAATTTAAGTGCAATATAAATCCCTCCTACATCATGTATGGGAAATAAATTAAATTCTCTAGTTAGTGGTGTTAACTAGATAATGGAATTTCAAATGTGATTAGGGATATTATTGTGACTTGTGTATAAGGGTTGTTGGTTGTTGAATATGTTATATGTGGTGATTGTGTATATATTGCATGAGGAAAGGAAATTGAAGTAGGAATGTAGACCCACGGAAAAATCGAGTAGTAAATCAGGGGATTAAGTCTAGGGGAATATGGACCCCTAGCATTAACCTATTGAGTAGTGATAACCCGGAAGGGTAAGTCTTATGGTTTGGACTTAATAAGGCACTTGTGAAAACGTAGACCCCACAAGAGGAAAAGCATGTCATTATTTGCATAACATGCTCGGTGTGTGTATTCTATTTATGCTTATACATGCTTGGGATATTTATTTCCAGTTGTAACGATGAGTTTCAGTATCTAACTCACACCCTATGTGGTTACCATTTTCATATACAGTAATGAAGGAGGATGAGGAGTATCCTCTAAAGAAGTAGCGGCTCTTGGAGACTGTTAGTTCACAAGTATACTCTAGAGGGGCGTGAATAGAGTATATATACTTTTTCACGAAATAAAAACTTTATTCCCTTAAGGCTTTTCAGGTTCCACTTTATTTTATCAAGTTCCAATTAATAGTTCTCTTTCAACAAATAATAACCAAATTAATGTAAAGAGAAAGGAAGAGAGAAAACACCGTAATTTATAGTGGTTTAGAAGAATCTCAAGGATTCACCTACATCCACTCCTCACAATACACAGTTATGAGAATTTTATTAAAGGGCAAAAATCACCAATACAAAGAAACCAATCTAAGGTTTAGCCTCCAACTTTTATGCTATATAGTAATACCTTTTGACTAGGTCAGCAAGATCTTGCTTTTATACTTAATTAGCCAGGACTTCCCACGTCCCTAGCTAACATATACAAGAAACCTTCATAAGCAGACATGTGCAGCTCAACAACCTTTACTCCTTAACAGCTAAATACCCCACTAGGTTCCTACTATCAGTCCTTACACAGACAGAAAATACAAATTACAAAAGTATTCTTCTCAGTTCACTCAGAACAAAAGGTAGAAAGAAAAACTCACTAAGAGGAAATATAATCAATACAATTCTATCTCACACAGAAAGCAAAAAGATACAAATAGAAGTATAATTGCACATGATTTCTCTTTGTCAACTTCGGTGGTAATGTTGATGTATCTTTTGCCTTTTATACCTTTGCAAATACTAGTTGTTGGTATAAAACGCTCCTCAATAATTGGAAGATTCAATTCTAATTGGATTTTATGTTTGCTTCCTTAATTGGTACTTCATGCCCAATAAGGAAATAAATAGCTACATTTTAAATGGACTTTGATTGTTATTTAATTCATGAATTATTCTTTCCTTCTATGTTTAATTCCCTTCCATATATATAGATTTGATTATTTAATGCTCGACACGATTGACTTGCATTAATAGCAGATTCTTCCTTTGATTTGTAGCTTAAATGATGTCGGGTTTGTCTAATAGTATTAAAGGTGCATAGGCAACCAAGTTCCTCAAATAGTCAAATATGTACCACTTGGATTCTAGAATAAGAAACTTGATCCATCATTTCCCCCCTTTTTGATTCTTGGCAATCCATGATGCTCCTCTATAAATGGTGCACGGGTATCATTAGTTTGCATCCCTATACTTGGTGATAGGGATTCTTTAACAGGGTCCTAAAATATACACTTTCTTAAAGATCAAGTGATTAGTACTCATATTCAAGGAATCAAAGTAAACATATGAATCAATTTAATACTGAGAAGAAAGACACATAATCATTGCCACAAAGGATAAAAACATTTCATTTTATGTTAATATTCAACCAAGCAAGCCATACATCATTGTTCTCCCCAATTGCCATATAAGCAAAAAAGGGGCCACACTAAAATATAGAAAATAACAAGCAAAAAGAATGCATGACAAAAAGAAGGATGACCACATTGACTAGAGAACTACAAGGTAAAGCCTAGGGACCAAAAGGCCGAACAATAGTGATTGGCAAAATGGGCAGAGCAAGAGGCTTGACCATAGTTCACAGGGTGTTCACATTAGCTTCTACAAGCCTCACATTAAAGATAGGAATTTCATGTATTGTCGTAGGAAAAATCGATGTTGAACCAGGGGTAGAAACAGTAGTAGTGGTAGGCGGTGTTTAAGTAGTGACAAAAGTAAGCGCAATAGAAGTTTCAATAACAGTGATAGATGAAGCAGCAGTAACTTGAATTTCAGAGATGGTAGCAGGTGGAGTAGGAACTAATGGTTCATCAATGACATCATCAATGACATTATCAATGATGATGGTAGCAGTAGGTGATAGCAACTCAGTGTCCTAAATATGAGTTTCAGGAACAACAATCTTAGGAGCAGTAGTTTTTAGAGTTGCAAGTTCCTTATCAACAACAGGGTTCTTCTTGACAAATGTAGGGTTTGGAAAAGATGATGCTGGAGACATAGGTACAAGAAAGTTTTCAACAAAGTACTTTACAGAGCCTTCTTTCCTTAGGAACCTCTTTAGAGTCCTCTAAAGTGATTTCTTTATCAATTGCATTAGAAGGATGGTTTGGGCTCTCCCAATGGTCAAATAATTTAAACTTTTTAGTTTGAGCTCTTCCTCTAGTCACCCTTGCAGACTTACAAGGTGGCAACTGCTTCTTTGAGTTGGATGCCAACTTTCTCTTACTTTTAGGAGCATTTGGACCTTCCTCAGAATCAAAGTCCTCAACCCTGACCTAACCCTTACTTGATTTCTTAAAACCCATGTTCATTAGTAGCTAATGTTGTAAGTACCTCATGGAGAGGTAGGGGCGACTGTGTAGTTCTCCAAGAAAACATTATGGCATCTTGCTATTGTTGTCGAAGGTAGCATTCATATGGCTTAGCATGATATAGGGTAGATTCACAGAGAAACAGTGAAGCACAGACCAAGCAATGAAAATTTCTAAAAATGTAGGAGTATTAGACATACTGGCTTTAAGTATAATAATCTGAGAGATAGCCGATAGGAAAACATAGTGAGACACATTACACTTACTTATATCCATGGGCCCAGATTGACCCCTCATCAATTTCTTAATAACTTTCTCCTAAGAATACCCTTCAAGTGGTATCTCTCTGTGACTGAAATAGCGTTCAACTCCCTCATTGGGACATCTAGTAATCTCATTCAGATAATCCTTAATAAGCTCAATCTCTCTGTCTTTCAACATTGTGACAACCTTTACATCTTCTTCAAACTCATGTTCGCATAAAATTCCCTTACCATTTCAGGATATACCGATTCGTTAATAGTAAAGAACGAACCCTAGCCCATTTCTTTGAACCTTTCAAAGTTATCAATCTTGGCATCGAGGAAGAAATTGAAGTCTACCGTCCTTGCTGTTGAGTAATGTTTGTGGTAGAAATCTGAGGAATATCTTTGTTTTACTTCCTCTGATTTGAACGTCTTACTAGCTAGTCGAGTTCCCATACAAAGAAACATCCGAGCTTTGTTTTTTCATTGAAGATGCATTGAAGTACAAAGAAATTGAGTCATTTTCAGACAGAGGCAGAGATAGTTCTTAAGGAAGAAGAATTTTCTTGATTTCTTTTCACTGTGATATCCCAACGATTACGGGATCTTCTCTTATATAATATGGTCCCCCAACAGTTACTTTTTAAAAATTACCTATAATGGATACACGCATATACTGCTTGATGGAATGTTAATCACAACTTGCCAAAAACCTACAGAGATAGGCTTAGCTTTTCCCTTGAGCCTCTAAACATGTGGCAGAGCAAGGTGTATAGGCAGATAAAGACCAAACATATTCATAATGACAGAAATATGATTTCTTGAGAGAAAATCATAAAGCTGAATCAGTCAATACACAAATTTTGCACACGTGGAATCTTATAAAGTTGCATGATTAAGGCCACAAAACATAATTATATATATTTAGAATAGAAACTAGAAAATATACCTCAAGAAAAAAAGTGAGGAGAAATTTTAGGCATTTAAGTCCAACATTCCTAATTTACATTTGAGTTTTACAAATTGATCTTTTGCAAGAGGCTTGGTAAATATATCAGCTACCTGATTATTTCTGTCAACATATTCCATAGATATATCTTCTTTTTGGACATGGTCCCTCAAGAAATAGTGTCTAATTTCAATATACTTAGTTCGAGAATGTAGTATTAGATTTTTGGAAATATTAATTATACCAGTGTTATCACAAAATATGGGTATTTTGTCATATTTTATATCGAAGTCTTGTAACTGCTATTTGATCCACAACATTTGTGCACAATAGAACCCTGCTGCCATATATTTGGCCTTAGTAGGAGGCAAGGCAAAAAATAATTATTTCTTGTTATGCCAAGTGACAAGACAATGACCTAAAATTTGACAAGTTCTATTAGTGCTCTTTCTATCAATTTTACATCCTCCAAAATCAGCATCAGAAAAAGTAGTTAAAACAAAAATACCATTCTTTAGGTACCATAGGCCAAGATTCAATGTACCTTTTAGGTATCTAAAGATTCTTTTGATATCTTTCCGTGAGATTCTTTAGTGTCTGACTGGAATCTTGCACATAAGCACACATTGAACTTAATGTCTGGACAGCTTGCTGTGAGGTAGAGTAGGGACCCAATCATGCCTCTGAATTGTTTCTAGTCCACACTCTTCCCAAACCCATCCTTGTCCAGTTTCTGTATAGTACCCATTGGGGTCTTTGCCTCTTTTACGTTGTCTAACCCAAACTTTTTTAGAAGTTCTTTTATGTATTTTGCTTGGCTAATGAAGATTTATTCTGAGCTTTGTTGACTTGTAGCCCAAGGAAAAATGATAACTCCCCCATCATGCTCATTTCAAACTCGCTGATCATAAGCTTAGAGAAATTCTTGCACATATCTTTATTAGTAGAACCAAACACAATATTGTCTACATATATTTGGACAATCAAAATATCTTTGCCTTTGATCTTTGTAAAAAGTGTTGTATCTATTTTACCTCTTGTAAAACCATTTTCAAGTAAAAATTTGCTTAACCTCTCGTACCAAGCATGAGGAGCCTATTTTATACCATATAAAGCTTTTGTTAATTTAAACACATGGTTTGGAAAATTAGGGTTCTCGAACCTAGGAGGTTGTTTTACAAACACTTCTTCATTTATAAAACCATTTAAAAATGCACTTTTTACATCCATTTGATATAGTTTGAAATTCTTAAAGCAAGCAAATGCAAGAAGGATTCAGATGGATTTTAACCTTGCAACAAGCACAAATGTCTCCTCAAAGTCGATACCTTCCTGTTGGTTGTAACCTTGTGCTACTAGCCTTGCTTTATTATGAACAACGTTTCCTTGTTCATCTAGCTTGTACTTAAACACCCACTTGGTGCCTATGATGCACTTGTCCTGGGGAACACGTACCATCTTCCATACTCTATTCCTTTCGAATTGATTTAGTTCTTCTTGCATGGCCACAATCCATGAGTCATGAACTAGAGCCTTATCTATGTTCGTTGTCTCAATTTATGATACAAATGCCATATGGTTCATTCTCCAAATTGACAACCTAGTCATTCTTTCTTCTGTAGGATCACCAATAATAAAGTAATTCGAGTCGTTGGTGGTACCTCTCCATTCTCGTGAAACCTTTTGATGATCTCTTGGAGGAGAGCTTCGTCAGATACATGTTCTAGTTCCTGTACAAGTTCTAAATTCTGAAGACTATGGCCTTCATCAGCTTCTTTAGCAGCATGTGCTTGTTTATCTTTTGAATTTCCTGTTGTTTCTCTAGATACCATTTGAGGCATAGATGGTTCATCATCTTCATCTATTTTATTTGCAATCTCAAGAGATGGGTTATCATCAATTTCACATGAACAAATTCATCAATAGTTTTTGATTTCACATTATATACACGGTAAGTCTTGCTGTTGTTGGAATATCCAACAAAAATATCTTCTTCAGATTTAGCATCAAAATTTCCAAGATTGTCTTTAAGATTTGAGATGTCACATTTGCAGCCGAAGGCATGAAAATAATTTATGCTTGGTTTCCTTCCTTTCCAAAGTTCATATGACGTTTGATTTAGAAAGGGCCTTATAAGACATCTGTTTAGGACGTAATATTAGGTGTTAATAGCCTCAGCCCAAAAATTTTTGGGGAAGTTATTGTCATATAATAGGGACCTAGCCATATTTAGCAATGACCTATTTTCCTTTTAGCAACACCATTCTATTGGGAAGTCCTAGGGGCAGAAAAGTTGTGTGATATTCCCTTTTGATTACAAAACTATTCAAAGAGATAATTTTCAAATTTGATTTTGTGATCACTTCGTATACTTGAAATTTGAAAATCGTTTTTCATTTTGTACTTCTTTGAAATACGTTTTAAAACTTTGAAAGTGGTCACTTTTGTTTACAAGAAAGTAGACCCAAGTAAAACGAGAATGGTCATCAACTATCACAAGCCTATACAACTTTCCTCCTAAATTGTGTGTCCTAATAGGACCAAACAGATCCATATAAACCAGTTAGAAGGGCCTTGTGGTTGATACATGCTCTTTTAATGGGAAAGAACTTTTTTTCCCCTTTTGGCATGTTTCACACATAGTCCTTCACATATTGGATTTTAGGAAAACCAACAACTAGATCATTCTTGGCTAATTTTGAAATCAGTTTCATATTATGGTGGCCCAATTTCTTATGCCAAAGCCAACTCAGATTAGTAGTTGTAGCAAGATATTTTCTGGAAAGTAGCATTTATCAGCCAAAGTATAAACATTTTCAAATATGTGCCCTTCAATTAGGGTCTTGTTTTCATTTTTGAAATGGGTAAATCATTTCTCGACTGTAAATGTGACATCATACCCCTTATCATACAATTGGCTTATACTAATCTAATTATATTTAAGCTTTCAACAAGAGAAACATTTTCAATATAGAATTTATCATTTATACATACTTTATACCAACAATCTTCCCCTTTTGATTGTTTCCAAATGATAAATTACATGGTTTCTCTTAGCCTTATATTGGAAAAAACTATTCTTATAGTCATATGTCGAGAGCATCCAGAATAGATAAACCAGCTCCCTTGCTTCTGTTTTGTCTAAGGCACACCTGCAAGAGATAGAATTGTAGGTGCTATTTTTTTGGGTCCTCACGAGGTCAGCAGGTAGCACTTTTGGCATATTATAACCCAAATTCTTTTCACATTGACCTTCTTTATATTGCTCATATAGTGATAAGAAATATGACTTCTTTTTCCGTAGTTATAACATGTTTTTGATAAAGTTGAGGCTTCTATTTTTAAAAATAGGTCTTGCTTTCTTTTCCTTCTTTATATAGCCTACACCTACCTTGTCAACCAATATCTTCTGGCTACCTAACATCAAATCTAAGTTCTTTTGTCCTTGAATAGATCTACTTAAGTTGTATGTCAAGTTTTCAACTTTGGCCTTTAGGACCCTATTGTCAAAAACAAGAGATGGAAGAGATTGCTCTTTTTCTAAACATTTTATTTTAGCTTCATAAAAATATTTTTCACTTACAAGATTTTCAAACTCTTTCAAAAGCTTGACATTGGTACATTTAAGACTATGGTATTTTTCTAAAACATGTTTTGAATCCTCCATCATTTCATCAAAAGCATGAGATAACCCATCATAAATAAGGGGTTTATTTACCTCAACTTCCCCCTTGTCGAACTCACTATCTGCCATAAGATAGAGGTTAGCTATATCTGGGTCCTCTTGGTCAAATTCACTATCAAGTAGGTCATCATCGCTCCATGATGCATTTGCCACCACATTTCTTCATTCTCTTTTGTTTCTTCTTATTTTTGGATACTTTGCTCGTACATATTATGTTTTCTTGCATTCGTAGCAAGTGATGGCTTCACGATTCTTCTTGTTGATTCCTTGTTTCTGTTGTTCTAATATCTCTTCTTATAATAATTGACAAATCTTTTTGATATTAATGCCATGTCTTTTCACCAATATCTTCATCTGGAGGAGATGGCTCTTTCCTAAACTTTGCTTTTAGAGCTACTCCTTTATCTTTCTTTTGTTATAGCTCTTTGGTTTCTTTATGGAGTTAAGTGACCTCATATGCCATGAGTTTGCCATGAAGTTCATCTACTGTCATTGTGGAGTTTTTTTTAGATTCCCCAATGGTTATGGCTTTGATTCTTCAAGGTCCAGTTAGATTCTTTTGGACCTTGCTAACAATCTTTTCATTGATGTAGACAACCCCCATAAGATCAAGCTCATGAGTGATCTTTACAAGCCTTTGGACATTTCTTCTATGGTTTCATCGTCCTTCATCTTGAAGTTGTCAAATTGTTCTTCAAGATTGTTAGTTCTTGTCTTCTGACCTCGCTTGTTCCTTCATGAGTGACACGAAGTTTCTCCCACATTTCTTTTGTAGAGTTGCATCTTGAGAGTTTTTAAAACTTTTTTGCATTTACTGCACGCAACAATTAGTTAATGGTTCTTTAGGGACCTCTTTCTCATCTACTTTCTTCACAGATATATAGGGTCCTTTTACTATTACAAGCCACATATCTACATTAAGAAATTTTAAGAAAATCTCCATTCTGGTTCTCCAATATGTGTAGTTTGTTCTGTCGAAGAACGGAGGCCTATCAACACTCTGACCTTGTACACCAGAAACCTACATCATCTTTTGGATCTTTACTCTAGGATGTTAATCCCAAAATATTTGAGACCTGTTCTAATAGCAAATGTTAGTTCACAGGTATACTCTAGAGGGGGTGAATAGAGGATATATAATTTTTCACGAAATAAAAACTTTGTTCTCTTAAGGCTTTTTAGGTTCCACTTTATTTTATTAGGTTCCAATTAACATTTCTCTTTCAACAAATAATAACCAAATTAACGTAAAGAGAAGGGAAGAGAGAAAACACCGTAATTTATTATGATTCGGAAGAATTTCAAGAATTCACCTACATCCACTCCTCACAACACACAATTATAAGTATTTTATTAAAAGGAAAAAATCATCAATACAAAGAAACTAATCTAAGGTTCAGCCTCCAACTTTTATGCTACCTAATAGCAACCTTCAAACTGGGTCAGTAAGATCTTGCTTTTATACTTAATCAGCTAGGACTTCCTACATCCCTAACAAATGCACACAGGAAACCTTCACAAGTAAAAAGGTGCAGCTCAGCAGCTTTTACTCCTCAACAACTAATACCCTACTAGATACCTACTACCAGTCCTTATATGGACAGAGAATACAAATTATAAAAGTATTCTTCTCAGTTCACTCAGAACAAAGGGTAGAGAAAAAAAATTCACTAAAAGGAAATATAATCAACACAATTCTCTCTCACACAGAAAGCAAAGAGGTACAAATAAAAGTATAATTGTACACGATTTCCCTTTGTCTGCTTCTGTGGTAAATGTTGATGTATCTTCTGCCTTTTATACCTTTTCAAAGACTAGCCATTGGTACAAAATGCTCCTCATTAAGTGGAAGATTCAATTCTGATTGGATTTAATGTTTGCTAACAACTGCATTTTTAATGGACTTTGATTACTATTTAATTCGCAAATTATCCTTTCCTTCTGCATTTAATTCCCTTCCATATACACAGATTTGCTTGTTTAATACTCGACACAATTAACTTGCGTTAATAGCAAATTCTTTCCTTGATTTGGGACTTAAGTGATGCTGGGTTTGTCTGATAGCATTAAATATGCACCAGGCAACCATGTTCCTCAAAGATTCCAGTAGGTACCACTTGGGTTCCAAAATCAGAAACTTGATCCATCAAAGACATCCTCTATTTTGGATTGGTGGGTTCTTGGAACTATTTTTGGGCTATAAGCCTAGGAAAAGCTCTGTAGTCATATAAGCCACCTAGGTATATATGTAATTAGGGAATTATTGATATTCGGCTATAACTTATAATTGTACTTGTCTTGGTTATTTTCTCTAAAATATAATGATTAGGGAAAATTGACAAAATATTATAAGTGCTTATTTTAAATGAAATGAATTTCGTTTATGTTTGAGTATTGAGGATTTCCATGAGATGCATGAGATGTGATTTATAAATTCAAATCGGGGGAATTATGGAGTACCAAGGAGGCACATCTTAGAAGTCTTGAGTATATCACGTTCGAGTCATGACATTGGTGGTTTATTTTGGTGGAATTCCAGGCAAAGTGGAAAGATTTTGGATGATTTTTTTTAAAAAATTCTGTTATGTTTGAAAGTTTTTTGTTTAAGTTTGGAAATTTTGTTGAAGTGAAGCAACTCTGATGTTTTTCCCTTTTATGAGAAATAAATAAATAAATAAAATTTGTCCCAACTAATTCTTGAACTTTTTGAGCATTTATAGAGGGATACTCTTTTCCCTAAGCAAAGTTACCTTTTATTTTTTTAGGGTCAAAAGTTAATTCTTTATATTAATAAAATATTAAATTTTGGACTCATGAGAATGTCAAACTCAAAATTACTAAAGAATTTATTTATTTTTAAAAAAAATTATTAAAATAGTGATGGTTATACTTTAACAACAACTATATTAGCGGTTGTCAAACTCAAAATTGCCGCTATTATATTTTTTTTTTTTGGTAATGAGTTTATACTTTCATTTTTCTCTAAATTTTTGTTTTCTTTTTATTTTGACTTTTAAGTCATTCATTTTTCAAATTTTTAATTTTTAATTTATCACCCATTTCACCCTTTCTCAAATAATTAGTCATTCTTAAGAAAACTAACCTTATTTTTTAAGGAAAATTTTTTTTTACTACTATTGTAGCTTTTTGTGTATCGGATTCATCAGACGAATGACATCAAATAAAAAGAAGTGGGAAGTAAATTATGTTGGTGGTAGGGTATTAAAAGTAAAAATTTAGCTAGAATTTATTGGGTAAAGCCTAATGCGGTAACCAATGGATTTATTGAATTTGACTAAGTATTATATAAACTTGAGATTAATTCTAAACTTGAGTTATGGAGAGCTACTTTGGAATCGAACGGTTTTCGTCTGAGCAGAAGTAAGACCGAATATATGCATTGTAAGTTTAACAAGCGACAAGCTAGGAACGAGCTGGAGGTTAAGCTTGGTGATCAGGTCGTATCACAAGTGTCAAAGTTTAGGTATTTGGAATCAATTATACAAGATGACGGCGAAGTTATTAGAGATGTGGAACATAGGATACAAGCTGGGTGGTTGAAGTGGAGAATGGCATCAGGGGTTATTTGTGATCGGAAAGTACCTGATAAACTCAAAGGAAAGTTTTATCGTACTGCTATAAGACCAGCGATTTTATATGGGAGTGAATGTTGGGCAATGAAAGGACAACAAGAACATAAAATTGGAGTGGCGGAGATGAGGATGTTGCGTTGGATGTGTGGTCATACAAGAAAAGATAGGATCCGTAATAATCATTTACGAGGTAGAGTTGGGGTGGCACCTATTGAGGAAAAAATGGTTGAAAACCGTTTAAGATGGTTTGGGCATGTGCAAAGAAGATCGTTGGAAGCGCCAGTTAGGAGAGTTGAGCAGATGGTTTGGAGCCCTATGAAAAAAGGTCGAGGAAGACCAAAAAAGACACTTAGAGAAATTATTGAACGGGACCTTTTAGTAAATGAGATATCTAAAGAGTTGGTCATTGATAGAGCTCAATGGCGTCGTGCGATCCATGTAGCCGACCCTACTTAGTGGGATAAGGCTTTGTTGTTGTTGTTGTTGTTGTTGACTAAGTATTATATAACAAAATACCAATGTTAAGAAAATCAAACTGGAGCGATTTGTGTGACCGAAAAATTGAAGAATCGGCAAATCATTTAGTCTAGAACATGCTTAAAAATTGGAAAGGAGTTAAACTGGTCAGATAGGTCCAAAAATGGGAAAATCATAAAAACTGGCCGGTTGGCCGGTTCTCTCCTTTTGCTACCAAAATCTCACCAAAAGAAGAAGAAGAAGAAGAAGAAGAAGAAAAAGAAGAAGAAAAATGCATAGTAAAGAATGCATGCTTGTTATTTCTCTCACTGACCGAAATCAAAATATGCAGAGTGAAGAACACGCTTGTTATCTCCCTCACACAGTCGAAATCGAAAAGGCTGAGAAGAAATGTTGGAAGAGATTGTGATGGAGATGATTTGAAGATGGAGATGATTCTCTAAAAAATGGATCTCATCTCTCACGGTCACGAGTAGGTAAGATAAAGTGATAAAAAGGGAAAGCTGGTTGACTAGAGAGGAGTGGTAAATATTTTAAATTTTTAATACAGAAAGCATGGGAAAATAGAGGGAGCATCGAAAAGTGGACACATTGAGAAATGAGAACAAGTCTGCAAGCTCATATTCCCATGATACTATTTCCCATAGTACTCTTTTTCTCTCTCTTACAAAAAGCATCTAAGAGATAATACTCTTTATGGTAATTACATTATGTAAATAGTAACATTATAATTATGTAAAGTATTTTAATATTTGTAATCATATATTTTATTTTTTAATATTTTTAAATATCACTGGTACGATCGCATTCTGATCATGGTCCAATCGTTGACCCTTGAACCGGTACTTCCACCAATAACACTGTTAAAACAAAAAAGGGCCTAATTTTTAAAATCTAAGTCCATCCAAATGTGAGAGGGCTGCGTTTTGACAGTGCTATTCAATGATTCAATTATTGGTTCAGTTTTCTAAACCTTGCAAAATACTACAACACTAATTTTAATGTGGAGAAAATATATATTTATTATTTTTAAGTATTTAATATAAGATTTTTTTTAATTAAAAACAAGAAGATTTGAATTTTTTTACAGTCGAGAATTATATGATTGAAATTTTAAAATGCACAAACATTTATTTAAAAAAAAAAGAAAGAAAACATGATAACTATCATAAGGAATTTTAACTTGTCTAATTAACCTTTTTTATTTATCATGATTTTTCTTATATTGGAGTATATACGCCAGCTATTCTTATTACTAATTTACCGGGTAGCTAGAACCCGTCATTAATTTTTCATTCCTTTTCTGTTATGCATTACAGATTTTACATATCATATCATGAATTGATGGCATTTATCTTTAATTTTTGTTCTTAGTTATGCCACAACTTTTTTTGTGCGTGTCCGTGTATATGCATTGTGGTAAACTAGCTATGTAGTATTTTTGCTTTTCGTTTTGTCAAAAACATAGATTATATAGTTGAACTGGACCAGCCAATTCAATAAAAAATTAGTCATTGGTCTGATATGGTTGATCCAAAAATACCAGCTAGTAAAAAAATTAGTCATGAATTGATTGAATCGATCAAAAACTAGTAAAGTAGTTGAACCAAAACAAGAATCTACTATTTACAAAATATAATTATTTCTCACACTATATAAGATTTAACAAGCTTTTATTATTTCTTATTTTTTTATTCTATTCTTTCTATTTTTTTCTTCTTAATTATTTTTCATAATAATATTATTTTTACCACAAAAATAAATAAGAGAACAAAAAAATAGAAAAAAAAAATATACATACACATAAATGCATATATATATATATATATATATATATATACATAATAATATAAGTTTACTAAGATTAAGTATGCAAATGTTTATTAATTTATTATATTACATATTTTTAATATATAAAAATAAAAATATACATTTGATTATTACTAATTCGATCACGATTAGATCAATGAACTATGAACCAATATCTCTACTGGTTCAATAACTAGTCTCATTTTTAAAATATTGATAAAAAAAGATAACCTTACAAAAATGAAATACACCTCCACTTAGATTATAAACATTTTTCACACTTGCAAGTTTGTTTGTATTCATTGAATAATAATTATTGATTACTATGTTGTTATAAAAGAATGTTCAGATTTCTTTTTCTTTTTTTTGGTAAAGAGAATGTTCAGATTTAAAATGTGGAGAGGGAATGTAAAAGTGGAAATCTATTTCTTTTAAAAAAAATGAAAATTTGTTGAAAAGGATTAGCCTAAATGGTAAAAGAAAGATTGATAAAATAGCTAGCTTAATGGGTAAGAAAAGATTATATCTTTCGGAGCATTTTAAGATTAAAATTTTAAAATGCACCAAACTTAAATAGGAAAAAACTGCTCTTATTACCTAGAGAATGAATAACTTAGATAAACTCCAAAAAATAACTAAATCGTAATAATAAGAGAAAACAAAAATTAGAAGAAGGAATTTTAAGTGCACGTTATCGTACATGAATAAGAATAGAAAACCTTGATACCTCCTATCAAAAATAAATGGCTTCAACCATGAGTGTTTGTGTTTGGGTGAGAGTTGGGTAAGTTTAATTTTTGATTCACGTGATTTTTAAATTTGATTTTAGTTAAAATCGATTTTAAAAATATCAATACAAAATCAAGTAAAATCTATTTGGATTCAAATAAAATTTTAAAGACAAATATGGTTTAAAATTTAATTGCAATTGTCAAACTAAAAAAGTTAGGAAGTGTTTGGTAGGTGTTCGGACACTGGAAAGGAAATGCGTTTTTCATTACTGTAGTCCTTTTTCAGCGTTTGGTAGCTCATATTGTATATATTAGAAACGGAAGCGGGAAATTTTTGTTCCTTCAAAATTAGCATTTTGACTTCCATCACATTTTAGATGGAAAACCAGTTATTTTGATGGAAAGCAAAGTAAAATTTTTTATTTGCTCACGTTATGTTCAATTGCTGTTGAAGCTTTCAAATTGTGTGCAACTCGTCGCGCTAGCCGCCGGTCGACCAGAGGTCACCAAGCGCTTAACAGAAGCTTGACAATTGTCGGTCGACCGGCTGCCAAGCGCGACTACTAGGCAACTGGCAGCCGCCCAACCGGCGACTGCCATGGTTGCCAACTGACAGTCTCCTGGCAGCCGCCCAACCAACGGCTGCTAGGAGTATGGCAGCCATGGTAGTCGCCCGATCGGCGCCTGGCAGCCATAACTGCCAGGACCTGCATCCGGTAGACCGGCCCTGCTGAGGCTATTAGATTGTTAAGGGCAAAATAGTAAATTACTTTTATATCTATTTTCTATTATCTTTTAAAAAATATAATAATCTTAGTTTCTTTCTTTCTTTTCCATTGCATACCAAACAAGTTTTTTTTTCCTTTTCCTTCTCCTTTTTTTCATTCTCTCTTCCTTTCCATTTTCCTATTTCCTTTCCATTTTTACTCTTTCTTGGATACCAAACAGCCCCTTAATACGTGTTTGAATTGAAGTTTGATAAAAATTAATTTTGGAGGTTGAAGTCTAGTCATGATAGGAGATGCTCATTTCCATGGATTAATTTATATTTTAAAGGATTATAATTTTCTAAATTTGAATGTAGAAAATTTTAAATGTCTTAATTTAATTTTTAAAAGATTATATTTATTTTAATTTAGTTCTTTTTATTATTAAATTGTAAAATCTATTATTTTTAAATTTTAATTTTTTTTAGTTACTAAAATATACTTTGCTAAATAGAAGGAATAAATTGAAACAATAATTTTTTAAAAATTAATTTGAAATATTTAATTTTGTAGAGACCAAATTGATTTTGTAGGATAATAAATTGAATGTGGAAGGGATTACTGGAACATATAATCTTTTGAAGTTTATATGAAACAATAGATAAAATGGAAAAGGAAAAAGAAATAGAAACAGGATATAACAAGAATGCAACCATTCAATTAATTGGAATTTGGTTAAATAAGTGCCACGTGTTAGCCTATTATTGGGTGGGCTTAAGGCATCCAAAAAAAAAAAGAGTTTAAGTGGAGGTCGATGGTTCGAGTCTTTGTTAGAGTGGTTGTAGGAGTTGAAATTTAATTTTCCTTTTCAGTACCACGTGTCACCCATTGATTGAACAATAGTTACGAAAAAAAAAAAGAGACTATGCGGAGGTCACGAGTTCGAGCCAGAGAAAAGACGTTGGGATAATTTTGCTTTCATCCACGTAGCCATGTGTCGCTCTATTATTGGATAACGTTTTGCTAAAAAACAAAAAGTAGTTAATGATGTAGACGCACGGATGGCTGTCCAATCTATGAGATCACACGGCTAATATGCTATGTCACGGTGACGTAGATTGCTGCTACGATAGGGAATCTTTTTTTGAGCATATACACCAAGTATTCTTATTACTAATGTTGTGGGTAGCTAGAAACACTTTCTCATTCCTTTTCTAGAGAAATTCTTCTATGGGTGCAAAATTAACACATCAGTCTTAGGCACAATTAATTAAATGTTTATACCTAATAAAATAAATATAAAACACTACCTATAAGGAAAAAAGACTCTTAAGTTTCTTTCATTTCTTTTTCTTTAGAGTAAAATTTTGTGTTGCTATGTCAATCATCATCCTTGTAACTGACCAAAACTACGTAACATGCAGAACATCCTGAACTGTACAAAGGTAGAAGTTTGTTGGATAAAGGAGCTAGGTCCACACACAGGCTCATTACTCGAGCCATCTAGTATAAATTTCTAGACCTAATTCCTGAATTTAGCGATGTCGTGAGTTTCTGTCGGTGATAGGATCAAAGCAGAAAGGGGGGAAGAATTAAAAAAGAAGTGTAGAAAGAAGAAAGAAAGAAAAGCTAATACTACTACAATCAATTAGTGTCTGTTAAGTTCAAAAGCTCAGAAGAGAATTGAGAGAGTGATTAAGCATACGCGAGAAGTATGCATAGTTGATTTGAGATTTAGAAGGTAAATTTGAAATTGGCGAAAAAAAAGGGGAAAGAAAGCATTCATAGTGAAGAAGTACATACTTGCAATCAAATAGAAGCAAAAGATCTAGAAATTGGAATTAGAGAGAGAGAGTTTTAGGAAAAAGAAGGAGAGGAGAGGAAGAAGATGACTGGGTCTTTGTTAAATTTATTTTTTTAAAAAAAAAAAGGCAAACAAGGAATAGGGTCGGGTATGGGATTTGGATCCTAAAGGAAGTAGCCGAGCAGGGTTGGGAGAACAAGTGTCGAAATCTGACGTGGTACAATAAAAAAAAAGAAAAAGGTAAGGAAGAAACTCAAGAGTCTTTTTCGCTTATTTTACAGGTGGCTTTTTCTGTTTTTTTTTAGATGTAATATCTGATTGATTGTGCCTAAGACTGAGATGTTAGATTTGTGCCAACAGAAGAATTTCTCCCTTTTCTATTATGCCTTACAAATTTTACACATCATATCATGAATTGATGGGATTTATCTTTAATTACAACTTTCTATGTGCGTGTGCATATGTGTGTGTATGCATTGTGGTAAACTAGCTATGTAATATTTCTGTTTTTCGTTTTGTCCAAAAAGATAACCTTACTAAAATAAAATACATCTCCACTTAGCGGGTGTTTGGTTGCACGGCTAAGGCTCACGAACGTGCGTTTAGTCCATGATAATCGTGTTTGGAACAAAAAGGTGATGTTTGGTTAAGCGTTCAAGCAATTTTAATCAAAAATGATTTTGTTGCAAACCTAGGTTTCATGGACGCTGGAAGGAGTAGCTTTTGCGGCATTAACATAGTTTCCATAGGGTAGAGAGAGAGAGAGAGAGAAACATAGCATGGTAAGAGAGAAAGAAGACGTGAGAGGGAGAGAGTCGCATAGGAGGAGGAGGATAAGCTTACTGCAGGTTTGAGTTTTGCAAGAATCAAACAGAGAGAGTCCAGAAAGCAGAATCGACAATTTATAACAGAGATGAAAGATGAAGATGAACAGAAGAGGTTGGCCGTTGGAAATAAAATAAATGCCTCTACATTATAGTCATGAAAAGTAGTGCCATATGATACAATGTACTTTTATAATAATTTAGTTAAATTTTATACATTAAAAATATTAGGAAACAGTAGTAATGTTTATACTTAATGTACTTGTATTTATAGTATTTGTGCTAAATAACTGATATTTAATATGCAAATAATATTTAAATTATCATAAAAGAAATAAGATACACACTAGATTTTACATATCTATACCTTTAATTAAAGTGAAAGATGAGAAGTTTATTTTATTATTAAAATATTAATTTAATTTATTATTATTAAAAAATTAATATAATTTATTTTATTATATTTAAATATGAGTAAAATAAAAAAATGTAAATGAAATAAGAAAATATAAAATTTATACACTTTCTGATAATTATACATTTAAAAGTGCTTTTACTAACTAATATCCAAACAAAATTTATTTTTTAAAATTATTTTTCTGATAACAGTTTCCAAACATAAATTACGTTTATGCAAACTTAGGGCCTGTTTGGTTTGGGCATTTCCTGTTTTCATTTTCACTGAAAACAAAAAATAGACTTGAAAATGTGTTTGGTTGAGTTAACTGAAAGTGTTTTCTTGAAAACATTTCTTAAAATAAACCTAAATCTGAAAATACCAAAAAGATGTTTTCAGTGTTTCAGGAAATGCATTTCAAGAAATGAAAATTGAAAATGAAAACAGGAAATGTTTTCACAAACCAAACAGACCCTTAGATTTATCCAAAATCAATTGTAAAAATTAATTCTACTCAAACTTAGGTTTACCCAAACTTAGGTTTGTCCAAAATCAATTTTTAAAATAAATTATATTCAAAACCTAAGTTTACCCAACTATTTCCCTGACACCCTCTTAGATTATTAACAATTTTCACACTTGTAAATTTGTTTGTATTCATTTAATAATAAGGTTAAAATATAATTGAGGTCTATGTAGTTTCATCCATTCAAGGATTTGATCCCTATAGTTTAAAGATAAATGATTTAGTTCTTATAGTTTCTAAAATTATAAAAAGTAGTCTTTGATGTTAGTCAACAGTTAGTCAATGATTAGTTTGGGACATGTGACGCTGATTGGGACGCATATATGGACATTAAATTCACTTCAACACACACATGACAAATTGTGAAACTGACATGGCATGCCATGTGCTCAATTTTTTTCTTTTTTGTTTTTTTTAATCTGAGGTACTTCTTCGCGTTGATGATTCTCTTCGATAATTCCCTCATCTTCACTGTTACTCCCTCCCTCCCTAATATTCGCTTCGATGATTCTCTTTTCTCCATGTACGCTAGTCTTCTCTGGTGGTCATCTCTATTTGACATCTTCTCCGATGTTTGCTTTTAGTCTTCTCTGTCGGTACACTGGTTTGAAATCTCTGGTATTTTCTTCTAGTTGTCTCCGTCTGAAATCTTGATCTGGTCTTCTTCGTTGGATTTGTAATGCAGACTGTGGCAAACATGATCCAGTTATGAAAGAGGAAGTGAAGAAAGGAATAGTGACATTGATGGTTGAGGAATTGTGTTTGCAAAAGATTGTAGACAATGAGACATTGGAATGGAACATAAAACAAGTAATGGATGTGAGGTCATCCTCTTCAAAGTACCAAAAAGAAATAGAAAAGTGCAATATGGGGGTGCAAATTTGTGAAGAAGCAAGGGAAAAGGCTCAAGCAGAGATTTCAGAAGAACACAGGCTTTCTACTTTATGGGAAAAATGAGCTCGTGACTATGGCTGGAATGACTGACTCCACACTCACACGCTTAGTCTAACACAATTCTTATAATCAGTGTATAGCTTTCACTTTTACATTATTTTGACCATTTGTCCCTTGCCTTTGAAACTTTAGAACTGCTTCAATTGATTCCTATTTTGTTAAAGAAAAAAAATCTGAACATGTGGTGTGCCATGTCAGCTTCACAATTTGCCACGTGTATGCTAACATGAATTTAATGCCCGTGTATGTGTCCCAGTCAACACCATGTGTCTCAAACTAATCATTGATTAACTGTTGACTAACACCAAATTACTTTTTTATGGTTTTAGAAACAATAGGAACCTAATCCTTCATTTTTAAACTATAGGGACCAAATCATTGAGTGAATGAAACTACAGGGACCTCAATAATTATTGATTACTATGTTGTCATATAAGTGTCATACCCACGTTTTTTTTTTCATTTACTATATTTGTTGTTATTGTTGTTTTTAATATTTGAAACTATCTGAAATTGGTCCACCTGTTGTATGGTGTACTTTATTTTGCCTTGCTTGGCACGATTTTTATAATTCTGTGATAGATGGAAATTTGTGACATGAATATTGGAAAATTCTTGTGATTTTTGCTAGAGGTTCTAATGGAGAACTTATGAGAAGAAAATGATGCATCAATTTAAAGTATGAGTTAGAAATTGCATGTGTGGAAATTATTTTATTTAAGTGTGTGGCTTATTTGTTTTTCTTTTAGGTGTGGGAGATGTTGAGCAAGGGGGACTCTTTGGGAATTTTGGGGAAAGCTTGTGGGGCCCATTCTCTCTATTTTATCCTAATCATAAGACACACATGTGTACCCTACCTTTAGACCCTTCTTTCTCTCTATCTCTTTCTCGCACATCTCTCCCTTTGCGTTGGCTGAGTAGTGGGAAGGGGAGAGGAAATCGTTGGGCTGCTCTTGATAGAAGAAAACATCAAGTAAGTGTTGCTTTCTTTTTTTTTCTTCTTCCCTTTTTCTTCCATTTTCAAGTTTGGCAATAAAACCCTAGGTTGGAGATTTTGTTTTATGAACTTTGATGCTACATTGTGCCTCTCATGGTTCTTTTCTGTTGACCCTAAGGCTATATGCCATAAGTTTTGATGATGACAAATGTATTTAAATAGTAGCATTGATATATATAAAGATTAATTATCATATATATGCTACAAGTACTTAAGCATGATTATGTTATTTAATATGTATGTTGCATATATTGAATCATGCTATTAAACTAACCATTGGGTTTGCAAGTAAGATATATTTTATAGGTTGGTTCAAAATAAGAAGAGTGAGCATTGTATTGAAGAACAAGGAAAAACAATATCATGCTTCACTCAAGGAAAACAACATGCAAGGATGAAGTTCCAAGAAATGAAGAATTAGAAGATTTGAAGTCTTGGAAGCTTGGATGCATCAAGATAGCCTATGTGTTTACATTAGGTATATTTTATATAGGCTAGTATACTTGTGCAACTCAATGATTTAGATTTGCATACATTGGCTCAATTATTTTGAACAAAAAGATAGTGAGATATGAAATTTTACAAAAGTTAGTTTTTGACCTTTGGTCACTCTTTATATCATATCTCATAAACAAAAAATCATTTTTTCAAGTATCTTAATCTCATTTGATAGTAGACTCAAAGATCTTTCCAAAGGTATATTATTTATTGAAAACGGAGTCCAAATGAGAAATATATAACTATTTAAAATATAGTTTGAAAAACTGAAAGTTGATTATTCTGTTCTGACCTATAGTCAGTATTTTAATTATATCTTTTAAAAGAAAAATAATTTTTGAGTAAAACTTCGTTCATTTGAAACTAGACTCCAAGAGCTTTCCAACGGTATATTATTTGTTTAAAACGGAGTTCAAATGAGGGAGTTATGAATTTTTAAATAAAGCTCAAAATCTGGACTGCACTATAAATGCTGTAACGGCTATATAACGGCTAGTTTTGTAAAATCTTATATATATGACCTTAGATACACGATTTTGAGTAAGAACAAAGTCCTACAATGTGATATTAACTTCTTCTATCATCTTTGAGAGAAAGGAAAGCATTCTTGAGCCAAATCTTGCATATTCTCTATCATTAGAGTTATTAGAGCTTCATTTGTTTTCATCTACTCTTTAGAGAGAGTTTCTTTGTATTGTTGATTTTGATCAACACATATATTATTCTGAGTTGAGGTTCGCAAGTACCGGTGTTGGAAGAACTTGCTTTGGGTTAAGGAGGAGCCCGGATTCATAAATTCTCCATTGTGGTTTCGCAAATACCCGGATCGAATTTGCGTGGTTGTAGTGGTTTGCAAGTACCCGGATTAAACTTGCAATTATAGTAGAAATACTCAAGTGGTCTCTTGAGGACTGGATGTAGGCTTGGATTAGTCGAACCAGTATAAATCTCTGAGTTTGCTTTCTCTATCCCTTACTCTTTAATTTGTGCATATTGATATCTATTCTTTAATTCCTTGATCTTTATAATTATTTATCTTGACAGCACATTAATTTTCTGTATTGTATTTATTATCCTAAGCATTGTACTTTTACAGAAAATCATTTTAACTTCCAATTAATTCTTGTGAAAAATTTATAAAACCCAATTCACCCTCCCTCTTGGGTTCCAACCATTACTTTCATTTTCTATGCTTAAAAGCTTTGATAATGTATTTATAATGTATTTGGGATGTTGGTTAGCATTTATTATCAAGAGAGGGAGGAGTTGTAGTCATAAATTTTTCTTTGAAAGCAAGTGGGTGAAAAGGAATTGAGATTTTGATTTCCGCAACTCCATTGTTGACTTGATAATGGTTTTAAATTGTTACTTTGAGGTCTATACACCCAAATATACTTGATTTATAACCATGGAGGTGTTAGGGCACAAAGGGCTGAGATTTTAGGTTAATTTGGGATAATTTTTGAATGGTGCTACTGAGTGCAGGTACATAGCAAAGAAGCATATAACGCTTCTGTGGAATGGCACCCCAGGCATACTCTACCCGAGAGTTTAATGTCTAGCGCCTCAGTGCACTACCCAAGGCGCTCCAGGCGTCCATGCCTAGAGTGCAAGGAAATTGTGTGGCTGAATCATGGCGCCTAGGCAACACGTCCAGGCTTCTTCTATGGTTCTTAAATCTTAAGTTTTTAGGTGCTTTTGTTGTTGCTCATTTTCACATCTTGTACTTGGGTCATACTCCTTATTCCACTAACCTCAGGTAAGGGGAAAACCAAGATCAACTCTCTTTTAAATTTATTGGGATAATTTTTGAAACTTCCTATCATTTCTTGAATGTTAAATCTTTCTATTTATGTGAATTGAAATTGGTGTTGGATGGTGAATTGTTCATTAATAGTACCATGTGCCCGTCGGTTAGAGACATGACGTATGTCTTTCTTGGCTATATGCTTTAATATAAAGAATAGGGATATCGTAATAATAAAGGTGACCTACTATGCAATTATTTTGTGTATATGAAGCCATATGGAATTTGGCAGATACTATGTGAAGGAATATGCGACCTCTCTTGCCTAGTAATGGAAAGGTAAGTGAGGAGGTCCTAGAACGGAGGGTCCATAAAAATATGGACGAAAATCCTTAAACTCTCGAGGATGCCATCTAGGTAGGATAGATGATGTAAAAGAATAAATGAATTTGACAATGAGTGTCTAGTGACGATGATATCCGTGGTGAAAACCCCATGCCACATAAATGTGAATTGGCCTTAACGACCTTCTTGTTCGCTTATATTACATGTCAGAATAATTGAATGTTTACTCATTATGTGACCATGCGTGAATTTGAATTTCACATTGTGTATCTCTCCTTGTGTTGTTGTTCATTGGAATTGCTTTGAGTCAAGTGAGGGACAGAACACGTTAATGACTGTCATCTTCCTGTAAAAGGCTTGAGGTAAGTTTTCTTGTTGTGTGGTTATCTCACTGAGTAAATTATTTACCCTCTTTGTATATGTCTCTTGCAGGTTCTACTGTAGCTGACAAGTCTCTGCGAGAGGAGTCGTGGAGTCTCATATCACCATACCTCGCTGACTATTGGTGATTATTTTCTTTATGATTCTTTTGGGAAGGATAGTATGCTCTATAGTTGTTAGGACTCCTTGGTTTTGTGTGAACATTCTTTTGTAACTAAGGTTCATTGATGAGCTATGTTTTAATCCTTTCTTTAACTATATTTTGTGGACGGAGAGGGAAAGTTTAGAAACATAAGTCTTCTTGTGGAATTGCAATATTTATGAGATGAATGTTATTTTGATATGGAAATATTTACGCGTATAGTATCACAATTTGCATGGTATGTCTTGTGGTAATTTTTTTTAAGGCTTACAGCTATGGAGTGGTTCTCACACCGTGCTGATCACATAACCCGATTTAGAGGCATGACAATAAGAAATGTTCAGATTTAAAATGTGGAGAGAGAATGTAAAAGCAGAAATCTGTTTCTGTATTTCATTTAAAAATCTGAAAAATTAATCAAAATGATTAGCTTAAATGGTAAAAAAAATTGATAAATAGCTAGCTTAATAAGTAGGAAAAGATTATATCTTTCGGAGTACTCCAATATGAAAATTTTAAAATGCACCAAACTCAAAAAGGAAAAAGTGCCGTTATTACCTAGGGAATGGATAACTTAGATAAACTCCAATAAAAAATAATAAGAGAAAACAAATATTAGAAAAAGCAATTTTAACTTTCAAGTGCACATCATCGCACATGAATGAGAATAGAAAACCTTGATACTTCCCGTAAAAACTTCCACCACGATTGTTTGTGTTTGGGTCAGAGTTGGGTAAGTTTAAATTTTGATTCACTTAATTTTTAAATTTGATTTTAGTTAAAATCGATTTTTAAAAATATCAATACAAAATCAAGTAAAATCTATTTGGATTCAAATAAAATTTTAAAGACAATTATGGTTTAAAATTTAATTGCAATTTTCAAACTAAACAATTTAATACATGTTTGAATTGAAGTTTGATTACATTAATTTTGGACCAATATAACAGCAAATTAAATGTTGCTTCACGGACGTAGAAATTTGAAAGAAAACAAAATTTAATATGAGAAATAAATGTCAAATCAACAATTGATTTTATATTGGGTAGGAGCTCTTTATCGGGCAACTATAATGAGTTGTTTATTATAGATTCTACAGTGTCACATTACCACTTTTTGTTTCAAGCAACGTTTTATTATTTTAAGCAACTATCAATTACAATTATGTAATTCTAAAGAACTCAAAAATATATCCCACAAGTTATCTCACTCCACTACTTTTATGATTTGTTTATTGATTTTTTGCTATAAGAATCAGTTGTTTTTATATAGGAACACTTCTAATAGTGAAATCTCATTTGAATTGTTTATTGTGGGTCTTGTAATATCACATCACCATTTTTTACTGTAAACAACTATTCACCATTTTAAATAACTATTCACTCCAATAATACAACTCTTAAGAGTTCACAAATGAGCCCCACAAGTAACTCTCTACTACTTTAATTTCTCTCTCCGAATATGAATAAGGAACAAATCATTTATTATATATTAATGCAAATTTTACATTTTAATTATTTTATTATTTATTTTTATATAAGAATAAAAATTGTTTTTATGCGTAGAAACCAACTGGTAAACTCCAGTGGTGAACCTCAATAAGAACTAATTCTTAAATTTAAGAATTTTTTAAGAACGATCATTGAAGATGTTCTAAGAATCGGTTACTTGTATAAAAATCAATTTTATATGTGACAGTCATGTTGATACACTCTAATGATGAAACTTACTAAGAACCAATTTTTATTTTTAAAAATTTTTAAAAATCCCATTAGAGATACTCTAAGTCTATAGCAAAGTAGAAAACTCTTCCTCTCAAGTGATTAAGTATTTTTATTACTAGATAATCTTGATATGTGTGTAAAAAATACTCAACTTTTTAAAAGATTAAATTTTCTATATATTTACTTTTTTATATTCACAGTTAGGATATGAAATTCAAACAAAATCAAATATTTAAATATACTTTTCAAAAATTTTAAGTTTCAAGTGATAATCCAAATAGACGTTGGGGAACTATCACGTAATTATGACAAATCTGTTCAATTACCAAAAAAATAATACACAAAAAATACAGAATCGCACTAACGTATTGTCTAAACGGTTTCAACTTCGCCCTGTGTCCAAACGCCCACTGCACTGCACATTCATTTCACCATAGATTCACACTATAGTCACAACTCTCTCTGACGATCTTTGCCTTCTCCGTTAACTTATCTACCGTTAAATCACAATTCATTTTAACGGTAAATTTCCACGTCTTAACGGAACCCACCTCGATTTTCACAGGCGCCATCAGTTTCAGCTTCAACGGCACTTTCCCTCTGGTTTGGTCCTCCACCAATGCTCTTCGATCCTCCTTCGTCAGCACAACGCTCGACCCCTTTAACGCCGTCTCAAACACCGTTACATTGTTCGACGGCTGGTAAAACGTTGGTAACGAGCCGTTAGATAGCCTCATGTCGGAGTTGTAAAAGATTTCGACGGAGCTGTCCACCAAGTAGTAGATTCCAAGCTTCTCGTTAGGGTTTTTGGCTCTAACGGCGACGTCGAACTCCGGCGACAATTTCGCCTCTGCCGACGCCGACGCCGTCGCCGCCGATGTGAGGTTTATTCCTTTAATTGCGATGCGATCGACAGAGTAGTTCGGTGCCTGAGGGCGGAAGACAAGGTAGAGGACGCCGGCGGCGATTCCGAGGAGGATAACGAAGATGAAAATGAGACCCATTAACCAGCAGAGGCAGCAAGAGCACCGGCTCCGGCGGTTCTTCCCGCTAGTGTAGTTTTTGTAGATGCGAGCATTCTCCGACGGCGGAACGCGGTAGATTTGGTCCTTCGGGACTTTAACTACGTAGGTTCCCGGCTTCGGGGCTGGCTTCGCCGGAGCCGTTGGAGTGGGCTTTGCGGTGAGCCCGGAGTCAGGAAGCGACGTCGTTTTAACTTGTTCGGCCATCGAAATGCCTATCGAGTGTGGGAACGGTGTCGTCTGGCAGCGTCACAGAGCGAAGGGAGCAAAATGTTATCAGTTTGAGAGAGAAGTGAGGTAGACGACGAGGGATGATGAGTGTGTATTTATTTGAAGGTAGTAAATGAGGAAAAGAAGAGTGTGGCGCGTGAAGTCGAAGATCGAAGCTGCAGCGAACAGGTCTAAAGGTGTGTTTGGCTATTCCCTTTTGGCTTTTGCGTTTGTTCGATTATGAACTCTATGTTTGCCTGCGAGTTGGTTGGCGCTTTGCCAAATGCTATACTCGGCATAAGTACTTGACGGATGTACGTTTGGTGTATAAGAGTCTTTCAATCAACATAGGTCCCATCAGTTTCTGTGGGGTCTACACCGATCAATTGGACAAAAACTGTTCAATCAATGTAAATCTCTCCCATCCGTATAGAATCTACAATAATCGACAACTCTCGTACATTAAATACAATGCTTGACTAGTAGAGACCCATGCCTCCAAATGACAAATTATTATTTTTTTTCCTTTTGATCACATCTTAATTATTATATATATATAATAGTAATAATAATAAATTCAATTTGACCTTTGATTTCATATTCAATAATATATGAACTTCAAAATTAATTCATAAAACTAAAACATGACCCCACACACTGTACGGGTGTATAAACGATAATTAAATATATAAAAGTAAATAAAATATAATTTATAATTGTAAAATAGGAATAAAGATTATTTTTTGGCAAGAATAATTGAACTACCCTAATTTTTTAGATAAAATTGAATAAATAATTTACTATAATTGAAAAGGTTGATAATAATATTATATAATAACTTATACATTACAGATTACACTCAACTTTATTATCTATAATTTTAGCTAGAAGAATGAATTGTTGCAAAACAAAATGTCACACTAAATCTTTCAAAATATATAACATGTAAAAAATGTGAATCGATTATTTTTGAATTATTTACCTGGTACATAGACCTATATGATGTTTAAGCGTTACATGTAATAGTTATTTGAAAAAAGCATATTTTTACATACCTTTTATAAAATAGGAATTTATTTCTTAAAGAAACATACCAATTTGATTATTATGCTATATATTATTTGCTTTGTATTTAAAAAAAATACAAAAATAAAGAAGTAGATTCATAATGAGAAAGATACAATCAATTAAACATTGTCATTTGATATTGAAATGGGCGAATTGTCTCTTAAAAGGAATTTCCTTATGCTCGTGTACTTCAAAATTGTGATATAATAAATTAACATATTAATTTAATAAGGTAAAAGTACATTTTTATGCACTAACATTTATACAATGAGTTTCAATTTTATTTTTAATATTTTTTTGTATTGATTTTATCCCACATGTTATTTATTTTGTTTCATTTTTATCTAAGACTAACGTCGTTAGTATAATTGGTGAAAAATATTGACGTAGACTTCTTTATGTGAGCTGTCCACTACTAATTCTTTTCCAAACATTTGTTCAAGCTTCAATTTCACTGCAATTAATATTTTTTTTTCATTTATTTCATTCGTCTCATATTTATAGTTAAACGTTTAATGTGTCATATGAAAAAATTTACATATCATTTGAAAAAGTCTACATGTCACTTAGAGGAGTCTACGTTAACATTTTTCATTAACTTCGTTAATAATATTAACCCTAGGGACAAAATTAAAAGAAAATAAAAATATATAAGATAAAATTAGCACATAAAAATATTAGAGATAAAATTGAAATTTAAGATAAATGATAAAAACGAAAAAGCTACTTTTACCATTTAATAAATATTCAATGACATTGCTCATACGTATTTGAGGTATCTATTTTATTTTTGATGAGTGAGATCATGCTTGCATTAATTCTAGATTGCTTGTGTTGTCAATCTTGCATATAACGTTTATTGATTTGGAAAAAAACTTATGATCGAGTACCAAGAGAGGTGCTCTGGAAAGCGTTGGAACAGAAAGATGTACGGGTTGCGTATATTAGAGTTATAAAAGATATGTATGAGGGGGCTACAACTAGTGTGAGAACGTCTGGAGGGGAGACTAGAGACTTCCCTATTAAGATTGACCTACATCAGGGATCATCGTTGAGCCCTTATTTGTTTGACTTGGTTTTAAATGTTCTGACAAAACATATTCAAGAAGAAATTCCTAAATGTATACTTTTTGCTGATGATGTTGTTCTCATAGCAGAGTCAAGAGAAGAGATTAATGTTAAACTTGAGTCATAGAGAGCTACTTTGGAATCGAAGGGTTTTCGTCTGAGTAGGAGTAAGACAGAGTATATGCATTGTAAGTTTAACAAGCGACAAGTTAGAAACGAGTTGGAAGTTAAAATTGGAGATAATGTCGTATCACAAGTGTCAAAGTTTAGGTATCTGGGATCTGTTATACAAGATGACGATGAAATTATTGGTGATGTGACACATAAGATACAAGATGGGTGGTTAAAGTGGAGAATGGCATCAGGAATTGTTTGTGATCGGAAAGTATCGGATAAGCTCAAAGGAAAGTTTTATTGTACTGCTATAAGACCTGCGATTTTATATGGGAGCAAATGTTGGGCGATGAAAGGACAACAAGAGCATAAAATTAGAGTAGCGGAGATGAGGATGTTGGGTTGGATGTGTGGGCATACAAGAAGAGATATGATTCGTAATAATCGAATACAAGGGAGAATTGGAGTGGCACCTATTGAGGAAAAAATGACTGAAAACCGCTTAAGGTGGTTTGGACATGTTCAAAGAAGACCATTAGAAGCGCCAGTAAGGAGAGTTGAGCAAATGGTTTGGAGCCCTGTGAAAAAAGGTCGAGGAAGACCAAGAAAGTCACTTAAAGAGGTTATTGAGAGGGATCTTCTGGTAAATGAGATCCCTAAAGAGTTAGTCATTGATAGAGCTCAATGACGTCGGACGATCCATGTAGCCGACCCCATCTAATGAAATAAGGTTGTTGTTGTTGTTGTTGTTGTTGTTGTTGTATGTTTGGGTATGTTAAAAAAAGGAAGGATATAGCACTAACTAAAGGCCATAAATTTGAGCAGAAAAGTGGTAACCCAAGAGAGTTAAAGTAGAAGGATGTAGCACCAACTAAAGGTGGTAAGTTTCCCTGGCTAGAGATGCAACACTATTGGTGAAGCCACAAGCACATAAATTTTTTTTGCATATTTGAATATAAAATTGAAAATTTTAAAAATAATTATCTAAATAGTAATTGATTGGCTAAGATTTGTAGCATTATTAATTAATTTATTTTAAAATTTGAAAGAAAATAATAGAAGGAAGGCTTGCCTTTAATAGAAGATTATTGATTGATTGGTCAAGTGGGTAACATAACATTTGGAAAGCATAAGAGTTGTAAGGTAGCTGATTGGGATGTACTGAATACTAATGCTGCATTGGATGCTCTAGAGTTGAAGCAAAATTATCTATATATTATATAGATGTAATTTTAAATTATAATAAAATCTTAAATTTAATGAAAAATAACCGCAAAAAAACTAATTTCTTACTTTAATCCTTTAAACCAATCGACATTAAGTTGATATATGAAAGAGGATTAGGTGACATGTATTTACCGAGAATCAACATCCACAGATATTCAATTCTATTTTTTTAAAAAAAATTAAAAGTAGCCACCAAAGAGATATAATTCACACTGACCGAAAGAAGATATTTAAAAAGCAGGAAATACTTCCTTGGTGCCTACATATGTTAGTCTTCAAAGGAATTAAAGACTAATTAAAGTTAGTTAATTAGTGGCAGTAGTAGGAGCTTTTTTGTTTTTTTTTTTGTTTGTACTAGGAAAGGAAACAAAAGAAAACAAAAAATGGAACTACATCCTATGGTTGTGATGGATTTTTTTGTTTGTGACGAATTTTTGACAAATTTTAATTTGTCACCAATTTTTCAAAACTTTAGAATTTAGTGACAAATTAAAACATGTCATTAAGTAGTGATGAATTTCAATCTATTACTAATTTTTGTTACAAAATGTGATGGCTTTCAATCCATTATTAATTTCTGTCACAAAATGTAAAATTTAGTGATGAGTTTTAGTGACAAACAAAATCCATCACTAAATCCCACATTTTGTGATAGATTTTTCTATCACCGAATTTAGTCACTAATCTAGTAATGAAGTTTTTTTGTTGCTAAAATCCATCACTAATTTCTAATTTTTGACAGATTTGTGACAAAAAGTTCCTTCACAAATTTGTGACGGAAATATTTCATTACAAATCTATCACTAAATCTTTTAACTGGATCAATGGTAAGAATTGTTAACAACAACATGGAGGAGATGAGTTCGAGCCAAGCCATTGACACTTATGAAAACAAATATCGCGACGTGCCCAATTGCTAGTAGAACTAGCGATGGATTTTTCTATCACAAATTAGTGACAAAAAATTTCGTTAATTCATCACAAAGTCGTCACTAATTTGTGATGAAATCAAATATGTCATTAAAATTTTATTGATGTTGTTTTTAGTGACAAATTTATGACGGATTTCTCCATCACAAATCCATCACTAAAACAAAAATTAGTAACAGATTTTGTGATTTAATGATGGAAAAATCAATCAATAAATCAATTTATTTTTATGATTGTGACACCATACCTATGAGTGGATCTCCATGCTTAATCAAGTTCACAGCTTCAAGCAAATCATACTCGAACTCAATTTTGGTGTCCCCGAGGTCAAGAGCAGTCCTCAATTCATGATCAATTGCTAAAAACTTAGTTTGCACGCTCATAGTAATACCAAGAGAGCTTGAGAAGCCAATGATCCATATGCTACACTCATCCCGAACCTAGCTCTCTTAGGTTTGCCAAAGGAGCTATTGTTGGTATTGATCTTCAAGGTGCCAAATTAAGGCTTAATCCACTAGATGAACTTCTGCCTCAGAGTGGTCACCTTTAGCAAGCTAGAGTAAATTCTCACGCAAACTTCGCTAAGTTGCTTAATCAACCTACAAACATCAAAAGTATTCATGTTAGCCTCTTCAAGAGTGGCATTATTTCTATACCTCTAACACCACCAAAATGTTACAGAACAAGGTGATGCTAGAGAAACCCCCTAATGTCCTGTAGGTCTAGCAAACTCATGAACCCAGTTCTACACATCGTAATTTGTAAAGAAATCCTACTTTATAGAAAAACCCATCAAAACCCACACTTCAAAGGAAGACACACAGTCCCTGAGGCAATGAAGGACTATTTCTTCATTGGAATTATTGTTTCTTCCTTCAATCTTGACATCATACTCGTGAATAGAGGTATCTTAATTAATCAGGTTTATAGCTTCAAGCGAATCAGATTCGAGCTTAATTCTAAAGTCTACAAGGTCAAGAGAAATCCTCAATCCATGATAGATGGCTGACAACTCAGCCTACATATTCATAGTAATACCAAGAGAGTTCGAGATGCCAATGATCCACATACCACGCTCATCTTGGACTAAGCCACCAAACCCAACTCTCTTAGGGTTTCCAAAGGAGTTGGCGAGCTGCCATCAGTATTGATCTTCAAGCTACCTAACTTAAGGCTTAATCAGCTAGATGAACCTCTCCCTTTGAGTGGTCACCTCTAGCAAGCTTCAGTAAATTCACACACTAACATCTCTAAGTTGCTCAATCAACTTCAAAACATCAAAAGCATTCATGTCAACTCCCCCGAGGTTTGCGTTATTTCTATACCTTCAATACCACCACAATGCACATAGAAAGGAGATGTCAGAGAAAACACCCTCATGTCCTGTAATACATGCTATTTTCGAGTATTAGTTTATTGGAATTTTTTATGGAAAATTCTGGTGTATGGAATATTTTTTAGTTTTATCAAAAAGGAAATGCAAGACTAGTGATAGTAAGGTATAAAAGTGATAAGTGGCCTAAAGGTGAGGGTGAACGCGTGACTTGTGGAGAGTTAGATGAATTCTAGGTCCATAGAAGGCCTAGTTTGAAATAAAAAGAAATATGAGATACATTTGGAAAATGAGGAAATTAGTGATGGGAATTGTGTAGTGTCTTGAGCATAGAGAAATGCCTGAATTGAAAAATTACAACTTTGCCATTACTAAAGTTGACCAAGAGTTGACTGAAGGACAAAATGATAATTTCCTCCTCATGTATGTGTATATACATTTATATTTGAAAGCCATACACATTTCACACTTAGCTCTCTCATTTCTCTCCCACATACTTCCCTCCTTCCCAAGCCCTAACACCACACTCATCCATCCTTCTCCCAATTTCCTTCCACCAAGTCATTCCACAAAGGTTCCAACCACCACTCTCTAGTAAGGGATCCGGTCTCCGATGACTGCCCATCACCGAAAAGAGAAGAATTAAGGTAAGCTCCTCCCTCCCTTATTCTATATGTCATTTTCGGATTTTTTTACATTTAAGGTGGAAATGAGATTATGAGTGAGTATTTGAGCCTGGGAGATGCTCTAAAACATTCTTTGATGTCCAGTTATGAAAATCAAACCAAGATTTGATGGGTGAATCATGATTAAAGTGGGTTTTGAAGATAAGAAAGAACAAAAGGAAAATGTTAGTGTATTTAGAGCAATTTGATGAATCAGGCTTAGAGTCTTGAAATTTGCTTAGGATTTAAGTGTTTTTATGTTGCCTAAACATCAATAATGAAATCCCATTGAAGAAATCAATAATTTTGGTGAAGATTTGAGTGATTTGGAGTCAAACCGAAGCTAGGACGTGGGACTCAATAATGGGCACCCAAGGCGCCACCCAACCAGGCAAGTCATGCTTCAGCCCAAGGTGTGAGGCACCACCACCTGTATGCAAGGTCGAGACTAATCAGGCGTGGGTGCTTAAGCTTGATGTCTTGGGGAGGATTAAGGGTGTTGTGGCGCCCAAGTGCCAAGGCTGGCGCCACAGCTTGAGCATGGTTTCTTTCCATGAATTTGTATGTTGAGATAGTATCTTGTTGTTCCAAAGTTGTGGCATTGGTTTGAGGCAAGGCTGAGGCACCCTAAGGAGGCCGGAAACACTTCAAATCCTAGTGAGGGACTTAACCTTGCCTTTTTTTATGTTTTCTTTTTTAGGATTTTGTCTCCTAGAGTTTATTAAAATGATAGTATGTGACGAATGACTAATTTTTGACATGTATGGATTGACCTTGCAAATGTTAGTAGGCGTATGCTTGATGTTAAGCAAGATGTATGCCATTAATGATGGAAAATCGAATATAGTATTGAATTGTGGTTAGTGTTGAGTTATGTGGTGTGGGATGAACATGTATGCATGTATATTTATACATATATTTTCCTATGAAGACACATACGCATAAATGGCATAAAAGGTTCATAAGATACATACAATAGCTATGAAAATGTGCAATAGGTCAATTTATAAGATTTATGCTATGCTTGTGCGATGAAAAAATTGACTTGGGCATGAGGAGTGCTGTAAAATTGTATGTGCATGTGGTTGTGCCTTGTGTATGTGGCCTTCAGGTAATGTGATGTTGATGTCCTCGTTCTTGGTCATGATTTCTCTCCTTGTAAGAAACGAACATGCATATGTGTGCATGCGTGCGTGTGCACATGCATGAGTGAGTGTACCTTCTTATGAATCAAAACACATGCTAAAGTTGAGTCATGAGTAATGAAATTAAATGTAAAATTTTTTCAAACTTGAGGAACTCAACTCTAACATGTGTAAGAAATGGAATTATGAAAAGAGGCTACAACCGGGGATTTAAGCAATCGTGACAAGAATGGTTTGATGAGATTTATGCTGTAAGGGCATGTGTTGACAGACACATTCCAAGGTTGGCACAAGATACAGAGAAAAATTCATGGTTAATCCACGTGTAGCGAAATAAGGGGGGATATGATATGGCTAGAGAGCCAAGGAACTTTATTTTATAATTCGCATCTCATGTGTAGACGTACATAGTGAGAGCATGTGGCGAAATAAGGATGTACTATGTGATGGACATGAGGATGAGGTATGGGATGATGGAGGATTTGAGAAGAAAGAGTACATGAGATGCTAATTGTATGATTATTTATGATGTGTTGTTATATGTATGTGATAAGTCTAAAGTCCTTGTCATGCTCTCACCCCTAGGGAATGGATGTATGTTATGATGATTGTTTGGTGTATGGTATTTATTTACAATATACACCTATGTGCATGTGACTAAAAAGGAGCCTATGTTGTGATGTTATATACTTAGCTCAGATGTATGCCTTGTTAGTGGTAAGCGGGTGATAGCAAGAACGTGAATTAGGATGAGTAATAAAATAACTGTGCTTGTTAGTATATAAAGTTTAGATTTCACCGCCTCTTGCACTAGTTAAAGAGCTAGCAATGCCATGAACTGTGATGCGATAGAATGATCAAGCATGGTTATTTATAAATCCCCATGTGTTCATGCTTGTATTATATGTAATTTCTTTAGCATGAATAGTCACGTGTTCATGCTAGGGTAGGGCTATTTCTTTGGGTGAGTCAAGTGGACCAAACTCACCCCTTCACAGTCCCAGGTGCCGAAGACCTCCTAGTTCGAGAATGTACGTGCTCAAGGACACCTCCCTTTTGTTTGGGGTAAAGTAGATATCTTTAGATTCATGTCATGTATAGTAATTCTAGAAAAGCTCTATAATCGGGTAGATTACATTACGCTGTATTATATTATCTAAATAATGATGTATGAGAACGTCAGAAATGTAATGGATAACTTGAGAACATGTAACTCTAAGCATAAGAATGCTTTGTACATTTGTATACGCAAGTTTATGTATAACAAGGCAGCTTTATATGTTCCTTTAAGCTTATAAGCTTAATTTGTTTTAATTATGAAACAATAAGAAATTAATGAAAACAAGGGGTTTAGAGAAAAAGATAGGCTTGCGGTGGTGCTGGTTTTGGCCCCGTCTATGCTAGTCACATGCCCGATTTTTGGGTCATGACATGTCCTGTAGGCTTGACAACTCGTGAATCTAGTTCCACACATCATTTATTAAGAAATTCTTCTTTGTAGAAAAGCCCATCAAAGCCCACACTTCATGGGAGGACACATAGTCTATGAGGAAACGAAGGACTATTTCTTCCTCCACATTGCATTATGTCTGAGAAACCATTGGCATCTAGACCACATCTAGCCTTGAAAGAGTCAGTAGGAAGAGCATTATGTAAAGTAAGCCAAATGAACATGCAGATTGATTCAAGCCCGTAAAGTTTCAAAACCCAACTCCACGATGTCTCGCTCATCCCTGGACAGTGTACTGCTTAAAGTTATCCGTACCCTAAATTAGGGTATCTCTAGTATGACTATACAAAGGTAAGGGAATGCTCGTTATCTGGTCCAAGACATTATTAAGAACCACATTAGTAAGACTAGAAGGGTGCGAAGCCCCCCATTTATGTAATCCTTGACCTCAATACTCAAATTAGTTTGGTTAGAGACATTAGGATTTAAACAACATATAAAAGGTTGATTATGAACCCAAATATCATTCCACACATGGATATCAAAGCCATTGCCCACTTTAAAATGGTATCACCATCTTATCGATTGTTGAAGCAACTTTAATAATTCCTCTCCAAATGTATGAATTAGTGCTTGAAGCACTTCCATAAAAAAGGTGGGAATTGCCTAAATAGTTACCCTTAAAAATGGTAAGCCCTTATTCTCCTCATGTGCAATCCTCCACACCACTTTGCCAAGAAGGGAAATGTTAGAGAGCCTTGAATGTTTGATGCCAAGGCCTCCTTAAGGTTTCAAGAAGGCTACTTTTTCCCACTTAACCAAGTGAATTATTCTCCTAAATAAATCTCCTAACAAGCTTACCACTATTATTACACACTTCATTGGGGAACCATAAAGTTTGCATGCTGTAGGCTAGAATAGAAGACCTTCCTAACTCTATTAAGAAACCTTCCATTCCAAGGCAAGTATTCATCTTTTAAGTTACATGTTTGAAATTTTTGCAGTTCACTTGACCCATCAAGATTAGAACACCAAGATATTTGCCAAAACTGTTAGTAATTAAAGGAGAAATTAAAGATGTTCTAAATGACATCCTTGATACTCTTGAGCACACTTGGAGAGAAAAAGACCTTAGACTTGAGATTATTCACTTTGAGCCTTAAAGTGCCATAAAATTCTCAAAGCATATCCTTAAGAATTTGAGCCTGGCTTAAGCCTACAAGAATCCAATTAGTGTTCAAAGGATTTCATTAAATCAAAGGGGTTGATTATATGGAGTCTTTTTCACCTGTGGCAAAAATTATTACAGTACGAGTATTGTTAGCTGTTGCTACAGCCCAACAATGGCCACACCTTCCTCCATGGGTCCCTTAACGAAGAAGTGTATATGACTCCACCATAAGGCTATACTAAAGCCAAGCCAGGGCAAGTATGCAAGCTACTACGGTCTTTATACGGTTTAAAGCAAGCGGACGACAATGGAATGTGGAGCTCTGTTGTAGGTTGCAAGATTTTGGGTTCACTTAGTCCACCTCTAATCAATGTTTGTTTATCAAGACTACCTCTATTTCTTTCACAACCTTATTAGTTTTTGTAGATGACGTTCAGATAACTAGAACTAGTGAGGAAGATATCATTAGTGTTAAGAATTACTTAGGCAAAGCCTTCACGATTAAGGATTTGGGAAACGTTCATTATTTCTTAGGTTTAGAAATTATATGTGGTTCTTATGGAACTTATGTGAACCAACAAAAATATATTCTTGATATTTTATCTGATGGTAGGCTATTAGGCTCAAAACCTGTTGACACACCCATTCTAAGGGATTGCAGGAATTTTACGAAGAAGAATGGTTTGCTAAGTGAACCAGACAAGTATAGAAAGCTTATTGGACAGCTGGTATATTTAAATTTCACGAGACTCGACCTTACTTTTGCTGTTCAACAGCTCAGCCATTTTGTTTGCAGATCATGTCAACACCATTGGCATGCTACCATCCATGTCCTACGCTACTTGAGGGTTGTCCTTCTAAAGGTATATATTTTCTTGTTATCAACTCATTGTAGCCTTCTGCCTTTTGTGATGCAGGGTGGGCATCTTATTCAGACAGCAAGTAATCACTCACGGGCTTTTGCATCTTTCTAGGACTAGCTTTGGTGAGTTGGTGTACAAAGAAGCAAAGAACGGTCTCACATTTGTCTATAGAGGCTAAGTATAGCAACGTGGCTTCCACATTCTGTGAAATTCAACAGATCACCTATCTCCTAATGGATTTTTGTGTTGAGTACAAGTTACCAATCCACCTATGATGTGATAACAAGGCTGTGTTGCATATCATAGTAAACCTGGTCTTCCACGAATGTACAAAACATATTGAGATCGATTGTCATGTGATAAGAGAGAAGTATCAACAAGGGCTCATTGTACCTCATTTTGTTTCCACCCGAGATCAATTAGTTGATGTCTTCATGAAGTCTCTTGCCTGACCACAATTTCAGAGTTTGATGTCCAAGTTGGGGTTGACAGATGCTCATCAACTTCCAACTCAAGAGGGGGTATAGAAGTTTGCAAGTGTAGAAGTTTGTAGTCTATGCAACATAGACAGCACAGTGCCCATCGTTCTTTCTCAATGTTAAGCTCAGGTGTAGGAACGCTTAGTGTTTGTTCTCCACGCTGAGCGTCACAGGAGAAAGTTTGATTACCGTATTGCAACGCTCAGCGTGGAGCATTCAATGCTGAGCGCCCATAGGAATATCGGTATTTATTCTTTAATGGTCTTTGGCAGTTATAGCCGTTGTGTTAGTTATTTTCACAACTTCATATATCAGACAAGAATTACACAGTGAAATTACAATTTTTTTTTTCTGTATCTTACTTTCAGTATCAATAAATCAAAGATTATTTTCTACAGAATTCTATATTTGTTCATAATCAAATTCTTAGAAATGCAAAGGAATATATGATTCTACGTACAAATATGAACCATCAACGAGAGATATTTGTCCTTCAGGGCAAAACAAAAGAATTAAAGCCTTTTACTTTAACATGACTTGTGGATAAAGGAATATTTAGCAAAAAAAAAATACTAATGATTTAGAAAGTGAAAAAAAATATACGGTATTTCAAAAATAAGGTTCTTTAAATTAATTCTTAAAAGATGTTTCTCCTTTAAATTTTGTCATTTAAAAATATTTTTTAATTTAAATCTTTACATAAATTTTTTCTCCAAGTAAACTAAATTTTTTTTAGTCAGCTATTTTTCGAAAGTACTGTTTTGAGTGAGTGAAAAATATTTAAGAATTAAATTGAGAGGTTTTATTTTTAAAAATTGAATTAAAAATAATTTGATATTTTAAAGACTAAATCAAAGGAATTTATGTAAAGAGAATCATATTTGGAAAAATCAAAAAAATATTTCAGATATTGAATCATTGTTGATTTATTAAAAAAAAATAAAAATACCCTTCTCAAAATTTTTTAATTTTTGTCAAAAAAGGCTAAACAAATTATCAGAAAGAAACGGAGTTCCAGTTCTTCTGAAACGCCATAAAATAATTACTCATGGTAAGGGCATTTCCCCCCTTCTTTATGGTGTCTTCGGGTGATTTTAATTTTTCTTGATTTCTTTTATCCATCAAAATGTTGTTCCTCGAGATAGAACTTGACATCATTTTGTTTCAAAAATCGCATTTTAATTTTTTATTGAAATTTAAAATCTGGGATTTCGTCTTTTCAGATGATTTCTTTTCCTTCAGTGTACTCGAATGCCCTACATAGGAGGATCTCTTTAATATTGTCTGCATGTCATTCAAATCCTCAGGCTAAATTTCCGTCAAATTCACGGATGCGCATATCTTCTGTTTGCATTAATACCCGGAGAACAAAATCAACACTGATGTATAAATTATATTGTGTCTGACAGAATATACAACTTCGGTTTGATTTGAAAGAAAACTATATTATATATTTCATCTGGGCCAGCTCATACGCATACATCTGTGACTCTGTGTATATAGAATCATATCTGGAAAATGTAACTTAGTTTTCTTCTTAAATATTGCAGATTCACATTGTGCTTCTCATCAGTAGACAAGGCAAAGTAAGGCTCACCAAATGGTATTCACCTTACTCTCAAAAGGAAAGAAGCAAGGTATTAATCATATTTGAACCCAATAATCATTAGACATAGGGAAAGTTTTGTAAGTAAAGTTTATTAGGTTCTCTAATGAAAGTTGGACATGTGAAGAATTTCTTTTGAAACTCCCAATTATGTATTACTGAATTACAAAACTATTAACTTGGCATGTTCAGAAAGTAAACATTTAAAAACTCTATCTAATTTTTGTTCTTCCTGGTTATCATACCAACACTGAGTTTTCATTCTTCATGTCAGTTCCAAATTCCTAGTACTCTGCAATATCTCTCATCTTGTCATTTGCTTATTGCCATGCGACATGAGTTTTTGTTATTGGTTTTTTCAATTTCATTACATTATTTGGTTGATATGGACTTCCAGAGTCATAAATGGTGCTGAAATTACACTTTCAAAACTTTTGTAATGACCTATTATATTGCTTAACCTGTTTCCTGTTCTGGTCTTTCATTTGTGGTGTTGAATTACAAACCATGGCTTAACATGTTTCTTTTTGTGGTCTTTCAATTTGGAAGGCAATTCGAGAAATAAGCGGGCAAATTGTTCCTCGCACCCCCAAGCTGTGCAATTTCGTGGAGTGGAGAGGACTCAAAGTGGTTTACAAAAGGTAGGTGAAGAATGCTATAACCAAATCCATGGCCTGTAAAGGGGAATTAAAAGTCTTTGCGGTTTTGATTAATGTTTTCAGATATGCTAGCCTCTACTTCTGCTTCTGCATTGATCAAGATGACAATGAATTGGAGACCCTCTCCATTATTCACCATTATGTTGAAACACTCGACCGCTATTTTGGTAGTGTGAGTCTCTTAAACCTTCTCATCCTCAATTCTTAATACATTACCTGCAAAAAAAAAAAAAAAGGCGTGCTTGATTTCTCTGTTACTCATGTTGGCTTTCTTATTAGGTCTGTGAGCTGGATTTAATCTTTAATTTCCATAAGGTACCCACCCTAACCTCAATTTCTTCTTTTCTCGTGTTTTGATCTTGTTCAGAGTTCTGCATGCATTTGCTTTTAACTGTTAGAATTTGCTTTATCAATAGTCTCCTCCAACAAATTAACACTATTCCTCCCTGTGAGGGTCCTTAGGATCTGAGCTGGTTATGAGTAGTTTCCTTGTCCTACCTATGGTGCAAATTCATTAGACAAATCTTGCAATCTCCTGAGAAAATGCTCAAACGTATAATGACAAACTTATCTGATAAATCCATTAATTCTGATGAAAAGTTTAAATACAAATCTTTTGCACAGTTAAAGTCTACTTTGTAGATCAAAATCTGTGAGCATGTACATACATGTATATGAACTTGGAAGTCTTTAATTGAGAAACAGAAGAAAAATGGCTAAAATGTCTCTACCTCCCTCAACTTTCATTTTGTGCCAAGAATTCACCATAGTTAGTTGACCGTCAGTTGACCGTTAACTAAATGCCACGTCATCAGTATACTAGACACCTCAAATATCACGTCAGACATTTTTTACAATTTATTTATCATGTCAGCGCTGCCAAATCGTCACTATCACCATTTGAAGTGTAAAAAATGTTTGACGTGGCATTTGAGTTGTCTAATATACTGATGACGTGACATTAGTTAACGGTCAACTGACGGTCAACTAACTGTAGGGGGTTTTTGGCACAAAATGAAAGTTGAGGGAAGTTTTTTTTTGAGTTTGAAAGTTTAGGGGTTTTTTTACACATAGAGCAAGGTTTAAGGGGGTAAAGTACATTTTAGCCAAGAAAAATGCTATCCTTGTGTATTCAGATTTTGGCCTCAATACAATGATTCAAAGTTAAATTTGATCCTGGCAGGCATATTATATATTGGATGAAATTTTGCTAGCTGGGCATATGCAGGAGACTAGCAAGAGATCTTCTCTCAGACTAATAGCTGCACAGGTATGATTCTTTAAAACACTATATTAACAATTCAGATTACATGCATCCATTGTTTAATCCTAGAAAGTTCAAATGTTCATCATTTAGTCCTTAAATGTTATGAACTCATTAAACAGTTTGTAACTTATAGAGACTAACTCATTCAACAATTAAATTTTAAGAATTAAATGATAAGAATTGTATCTTTTAAAGACCAAAAATATTCAAATGACCCTTCCACAGCTTGTATGTGATCTGTAATCTTTTAAAATATGTTTGGATGGGGGAGAATATAAAAATCTAAATCAAACCTTTCCTTTCTTTCCCTTATCTTCTGCTCTCTTCAATCCAAACACGTAAGCTCTTTTATTATTTTTTGACAAAAATTATGATCTCATTTTTTGAGTTGCAGGAGGACTTGGTGGAAATTGCTAAGGAGCAATCCTCATCGATTAGCAACATTATTGCACAAGCCACCAAATAAGAGCTCCCTTTTTGTTTTTTTATATTACTAAAATGCAAAAGGTTTCAATGCTTTTTCTACTGTATTTGCAGCCAATAATCTGATCATGGTCAGAGTTGAAAATTTGAGACTTAACATTCTTATTGTTTGAGATATTAATAAATATTTCTGAGCTTTTTTCTTCTATTCCTACTACAAAGGAAGACCTGATGGGAATAAGGACAAAAAAGGTAATAGGAGTAAGGATAAAAATTAAAAATTATAGACTAAATTATTAATTTAGTCCCTAAGATTGTAATTTTCTCATTTTAGTTTTTGAAAGATTAAGTATATCAATTTAGCCTCTAAAAGACCAAATCTTTCAGAGATTAAATTGATATGTTTGATCTAAGTATTACATTAAGACAACTATAAATTTTTAAAGATTAAATCAGTAATTTACCAAAGATCGTAGTTTCTCAAAAATTCACAAATTAACTAAGTAGCTGAGCTGTGTTCACCCTTCTTCAAGTTGTAGTCTACATTCTGATTAGTTTGCTCATAGCTGAACACTTTTGCAAATGTTCATACTTGAGGTTATAATTTCATTCAAAACAAAAGTTAAAATCTTCATGTCATAAATTAACGAGAACATATCTGATAGCATGTTTGTCTCTACATGGACTCTAAACCCTAAACCATTAGATCTGCTACTTGTTTAGCAGTAGATCTACTTGTTTAAATTAACAACTAGAAAAATTACAAGAAATAAACTAAAACTAACAAGGGAATTAATTAAAAGCCAGATAAGGTCAGGTATCTAGCTAGGTTGGTAGTGTCATCCGAAAGTGTTGTTCATGTTGAAGGGCATCTTGGCTGTGAGCCCACAAGTAATGGCCTCCGAAGGAATAGCCTTCACTCGATGGACTCCTTCAGCAAAAACCACTCCCATTCCCATATGCAAATGAGGCTCAATGTGGCAATGGAAGGCCCAAACCCCAGGGTTGTCTGCCCTAAACCTAAGGGCAGTCCATCCATAAGGGAACACCACTGCTGTGTTCTTCAATGGAGGGTCCTTCAGATTAAACCGCTTCTCATCTTCACCCTCCCTGAATCTCCCTTCTCCATACCCTAAAACCCAAAAGTCGTGTCCATGCAAGTGCCATGGGTGTATCTCGCTCCCGTTCCCGTTCAAAACGTTGGCGTTTTGGAGTATGACGTCCACAACCTCACCCATCTTGAACACGTACACCCCGTTGCCCGTTTTGGAATTCGGGTTCGCGGGTGGGCTCATGACGTCATACTGGGCCGGGAAGGTCTCGGGCGGGCTTTTCGGGTCAAAGGCGTTCTTGAGGTTGAACTTGAGAGAGGCCAAGTACGGAGTGGAGGGCAGTGCTAAGGAGACGTTGTTGATGGCCCATTTGGTGAAGCCGTTTATCAGGTTTTGTGTGTTGAGGAGGAGGACCCTGCGATGGGCCTGCCTTGGGGGCTTGGGTGAGCCCATTAGGGCAAGCACTTTTCGGGCCAACCCTTTGCTTCGCTCGAAGTCGTTCCAGATAGGAGTGACGGGAGGTGGAGAAGGAGGCAGCTTTGAGGCCGAAGTGGGCTTGTAGTTTAGGATGGCTAGGGCTTGGGTGGTGTTGGGCTTTCTTCCTCTGACGCCGATGGCAATCCAGTAATTTCTGGAAGGGTCTTGGTCTGTGGTTATCAGCACTGAATAGCTCTCACCTGAGTATATGTCAATGTCTTTCACTTGGACTGGTTGCACGTAGTTTCCATCAGCTTCCACCACAACCATTTTGTGATTCTACGTAGACACAAAAGGGAGTTCTTCAATTAATTCATTAATAATGAGGAAACTAACTAACTGCATTAGTTCATAAAACACTCTTCACTAACTAACTGCATTAGTTCCTTTGGGCTGTGTATTCGTGTTCAAAGCTGAACATAAAGGTGCTTCCTCCTAGGTCTAAAATTACAAGACCTTCCATTTCTCCCCATGCCTTACTGATGACAAATTTCATGGTCTTTCGATTCAAGAGCTTATCTAAGAGTCACCATTAAACCCACTAAAGCATTAGTTGCTACGTTCTCTGCTATCTCTCCCTCCTCTAACTTTCCTTGATCCATTAACAATCCCGAACAAAACACCAAGCAAACACTAAACTTAGTAAAACAACGCAAACAAGAAAACTCGTTCAGAAAGAAATTCCTTAACACGTAAGCAATAAGGTGAGCCTAACTCACAAAACTACCTTTAATACAAGGGAATGAATCTCTCCATGCGAGAGAAATGGATAGTCCCCTTCCCAAATCAAAAGTTATTCCATTATGCAACGTCAAAATGGGCAGCCTAGCCTAACTATTAAATGGGCCAAGGTGGGCTAGGCCATTTGACAAATAGGTCGGTTTTCTAATATCTACAATTGTTTGTTATGGTCTGCAAGCATAAATGAATTGGACTGTGGGCCATTTAAACAATTTTTTGTTAAATAACTAAACACTAAAACTTTTTTTGTAAAAAAAATTTAACAATCTTTATCAAGATAATTTATACTTGTAAAATATTACCTTTTTAGTGTTTTTAAATCACTAGTAACCTTAACTTTTAATAATATACTTTAAATCAATTATAATATATGTAAATTTAAAATTTCTATGCTCATTAAAAAAATTACAAAATTTTTTATATATAAATTTAATACTTTTATTGAATATAATGTTATGAAAATGAAAAACATGATAAAATAAAAATTTCGTATACAAAATAAATTAAATTTTGTAAAAAAAGAAAGCGATTAATTGCAAACAACTCATCTCTAACTCATTTGGTCTGTATGCTAAACAAATTAGATTATTTAAGCATGTTTTTAAACAGACCAAATTATTTATAACCAAACTCACCCAATTAGCAAGCTAAACAAATCGGCTTGTGGGCTATGACTCGTTTTAACATTACTAATAGGGATAAAATTGTAGAATGGGTTGAGCTTTACAAGGTTAATAGTAAAATAGAGTATTCTATTAACTTTGTAAAGCTCAACCCATTCTATAATCTTATCCTTATTAGTAATGTCAAAACGAGTCATAGCCCACAGGTCGATTTATTTAGCTTGCTAATTGGGTGAGTTTGGTTATAAATAATTTGATCTAGTCATTAACCATTTTAATATCTAAAATTTGAAACTATTACAAAATGATCCATTTACTCATCACCTCTCTCATGGTAATAAACAAAAAGATCATTTTGTGTAACGATTTTAAAATTTAAAAATTAAAATGGTCATTCACCTCAACATATTAAGTTATTATATCACTCTCATGCCAACAGATAACGGTACACATCAATAAATAACATAGATTGTGACAACAAAATTGACAAATGAACCATTTTGTATAATATTTACAAAATTTAGAGACTGAAGTACTTAGTCTCATCTTTCAAAAATTAAACTATCACTAAAATATACTTTTCAGAGTGTGAGTTTACTCTAATAAGTATGTATAGGTGAGATTAGGCTAAACAAGATCTTTATTATACGCTGAAAATTTTAACCTAACTCAACTAGAGTGCTAAGCTAGCCAAGTCAACATGAGCCACTGATTCATTAATCCTGGTTACCCCTTTTGTGAAATTGGTGCAATGAAGCACAGCCTAGTCATGGATGGAATATAATCATAAATCATAGTCACCAGAGATAGCGGAAGAGAGAATCCTCCACTAGCTCCTCCTTTTTGGCCCTTTCCTTCGTCTTATTGTATCCTTTTTCAGCGGCAGGTACAATCCCAGTGTACCCTCCCAAACTAATTTCACAATCCCCCACCTCACTGTCACTACGGACCGCAACACTGAATCAGAACCTTCCCAGCTTTTTCTTACCCATCTCTCGCGCGCCAACCGAAACGTACCGACATTCGGAAAAATACAGTGTGAAACTGAAAGTACGATAATGCCCCGTACCAGCCATGGTGGTTAATGGCTTCCAAAACAGGGAACGCGCCAAATGAAATTATAAAAGACCAAACTTCTTTTTTAAGTTACTTTTTTTTATAAATTTTTATTTTTAATTTAATCTCTTATAAATTGATATGTTATCAATTCAATTTCTTATAAATTTTTATTCTTAATATATTCTCTCATAAATTAATATGTTATTAATTTAGTCTCTCATATATTTATATTTTTAATTTAGTCCCTCATATATTTATATTTTATTAATTTAGTCCTTTTATCAAAAGTTGTGAGCATCAAAAGTTATGATTAACAAAAAAAAGACTAAATTGATAATATATCAATTTGCGAAAGATCAAACTAAAAATAAAAATAAGTGAGAGTCTAAATTAATAACAATCAATATATGAGGGACCAAATTGAGAATGAAATTTTTTGAAGGACTGAATTAATAACATATTAATTTATGAAAGACTAAATTAAAAATAAAATATATGAAAGACTAAATTAAAAAATAAAAGGACATTTATTAAGGATCAAAATAAAATTTTAGTCAACTATAAAATACCATTCATATGGTCCACAGCGAAGAAGGAATTTTTATAAAAAAAAAAATCCTAAAATACATTATTAAGTGACACAGATACTCAACTGAGATTCTTAAAATGAATGTATAACTTATATATTTATTTATCTATGTTATAATCAGCTAGAATATTATAGGTACTCAAAAAAATTATATGTATCGCCTTGTTATAAAATGTTGTTTAATAATTTTTAATCTTTAAATTATATTTTTAGAATAACTCAGCAGACAAAATTTTACTACCAAAACAGTAATACAAACCGCTAGTATTATAAAATTATCTCTAAAATAATATTGTACAATTTATTATATCCTCAATTTTGAAAGTCAATAATAAGTCCCCTTAAACTTTCATTTTTGGCACAGTATAATTCTTTTGCTGACTTTTTCATTGAAAATCCATACAGGCTTTAAAGAACCAAATTCGCAAATTCTATTTACCATCTAAAGTGACAATTAACAGTTTGTCATTTTATCTTACTTTTTGCTACAGAGTTTTTTATGATGATAAATTATATGTAGTTTTTGTTAACAACTTTTTTAACCTACAAAGATAACTAATATAAAAGATTTAAATTGAAAAAAGTTAATGAAAATTTTTTATTGGACAAAAATATAAAATTAAAAAAATTATTACTAATTTCTTAAAATTAAAGAAATAAATTACACAATTCCTAAATTATGAGGGTTATTTATATTTCCACCTTTAAATTATATATACTAAGCATAAAACTTACATACAATTCTTTATATCTTTATTATCATGTTTTTTTATTAAAAAAATGACATGTGTAAAAAGTTATTGAAAAAAAAACTAATTATGCAACTTAAGTTATAAAAAATATATAATTATCTTTTAAAAACTATACACTTATTTTATTTTAATATATTTATCATATTTTTATTAAAAACTTTAATAATAAAAATATAAAAAACTGAATACTTAATTTGTTTTTGACATAATGCAAATAATGATCAGTGTTCAGAGAATCAGATCGAACCGATCAATTCAACTGAAAAATTAATGAATCGATTAATAAATTGGTACAATTTGAACCACTGAATCGGTAAAAAACCAATCAAATTAATAAAATCGACCGGTTCAACTAGTTTAATTTTTTAATTTTTTAAATTTTCATTGAATATTATTTTATATTTTTAAAAAATTTTCAAAAATTTTAGTTATTAAGAGAAGATTTAAAATTAATATATATATATATATATAATATTTTAATGTTATATATTATATAATTTTAATATTTTAATATCTGTAAAACATGGATAATAATTATGCAACTGGAAAAAAGGAACATACCCCAATGGCTAGGTTGAGAGAGGCCAAGGCAGTAGCGCTGGCGATTCTGAGTCTATAGGTTTTGTTTGGAAGGACATGCAGAATCTGAGGAGCGCATTGCTCGTTGCCTCTGAACTTGCACTGTGGTAAAGTGCTGTTTGTCAAATTAGCTGCCATGGAGCAATTGAACTGTCCTCTTCCATTTATAAGCAAACTCTACAACACAACCCAACAAGTACGTTAGCTCATAACGAGGAATTTGGAAACATCATTCTAAATTCCAAACAATCATTCATTGCCATTCCAATTTTTTAGCCAGATCCAATTGGCTGGAATCGGCCATTGCTTTAATTTGATTGATTCAAAACATCAATTGATGAAAATTGATAAATTGATTTTTGTAAAAAAAAAATAGAAAGAAATTATTATTTACAAATTACAATTGTTTCTCACACTATGTGACCTAGCAAATTTTATTTTTTTACATTTTTTATTCTTCTCTTTTCTACTATATTTTTTATTGTTAATTTTCTATAATAATATTATTTTTGACAAAAAAATAAATAAGTGACAAGAAAATAATGAAAGAGCAATTACAGAAATATATAATAATATAAGTTTAATAATATTAAGTATGAAAATATTTATTTATTTATTATATTATATATTTTTAATATAAAAATTCTATATATAATTATTAACAGTTCAATATCAATTTAATCACGATCAATAAATTATAAATCGTTATTTCTATTAATTTAATGATTAATTTAATTTTTAAAATATTAATTTAAAATATTATTTTCAATTTATTAAAAATTAATAGTTTATATTTATGATAGACTAAAACTTCACTTTAATCTCTCACCTGATATCTCTTTTTTTTTTATTTAGTCTCTCACAAATCCATCATTTTTATTTAATTACTTATAAAATTTCTATTCTTAATTTAATTCTTCACACATATTTTTTTAATTTAATCATTTATAAATGTCTTTTTTTTTTCAATTTGATTTAATCACTTTCATTATCAATTTGGTCTTCCGCGTGCATAGATGGTCAGAAAGAACTGACCCACCTCGGCAGCTGTTGCCACGTACGACTGACCATTCATTTCCACTTGCTTTTAAGTTTTAACTTTTAACCCATAAAAGGGTATATTATAATAAAAAAACTATTTCATCTATATATTAATAACAGAAATGCATTAAATTAATCACCTTTTCTCCACTGAAAATCTATATTTCAAATACAAAATATAACTTTCTTATTAAATTAACGACAAGACTTTCAAAAACTTTCTTTTTATTTTTTATAAAAAAATTAATATGCAAACTTTTTTATAATTTAATATTACATGTTATTAAACCTTTTAGAAAGTTTTAAAAACAATTTATAATTTTATTAAAATAGATTTATTATTATTGTTGTTGTTATTATAATTATTATTAAAGTGAAATTTAGAAATAAGCTTCCCCTCACTATGCAAACCTAACCACAAAATAAAAGTTGATCAACGGAAATTAGGGCAAATTATTCATTCTAGAAATTTTTTTTATTTACCAAAATAATCTTTAACAACAAAAGATGCAATATTTAATAACAATATGTTTTGTGATTTAACAATAAAAATAATAAAATTAAAGACAATAAAATATTTTAAAATTTAAGAGGTGTGAATATATATATATATATATATATATATATATATATATAAAGATATTATCTTCAAATTTAAATACTAAATAATTAAGAAGCATTGAGAGTTATTAAACACTTAATAAAAATAAAAAACAAACACACTTAATGACTTGAAATCTGAATCAAATTAAATATTTATTAAATGTAAACAAATACCCCTAAATTAATGTGCTTGGTTTTTGAAAGATAAAATCAATAATTTGTTTTAAAAAGTAATAACTAACTATTTTATTAATTTGTTTGATTGTACCTGAGGTTCACCAATCCAACGAAAGGGTTTCGAAGTGAGGGCGACTTCTTGTTCATGAGAGCTTTGGTGCCACCAATCACTGAGTAAAAGGTTAAACTCTCCATCGTAATGGAATGGCTCCTCCTCGCCCTCTCCCACTTCCACTATCAGAGACCCATACAGCCCTGCTGATCTCTGCATCCCGTAGTGTCCATGATAAAAGTATGTACCCGCCTGCACAGTATATATTCTCATCCATCACTCGCCACCCATTAATAACATTATCAACTAATTTTACTTGTTTTCACCGTTAATTTTTATAATTAACAATTTAAATTTTGAGATATTATTTTTTAAAATAAGTTAAAATATAAAATCAAAATATTAATATAGACTGTTAATTACAAAATCAACTGTTCACGTGAACCAAAGAATTCGTTTCCTATGCCTATCATTATTCCTTTGACTACAATTTTATTTTGGTGATTTACAATTTTATTTTTTAATGTGATCCCTCCTTTTTTTTCACAATTTATTTTTTTAAAGATTGATTGTTATTTACTTTCATCTTTCATAAATTTTTATTTTTAATTTAGTTTCTCGTAAATTGATATAGTATCAATTTAGTCCTTTTGTGCAAACTAAAATTTTTAATAGCTACAACTTTTGATAGATAGACTAAAGTAATAATATATTTATTAATTTATGAGAAACTAAATTAAAAATAAAAATTTATAAAAGATTCAATTAAAAACAAATATCTGCAAATGATCAAAATAGAGTTGTAGTCATTTTCTTTTATAGGGGATGGGAGTCTTATTTTTACCTTACTATTAAAGCTAAAAGATATTTGATGAAGTAGAAAAACTACTTCATAAGGTAAATAGTAATATGATTGATAGATTAGACTTTGCAATTTTTACATCAACTGCAAAATATTCAAATTTCTTTTATAGATATACAAGAAAACAATTTAAAAATTTATAATGAATTGCACTAATTTTGTTTAAAATTTAATTAAATTATATCTAACTTATTTAAAAATTACATTTGAATGTCCGGTGTTCCAATATTTATTGTAGAAGTTTTTCTTCTAATTTATTTTTTGACAATATAAAATTTTGATTTCATTCTTATTACGACAACAAAGATAATTAAGTTAATGTTAAAATTTTAACATAATACTGTAATTTCATTTTTCATAAAAATAACGAAAACTAGTTAATTTAATTTTAGAAGGAATACATTTATTATGTAAAATTTTAATTTCATAAACAAGATAAAAAAATACATTAAAATCAAAGATTTTTACAGTAAATTTTAAATATACAGGAGAGCTAGATGTAATATTTTTTCTAAAAAAATTATATATTATTCAACAAAAATTAAGAAAAGGTATAATTCTTTCAAAACACCAACATAAGTATATCAAATATCCTGTTTAGTTGAAAGCTACAAGCACTACTCTATGAAAATTTCCGAATTCATAGAAAAATAATATTAGAGCTAATTAAATTAGAATTTCGGTTTATTTTAAATCATTTTCTTTTATTAAGTAGTGATGGGATTTGCAATACCTTGTCAACCACAAATCTGTAGTGAAAAGTCTCTCCTGGGTTAATAGCACACTGAGAGATCGAAGCAGTTCCATCTGCCCATGGAGTTCCCTTCTGCAATTAAACAAAACACCAAAGCATTACAGATTTGAAACTTTTTTTTTTTTATAAAAGATAGCAAGAATAATATGCCATGTCATTATTAAAAAATTAAATATAATTTAAAATATCATGTCATATCTCATAAGCATTAGAGTGCACTCTGCCGAACATTCATATTATATAGGGTAAATTACACTCCTTTCCTTCTCTCTTCTTAATTTTTAAAATTATACTTTCCTCCCTTCTATTTTTAAAAATACACTTCTTTCTTTTTATTTCTTGTTCAAAGAAGTTCATCACAATTTTTTTTTTTATATTTGATAACATAACACCATTTATTAACTTAAATATATATTGAATATTTTCTACAAGAAAATAAAATACTTGTAACATCTTATTTTGGATTATCGTAAGAAATGGTTTCACTATATGTAAAAGTTGATGTTCTTAAATTAATAAAAGGTTCGAATGTCAAAAAACCATGTTGTTATAGATCTCTCTTAACAATAATATAAAATTGGACTAAAGTATATATGTTATAGGGAAAGGATTGTATATTTTGAAAGAACAAGACTTGGCTCTAAAAGTTTACAGTTTATTTTAGAGAGTAAATTACAAATGTAGTCTTTTACTCTCTTATTATATAGCATTCACATGAGAAGGCTCAAGGGAAGTGTGAAAATGAAACCTGTGTGATGCCGTGCCAGTGAAGAACGACGCCCTCGGTGGAGACCTTGTTGGTGAGGGCGACGGCGATGGTGTCACCGGCCTGAGCTCGGATGGTGGGGCCGGGATACTGGCCGTTGATTCCCATCACAACGGTCTCCACGCAGTCTGGAGAGCCATACATGTACTCCACGGCCCACCTGTAGTGCCTCACTTTTGCTGCTGCGACTGATAATGGTAAAGCTTGAAACAAGCAGAACCATATCAAACACACAGCAATTATCTCTGATTTCACCCTCATTCTATGCTCCTTCCTGCACTTCACTTTGGTAAGGAAATACAAAAGAGAAAAGAAAGAAACAGAAAAGGAGGAGGCTCAAAGGAAAAAGGTGATGAGGAAGGAAGTTGTAATATGGTATTATAATTTCAAAGCTATATATAGAAGACTTCCCAGATATTGCTTGCGTGGTCTTTTATTCTTTTTTCTTTTTTTTTTTCGTATTCTTTATTAGAAGCAATCTTATTTGAAACATTGTCGAATAAGAATTTGAACATTGGTTTATCCACTGTTTAGATAATCGAACTAAATAGATCAGTTCAACTAAAAAATAAGTAAACTGGTTAGGGAATTGTTTAGTTTGGAACAGTGATACAGTGAATGTTTGAACTGATAAAAAATTGGTCGAATCAGTCTCTAATTAGTAAAACTAATTGGTTCATTTTTTTTTCAATTTTTGAATTTTTTTTATCTTTTTTTTATTTTTACTGAATATTATTATATATTTTTAAGAAATTTCTAAAAAATTAAGCTATTAGGAGATAATCTATGATTAGTATAAATATATATCTGTAACATGGTTATAATATTTTAATATTATATATTATATATTTTAATATATTTGAAGTACCACCGGTTAGATCATAGTTCGACTATTGACTCTTGCATCAGTGTTTCAACCTGTTTAATGACTAGTCTAATTTTCTTAACCTTGAGTTTGTCACATTATAAAGGATTAGAGGAGGGGGCATTTGTTTGTACTTAATGAGAATTTGATTTTAATTATTTTAGATTTCAAACTATTAAACATTTTTTTATTTTTATTAAGTGCTTAATAGCTCTTAATTATGCATCATATTTAATTAGATTTCAGAATAAGTCTAAAAGCTTTTCAGACATTAATTGTTCTAAATATATTTTTTATTGACATGTATTTAATATCTATAGGTTTTGAAAAAAACAAAGTCTTAAATTATTTAGTATTCAAATTTAAAAATAAAACCTTAATATTTTTATGTGTATTCACTTTTGGAATTATTATTGACTCTCTTGTACTAATTGGCACCAGATGGATATCATCCACGAGATCCCCTGTTAATTAAAAAATAATAATTTTGAGAAAGTGTTAAAAATTTTATCTATCAAAAATAAGCATATGAATAGAGAAAATACCTCTAGTATCTTTAAATTTATTTGTAATTTTAATACATATATTTTAAAATATGATATTTTATTTTAAACATATTTAAATTATAAAATCACACATTATATATTAATTAAAATTCATTTTTGAAAAAGTTGTGATATGTTAAATTTCTATTATATATGAGATATTCAATTTCTATTGTGATAAATCTATATACATACATATATATATATACATACACACACACAGACACAGACACACACACACATACACACACACACACACATATATATATATAGATATATATATATATATATATATATATATATATATATATATATATATATCATGCACAAAATTTAACTTTCATTTTCCCTATTTCTAAAGCATACTTTTAATTAATTTAACATTTAATATTTTTATATTTTATGATATTAGAAAATAAATTATTATGTTTTGAGTCTATATATCAAAATTATAATTAAGATATCATTAAAAATATTACATGTAGTTTTTTAAAATAAAATTAATTATGAACCAATATATAAGTATAAGGACTAAGGTGATTGTCATTGAAAGTTTCTTCTTTCTTTTGGTGAACTACAAGATTGTCAAGATTTCAATCAAAATCTTAAATTTTACAATCTTCCAATTTTAAGCAATTCAAACGATCTCAATCTTATGTAAAATCTGAATTTGCAAAAATCTTAATAGAATTTCGAATTAAATCTTAAGATCTTACAATTTTACTATTTTGTTAACCTTATAACATTTTAGATTTTTGTCTTTTTTTATTTGTTAATATGTTTCTAATATATTAAGTCAATTATGATAAAAAATTAAACTAACTTAAATTTCTACTAATATTACACAATTATAATTTTACCACTCATAATTTATTTAATTTTTTTATTTAGTTTAGTGAATGCTAAAGATATTATAGTAGGTTTTAAAGAAGAAAATGTTTATTAGGTGAAAAAGAAAAGTTTTCAAAGACAATAGGAAGTGAGGGGCTACTATCTATATTTCTCTTTATTAATTGAATGTTTTCAAATTTTATATAACAATATTTCTTCTTATTGTTACAAAGTGTCTTATTTATTATTATATTTTGGGTCATATTTATCGAAATTATACATTGATTGATTATTTTTAATATCATATTATACTTATTTCTAATTTATATATAAGTAAATTTTTAAATATTATATTTCTTTAAAAATAAGATCTACTAATTTTTAATTCGATCTATTTTAACCATTAACAATTTTTAAATAAAATCTATCTTACCGACATCCTTGGTGAACCATGTGTAAATGCAATTAATGGGCGAAGATGTAGTCAACGCAAGCAAATGACTTGCGTTTACTAAGAATTTTTCGTTCCCATACAAAGTTTCAGATGCACGTGTATATATTTGATACACGATGATCTATCAATCAATAATTGAATTTATTTTAAAATCTCTCATTTTATCTACTAACACTAAAAAAAAATAAATTTCACCAGAAAAATAGAACTTTTAAATGTTACAACCCCGTATTAAGTTAAACAAACATGAAAAAGTGTCAAATAATAGTTAAACAATGGGTTAAAGCCAAAAAATAAAAAAAGAATTAGTCAAGGATAAAATTTCTAACCTTTTATTTAATAATTGAGCCATAAATTAGCTCCTTTCTTAATGCAAAATTAGGAACGCACACGCTATATTAAATGATTTAGAATCTTAAATTCATAATTAATAAAATTAATGACAAGAACTTAACAGTGAGTTATAAACGAAAGAATTGTCTAACTGATCAATGTAGGCAACATAGTCTTTGAACAAAATTAAAAAAAAAATGGGGAAAGATATTTCAATCTGCAGAAATTAATAAACTTAGATTTTAAAAAAGTGGTAATCCTTCACTGAAGACTTAGTTGTCGTTTACTCAGTCATATGTGTTTGAATTTAGTCGTGAACAATAATTCAAAATACATTTCACACTGTCCACACCGTTATAAAATGCTAACGACAAAATTTGTAGTTCAACATATATTTTTTTCAAGTAAGGTTTTAGGTTCAAGTTTATGAATTGAGAAAATTAACACCGAAAATTTTTACATTTTTTGTGTTTTAATTTAATTCAGATCATATTAATCGGAATTTAGTAGATTTTTAGATATTAATAGTTTAAATAAAAAAACTAATGAAATTTATACCTAACATTAACTACCAACAACAGTAGAGATTGTCTAGAGTCTGAACTGTCAAAAAGGTAATAGTACAATTCCTATATATGCCAATTGGATGAGAGTTCTATCGTTTGTTTTAAAGGCTTTTTTTTTAAGTTGAAAAATATAATCTTGTTTAAAATATTATTAAACATTGAACGTGAATACATCTCTTAACAAATATTCAAGTATTAATTTGTCACCTTATAACGGATTAGTCCCTTCCGTTAGAATTAACCCTGATTGATAGAAAATTTTATTGTTTACACCCAATAAATTTGAAAAAAAAATCTTTTATTTTGTCAAATGAGAGAATATTTTTCATAAAACGAAAACTAATGAAATTTATAGGTACATCTAAAAGTCTAACAACTTTATTGCGAGGAGTTTTTCAACAAGAGCAGGAAACACACATTTAAAAGAAATAATCTTGTAGAAAAAAGAAACAATTATTTGGAATACTGAAGAAGTAAAACAAGGCCAAAAAGAGAAGGTCAAACATACCATTGAAGAAGTATGCCATGGCGCAACTCGAAGGCGATGGTAAACTTTTCAACGACTGGGGCTCACGTTTCGTCGTTTTGTGAAAAAAATGGCTCAATTTGATCTGTTGTGTTATGAAAATGAAAGGAGATTAGGAATTTAAAATTCATGTTAATGACAATCTGCGAAATATTGCTGTTAATTTTTGATAGATTGAGTGGTGGTTTTATAACTTTAACGACATTTTAAAAATTGTTAAGTTCTTAAATTCGAAACTGAAGTCACGGCCTTCTAGTAAGTTCTTAAGACCGTTGTAAATTAAGTTCAAAGACTTAATAGTGGTTAATTGCATAACTTTAACGGCGTTTTTTATATTGTCGTAAGATTTATATTTAATGACAATTTTATGTTCTCGCAAATAAGTAACTGCCATTCGATTACAACTTTTTTTTTTTTTAGTGTATCATTGTTTATTTTGCAGATTTGTTTTTTGGTAGAAACAAGAGGAGACAACAAAAAAAAAAAGCATACTAACTCCTAACAAAATTTGTAGAGATGCAATATGCTAGAATGGCTAAGGAAATATCCTAAGGCAGATCATCTGAAGTTCACAATGTAGAGTTTCTAGTACCCAGCTTGGCAAGCAAATCAACACACTAATATAATAATAGTATATAATAGAATATAAAGCAAGCGATAAGGTCATGACGAATTTGATTAGCAAAATTTGATTTAGTATCTGGTTGAATGATAAGAGAATATAAAGCAATTGGAGCTTGAATTTAATTTGCAAGATTCGGCATTTTTTTAAAACAAAATCACCTTGAGAAAAAATTATCTTCATTGCAAGAAAATCATAGATTAGGGACAGAAAACTTCATTTTTCATTGGCGAAAATTCTGTCTTTGGTTATTCAAAGACAAAATTAAGACAAAAAAAAAAAGTTCATCTGATGGTGACATTGCTAAATTTTGGGACAGAAAAACACTTTCTTTGCTAAACTTTGGAACAAAAAATTCTATTTCAGAACAATTTTCATTTTTGAATAAAAATTTTTTGCACAAAAAAAAAACCTTGATCCTTCTCTAAATTTGAGTGTGCATAGTGTCACAACCCCTAAATAGGGCACGTGACCGGCACGTTAACTAGGGAAAAGTTATCCCTAGACCGAAAGCTCACTACATTGGTCAATACAACTTAGAAGAATTTTCTAACACAGATACATAACTATCTCAATAAGCATAAATATACCAAGACCAAGGATGCTTATGTAGCTACAGAGCATACAAGAAGATATAGACAACAGAACGGAACTAACCCTGATACCTAACCATGAAAACTGAGTCACACTCCACAGTATTGTTCGGGATGGATCGTCCTCAAACTTGCATGTGTGGTACATAAAAAGAAGGTGAGTGCAAAATACGTAGCAAGAACTAGCTTACCGTACTCATAATTCGTTCACAAAACTTCTAGTACGTTTTTAGGCCTCCTATTGACTACAGAGCTAAGAGTAGGAGTTGTTAGAGTCAAAGTCCTTTTCATGTCATACTCCTTGGTTGGGTGATGAAAAATTGCAACAAATATTCAAAAGTGTGTCTTATCATATATTGATAATGAAGTCTCTCATGAGACATGGAGAATTTTGGCTCGACATCATATTATGGGCCAGGAGATTTGTGTAGTTCATGGAGCGAAGAAATTGGATATGTCCACTTATGTATAATTTATGATGATTTGGCTTAAGTGTCGAATGCGTGGTCTTTAACATGTGTAAGATCCCAGTAAATAATAGTGTACCCTCATTATAAGAATTAAAGGGTGTATAATCAGTGAGGCCATGGGAAATAGAGATGAATGCATGGCACCGATCGAGAGATAGAAAGGAGAAGAGTAACATTCCTTTATCAGGGTCCCCCAATAATTGTATCTAGATGAGACGAGTTATGCCATGATTATATCTTGGCATGGTGTTGTGGTAATGAGACCCAGGATTTTGGGGTGTTCTCTCTACTAACTGGAAATATGGAGGATTAGTCATGTAAAGTAGTAGCTTAAAGCATGACGAGACAAGTGGATCAGACCCTACCATAACTAGGGGCATGATTATCTCAAGAGTTCAAAGGACATGGAAACCTAAGAAAATAGAGATCAAAGAGGACTAAGTGGTTCTCTAAGGGGGTGATTGACCACCCATTCTTGCATCATGTATGTTTCGATGTGAGTAGTGAAATGAGTTCAACGATACTCGTAGAGGATGATGGAAAACTATAGATATATATAGTAGCTATGTTTCAAAGTGTAGGCAACATGTTACCCGAAGCGTAGAAGATAAAGTTTACATGACAGGGAGTACCACAGTAGATGATGGGACATGGGGACGTAGTACAATTTAGGGGACGGAAATGAATATGTACTTTTGTATACACACATGCATAATTAAGCCTTGCGACTAAGGAGACATTGCTTGTAGAAGCTATGTACGATACATTTCTATTGTACGGTTGTGTTAAGGAAGGGAGAGCATCATAGTGGTGTATTCTAGGGTGAGACTAAATGACGTATCGTCGGGAGGTTTATTATGGGAGACAAAGTAAATCCATGGCTACATACCCCCTGGGAGAACCTCTTTGGCACACCTTGTAAGAACTCATATACTTGGATTACATAAATATGTGTGAAGGAGAATGTTGTATATTGGAATGATTGATCGATAAATTGTTGGAATTCGTGTTTCTCATGTCTGATTATTTGAATATGATGATATGTTTGAATTAGACTCAGTGGTGTACTCCTAAGGCTAGAGAGCGATATTTGCTGAGATAGAGCATATAGGTCGGGACTAAGAGAGATGCACTTGGGAGTCAGAGAATAGGCTTGGTAGTACACTCTTAGGGTTGAAGAAAGACTAATGCCAGAGGGAGTGCATAGGCTAGGACCCAGTGGAGGGTATATGAGGTCATGGGTTTGGTAAGTACTAGTGGGAGAGCACAAGCCAAAGGTAAAGAGTTAGTAAATGCTAAAACCACAACAAGAGCCAGGAATAAAGGGTGCCCATGAGTGACAAACCTCATGATTTGATGATCACCTATGGGTGGCCTTTCCCTAGAGAATATCTTTGAGCTTAAGGGGGAAGTCTGGGTAGGACTTTACTCTTATTCTTCTGGAAGGATGTATGTGAGATTAAATCAGTCTAATTGCTCTTAGACAAAACCCCCTTGAGATCTGTGGTTTTTGTACCGCTGTTGAATGAGCCCAAAGTCATGGGATGCAAAGCATCAATTCAATGGAGATGGTAGGAACTAGAACAAACATTAGAAAACACTTTGACTAACATTGGATTGCATTCCTTAGCTATAGAAGAGTTCCAATTGAGCACTTTATATCTATCCTTGGGAATTCCTTGAAAGATACAAATAGGTATCTCCAACGATAACAATGTGGTTCCGAAAGATTCCTTATACATTGAAAGGGTAAAGTATGAGTGGAGACAAGGAATGAGCCTCAGTAAGCAAAAATATAAATGCATTTCGAGAACTGAATAACACCTTTGAGTTGAGATATTCTTGTTAATGAAATTCGGGGACTGCATTTCTATAAAGGGAAAGTATTGTAATACCTCTGGTATTATGGTATAGTTAAAAGTACATAAATTTGTGAGAGTGAAAATTTTTTGCCAATTAAGGAGTTTCGACTAGAGGAATGAAGGATGCTAAAGTTTAATAAAGATTAAGACTTACCCTCGGTCGAGTAAATTGTAACAAAGAAAGGGGGAATATATGTGGTGAGTGTAGGAAGTACGCTTGACGACTAAAATGAAAAGAAAAGAAAATATAGAGTACTCTTAAGAAAAGATCAAATTAGTACTCATGAGAGACAATAGACCTTATGAGAATAAAATCATAAGGCTAGTACCTTAAGGATGCTGGATATGAGGCTAGAATAGTTTTTGTGGCACCGAGAGGGACTAAAGTGAATAAATGTGGGATTTTGGTATTTTAATAAAGAAGGGATGTGATAATGTGTATTTTATGGAAGTGTAATTGGGTGCCCTATTTATGATCAAGTTTTCCCAATTCCTTTGCAAGGCCCTAATTTTACCAAAGGGACCTAATTGAAAGGAAGGAAAATAGTGGGCCCACATCACACCCACTCAAACACCCATCATCATCTTTCCCATTCATTTCTCTCTTCCTCTCCTATAGCTCTCTTTCTCTCTTTCGGCCAGCATTTTCAATATCTTCTCTCCATATCCGTCCATGCTAATAACTTAAAGCAAGAAGCCATGGAAACTTAGGAGGTTTTGTAAGCAAGTATTTTCTTCTCCTTCTTCTTCTTCTTCCTTTTCTTTCAAGAAGAAAACCCTAGGTTAGCAATTTGGAAAATTATGTATAATGTTGCTATGGATCAATTAGTGTGGTGTTGTTGTTCTAAATTGATGATGAAGAAAACCTCTTTTGGTAAATGTGGTTAGATCTTTAAGAGAAAACTTGAGTTGTTTAAGAATGAAATTAGAAATAAATTTCTTGAATCTTTTCTTCTTGATTGTGGCTTCAAATTTAGTTTTGGCGCTGATTATAGTGTCTTTAACATACCTAAAAGCATCCTAGAGGAACCCATGAAAGATTAGGACCAGAGGAGGGAAGTTTGGCCAAGGATTGAGGCATTTTCAAGCTCTATCCATGGTTTCCCAATAGCATGGCACCTAGGCACCAAGGTCTTGCAGTCAAGGGGTGTGGGAATAAAGGGTGAGGTGCCCAGGCTCCAGCCTTGGCAGAAAAGGGGTTGCAGTGTTGGTTTTGTTCTAACTCAGTTTTCAAATGGTCATAACTCTTTCATCTGGACTTCATTTTTAGCAAGTCTTATATCATTGGAAAGATATTTGAGTCTAATTTTTAATGGTATATGTTTCATTTAAAAATTCTTTATTATTTAAGAGTTATGACCAAAGGAGTGATCAAAGGTTAGAATTAGTGGTAAGGATCTCCTTATTTTATGATCTTGACATGTTCTTACATGGTTATCTTATAGGGATGAACTCTTTAATAAGTCTTCCACATCTTTTGACGATGAAATGGTTGGCTTGGAGTAAAGGCGAGGGAATTCTCCACCATGTCTCTTTGATTTTTATTTCAAAGAATATTTATTTGTGTCATTGGTGATATGTGTGAATTATTTTGATATGGCAATCTAAATGTGTATAGGAACATAAGTATGAAATCCTTCATGTATAAAACATATAGGGAGAATTTAATTGTAAGCATGGAAAGTGAGTAGCCAGCTAATTTTTGGGGTTCTTGCACATCTTTTAAGTTGCATTAAAGGATGCTTATATTTTGATTTGTGATGGATGAAATTGTGGAGATTTAGAGGCTATTTAATCTAGCCTATAAGTATGTCTTTACTCTATGCTTGTAATTGAGCACATGAATGATGTACTTGTGATCAATTTAAATGTTTGGAAACCTTTTTGGGTTACCATGGGAGTGGAGAAATCCATATAGGAGGAAGAGTATGGTTATGAACGAAAATTTCTTAATGTTTGATATTTTTGATACATGAATGTCTTGATTGGCCCTTGTCATGTATGGTTATAGTGGATTATACTCATGTTTATACTTTTACATGTTATGGTAATGGTTTGACGGTTTGCCAATTATACCATGTGGCTTTATGCTAGAGACTCTACGAGTTCGTGTTGGGAAGGGAGATAATTCATTTGGCCCCCGAGCCTGGATAACCCTTTATGTGGATTATTTATGGGTTGAAGCATGGGCTATTTTAGAATTCACAATATAGTGGGACATAGGAAAAAGGGAGATAGATTCTATAACTTATAGGTCCTAAGTTATGAAAAGGGGTGTGCCCTTGAGTAGGTAGTAAGTTAGCTATGTGAATATATATATATATATATATATATATATATATATAAGTTGGCTAGACCTATGTGTTTAGTGGTTTGGAGTGTGTTCGCTTTTAATAGTATGATTGTGGGAGATGCATGGGTTATGTCCACGGGAGTGATTATTATGTCGTCATGCATGGAGATCAATTGCCTTGGAGCGAATGGAGATTATATGGAGATTAACTTGCCTACATGTAAGGAGATTAAATTGCCTTTAAGCAAATGAAGATTATATGGAGATTAACTTGACTACGTGTAATGGGATTGGTTTCCCTTTGGCCAAAGAGATTTAATCTGTCTACCAGCATGAAGATTAACATCCCCTTAGGCATAGAGATAATATTGGCTGGGAGACAATATTGACCTATGAGCCGGGAGATATTGTCAACCTACAAGCTGGGAGACTATCAGCTTATGAGACGGGAGGTAATATTGGCCTATAAGTCAGGTGATAATATTGGCCAACGGGTCCGCAGAGAGAGATATATATATATATATATATAGCTAAATATTTCTATAAAGGTTCTTGACTGGGAGAATATTACGGCCTTTTTTGGCCAAAAGACTATTATGGTCTTTAAGACGTGAGAATGTCATTTATGTTGGGTTGTTATATAATTATATGTAGTAATCTGTGTAGTTGTACTGGAGTCCATTTAGCATGTGTTGCTTGTAGTTGTTAATGGCTTACGGGCTTGAGTCATTACTAGCCTATGGGCTAGGAGGCATAGATTGACATTTAGACTAAAAGTGGCAAATTACTTTAGGCTTGGAGATGTAGACTTGATGTTGATCTATCTGAGTGGATGTTAAGGAATAGCCATATTGGAGATTAAGATTGTCTTGAGTAATTTAGAATACTTGGTATGTTCGTATATAGTCACTACTAGGTTGGTGTACACACTCAGCTAGTGTGTGTTCCAAAGTAAAAAGGTTTGAATCATCTTTATTGTGGAAGTATCAAGTGTTGCAAAGACAAGGAAAAGAGTTTGTCTTTTCACTGAGATGTTTATTTCATTTTATTGTTCCTTTTTTCTTGCAAGTTACATTAGCCGTGATGTCGTCACCCGATGAGTATTGAGGTTTAAGACTTTCAACTTTTTCCTATCAGAAGGACAAAGTTTATTGGTCGATATGTCATTGTAAGCTCTATAGTCAACTAGTACACCTAGAAGGGAGGGGTTGCATGTAGGGAGTTTCTGACATGTCATGTTTACTTTTATTTTTGAATGTTAAATTAATTATTTATATAATTATGCACGTTACATGTTGCATGGGAACTAGGGGTTAGGAGAATTAGGCTTATGGCATAGGAAATTAACCCTATGTTATGTTGGTCACGTGCTTAGATTTTGGGTCGTGGCTTCCTAAGTAAACCCCCAATCACCCTTAGAAATGGCAACTCTGTAACTTCTCCATCTCGGGTATTCCTCATGCTATAGGTGCCAAGCTATTTCCCTATTGCATTTTAGTCCTTCATTGGGTTTAAAAGTTATTTGGATCCCTCAGTGTCACGTATATTCCTCTTCAATCCCTAGTCACTTATTAATTTCCCCTAGATGACACCTCTAAAATCACGTTCCTTACTAACTAACCATAAAAATTTTCACCCACATTCGAATTATCTCTTCAAATCAAATTGAACTAATACCTGAAAACCACGGGTATTACAATACTTTCCCCTTATAGAAATTTGGTCCCCGAATTTCAACATCTTTTAAATGGGCCTTTTTTTTAATCTCTAAGTGTAATATCCCAAGAATTTTTATGAATATTTAAAGTCTGATTTGAAGTTTAGTGAAAAATTTAATTATGTGGAAAATTTTCTTTTTGAATTAGTGAAGAAAATGTGGAAATAGAAATTTTTATTTTTAATTTAGGAAATTTTTACAAATTCTCAAGGACATGTGGGGAAGAGAAAGGCATGGCGCCCAGGCGCCAGGTGTGTCGGAAAACCTTAGCTCATTTTCAATCGGCCATAACTTCTTCATACGGACTCCGTTTTGGGCAAACTTTATATCGTTGGAAAGTTCTTTGAGTCTAGTTTCCAATGGTATAAGTTTCATTTAGATATTCATTACCGATTATGAGTTATGACTTAAGATGTGAGTAAAGGTCGAGAGTAGTGGTAGGAAATTTCTCTATTTCGTAACCCTAATGTTTTTGTCTGGTTACAATAGGAATGGTCAAGGTGCAAAGTGGGAGTACCGAGAGCGTGAAATCCAGGTGAGTGGGTTAATACTTGCTATGATTAAATATCTGTTATTGACTTTTTGCATCATAGTGGAAATATGTTGTATATCCAAGTTTGAAGAGGATGATGTGGAACGATGAGGCATAAACAATTGTGGAACGTGTCTGGTAATGTATATAATTATATTTTCTTATTTTCCCATGAATGGAGGTTATATAATGGATTGTGAATGGCATGTGAACTGAGTTGAATAATTGTTCTATATTATGGGTTATGTTGTATACATGCTATGTTGCTGGAACCACATTTATTATGTTGTGGCTTGAATTGTAAATGACTGAGTTGTGTATGTGGCTCAAGATTATGATTGAGGATGTTTTTATATATGATTGTGATTGTGTTTGACTGGAAAGGAAAGACATGGTGGTGCACCCCATGGAGAAATTTATGTGAAGTTATAAGGGTGGAGATTATAAATGGAGCGATAAGGGTGGATGCGGCAGGGGCCGCGGGCAACGATCCAGAGGTATTCTGGACGACCCGGTTGGTACGGGAAATTTGTGTGAAATTGATTTCACCGATTGTTGTTGTGAACTTTTGAATTATGTTGAAATGTATTTGATTTATTTGGATATTGTCGTGAAGTACTACGAATAATATCATATCATATGATGATCGATTTACGTATGATTGCTGCATGTTATCATTATGATGTATGATATTTTTTTGTCATAATGTTGTGTTATCTACTCACTGGGCACGTGGTTTGCTCATACCCCTCTTATTGATATTTTTTTTCAGAGTTGACAGCTGAAGGTAAATATCGGAACAAGGAATTATGGATCCTTAGTCCATGATTACCTTTTCATTTGTTCAGGATAAAGGTATAATAGTTAAGTTTTATTCTAAGTTGTATAAATCTAGAAATCTCTGTAATCGGGTAGGTTCATTCACTGATGTAATGTGAGTAATTGTAGTATGTATAAAGAACTCGTTTTGGTTGCATGAAAAAGAATTGTATGATTTTTAAGAGAAAGATAGGCTTACGGAGGTGAAATGAAATTCACTTTCCGTGCCGGTCACGTGCTCAAATTTTGGGACGTGACAAGTTGGTATCAGAGCTTTGGGATTAGGTCTCCTACCGATTACAGAGTAAGGTAACCTTAGTGGGATCTCCTCTATCGTGGTGAACCCGGGCACGACTATAGAGAGATGGCTCCACTGAAGGTCCTGTAGGATGTTTTCATTTCCTTTTCCTCCAAGACTTGTCTTTTCTTATGAATTATGTTTTTAGTTTTAGTTTTAGAGAGTTATGGCTATACTTTTGAACTCGGTAAGGGAAAGGTTATTATTTGTTTTGATTCCGTTGCTGTCGGATCAAATTGTATGTATGGGGCTTTATATGTTAAATTCATGATTGATTTTGTGTGACTGATTTATTTTATCTTTCTTAATTTTATTATTACTATTTTTGGAGTACCATCCCATAAAAGAAACCACTGGCATTAAAAGCAGAAGGATTACATTGCAAAAAAAAAAAAAAAAACAATTACTCATGCATGAGTAATCTAAAAGCGAGGTGGTCTCGGATTAGGAGGGTTGTACTGTATCATCACCCCTCGACCATTCCTTGGAGCGAGAGACAGAGCAATATCGCGGAGGGTAGTGTAAATCCCATTCATACAATCAACACTTCTTTGTTGTTGATTGCAGAAGCACTGGGTAGACCAATAGAAGAACCTGTCTATTCTTGAAGTCATTTCTGCATGATTGCGTTTAGTTAACTTCTCTAGGTTTTCTATCATCTTTTTCAGATTTTTGACCTCCTGCTCTAGACAGGCGATTTTGTCCTCCGAGGTATGGCCCGTGCTAGTCTCCTCAGCTTCCTCGATCTTCTTCATTTTCTTCTCCTTCTGCTTCTCTGGAGACCCCTCAAAAGGTCTTTTGCCCTTGTCTTTGCCCAGACTTAAGTTTAAGTCGAGCTCTTCTCTCCTGGCATCCACTGTGAGATCAATGTACTTCCTTGTGGCCATGATTTGGAAAATTTAGAAATTTATGTCGAAGTATGAGAAGAGAGGAATGCTGAGAAGTTGTAGGCTTAGAGATGATTACTCTTTGTGGTGTGGTAACTGAGAACGTTGGGATAGTTCTTATAGAGGAAAAATTTGAACTCAGAGACAAAGAAGATATCTCTTCGCCGCACCCTATACGCTTAACCTATGGATTTCTGCAAGCTGGAAGCTAGGAGTCTAGGGTAGGCATGCACACCAACAACGCGTCGCATTAATGGCAAAACCACGAAAGTCAATATTCGGTGGATTTGCGGCCGATTTACACTTGGTTTTTCCATTTCTCTCGTTGGCATTTTCTGAAATTGAAGGAAGTCGACAATGTAGCCATTACAGAGTGTCTTGGATGTTTTCACGATGAACTAAAATGTATTTCTATGCTTTCTTGTATTGTTCTTGAAAGCCTTCAGTTAAGTATAATATACATGATTGATTGAATTATACTGTGATTATATGTATCTAAATACATATGATATGTATGTATGTTATTCATGCATAGAGAGTGAAGGTTATTTGTTATGGCCAGGAATAATATGTAATGATTCTACATACATTCAGAGAATGAGAAGTCTGAAATTTAAAAGAACTTGAATAGATGAAAATATATATAGATAATGATGTATCTCTATGTTTATACATATATACATATATGCTCGTAGAGGCAAGTGAAAGGTAAAATTTTTCTCTCACTTTATGGAACGCTTGATGTGTAGATGTGAGAAGTTTTTATTTTAATATGTATGTTTGAAAATGTGTAAGCTTAGGGCAAAGCCACGGATTAGAAACCTAGATAAGGCTAGTATGAAGCTACCCGTTCATGGAGTAATATCTCGATTTAGAATTATTGGATAAGACAAATACAGAGTTAAGAAGCCATAAATTGAAGCGGCGATTAGTTTAATAATTTGAGCAAGAGTCAAAAGTTAGCCGAAATTTTTGAGGAAATCTTTTGTATTAGATTATATTTTGTTATTTTCTGGCATGCTTATCTGAGACCGTTGGCATTGCGTCGGATAAGGTCTGTAGGTCATCTTTAGAGTATGATGTAAAGGTTTTGTAGCCCTAAATTTCGTCTATATATAATGGATGCCCCATTACGCTGCTCACTACACTAAAAGTTTATATCTATAAGCTTTCTAGCATCAAACTTCTCCTTCTGTACAACCTTTATAGCTCAGAAAAATATGGCCGGCAATAAATCTTTCAATTTAAATTTTGAGGCTGGCAAGGTAGAGCTGGATCTAAATCTTAGCCTGGAGAATTATAAGAATAAGAGATCCATGGAAGAGTCACCAGAGGCTAAGAAAAGAAAAAGGGATGTAGTAGAGTTAGAGGATGTTAGCACAGCAACATCTTCTAATAATGAGCTTGCGCTTATGAGACAAAAGATGGAGGACTTGGAAAGACTGATAAACCGCCACTTTGAGGACCAGGGGAGATTGATAAATCGTCTCTTTACAGAACAAGAGAAGCTTTTGAACCGTCATTTTAGGGAATTGGCGAATAGAGTTGATAGACATTCGATGTTTGCAACTCAAAATTTTCGTGACCAACAAGCGAGATGTATTGACTGTATGAATGGAGTGACTTCTGCACTTCGCCAAATTTCCCAGACGTTTCCTCCAGAAACTCTTTCTAGGCTGCAACGATTAACTTCCTCCTTAAGGTCTGAAGCACCTTCTTCTTCTAGACCTGGAGCATCTTCTGCATTTCAAAAGCCTCCTCGTTCTTAATTTATCTTTTCTTTTGTTTGTACCTAAAGCTGATGTTTGATCTAATGTTTAAGTATTAAAATTATCTGTTTTGTAAATCAAGTTCAGCTTGTTGCCTGTAACTTATGTATTAGAAATAAAAATATGTTGAACTTGTTATATTTTGTACTTGATTGTGAAAATTCTAAGAGAGAGAATGAGATATAAACAAAATATTGGCATTTGCTTCAATCTTGAGGTAAATTTTGAATTCGGAGGACCGAATTCTTTTAAGGGGGGAAGAATGTAATATCCCAAGAATTTTTATGAATATTTAAAGTCTGATTTGAAGTTTAGTGAAAAATTTAATTATGTGGAAAATTTTCTTTTTGAATTAGTGAAGAAAATGTGGAAATAGAAATTTTTATTTTTAATTTAGGAAATTTTTACAAATTCTCAAGGACATGTGGGGAAGAGAAAGGCATGGCGCCCAGGCGCCAGGTGTGTCGGAAAACCTTAGCTCATTTTCAATCGGCCATAACTTCTTCATACGGACTCCGTTTTGGGCAAACTTTATATCGTTGGAAAGTTCTTTGAGTCTAGTTTCCAATGGTATAAGTTTCATTTAGATATTCATTACCGATTAGGAGTTATGACTTAAGATGTGAGTAAAGGTCGAGAGTAGTGGTAGGAAATTTCTCTATTTCGTAACCCTAATGTTTTTGTCTGGTTACAATAGGAATGGTCAAGGTGCAAAGTGGGAGTGCCGAGAGCGTGAAATCCAGGTGAGTGGGTTAATACTTGCTATGATTAAATATCTGTTATTGACTTTTTGCATCATAGTGGAAATATGTTGTATATCCAAGTTTGAAGAGGATGATGTGGAACGATGAGGCATAAACAATTGTGGAACGTGTCTGGTAATGTATATAATTATATTTTCTTATTTTCCCATGAATGGAGGTTATATAATGGATTGTGAATGGCATGTGAACTGAGTTGAATAATTGTTCTATATTATGGGTTATGTTGTATACATGCTATGTTGCTGGAACCACATTTATTATGTTGTGGCTTGAATTGTAAATGACTGAGTTGTGTATGTGGCTCAAGATTATGATTGAGGATGTTTTTATATATGATTGTGATTGTGTTTGACTGGAAAGGAAAGACATGGTGGTGCACCCCATAGAGAAATTTATGTGAAGTTATAAGGGTGGAGATTATAAATGGAGCGATAAGGGTGGATGCGGCAGGGGCCGCGGGCAACGATCCAGAGGTATTCTGGACGACCCGGTTGGTACGGGAAATTTGTGTGAAATTGATTTCACCGATTGTTGTTGTGAACTTTTGAATTATGTTGAAATGTATTTGATTTATTTGGATATTGTCGTGAAGTACTACGAATAATATCATATCATATGATGATCGATTTACGTATGATTGCTGCATGTTATCATTATGATGTATGATATTTTTTTGTCATAATGTTGTGTTATCTACTCACTGGGCACGTGGTTTGCTCATACCCCTCTTATTGATATTTTTTTTCAGAGTTGACAGCTGAAGGTAAATATCGGAACAAGGAATTATGGATCCTTAGTCCATGATTACCTTTTCATTTGTTCAGGATAAAGGTATAATAGTTAAGTTTTATTCTAAGTTGTATAAATCTAGAAATCTCTGTAATCGGGTAGGTTCATTCACTGATGTAATGTGAGTAATTGTAGTATGTATAAAGAACTCGTTTTGGTTGCATGAAAAAGAATTGTATGATTTTTAAGAGAAAGATAGGCTTACGGAGGTGAAATGAAATTCACTTTCCGTGCCGGTCACGTGCTCAAATTTTGGGACGTGACACTAAGCCTACTCAAATGTAGGTGAGTCGGGCTTGGCTCGCGGGCTAATGCCTATATTCCCAGCTCTGTCCTCAACCCAACCCCACTTTGCTATTCCACACATGCATAATTTATCAATATTTATATTTGACATTTGAATAGAGCGGTAGCACTTATATCATCTCCATTCATGCCTCCCAGATACCCAATCAACTCTATCATGCACACCACGCATATCCACATTTAACAAATAAATGCATTTAAATAAATTTAGGAAAAACAATCCTAGTATATATATATATGTATGTATGTATGTATATGTATATGTATACATACACATAGAGAAGAGCTAGATCCCTCACTTGGATTCCATGATCTAAACAACGAGACAACCATCGTAGATCTCAGCATAAAATTTTGAAATTATGCTATCTGGCTATTAATCGGTCGACTGCCCCTTAGTTGGAGGTCGATTGGCTACGCATAGCCAAGATTACTAGAGAGCAGTCAGTCAACTAGTGCCGTCCCACTGATCGACTGTTGTATCTCTACCCAACTGGTCGATTGATACAAACCTAACAGTTGACCAGTGCGCCACTCCCGGGTCAGCCATTCCAACCCAGGAACTATCGGTCAACCAGTAACACTATACCAGTTGACCGGTGCGTCACTGCCAAAACCAAACAGTGAGCACTAGAGGCTACCAGTTGATTGCTATATGCATGACAGTCAATCAGTCGCTTGACAGGTTTGATAGAACGTGTGATGAGCCTCAGTTTTGGCTCGAAATCACCCAAATCCTCTTCATTTCTCTTCATTCTTTCCATGGGTTTCAATTAGGGCTGTTTAGGGAGTGTTTTAACACCAAAATACCCAATTAAAACTAACAATTCAAGCCCCAATAATTAAATATCACTTGCAAAAGCCTTAAAAATTTGAAAATAGGGATAAATTTGGGAAAGTGGGGTATGTATCTCGATTCCTTGCTTTTCCAGTTGTGGTTAGTCACTAGAGACCTATCCCACTATTAGTGAATGCTTGCGGGAGCTTGGGTGGTGGAGGATTGGGAGATGATAGAGAGAAGACAGAATGAGAGTTGGGAAAGAGAAGAGAGCATTTGAAAGAGGGAGGAAAAATGATAGGAGAGAGGGGGTGGCCACCTATATATACCCTTAGGGGTGAAATTACCATTTTTCCATCGGTCAACCCCTAGTCACCCTTAGAAATGGCAATTTCATAACTTCTCCAGCTCTGGTATTCCTCATGCTATAGGTGCCAAGCTATTTCCCTATTGCATTTTAGTCTCTCTTCACATGTACGCCTACTCAATCCTTAGTCATTCATTACTTTCTCCTAGATGCCACCTCTAACGTCACGTTCCTTACTAAGCAACCAGAAAATTTTTTTTCCCTCATGTGAATTATCTCTTAAAATCAAATTGAACTAATACAAGAGAACTGCTGGTATTACACTTCTGAAACTAATCAAGAGGTTTGCTAAGAAGATGACACTCGTGAAATAAGGCTGCCAACAACTCAGAATGATGATTTGGAAACAAGTATGACCATTTTGTAATTGCACAACAAGCACTTCAAGTATACTACACCCCTTATCTTGCACAACATGACAAGACATATAGGTTCATAATGATTAAAATCAAGTCTAAGAGGAATTGGCGCTCCTATTTCTGAAACTAATCAAGAGGTGTACAAAGAAGATGACACCCATGAAATAAGGCTACCAACAACTCAAATTGATAATTTGGAAAACTTGCGCGACATTGATAGTGCCTAAAAGGAAGTTAATCACCCATTTATCACCCAACCATTCATTAGTGACTTTGAAGATGAGGGAGAAGCTGAGGATGACAACAAAGAAGAAGACAAGAGTGACAAATTATGCTTCATAGTGTAGTCTATAAGTATAGTTTATGTAATCCAAACAATTGCAAATCCATAATATATGTAATTTCAACACTTTTTTTTATGGAATTGTTATATTTTAACTACATAATTGGAAATGTTGTAAATTACTATTATACCATAATTATAAAGCATTTGTAGTATACATTTGCAAATTATTAATATACCATTGAATTGTCTATTATGTGCTTTTTAATTACTGTCAAGATAGGGTTCCCATTGGGCTGGGTCTTGAACTTAGGAACAAACATTTAAGATGAAATTCGCAACAAAATTCCAGTTTTAGATTTGAGACAGATTTTGAGACAAAAAATTCATCTCAAATTTGATACAAAATTTTTTAGGGACATTCCGTCCCACAATTTGAGACGGGTCTTCCATTTTAGAGATTTGGGACAGGTTGATTCCATCTCATAAATCGTTTTTTTTTATTCTGTAATGTACTCTTCTATTGGTGACAGATTTTTTTGATCATTGAAACTGAGGTAGAATTTTTTTTTTTTCATGCTTGTCTGTTTACAATAACTGTGTCTAAGACAATGTTTTTCCATCCATAGTTTTGTCTTGGAACTATTTGAGGCAAAATTTCGAGTAATTTGAGACAGGAAATTGCCAATTCTCTAGTAGTAGTTAGCAAATAGAAATTTGTAACAGTCAAAATCAGACTATTATCATATTTCAGCTTCAAAAAATGTCTACTCTACACACTTGGTTTTGTTCACATGCAAGGTTGAATCCACATCTACATTCTACAATTTGCACTACAATATTGGGTCAACACTTCTATGCTTGGGAGTCAATCTCTTAACTTTCTGTAAATCCATTATAACAAACTAATATACAAGGGCTCATTAGCCTCTAATCCAAGCAATGTGAAACTCAGGTTTCACCATTTTTTTTTTGGGGAAAAACCCCATTATTCACAACTCATTTTATCTTCTAATTAGCAAATTCAAACAAATAAATTTTTCTCAACCACATAATTTACTCTTCCTTATTTAGCCTTACATACTTTCTAGTTTTGGGATTTTTTTCACCGTATATGTCAATAGCTGCCCTGTTCTCCGTGTCTGTACGGGTTCTCTAATTATCTCCTTGCTTTGTCTTAAGACTATTAGTAATGTAAACAGAGTACCCTTTTCACCAAAAAAAAAAAAAGAAGAAAAAGAGTTCCTTGACCCAAATTTTCAGAAGTTGATTTATGTAGGTTCAAACAAAGCAATTGACCAGTTGAAGGACAAAAGGTAAATAATAATCGAGCATGCATGGCCAAATAATATAGACATTGGGCAAGTGGAGCTTGCTTTTGAATTTTTCAGTTTGTTCATTTCTGTGTATTCTCTTTGGCTTTCATATCAATCACGTCCCATAAATGAGTGTTGACAGTGACAGCTCAAATATATCGTCCACAAGTTGTGGGACACAGAACCTAACGGGTGAGCCTTAGTTCTATTATTGTTAGTATTGGACGTGATTATCAACACCGGTTGAAGTTGACAAAACGCCGGTTGAAATTGACAAGTCGATTCGCTTAGTTTGAAAGTTTCTTTTTTGGTTTTTTTAAAGTTGTCGGCCCCATTTGGAAACCATTTTTAATTTTTTTTAAAATAAAAAACAATAAAACATGTTTGATATATTGTTTTCAAGAAATATTTCTTAAAATAATTTGTAAGAGTTTTAAGAAAACAAGAAAACAAGAAAACATATTTGATATAATATTTGATTTTTGAAAATATTTTTTATTTTTATTTTTAGTTCTCTTTCGTGAAACACTAAATATTTTTTTATTTAAATTTGAACCTATTTTAAAAAATTATTAAACTAAACAAAACATATTTTTAAATTTATTTTCTATTTTCAGTATAACTAAAAACAAGAAATATCAAATCAAACATGTTGTTTTTTGTGTTTGTGATAACACTGTTATAAAAAACAAGCAAAAAAATGCAATGGCATATATTGTAAATATGTAAATTTATTTATGGCATTTATATAAAATATGCTTTTAACAGCCATTTTAACCGATATAAAATTAAACATATTATATAACCGTTGCTAGTTATAATATTTTTAATAAAATTTCCAATCTCCATGTAAAGACATTTGATTTCTATCTAATTTTTATGAACAAATTATCACTTTTGGTGTTTATCTTTTTCATAGATATTTTTGACTAATTTCTATTAATTTATTTCATCTTATTAAAAATATAATTATTTTAGGTCATTATGTAAAGACATTATTATATAATAATTTACGTAATTGGATAAGAGATTTAACCAATTTATTAAAATATAACTTAGGCTATGTCAATTAAAATATTTAACTTTTGTTTTTTTTCTTATACTCTTTTAAAATATCATTATTAATTATTTCATTGTACTGAATTAATCACAACATTAGATAGAAAACTTTTACATCAAATGATTTTTAAATCTTGTTCACAAATGCAAATTTTTTGTTTGAAGTTTTAAAATTTTTTTAGAATAAGTTATCTAAACAATTTTTTTTATTTTCAAAATTAGTTTCTGAAACAATTTGAGAAAACTTGTTTTCAAAATACAAAAACATATCCAAATAGGCCCTTAGTTTTTTTTTTAATTTTTATTAAGAGTATTGTCACACAAAGAAGTAATGCGCTTGATGTTTTTGAAAATAAAATTTGGTTTTCAAAAAATATCAAAAATCAAATTTTTTAGGAGTCAGCGCTAAAGTTTTTGAAGTTCAACTTTGAAAAAACTAATTTTGAAAGATAAAGCATGGTAATTTAAAACCAGGATAAGTTTAAGAGCTGGTAGATGTAGGGAAGGTGTTAAGCACCATACAATATCCAATTAAACATTGTACAATCTGATTTGAATATGTCCTAGTCCTAATTTACATAAGAAGTACAATACATAAGAAAGGAATAAAATATTTACTTATTAAAATGGAATTATTTACATATTGGACTTGACCTAGGATTGGTGTCTAAGGCCTACGTACTCAGCATTTAAGATCAAAATCTACGTAGTTTGTCTATGAAAATCAATGGTGGTTGGTTAATTTTAATTTTTTCTTGGTGAGAAAGAAAGAAACAAATGGCATAAATAGTTTGCCAAAAGTAAAATGACTTGAGTTGGTTGGATTGGATTTTACTTTTGAAATCTGACCATGTCTTCACTTCTTCCTTTTTCTAATTTTCTCTCTTTCTTTTGTCTGGATTTTTGAATTTGATTTGTACTAAGTGAAAGAAAATTGAAAAGAAAGAGGAAATATTTTTTGTATTTGTTTTGAGTAATTTCACAAGAATGAAAAATTAAATTTCCTAGTTTACGATAAAAGTGGGTCATTGGAACCCTTTTTGCGCTATAGAAATAAGCATCAAATGTGTGACATGAATATTTTTTGGAAAAATAAACATGTGAAAGGCGACAAACTTATTTTCCTTACGTTTTTATTGAACCTAACCCTTTCTCACAAGGACTGACAAAACGGTCACGTTTTGAGATGGTACTTATGCCTAAGGTTAGGAAGGCAGGTTATTCTTGAGAAATTAGTTATTTTCATTAACCCATTATTAACATAAGTCACCTACAGGATGACTAAAATGAAAATTAAAATTTAAAAAATGAGATATATAAATAAAAATATATGGGATGCAAACTTTTAGTTTCCTAATTATTTCTCATGGTTACCAAACAATGGTAACATCATGAGACTATGCTTATACTTAGGGTTATAAAATGCGAGCTATACCTTTACTGACCCATCATAACATAAGTCACTAAAATGCAAACAACAATTTGTAAAATTAAATATGTACAAAGATGTATGAATGCAAAATATTTATTATTCTAGTCATTTTTCTTGGGTACCGAAAGACAGTCACATTATGAGATTATGCTTATGCCTAGGGTTAAAAATGGCAGACTACTCCTGAGGAGTCAATTACCTTTGTCAACCCATAATTAACATAAGTCACCTTTAGGATAACTACACTGTGAAAATGCAAATGAAGTTAAAGGATTTTTTTTTTTAGATTTTTTTTGTATGAAGATTAGGAAAAATATTTCTATTATTATCATTATTATTCCTAAAAAACATGAAATATAATTGAATAAAAAATTAATTTTCTATTTTAGGATAATTAAAAAGAAGGCCATTAGAACCCAGAAAACACAATCAATATGTAAGTCAGATATTTAAACAGAAAGGCATGTAAAAATAAACATGACATGTAGATCTAAGCACATCCTAAGTCCTTTTTCACAGGCACCATCAAGCAGTCGCGTAGTGAGATGATTACTTATAGTTTGTTTAGTTTGTAGTATGAATAGGAATGAAAAAGAAAAGAGAATGAAAAAGAGAAAAGGAAAAGAAAGAAAAAATTATTTGGTATAAGATAAAAAATTAAATAACAAAGAGAAAATAAATATTTTAGTATATATTTTTTAATAGGTAATTTGATTATAATATTACTAACTTTTTTTTAAAAAAATAAAATTTTGGCCAAATCATTAATACCCGTAACCATCTTTTTTTCCAAATTAATACCCCTAACCATCTTTTTTTTTCAGATTAATCCAGATTAATACCCTTAACCATCTTTTTTTAGATTGATCCAAATTAATATCCCTAACCATCTTTTTTCTAGAACTCTCTCCCATCGCACTTCTCTGTCTCTCTCTCTCTCTCTCTCTCTTTCAATTTTACTCGCTATCTAATCTCATCCAAGGACCTGATTCAGATTTCGACTCGATTTTCGAAAGGTAAGAATGCAAATGGAGAGTTGAGGGAGGACCTGAGGTTGAGTTGTGATCGATCGAGAGGGACGACAAGCGATGAACGTCTCGAGCTAGAAGCCAGTGTCTGAGCAGAGAGATTTAGGTGCAATTCAACGTAGGCATTGTACAGCCACTCCAGCAGCTTTAGATCCATTAGTGAATTCGATGCACATCATTGCTATTTCAGGGGCAACCCTTCTAGTTTCCATCTCCAAGCCATAGCCAAGCCTTCGACTATGGACAACACCAGCTCTGCCTCAACAACTTGGGATTTCAGTCAGTCGCTCTAGGGCTCATATGAACTCATCACTGTGTCTCAAACGTTAGAAACTTGCTGGGTTTAGATGGGGAAGTCCTAATTGTCGAGTTGGGTCGAAATTGGACACATAGAAGGTGGAAGCAGGAGAGTAAGAACAGCCTTAGGAATTTGTTCAATCAAATGTCTTCTAGGCAATTTAATGAGAACATAGTCAACTAATTATTTTAATTTCTTCGTGATTTCTAAAACTTTTAATCAAAAGTTTTCCTTTTCATAGATTGTATAGTTAGATTTTCATTTTATTGTGCCTTCAATACTCTGCATTGGAGTTTGTGGTTTAGTGCTTGTTGGTGGTGTGCGAAGAAGGGGAGGGAGGGGAGATGTAGGTGAGGGAGGCGAGAATGCAAATGGAGGATAAGGGCACAATGGACATTTGACAGCCTTTCCATCGGCACCCTGCATTTTCCATCACTGAGGAGTGGAAGATGCCATACAATAAATAATGGAAAACAGTGAATGGATGGAAAAGAAAGCTTCCCATGCTTCAGTGTAACCAAACCAGGGAGACGATACTATTGGTGGGAATTCTAGGTGTAATACCCAAGGATTTATTCGAATAATTAAAAAAGAATTATTTTTTTTACAACAAAATATTTTAAAGGACCTACGGGAATATTTTTCTAAGTTGAGTGGAGATTTTAGTTTATTTTATTTTTACTTAGTAAAAAAAAATATATTAAAGGAATGTTGGAGTAAATTTGGGTGAAATATAAATTTTAGGAACTTTTATTAAATTCGTAAGGAATTGGGTGAATTATTATTTAAAAAATGTTGGCTTTTGTGAAATTTAAGCCAAAGGAAGAGTTAATGGAGAACATGTGGGCTATCCCCAATTATTGGATGAGTGCTGGCTTTCTTTAGAAGCCTTCTCTTCACGCAGTAAAAGAAAAAAAAGAGAGAGAGAGAGAGTAAGAGTCTGATGGTGGTGGTGCGAAGGGAAAACATCCACGGCGATGAGATGGTCAAAAGCATGGAAAAATTTGGGGAAAAATAGATCTATTGAGAACGGATGGGGCTACTGGTGATGATTCAACTGGAAGTTAGAAAGGAAAGCAAAAAATAGACTAAGTAGATGCCGAAAGGTAAGTAACCAAGGTGATACTTTCTTGTAATTCATAGTTAATTCATAGTTTGCATCTGTAGAAACTGGAAAAGGAAAGTCTGGGTAGTAGTTTTAAGATTTAAAATTTTAATTTGGAATTGACGAGATAGTGAAGTTGGGTTGTACGATCCAAGTACAGAGTTGCATAAATTTGGGGTTTTCTCTGCATAATTATCTTGGTGCAAAATTATCAATAGATTTGCTATAAATATTGAGTGAGTGATCATGAAAATTGTAATTAAGGAAGTGATAGTTGAATAGATTTCTTGATATCAAATTGGGTATGTTATACACCAAATTTAAGAAAAATCTGAGAAAAAAATGACAATATACTGCAGGGACTAAACTGAAAATATAAAAAAGTTTACTGGGGTTGTTTAATTTTAGAAGAAAATATATTCATAATCTATGGACCTAGTTGAAGTGAAATTTGAGCTTAAATCAAGTAAAGGTAATAATGAAAATTTACTAAGAAGCTGTGAGAGACAAATATGATAGTTTTAAATACTTCTGATTTTATGTGATTTAGAATGACCAAAACAATTTCTAAAATCATGAAATTTTTGTGAGAGATTCTCATTATAGTATCAATATGATTTGAAAAGTTTCAAAGTTATTAAAAATGTTTTGCTTGGTCAAATAAACATGAGAACAACACTTTGTTTAGTGCAGAGCAAATCTGGGCAATTTCAGAAATTAATTCGGTTTTAATAGCTAAAGACCTCTTTTTGATCTGAAATTTCTATGGCACTTAGATAAGATATCAAAATTATCATTTGAAAAATTTCATTGCTTTTGGTTAAGGATAGCCTAGTTTGTCAAGCATAAAACAGCACCTACTTAGAATTTAGACAACTCTGACCTTCAGTCATTAATAAGGTCTTTAGTAAGGCCTAACGATAGAATTAAATTCTAAAATTTTTATCCTAGTATGTCAACATACTAATAAGGATTGATACTAGAAGTTTTATAAATTTTGGTTCTGATTTTAACATAAAAACAGAACAAAGCTAGATGATTGATAGCCTATGTTCTGATTTGGGGTTATCTCTTTACATGGCTTGTTCTTTAAGCCTTTGATGAGTTCCTTGGCATTTATCCTCTGATTTGAAGTGTAGCATTTTAGCTTCGAATTGAGATGAGGGATCCTACGTTATATTGTTTGCTTATTTTATGTATATATTAAAGGTGTACTATATGTATGTGTGTGTCTTTGTGTGTGTGTGAGACATGAAGTTGATGCATTCATGTTATGCATTGAAGATTTCATTTATAAATTTGTGAGCATGAGAATACATTTATAAAGTCAGGATGTAAGATGGCAAATATCATGAAATTGTCATGAAATTGGATGTATGTGGTTGTTTATGTTTGTGTGATGTGATTGATGGTGGTTACGGGTATGGGTCCCAGTGTAGGAGTAAAAAGGGAGGAGCAGGAGTTAATAAAGGTGGAATGAAGCTACTGGTGGCCACGTGATATTGAATATGATATTCATTCCTTTAAGTGCAGGGTGAAATAAGGTTGGATTACAGATTCGTCCCTTTGAGGGTAGAGGTGAAATAAGGGAGGATGCGGCGGGGGCTACGGGGCAACAGCCACTTTATATGGACGAGACCCGAAAAATGTCTGGGAACTTAATTTGAAATTATGTGAACTGTTAGAAATGTGATTTGGCTTGACCTTGAATGTGTCTGTTAATGATTGTAAGGTGATTTCAATGTATGTGTCTTGATAAATATCTTGTATACTAAAATATAGATGACTATACTGTTAGATCAAATATGTATATCTATATTGTGTGTGAATGTGGTAGGATTCTATCAAGTAGAAGCTATCTTTAGTTTCAAGTACGAAGGACTTATAGTTCGATGACGTGAATGCCAAGAATACCTCCCCTTTTGTTCAAGGTAAAGGTACAATACCTCAGTTTATGTTAAGTTGTATAATTCTAGAAAAGCTCTGTAATTGGGTAGGTTAGTTCTGCAATGTAATGTGTATGACTGTAGCATTTATAAGAAACTCAGTTTAGCTATGCTTTCTTATATTTTGTGAGAAGAGAAATAATTCTCTTATTTTAATTATTAAATTATGTATTTTAAATTAATTACATTTAAAAGAATAACTAAAATAAGGAATAGCATTGTGCTTAAAAGAAAAATAGGCTTACAGAGGTGAGATAAAATTTACTTTCCGTACTGGTCACGTGCTTAGATTTTGGAGCGTGACACCAGGTGCCTTTTTGGATGGAACCGTGAACTAGAAATGCCATTAGGGATAGAATGTTGAGCTACTCTCGAGGAGTTAGTTAATATTCATGTATGGTCATCATTGTAAGTTCCTTGGATAATTCTAATGACACAAATAAATTATTTATGCATGATATATTATTTACAAACTTAAGAGGAGAAAAATAAAATATTAATAATTTACATCACACAAGAAGTAATAAACTAAAAATCAAAACATGAGGATAAGTATAAAAGGAAAAATCATACAATCAAACCTCGAAAATAAAACGTCCTAAAAAATCATAGAAACATATTTATGTATATATATGTGGGTGTGTGCCCACGCATGTGGGCATGACAATATGAATTCAACAAAGATATAAAAAGAATCAAATGCTATCACAAGATAACATTTGATTGAGAATAAAAAAATTAAAATTTTAAAACAATAGAAAAATTAAAATCATACAAGATCATAAAGTGAAAGGAGAAAATCTATATATATTTAACAAGATTAAAGAAAAAATAAAATGAAGGGAAAATATTATAAATATATCCAACAATTAAATTAAAACACAAAAAATGGACAATTCAGTTGACTTGAGAAGAGGACCAAAATGAAACTAATGTGAAATGAAAGAGAAAGTGAAAGTGAAACGAAGAAAACAAAATGGGGTCAAATTGCAACCAAAACTGTAAAGGCCAAACTGAAGAATAAAATTGAAAAGTGGGATCAAAATATAAATAATCAAGGACCACAAATATAAATAAGCAAGGACCAAAAAGAAAAGAAAATAGAAAATTTTGGGTCAAAGTTTAATTTACTCCAAAATGAGAAAAGCTCCATTTTTGGTTCCAGGACTAGTCTTTGCTCTCTCTCTCTCTCTCTCTCTCACTCTCTCTCTCATCTTAGCTTCTCTCTTTCTTTCTCTCTTGTCTTACTCCTCCCTCTCTCTTTTATCTCTCATCTCTCTTGTCGTTGCCTCTCCCTCTGTTGTCTCTGCATCTCTTTCATCTCTTTTTCTTTGTTTCTATTCTCTCAACCAAAGCTCCTTCTCTTTGAGTGTCTATTTCAATCCTAACCAACCCTGAACCAAGTCTGTCCAATGCTAACTAAGTGGAGAGAGAAAATGAAAGTGAGACACAAGGAGGGAAGATAATTAAGCAAGAAGAAAATATTTGATCTTAGGGCCAAAAATGAAGATTTGGGGGGGGGGGGTTTGCAATGATTTGGATAGAAGTTGAGGTAAGAGCCATTGGAATGAAAAGAGAGCTCATGTGAGGAGAGAGAAAAATAGAGCAAGAAATCTGGGGAAAATGCAATAAAGTGTGAGAAAACACAAGAAAATGACAGAAAATCTGAGGTAGTTGTCGCGTAATCTAGTGCGGGCTAAGGGGGTGTTTGAAAAACTATTAGGTAAACCTAGGTTTTGAGTAGAATTGATTTTGGGCACACCTAGGTTTGCATAAATGTGATTTATGTTTGGAAACTGTTATCAGAAAAATAATTTTGAAAAATAGATTTCATTTGAATATTGGTTAGCAAAAGTACTTTTGAATGTGTAATTACTAGAAAGAGTATGAATTTTGTATTATTTTATTTTAATTATCCTTATTTAATTTCTCTCACATAAAATGTAATAAAATAAATTATGTTATTGTTTTAATGATAAATTTTTTAACTATTGATACTAATATTTGATTAAAAATACACATGTATTGTAAGGACCCATATTTTTGTTACTTGATAACCAATGTTTTAAAAACTGGACTGGTTATTGAACTAGTGAAGGCACTGGTTCATAGTTCAGTGGTTCGACCATGGTTGAATCGTAATTGAACTGATGATACTTAAATTACTATATATAATTGTAACATTCGAGTTCTAGAGGTCTGTGATTTGTGTCTATTGTTGCATGATTCTTGTGGTACCAATATTACTGGACCGTTGGTCATTAAATTTTAAGGTGTGTGCTTGAATGCTTCGGAAATATTGTGATGTGTAGTGTTTCAACCCTATGTGGCTAAGTGCTGAATTGTTGACTTTTGGGATAAAGGTCATAGGGACATGGAGGGGATTTGGAGAATTGTTCTATTAAGCATACATATTCTCCTGAGGGATTTTGCCTCATTTTTCCTTATTCTCTTTTCCAATCTTCTATGAATTGTCTCTCTCCCCCTTTCTATAGATCTTGTCTTTTTTCCTTGGAAGCTCCTTGGTGGTGGTATTTGGACCTCTCTTGGGTGAAGCTTCAAGATTGGAAAGTGCATGTCCTCTTCTTCTTGTTCTTCCATTTTCACATCTCTTGAACCCTAGATGAGACATGTGGATTTTTCTAAAAATGGGAAGTTGGGTGTGGATTAGAAATCTTCCATTACTCTCTTTTGAAGTTTAAGAAGAGTTTTGGTGGTCTTACTATTCAGGATAACTTGGTTATGGGTGAGTTTACCTTTAAATCAGAAATTTAGGAAGTTTTGAGAAAATCCTTAGCTTTTTAGCTCTTGTGGTAATTCTTTCATCTTGGGTGTGTGTTTTTTAGTTAAATGGGTTGTGTATATATCCTTGTGGATGGGGATTTGAGTTAGGATGATTTTGTGCTGGGTCCTAGGGTTAGTTTACTGAATTTTTTGAAATATTAATATGATCGGTTTACTATCGCGATGGGACCAATCGACTGGTTCATCTAAAGCTTTTTGTCCAGACTGAGCAGTAGTGAATTGGTTGATTGATGACCCATAATTAGTCGATCAGGTGTCTTCTGGTGGGAGTGGAATTTTTGTTAGGGCACATCAATCAACTGATAGGGTAATGTCAGTCGACCGATTGCTCTCTGTTATCCTATCTTAAAAATTGGTATTTTTGGAGCAGTCTACTGGTAAGCAACCATTAGTCGATCGGTTGCTTTTGTCAAGTTTCTACAAGTCTAACAAATTGATTTCCAGGAATAGGGCAGTCAATTGGTGGCTTCTGAAATGGTGAAATAATGATTAATCACTTCTTTTATGTGAATGATTATTAGGGTGTCTGCCCTCTGGCCTTGGCATCCTTATTCTCTCGAGCAGTTCACACAAATGGTAATGTACAAGCTTGGAATCAAGGTGAGTAGAAAAACCTTACTCAAAAATTTCATTTGGACTTTACGTTCACAGAATTCATGTATTCTTCTTATCTTGATCCAAGAGATTGTGGTGAATGAATTATCTGGTAAGTTATGTCACTTATAGTGATGATACACCAATGGAGAGGTAGTCAATAAATTTTATTTCACTAATAGTCATCTAGAGTAATTATCCTTCTCTTATTTGGCATATCGTGTCTGATTATATGCTATGTCAAGGTTGTGGGCACTTGGTTTATTCATATTGCGTTGAAGTTATTGGCACCCATGGGAGGTACTTGGTAACATATGTAGCGTATGAGGTAATTGTGCCATGTATAGCATTAGAGATCTTTGTGCCATGACGTGGCATTTGATTTAATTAAACTATGTTGCAGTGTAGTTCTTGATATAGTTAAATCATGCTGTGGTGTAGCAGTTGATTTAATTTAATCATGTTGTGAAGTGGCATTTGTATAACTAATTTGTACTATGGAGGGGTAATTAAGGAGTTTTGCATATAATCCTTGAGATTCAAGAGTGTGTTAATGGGCCAACGGACTGTGTGCCCACTACGTGACGAGTAGAAATATTGGTCTCCAACGGAGACTTAAGATTTATTTCGATTATGCATTCATATGGTTGTAGTGTATTACATGAGCGGTATTTATATGTTGGGTCAAGTATGCATTATTCCATGTGTAGTAATTACTTTACTCACATATTATGGCGTGGTACTTCCTATTATGGTTTAGCCGTGGTGCGATTCCCTTCTATTGTATTATGTATTCTTTCTACTATTAGCATTTGGACAGTTGCAATGTTGGAAAATAATTTGTGTTATTTCACATCCTATATTTATATATATATATATATATATATATATATATATATATATATATATATATATATATATTGTTACTCACAAAGTATTCAATTACCCACACTCTTTGCTCTTGGATCTTTCAGAGTCTATAGTTGAGGCAGTTGACAAGTGTGACGTGAAGCGAGCCCATGAGTTGCCAACCCCCTTGAAGTCTTAGGTTTGTCTCTGTGTTTGAGTTGGTAATTCATTTGGATATCTAGGTGCCACTTTGTGACTACGTAGGTAGCCTGGGACTTTTTGTATGTACCTTTATTATGATTTTGGTTATAGGGATTCTCTTGATGAACAAATGATGGGATGCCATCTATACTTTGTGTAACATCAACTTTTAATTGATGATACAGAATAGAATTTCTCTTATCATGTATGTGGCTAATGAATTTGAGTATTCATTCTTAAGTAAAGAAGTTTGAGCTTAATTGAGGTTATTAGACTATGTTGTTAGGCTTATGATGTGAGTGGGGTCTTATTATTGTACCAGTCACATGTTATGTTTTGGGGATATGACAATAATCACAATACATGCATAATAAAATTCATAAACTAGTAACAATAAAATTTAAATGTAATTTATTTGTATATAACCGTAATTGCCTATTAAATTATTCAATATTCATTTGATTATCCACTTGTAATTATCCCCCTATTTTTCAATTTTTTGCCCAATCTTAGTTTCCAATGTTCATCATTAAACTTTCTTTCACCTTTCCCTTCATAATGTTACCACTTTCTATCATTTGATGTGTGCACCCCACTTCTCAGTATATATCTAGTCTTAAAAAGTTCCCAGTTTCAATTCTTTTTCATTTCATTATCTAATCTTAGTTTCAATTGGCTTCCACTCTCTCTCAAATATTTCCACTTCCTGGTATAGTTTCAATTGACTTTCTCTGCATCTCTATTTGTTTCTTTGCTCAATGCAATATCTCTATTTGCTTTCTTATTCTTCTTCTTCTTCTTCTTCTTCTTCTTCTTCTTCTTCTTCTTCACTTTCTCTGCATCTCTATTTGTTTCTTTGCTCAATGCAATATCTCTATTTGCTTTCTTCTTCTTCTTCTTCTTCTTCTTCTTCCCTCTCTCCAGATTATAATTGACCAAGAAGAGATGTATTGAGCAATTTAGGAACAAACAAATTGCATGCAAAAAACAGAGACAAAATAAGAAGACAGAAGGAAAGGTATAATAGGAAAAGGATCACGATTGGAGGGTGGGTAGAAAGCAAAGATGGAAAAAGCTCCTCTGGACTTTGGTGAGGGAAACCTCGGTTTTGGATGGGAATCGATTTTGGTTATTGGAGCCAATGCAAATCCAAGCATGAGATTTTTTGTATAAAATTGTGTTACTACATTGCCATCGCACATTCATTCTTAGAGATGCCAATCCAAACACCCACTAAATCATGGTAACTTCTGCGCACCCACACTTCAAACCACTAGATCTAGATATGATCGATCTACTACAAGCACGTGTAGGCTATTTTCTGCTCACCTACACTACTCATCGTTCGATCAGGAGATGATGAAAATATAGGTTAAAACAATTATTACCACTATAACTACTCAATGTTATGTTAAACTTTTTATTTGTTTAAGACAGGCCTAAATTGACTAATCCATTTAGCTCATGAGTGAAATGGACTAGGAGCAAGAGTTGGCCAATGTACTCTTTTTTAAGAAAATTAATTTATTATGTATTTCATTAAGTACATAAAAATTAAGAGTGCATTATTAATTTAATCATCAAAAAATTTTAGTAATTTCAATTTGGTTTTGAAGATCAAGTGTCTCAATTTAGTTATTAAAATCTTGTATTTCTTTTAATTTTGTCTCTTTGTTTGTCAAAGTAGCTTTTGACAATGAAAAATTTGATCTTTGGCAATCATAGGTTTTGAGATTTAGTAATCAAAAAGACTAAATTGACATAAATGCATTCTTTCAGGACTCAATTAAGACATTTAATTTTTCAAGGGCTAATTAAAGTAATTATAATTTTTCAAGGAATAAATTTATAATTTACTCAGAAATAAAAGAAAGAAAAGGGAATGACTTGTGGGTGAACACAAAAGATTTTGGACTAAATTTAGACAATCTTGATAATACTATATAAGAATGATAATTGGATACCACTATAAAGGTTATATGTTTTTTAATTATTTGTGTTGTAAAACAAATATTCTTCCTTTTTCAGTTATTGTCAATCTTCATAATCTTTTTTGCTGTAGGAGATCATTTTTCATCCCCTTTCATGAAAATTTAGTATGCATGTAAAAATCATATCTTTCCAAACCTTATAAAATAAAAAGAAATGATTAAACTCAAATAGTAACCTTGAAAACAGAAAAAGAAAATGATTGATCAATACTAAACTAGTTGAACAATATGATAGTGGAGCAACTCGGTGGACTCGAACATGCTTCAATTTCAACATTTGTAGTTTATTGTTGCTTTGTGCCATGTGCTAATTGTGATGATTCATCACTCTAAACCTTAAAAAATTATCACATTTTTTACTCGTCCTCATTCATATATAAAACACCTATAGATCCTAAGCTTGTGTTTAGTTGATGAAATTAGAAATAAGACAAAGAAATGGGAAACAAAATAGGGAGGGAATGACCAAAATATAAATATGATTGGATGGAATCTCATTTCTTTAGAAATTTTAATTCCTTCGTTTTAAAATTTTTTCTGAGTTCAACGTCGTCTAAATTTTTAATAGCAGATGCTAATGTATTCACCTCTATGACACATATTAGTACAAACTCATCCAGCTATAGGCTCATCTCATGTCAAATCACTATAATAAAATTGACTTTTGGTGGTGACTCAAGGAGTTTCCAACAAAAGTGGACTTTTGGTGGTGACTATTGGGAGTTGCCATTGAAAGTTTCACTTTTGGTGGTGACTTTTGAGAGTTGTCACTGAAAGTTTGACTTTTTATGACTTTTGGGTTAGTTTTTGGTGGCAACTATAAAGTTACCACCAAAAGTCAGACTTTCAATGGCAACTCCTACAGTTGCCACCAAAAGTTAGACTTTCAATGGCGGCTCCTATAGTTGCCACCAAAAGTTAAACTTTCTTTGGCGACTCCCAATAGTTGCCACTAATAGTTATACTTTTTGTGGCGACTCCTGATAGTCGCCACTGAGAGTCAATTTTCTTGTATCATTATTGTGTAATTAACAGAAGTCAAACTTTCAGTGGCGACTCCAAATAGTCGTTACCAAAAATCAAACTTTTTGTAGCAACTCCCAATAGTCGCCACCAAAAGTTAGACTTTCTATGGCGACTCCTAAAATTGTCACCTAAAGTCAATTTTCTTGTATCATTGACCCGGGCTAGCTTCCAGGTCACCGGGTCATTGAACGTGTCTTGACTAGGTTGCTGGGTCTCAAGTCGACTAGTCAGACTAGTTCAGGTCCAATAACAGTGGTGAGTGAGTTTTTGTGGTGACTTTTAAAGTCGCTACTAAAGGTAACCTTTGCTGGCAACTATTGAAAGTCGCCACAGAAACTTTTTTTTTGGCAACGAAGATGACAATCACCAACAAAAACCTTTCAATGCTTACTCTGGTGGCTACTTTTAGACCTCACCACCAAAAGTCAATTTTTTTGTGGTAAATATTCTCTTGAAATTACAAAATTTCCTTTCATTATTCAAGAGAATTGAAAGGGCAACATGAATAATAAGAGGTCAATTTTTGTCATTTCAAAAGAATATCATACGTGAAATGTGCCTACTGAACGAGTTAGTGCTAACATATGCAATAGAGGCAGTCATATTAATGTTTGTTGTTGATAGTTTAAACTCAAGTATAAAATTGAAACTAATTAGAAATATGTGGGAAAAATTAACACAAAATGTAATACCTATATATTTTTGTTTATAAGAATGAATATGTTATGTGATTTAATGTGTGGATGTATGATATGTATAGGACTAACGTGAAATGGATGAAGAATTTTTGGTTAGATATGAAATTGAATTTTATAGGTTCTTAAATGGCATATGATGATTATGTAATTAGTTGTAATACCCGTGGAAATTTTATTTCCACTCGATTAGCGTAGTCACTCTTTATTTATCTATATGTGAATTTTTTGGGTTAATTTAAATTTATGATATATATATATATATATATATATATATATATATATATATATATATATATATATATATTAAAATGTTGGGATTTGCCAAACCTCGTTTGGGTGCATTCTTCGTGCTTGCATATGTGTACGAGTAAGTGATAGTGATGGAAATAACTAACTAATGATGGGCTAATCTTGGGCGTGCGATAGTGAATTTTATCAAAATGGGCCCTTATGCTGGGACCTAAGTGAAAGTAGAGATTAAAATGTGATTACTTTGGAAACTTGTGGCAATTTCTTTTCGATGTTGGTATCTCGGTGAGCTAAGGAAATATTTTCGAATGAGTAGGTAAGGTCGCATATACCCATAAATGAGGGAGGAGATGAGGGACAAAGTGGTCAAGGTAAATGAATATTTTGAAATCCAAACCCCCTTCATTTTGTTTTGTCTGTCATGCCACTCCCCTCTCTCTGTGCTTGGCCACCCATTTCTCCCCTTCACTCTTGAGACCTCAGCCTTGCACCTACTCCGACGGCTCTCTCCTTCTTTGGTGACCGAGCTTCTTCGGAGGTCTTCCTCTTCACTTAGTATGTGTTAAACTTCTATTTCCTTTTTCTCTTTGGTTGGAAATTTGGAAACCCTAGAATGAAATATAAGAGGAAAAATGGATTAGGAGTAATTTAAACTAAATTTTTGCTTCATCTTTAACTTCTTGATATGGTTCGAAAGTTCTTTTGGGGTGGTGGAAGAACAAATAGAACAAGTAAAGAGAACATATTAGAAATGGAAGTTTTTCCTATGGAATCCTTGAGTTATGTTATTCCCTTTGTTTAGCTCCTTCTTTGGTGTATTAGGAAAGTTTTTAATGACCAATAAACATCATTTAAATGCCACTCTAGATGATTGAACTGTGGATTGAAGTTTGGGACCAAATGGTGGAGTTTTGACTTAATTTTTGAAGCTTTGGCCTGAGGTGCAATGGTGGGCGCAAACCTATGAAGATGAGTTGGAAGAGGTGCTAGCGCCTAGTTGTGACTAAACCTGACAATATGAGTATGGGCACCACGGCTAGAAGTATAGGGAAGGTTGGAATATGGTTGTGGCGCCCAGGCGCCACCAGCTGGAACTCTCCCCTATTTTTGTTATCTTGCTAAAGTTTCATTGGTTTGGTTCATAGGTGGCTTTGCAAGCTTGTTGGGTAGTTGTTCATAGCCCTTGCGGACATATATCTTGTTCGGAACAAGGCAAGGGATGCTTACTTCCATTTCTAAGACTATGTAAATTTATGTATGTGTTAAGAAAAGAAAACTTGGTTTGTTTCTCTAAGTGCTTTAATGTGTATATATACATGGATGGTACAATGTCGTTTTGATTAATTTCACTCCCTTAGTTGAAACTACAAATTATGATAATGTGAGAGGTGCTTATCATTTTCATGTTGGTGGTGTGTTTGTAATATTTCCATGTTGTCTTAATCTTGTGATTTGTGATGGCTATAAACTCATAGTAGTGCCAATTGAGGGTGCTATTCTAGTGGAAAAGAAAGGTTTATATAGTGGAGTGTCTCTAGTAAATCCCCATAAATTAACTGCTTTGTGGCTATATAACTACTACTTCAAAATGTACAAAAGTGATGTGTGTGTGAGAATAAAATGAGTATGATCTAGGAATGGGGGACCTATGTGGAGACGTAAGGTGAAAGGTGCATATTTTCATTCCTTATTTATTGCATGCTATCTGTCTTATGTATTGGTTGACCCCATTTATGAGCTGCAAGACAACCCATCATCATTTGCATTTATTTATGCACTTTTAAAGTTTTAGTATGGCAAATATTAATGATTCTAATACTCATGATTAAGAATCACCTGAAGGAGGAAATGGAATGCCTACTTAATAATTTTCGTGAGTATGAAAATAATCATTACTCTCTTGCTTACATAATAGAAGGGAATTATTCTCTCTCTCTAGAGTGCCCAAGAAAAGAAAAGATGTGTGATGGAACAATGGGTTGGATGGTACACCGAGCCCAATCAAAAAGGATTTTGAAATAAATACGACTATAGTTCTAATTTCACCCTTGGTTTATTTTAAGGGGAATAATGATTGCTTTTGGGCATATAAACCCCATAAGTATAATTGCCATGGTTAGTTTGAAACTTTGAATAATTGATTATATGTGTTTGGTGATGGTAGGTGATGATGTGTGTGATGAATCTTAGTGTTGGCTATCAAGTAAATGTTCATGTAATGAAACTCATGTTGGTGACGATATGTATTCTCACTTTAACTAAGAGTTAAAGTTGTCATGATTAACTGTGGCATTAGATATACTCTCGGAATGCATACTTGTGCTTCTACATATATTATTTTATTTGATGGTCTGCATTGTATTTGGAATGTGTAAGAAACCTATGAGGCTAAATTGGTCTCGATGATCTAAAATGCTTGAACAGTGCATTATTGAGTTGTAGTGGGACCGTCTGACAATAAGTTGTGATGTGGCTAAGCGACCTTACCCCTTGAGAAAGCCACACTTGAGGATGCCATCTAAGTGAAAGATAGATGATGACAAATAAATTATATCTGGTAGTGGGTGTCTTGAGATTGTGGCACTCCCTACTGATGAATTGTGAATTGAGCACTTAAAATGGCATTAATTGCCAATTCTAAAGCAAGATAAAACCTCCTTTTTGGATTGTATGTTTAGGCCCCATTTGTGTGCATTAAAAGGGGGCCTCATGGGGATTTGTTCAAATTTTACAACATTAATTGCATTTGTTTTGTACTTCCTTTAATTTCGTATTATTATATCTTAATAGGTCATATCTTATGGAAAGGCTTAAAACATTTTAAATGTTTTATTCATTTTACTTTGACATTTCTATCGCAATCTTAAAATTTTCAAGTCAACTTTGAAACATATATATATATATATATATATATATATAAGCCAAACACTACTTAAATAATTGAAAAATTTTAATCTGTTGATACTTGTTGGGTGGAATAATTTTTACTCTAGTTACTTGAGTTTCGTTCTAAATACAATTCAAAATGTTAAATTTTATTCTATCAACTTTTTCTTAAAATATGTTAAGTTTCTAATTTATTAGAATATTATTTGAATATAATAGTTTTCATAAACAATTAATATGTATTCGGATGTTGAAAAAACAAGCAGTCATAATAAATCATTTAAATAACTAATGCAATAAATGTAATATCCTAATTTACATCATCTCAAGATTAGCGCCATGGGGGAGACTAGGTGTTAGAATGTTAGAAAGCCCTTGAGGATGAGGAAAAATGTGAAAGAGGAACTTTGGAATTGAGAAATAGTAGATAGTAGAGTGACAAAGGAAAATTGAGTTAGGGAGTGGCCAATCAACTGCAAGGACAGGACTTCAAAAAGATGCAAACCGAGAGGAGCAAATCAACTACAAGGACAATCTGCCGATTGGCTAAACCTAAAAAAACCTAGAAATGTTAACCCGAGAGCAAGCAGTCGACTAGCTGTGTTAGCCAGTTAACTATTGAAGTTGTAAAATTAGGCGATGAGGGAGACAAGTCATAATTTAAGTTATGGAAAAAGATCTTTATGCCTTGGACATTGTAGAAATAGCCAAATGACTGTCATAAGGGTACAAAGGGAAAGGAAGGGACAAATTTTAACTATTATATATATATATATATATATATATATATATATATATATATTTAGCAAAGAGAATGAGAGAAACATAAATGTTGGTTTAGTTGTAATCTTACCTTCAATGTTTGTTTATGTCATGTGGACTATGCATGTAATGCTAGTGTCTGTAAACCGATGCTATATAAAATGCGGTCTTAAACCTATTAGAAGTCTTAGTGATGTGCTCAAGGATAGTTATATATCAGTATGTAAATAAGGAAGCTTTACATAGTATGTGATGTACCTCGTTAGTGAATTCTTAAGTGATGGAATCACTTATGTAATGGCATAAGGTTATAGTAACAATTGCAAACCAAGTATAAACAACTTGTTATATAGTTTACAACTAAGTGTAATCATATAAATCTTCGGAAGTGATGTCTGAATGGGTTTTTTTTTAAAATAATGGTAGAAAACAGTCTTAATGCAACATAACAGTCATTTTTCAGGTACACTCAAGTTAACCACCGACTCCCTTATTTTCAAAAGGTTCTTAACTGAGAGGCACCAGTCGATAGGTTACTCTCTGGTCAGATTTTCTATGACTTATCCTCGAGAGTTTTTTTTTACTCTGAATGGTCCAAAGTTCATTTCTAGCCTAGCCCATGATTTTGAACATATCAATGGCTTAAAATATAGGGGGAAAGTCGTTCAAAGTGAGTTGGTAGTATGAGATTATGTACAAACATAAGGGGGTTTCAATGGACTGACCAATTAATTTAGGTGCTTATTTAGGAGATGTTACAATAAATGTACTTGTTCAACTTTTGTGACTTTGTTAATACTCGACTCCAAATTTAGGAATGGAAATAGAATATTATATTGTAATTTTCTCTTGTATTTTTGCCTTTTTATGTAAAAATAAAGATGTGTGACATAGTTGTCTCAAGATAGTGAACATAGTATTGTAAGTGCCACTAGATGAAATTCAAAATTTTGAGACAAAATTTTTCTGACTCTCATCCATGAAATTTCCATCTAGATTAGATAAGAGATGGATAATATCATTCATTTGTTGCTTTATATTATTAGTCATTCCTAAAACACTAACAATTACCCAAGTAACAAATTAATGATCCTTTCTTGATTGAAATTAATTTGTAATTTTTTTTCTTCTTTGAAATTCAAAAGACAATATAGAGGAGGCTACTTAATTTTTTTTTTTTGCGAATTCCAATTACATTCTCATATATGCTTTCTAGAGTCCCGTCTTGCAACATAATTTCAAGATGCTCGATTGTCAATATCCTTTTTCATAGACATTTTCGGAAAAACACATCCTTCTGTAGTGCAACATTTGCGAGTACATATAACAGAGTCCCAGCCTACTTGAACTTCAGTTATTTCACACATATCTACATGCAAGAAAAGAAAAATAATGAAAATCTTTAATTTCACAATTATTTCTTGTTATCTTGATGGGGCTAGACATGATGTTAAATCTAACACGTCATTTGACTCATCAAACAATTTGTTTTGATTAGTTATACAATTGTCAATTAATTAAAAATTTAATCATTAGAAAATACTTGGGTTATTTGTTATGCCTTTATAATTTCAACTTGATTGAGGACATTAATTTTCCAAACTTGTTACACGTCATTAGTGAGTGAGTCCACTAATAATAAGTAAATATATATATTTATAGTCCAATAAAGTGATAAATTTCTTTTGTGTTTGTTATTCTTAGAGATTTATTCATTTAACACTTCAACTTCAAGGACTAAAATATCCGAAGCTGTATTGGTTAGGCACAATTTTCACTTTTATTTTATATTAGTTTATAACATTGTTCTCGCCCGAAAGATTACATTGTATAACATATGGCTTAATCAATTGCTTAAAACGTACAAATAATGAAGAAATTAAATGTTACATCCCGTGATTGTGCAAAATTAGTTCAAGTATTTTAGCAGCTGGTTAAATAATGTTAGCCATTGAGGCAGGATTAATTCATATTTTATCTTATCTAAGACCCATTTATCCTTGAACTATACAAACCAATTTTTAATAAAACATAACCAAGGTTGCTCATTAAAATAATTAAGAGATTATGTATGTAGTTAATAGGAACATATAAAACCTAATGCCTTAGAAATTCATAGGTGAAATAAGAGATGAGATAAGTGGGACCTTACTTGATGCAACGATTAAAACAGCTATTAGGAATGCAAATTTGAAAGAAGATTTCCCCATTCTTTTGCTTCTGATGAGAAAATGTTCTTACCTGCTGCTTTACATAAGCAAAATTAGGAGACAAATTTTTCCTCAAATTGTGGTTGCACAACTCACAAATTAAATTGCATTAATTGCCAACTATAGATATTTTTTAAGTGGGATTTTTTTATACCAAAGTGGCTTTTACTTCATTCCAACCGTGATTAAAAACATTGTTTCAATTTTAAGTTTGAATAAAAAGGATTTTCATTTAACATTTAGTAACAACTATTGTCACATAATGTTATATGGTATTCTTTATGGCATTGGAACGTTATGCAATGGGATTTATGTATTACATACATCTAACCCGATTCTTAATATCAAAAATGGCAACCCTAAATGCCTAAAACAAGATAATCAACTAACCTCATATTTATGGCATTGTGTCTAGGTCATATAAGTGAGAAATGCATGAGTAAGTCATAAAGGAGGTAACTTAGGGTCATTTGATTATGCATCATATGACACATGCATCTCTTGCTTAAAAGGCAAGATGACTAAATCACCTTTTAGCAGAAAGGGTGAACGTGCAACTAACTTATTGGGTCGAATACATACCGATGTATGTGGATTAATATTAATGCATACCAAGAGTGGCTATGTCTACTTCATTACCTTTATCAATGACTATTCTAGATATGGGTATGTGTATCTAATGAGATACAAATCTAAGGCCTCTGAGAAGTTTAAAGAATTCAGAAATGAAGTAGAGAAACAACTTGGTAAAAGTATTAAGACACTAAGGTCTAATCAAGGTGGTGAATGCTTAAACCAAGAGTTTCAGGATTATCTTAGGGACAATGGGATATTGTCCCAGTGGACTCCAACTTACATGCCACAACATAATGGTATGCTTGAAAGGAGAAACCAAACCTTGTTAAACATGGTTAGGTCCATGATGAGTCATGCAGAGCTCCCTAAGACCTATTAGAGCTATGCACTCGAGATGTTGTTCACATCCTGAATAGAGTCCCAACTAAGGTAATTGACGTTACTCCATTTGAGAAATGGTATAATAAGAAACCCATCTTATCTTACTTAAAGATACGAGGTTGTCCAGCTTACATGAAGCAGATAATGTCAGATAAACCTGAGGCAAAATCTGACAGATGTCTGTATACCCTAAGGAAACAAAAGGATATCAATTCTACCACATTTTGGAACAAAAGATGTTTGTTTCAAGACATGTTGTCTTCCTAGAAAAAGAGTTTCTCTTACTGGAAAATAGTGGGAGTACGATTGAACTTAAGGAATTTGAAGATACTTAAGCAGACGTAAAACAACTACCTGCTCAAGGGTCGATCGATACAGAACATCTACCAGCTCAAGAGCCAGAGCCATTCACTTATTCAAGAAGAGTAACGACCAAACCTTCCATACAAACACAAATGCTTCATAGATCTAGTAGGGTACATAAGGCTCTTGAGAGATATGAATTTCTCATAAGTGAACCAAATGATTTACTACTTATAGAAGATGAGGAACCTACAACCTAAAAAGAAGTTTTAAAGAGATCAGAATCTGATAAATGGCTCAATGCCATGAAATCAGAAATGGATAACTAGCATGAGACATTACATGAATACCTATTAAAATGTCGGTGATAGGTCCCATAGTAGCTAACAGTGCAAGTATCCTTGGACTTAAGGAACACAAATTATCTTGGATATAGATCCTGTATTTTGACTCTATTTCTTGTTACCCACCATGGGTCGCTTTTAGGGTGGTGGTTGGGCACAGTGTGAAGTATTCGAAGATATTTGAATAGTCAATAGATGATTCACCATTCCTGATAAGAGGAAGTATACCCATGGCTACTTGTCGGGATAATCACTAAGTCGTCTTTGGCCAAAGCAGACTTGTCATGAAGATGGTCTTCAGTGACATAATTTAAAGTGTTGATCTCACAAGACAAAGAATTGCCTACTTGGAATGGACATGACGTATTCAAGTCTAGTGGGAGTTGACACATAGGCCATACTCTAAACTAAGTGGGTATAAGACAGTGAAAGGATACATTGCATAGACACACTTTAGTTGCAAAAAGGTTTAAAGTCAATGTCACATCCTAAACCCGGGCATGTGACTGGCACAAAGATGAATCCTACTTCATCTCTGTATGCCTACCTTGATACCCCACTATATATAAACAACCTAATATATGCATGCATAAGCATGTGGAACAAGGAGTTTACTTTCAAGAATAACTTAATTTCATGCACATAATTACTTTTGTTAAAGTTTCACATTCAGATACAATACGTTAACAGTTTTCCATTATCTTTCTCATAGGATACATGTTGTTTTTTCATTAGATATAAACATCAAAGATACAATATCAATCTAATATATCCAATATACATAAATACAATCTTCCTAGGAAACCTATCAAACTATAGAGCAACCCTAAAATGAATCGTCATAAAGAAGAATGTAGAAGTCAAGAATTTAACCCCAGGAACGATTGGGGTTTTGACTCCCTTACTCCTCGTGCAAATTACTTCGTCAACAACCTACCTAAAAACATTACGCAAAATAGAATGAGTCACATACTCAATGAGTAGACAACTTTTTTTTTTAAAAAAATAAAAATAACACTACATACCCTTCACATGCACCTATTAAAAACAATGAAAGAGAATACCAATTAGGTGGACCAACATACCTGCTAGTCTCAATATTCCTTAGTCATGCTTCAAACACTAATCCAAGAAAAATTACACATTCACATAGAATAAATATAATAAACATGCCTATAATGCTATAAACATATATGCACCTATAATTTGATTCAACAACAACCAAAATGATTACAACATCATAGTTGAAGTAGTGACAGTTATTTTCTCACGTACTACAGAATTTAAGTTAGACCACCAACAACCAAGCCACAGAAAACACACAACAGTTAACAATGATTTCAATCACATAATTTTCCATACCAACTGGGTCGTCCAGGGTACCAATGGATTATTACCCGTGGCCCCCGCCGCTTCCACCTTTATCACTCTATGTGTGAATCTCCACCCTTATGACTCTAAGTATATCATCTCCATGGGGTGCACTACCATGCTATTCATTCTTTCCAACACATATACAATCACAGTCAGATAACACAAGCATAATATAAGTACTCACCCATAATATATCTCAAATATAGTTTATATATCATGCATCAGCCATCATGAAGTTAAGAGTGTAAATCCACCATCCAAACAAACCAAGGTGTGCCATATATACATGCTCAAGTGTTATACAATCCTAATTCAAACATACAATAACTATGGTGTATACATTTACACATGGTTATTCATGTTCTCTAATGCCATTCGTGAGGTTCATAAATACACATACACCCATATACATATATATATATATATATATATATATATAAGTACACATAGTTATAAAGCATCCAAGCCTTCTATTAATCCGTTCAAAATAGTATTGATCAACCATAACATCAAATAAGCATTACTCAGATGATAATAGAGGAAATAAGATTACTCATAGGATAACTAAACTACATAAGTTTCTAATTTCAGAATTCTAGCCATCAGCTCCCTAATCTTCATGTGTAATAAACCAAATCCAGAATTTATAATACCTATAATAGTTTAGGAGGTTTCGGTCAAATTATTTCATAATTAATATTTTAGCTCTTAGTAATTTCCCTTAAAAATTAAAAAATGTTTAATCAATTAAGTCTCACAAATTCCACTACACATTTTGTTCTTACTCTATTCTGCTTAAAATTTAAGGACAACATTAATTAATCATCATAAATAGCCCCAAACTGGACATTTAACAGTCACACCTCGTTACGGAAGATTTTGCCCAGAACTGAATTAAATAAGCTAAGAGTCTTATTACAAAATTTTCAAATTCAAATGGCTATATCCTACAATTTCCCTACTCTGTTTAGTTTTAGCATAATCCTGGTTATCCAAGGCACATTCAATTAGCAGAGGTAACTTAATTCTTAATTTAATTAATGAATTCCTTTTAAATTTCCTAGAATAGGTACTCCCCTATACAACACTCTTCCATGGTTTTTCTTTTCTCTTTCTTGGTATTCATAAATATTTTTGTAGAACCTTACCCATTCCTCTCGAGAAGCTCTCGCTTAAGTACAATAACAACTATAAATTTTATATATAATCTTTTTCAACAATGCAGACCAGTTTTCACTTTATTTACAACTACCAAACAACAAATCATCTGATAAATCATTAATTAGTTATTACATACTATTACTAAATGCAAAATTTTCCCAAAATTTTCTTACCTAACCTGAAAGCCTTCAGTTTATAATATAACCTTAGTTCCTTAAAATTTCCATAGCAAACCATTTAGACCTCAACAGTTACACATGCAAAACGAAAGAAAAGGATTTAATTTGGGATCGAAAATTCCTCTACTTACTTGGCATTACTTCACTGCCCTGTTTCTATTCATAGCTTAATCCTTCTCAGTTTCCTCCCATTGTGGCTTCATATTACATCTTTTTCCAACGTGGATTTGTGATAGAGAGCAATAGTTCGGTGATAGATTTCATCCTCTTCATTACTATGTTCAATCTCCTTTATCCTTCTTCATCACTCACAACTAAAGACACAACACAAAGAGGGGAAAGGTTTCTGGGAGACCCATTCAAGGTAGTTCAATTCCTCCTTGACAACAGAAAATAGAACAAAATAGAAGAAAAGATGAGAGAAAGAGCACTCACAATGATTAGCAATGTAGAACGACGACCATTGCTTCTTCTCGCCATCTTCCTTTTTCTATAATTCTGTTCTTGCATCAAACAATAGAGAAGAGGTCGAAGGAAAGAGAAAGAGGGTAGGTGATGGTTGTTGTGGTGGTCGGCGGTGACAATCACAACATCAAATGGCTTTTTCTATCTCTTGCTTTTCTAATATCTCTCTCAGCCTCCTATTTCGCACAAACAAGAACGAAAACAAGGGAAGATGATGGCAAAAGGAGGAATTTTGCTGGTGAAGAGGTGGTGGCCGACAGTGGCCATCACTTAAGGAGTCTCTCTCCTTCCCACCTCTGCACTCTCCTCCCTCTCTCTATTTTCTAGTCTGGTTCCCAAAAGAGAAGAGAAGCCTCATGTAGCTTCTAAAGGAATCCAACATTTCATATGATGGTAAAAATACAGTACACGTGTCAAGCCCTCCTATTGCCACATATGTTTTATCTTAGCTTAAGTTAATTGGACTAGTCCTTCTCAAATTAATATTACAATCGAGTCCCCACGAATTTTGTAAAAATTCCTAAGCACACCCATAAATTCTAAATTTATTTTATTGTAACTTTCTTATTTCTATTACCAAAAATCAAAAACTCTTTATAACTTTATAGTCAAACAACTGACTTTCTGGTCAATTGGGGGTCACGATGTATTGCTAGATACTGCTCATGATCTATTAACAATTAAGTGTTGATTGTGAATAGCCAATATAGCTAAAAACCTAATGGGTCATATGCATAGAAATCACTAGAAACATATAACAGGCTTAAGGATTTGATCCTTAATTGGAGAATTAATTAAAAAAGAGATAAGAGAATAAAAGGAATAGAAATATGTTCCTATTCCTACCCAAACAAGGAAAAGCCTAAATGAGAATCTTTTGGCCACCCCTCTCTCAAAGAGATTGGGCTTCTTAAGGTGCCACCTTAAAAAGTCCAATAAGGGAATAGTACCTACTAAGGGAATCAGGTCTTTAGGGTTTAAGGTAGCACCTATCACTTTAAGAGTAATAGTGAAAGCAATACGTCATACCCACTCTCTCTTAACTGTTAAGTATCTTAGTTTTAGGAACACTTGTTTTTCTTCTCCTTCATCTAAGAGGTTTTTTCTCCATAGCTTCTTCATGCTTGCTAGCACAAGAACAAGAAGGAATCCCGTTACCTGAAGAGGTTTTTTCTTTGGAGTAATTTCGTGTGGATTACCATTAGAGGTATCCCAGTTTGGATACTTACTTTGGCTTGGAGAGGTTGCTACGCTACAAGAGGTATTTCTCTTTGTCTTGGTTCTCATGGTTAATGTAATGGTAATATAGGTTGATCCATCAGTGATTGGTTTTTAGAGAAAAAGTTTAAATTCTGATGCGTTCTTTGATCTCTAAAATCTTACATAAGTGACATCTTATTATTAACATGATAATGAATGAATATGTCTCCCAACCCTAGGTCTTAGTATGTTTCCTGATACCTGGACATATCACATGCTCTATCCAATAGGTTTTCTTCAAAAGTTCTTTCTCCAAGACGCCTTACATTTAACACATATAGATTATGCTCAACCCAAATACTCTTAGTTTACTCAACAAGAAATCGCCTTCTTGTCCTTCTTCGCTTCTTTACACCTTACCTGATGTTGAAGGTTAAAGACTATTCACCCATTCTCTTCCTTTATGACTTAAGCATGTAATATATATATATATATATATATATATTTATCAACATATGTACACCATCGAGTCCTTGTGACTACACCCCATATCATCAACTACGGGTACACGCATATCAATAGCCTATCCACATAAATACTCAGATTACTCTGAGGTCACGAAATTTCCATACTCTGCCCTATAATTTAATTTTCGTAAACATCCTTTGTTCCAACCAACATCCATGATTTAAGGACCTTATACTCCTTTATACCCCATATGCATTATATTCTTACTCAATTACTATCAATAACTTACGATGCGGGTCCTTACTTCCATATATTAATTCTTTCTTTCTAATCACATTCACGTCATTTTACAACCAAAACAATCTCATACATCAAGTTTCTTCTCACTATATATCTCTTTTGGGAGAACTATATAATCTACATCGGTTTCCACAACCGGATTCTATGTTACCATCTCCAATCATGGCACAAGGTTGAACACATACTTTTAACCCCTAACCAACATAACCATCTATGCACCAAACACAATAATGCCTACATCCTAGTTCTTTCTACATCCAAACACATTCCCGAACCTTTTAACACCCTTCCAAATGCCATGAACCATTCCTCGACGCTTTCTCCTACCAAGGAACTCACTAACCATTTGGAGCTCATAAGAATCCCTCAATTCCTTTCATAGACTCAAGTCCTCATATTCTTTAGCTTAAAATTTTAATGAGCCCTAACCCATGTATCTCTCAATGACTCCCTCTTGAATCAATTAAGTAATTTTTGAAATGGAAGGAAATAACCCCTTCGTAAGCGATCATACCATAGCCATTCGACTTATCTCCACAAGTACAAAATACCATCTCATAAACATACCAGACTAGATCACTAATTTATTCTATATACATATAATTCTTTTACTCACAACCTTCATCCATCACGGTTCCCACTCACTATGTTACATCATAGAAATCCCTAAGGCTCTTCGTATATAGACCGACACATGGAGGTATTCCTCTTCCCATCAAGGTTCTATACCGGCCATGCACCTATTGGAATTTAATACCCAAATTCCTAAGGTGCTTCACGGTCAGCTGTCTAAGTAATAAGACAAGAGAGAAAGGCACATCAATAGTCCTATAGGGCCTTTAGCTGACCCTCACTCTATGGTCATGCCGCGATTCATGAATATAAAGGGAGGCCCAGCCAAGGTTACCTTGCTTTGTGACTCTTGAGTGACCTAGACCAGCTCTGATACCACTTGTCACATTCCCCAAACTGGCTATGAGATAGGCACGGTAATGAGACACCTTCATACTGTAAGCCTGACTTAACCACCTAATCTTAACACTTTAACTCTAAAACAATAATATCATTTCTCACATAGATTCATTTTAAACAACACATTAAAACAGACATCGAATGCTTACGTTAATCATACCATAAAATAATTCCAAAAATGCTATTAGAGAATCACACAATACAAATTAATAGATCAAAATTTAAATTCATTTATAGATACAACAATTATCCTAAGTGACTCATCACAGAGCGACCTTTAGATTGTCTAAACAAAACTTGACTAAATAAATTCAAATGGAAGATCAACCCTTGGAACAAAGAAGGTTGGTGAATTGAAGAACCACTACTCCTCTACGAGGCCTTCCACCTCGGTATTCGACGTTGGAAAGTGATCCAAAAGTACGTGAGAATTTTTAATTACTCAGTGAAATAACAAATATTCATAAGGTAAATCATAGAATTAGATAATAAGATAAAAAATATATCATAAACTTCAAATACGCAGCTTTACCAAGAAACAAATCATTATAATTCCATATAACTAATTATCAACACATATACGTAATTCATTATGAATAATCTATTGTAATCACACTATTTAATGCCAAGTAAATATCCATGACCATATATACATATATACCATTCCACACATATAACCAACACATCTAAATATACATACCATTCAAATAAGTAATTGCCATATAAGATGATGCAAGTGCAAAACAAATTAAAGTTAAAGAAATAGATAACTCCATCCTTATGTCTCCACATAAAATAATAACATAATAAAGCCCTATCCTTATAACCCCTCTTGGCTTAAATGCCAAAAATATACATATATCCCATATATATACCTAACCTCATTCTTATGCCTTTGATAAGCTTCCACACGTGCCAGGCACCATATCAACCATTATAACTAATCCATATATGCTAGTACCTAGCACCATATTAACCATTAAAACCAATCCATATGTGCCAGTACCCGGAACCATTTTAATCCATATATATATTATTGAAAATTTTTAATCTATTGATTACTTGTTGGGTGGAATAATTTTTACTTTAGTTACTTGAGTTTCGTTCTAAATACAATTCAAAATGTTAAATTTTATTCTATCAACTTTTTTCTTAAAAAATCTGAAGTTTCTAATTTATTTGAATATAATAGTTTTCATAAACTATTAATATGTATTCAGATGTTGAAAAAACAAACAATCATAAATAATTATTTAGATAACTAATGTAGTAAATGTAACATCCTAATTTACATCATCCAAGGTTAGCGGCATGGGGGAAATTAGGCGTTATAATGTTAGAAAGCCCTTGAGGATGATGAAAAATGTGAAAGAAGAGCTTTGGGATTAGGAAATGGTAGAGTAAAACATAGGAACATTGAGTCAGGGAGTGACCAATTGACCACTTTGGGGAAAGTAGCCGGTCAACAAAAACAGAACATGGAAATGATGTAAATCGAGAGGAACAAGTTGACTACAAGGACAACTAGCCGACTAGCTAAACCTAGAAAAACACAAACTAAAAGCAAGCAGTTGATTGGCTGTGTTACCCAATCGACTATTGAAGCTGCAAAATTAGGCGGTGAGGCAGACAAGTCATAATTTAAGTCGTGCATGAAGATCTTTATGCACTGTACAGTGTAGGAATAGCTAAATGATGGTCATAACTGTTATATATCTATATATATTATATATATATATGTATATGTATATATTTTTATATATATATATGTATATGTATATATATATATATATATTTAAAGGCGAAAATGAGAGAGTCACAAATGTTGGTTTAGGTATAACCTTACCTTCAATGTTTGTTTATCTAATTTCGACTACACATGTAATGCTAGTGTCTATAAAATGATGCTATCTCAAATATGGTCTTAACGCTATTAGAAATCTCAGTGATGTGCTCAAGGTGTGTTGTATATCAATATGTAAATAAGGAAGCTTGACATAGTATGTGATATATCTCGATAGTGAATTCTCAAGTGATGGTATCACTTATGTAATGGCATGAGGTTGTAGTAACAGTTGTAGACTAATATGGAGTATAAACACCTTGCTATCTAGTTTACAATAAGTGTAATCATGTAAATCTTTGGAAGTGACGTCTGAATGGTTTTTTTTTTTTTAAAAAAAAAGGCAGAAAACAATCTCAGTGCAAAATAGCAATTATCTGTCAAGTGTGCCCTCCAGTCATCCACTGGCTCCCTTATTTTCAAAAGGTTCTTAATCGAGAAGTACCAGTCAACAGGTTACTTTCCGGTCAGATTTTGTACGACTTATCCTTGAGAGCTGTTTTGTTACTCTAAATGGTTCAAAGTTTATTTCTAACCTGGCCCCATGAATTTCAATATATCAATGGCTTAAAATATTGGGGCAATGTTGTTCAAAGTGAGTCGGTAGTCTGAGATAATGAACAAATATAAGGGATTTTCAATGGACTGACCAATTAATTTAGGTGCTTATTTAGGTGACGTTAGAGTGAATGTATTTGGTCAATTTTTGTGACTTTGTTAATAATCAACTCCAAATTTAGGAATGGAAATAGAATATTAGATTGTTATTTTCTCTGGTATTTTCACCCTTTATTTAAAAATAAAGATGTGAGACATAGTCATCTAAAGATAGTGAGCATTGTATTGTAAGTGCCACTACATGAAATTCAAAATTTTTCTGACTCTCATCCATGAAATTTCCATCTAGAATGGATATGAGATGGATACTATCTTTCATTTGATACTTTATATTATTGGTCATTCCTTAAACACTAACAATTACCCAAGTAACCAAATTAATGATCCTTCCTCAATTGAAATTAATTTGTAATTTTTTTTCTTATTTGAAATTCAAAAGACAATAGGGAGGTATTTTTTCTGTGAATTCCAATTACATTCTCATATATGCTTCTTAGAATCCTGTCTTGCAATGTCATAATTTTGAGATGCTCAATTGTCGATATCCTTTTTCATAGACATTTCTGATCAAACACATCCTTTTTTAGTGTAATAATTTTGAGGGCATATAATACCACAATCCCAGCCTGCATGAAATTCGGTTATCTCACACATATCTACATGCAAGAGAAAAAATGAAAAGCTTTAATTTTGCAATTATTTCTTGTTATCTTGATGGGGCTAGACATGATGTTAAGTCTAACACAGGACATTTAACTCATCAAGCAATTATTTCTTGTTATCTCGGCTTGTTGTTATGCCTTTAGAAGTTTAACTATATTTGATTGAGGACATTAATTTTCCAAACTTGTTACACGTCATTAGTGAGTGAGTCTATTAATAATAAGTAAATATATAGTTATAGTCCAATAAATGGATAAATTTATTTTGTGTTTGTTACTCTTAGAGACTTATTCATTTAACACTTCAACTTCGAGGACTAAAATTTCAGAAACTGTATTGGTTAGGGACCAATTTTCTTTTTTATTTTATATTAATTTATAACATTGTTCTCGCCCAAAAATTTACATTATATAACATATGGCTTAATCAATTGCTTAAAACATACAAATAATGAAGAAATTCAAATGTTACATCCCTTGATTGTGCAAATTTAGTTCAAGTATTTTAGCAGCTGGTTAAATAATGTCAGCCACTGAGCCAAGATTAATTCATATCTTATCTTATCTAAGACCCATTTTCCTTGAACTATATAGACCAATTTTTAATATAACCAAGGTTGCTCATTAAAATATTTTAAGAGATTATGTATGTAGTTAATCGGAACCTATAAAACCTAATGCATAAGAAATTCAAAGGTGAAATAAGAGACAAAATAAGTGGGACCTTACTTGATGCAATGATTAAAATAGCTATTCGGAATGAAAATTTGAAGAAGACTTCCCCATTCTTTTGCTTCTGATAATAAAATGTTCTTACCTACTATTTTATATAAGCAAATTGGGAGACAAATTTTTCCACAAATTGTAGTTGCATGTTAATTTCCCAATTCACATGATTTCTGTGTATTCTATCTTGATATTTGAATGTTACTATTGCTTGATTTTTACTGATTTATTACCTTTCGGCTTCAAAATTCTCTAATTCTAGTTTCCCTCAGTCCTCACAATTTTCTCCATTTTTACCCTCACTTTTATGCTAGTTATTGATATTTGATCTTGCATTTTAGGGTGCAAAGAAGGATCACCAAATAGAGGAAATGAAGCCATATTGGAAACAAGAAATTAGAAGATTAAAGAGAAGAAAAGCATGCCAGCACTGGGAGCTGGCTAACCACCACCCAGTGCTGGGACTTCAGCAAAGTCAGTTGATGTCTGCCGTCCACTGCTGCAGCGCAGAAGGTGTAATACCCGCCAAATTTGGAATTATGTGTTTTGAGGTATTTTGGTACCTTATAGCGTTATTTTAATGCTTTTAGTTTAGTCATTTTAATGTCCATATTTAATTTATTCTATTTGAATAATTAGTTATAGAAATTGAGATAAATTACTAGACTAGGTATTTTATTGTGGTATGATTTTTTTTGTGAATTGAGAAAAATATGAGAAAGAGAAATTAAATGTAATTAATATAATTATTGAGAAATAATTATAGGCAGATCACTTGGATTTGAAGCAATCGAGAATGGGTACCCGTGGGTCACAAAATGACCCATTTGGCTATTAAGCCGTCATCATTCCTCTTTCTCTATCATTCTCACATTTTCACACAGAGGCAAGAAGAAGGAGAGATATTTTCTCTCAACTCCATCAATTTTTTCTTTCATTTCTTCTAGTGTTTTTCTTGTCTCCAATCAATTTCCTTTTACTGAAGTTTCCAAAGAGAGTGCTAAGCTTCAATCTCCTTCATATTTCCCAATTTTCTCTTTATTTTTCCTATTTTCAGATTTAGAGACTTTTGGGCTAATTTGGGGTTCTAATGGATGAATTTAAGTGTGGATGTTGGTTTAAAACATTTCCACATGTTAGATAATAATTATCGAACAAGAAATTTGGAGAAAAATAGGAGAAGTCCATAGAATTCAGAAATTTAAAAAAAGTTAGGGTTCTTGATGAAAACTTGAGATTGGGGCTCGGTTTGATGGTAAAAATTGGGGGTTTTAGTGTCAACACACTCCTTAGACATTAAGGATGAAAACCCATGGAAGAAATCAAGAGAAATGGTGATGATTTGACCCAAATTCATGAAAACCTAAGAGGAAAATTACAGATTTACTGTAGAGTATTGTAGCATTCATAAAATTTCCAGATTTGGGTTACTATAGCAAATCGGTACTGTATCAAAACTGATATTGTAGCAAACTAGTATTGTAGCATCAATTTTAAAATGGTTATATCTCTTTCATCCAGAGTCCTTTCTTTAGCAAATAAGGTATTGTTGGAAAGCTCTTCGAATCTATTTTCAAATGAAATAAGTTGCATTTGAAAATTCCTTACCATTTGAGAGTTATGTCTAGAAAAGTAATTAAAAGTCAAAATTGTAGTAGGAAATTTCCTTATTTTGTGACCTTGATATGATTTTGCATAATTATCTTATAAGGATGGATTCTTTGATGTATTTTCACATCTTTTGGGATGTTGTGACTAGATTGGAGTAGAGAGAAATACCTTCCATCATCTTACACATCTTCGAGGAAGGTTCAAAGTAAAATTAACAAATACCAAGGTGAGTGAATAACCTTGCAAAACTAATTTAGTATTATTAGACAAAGTACAATACAAGTCTCATTTACAATATTATTGAAATGTTAAATAATCAACCTTCTAATTGATAATATGCGATGATTGTTGATAGAAATTCAAAAGAATATAGGTATGTATAAATTAAGCTATTTATGGTAGTTATAATGCGTGATAGATTTTCACTGTCTTACTGATGAACAAACTTCTACAGTTATCTATGCACAAAGAGTTTGAGGGTTAAATTCTCAAGTCACTTGGTGCAAGTATCTATGGCACAAATGTAAAGTGATTGAGGGTTTGATCACCCAAGAAATCATATGCAAATCTAAGCACAATTCCAAAAGTGATTGAGGGTTTGATCACCCAAGAAATCATACGCAAATCTACTGCAAAATTGCCAAGTGATTGAAGGTTTGATCACCTAAGAAATCATACTCAAATCTACGGCACAAATACAAAGTGATTGAGGGTTTGATCACCCAAGAAATCATACACAAATCTAAACAAATGTAATACTATAGTTGTGTGAAATGAATGATAGATTGACTATGTTAGTAAATGTGGTATTTGTACTTGTAACGCTTTAAAGTTGCACAGTCATTTTCTCACTGAGTTTTGATGAACTCACACTCTCTATGATTATCTTTTTTCAGATACAGTGGTTGAGGAGGACGATTAGTAGCCCTTCGTGGTAATACTCTACTTTTTTTTAATAGGCTTTTGGATGTAATTTTTGGTAAAGGATTAGGACATGCTCTGTACTAGTAGGTCAACTAGGCTTGCGAGGTTGTATAGTACTGTGTAATGTATGAATGTTGAACATTTTCTAAATATGTATGCAAAATATCTTTCTTGAAAAATTTATAATTTGCATAGTTATGGATATTAAAAGTGTTTATAGAGATTAAGGGGTACCACGGAGGTACACCCTAGGCATTTTATGTTTATCTCACATGTCTAAATTTTGGGATGTGACAAAAGGAGTCCAGCTGCAGTGCTAGCCCAGCACCCAGCGTTGGAGATCAGTTTATTACAGTAAATGTTTCTGTCTCCCACTGCACTGCTACAGTGCTAGACATCTCGCTGCTCCCTTAAGCACTACGCTGAAGCTTTTCTTTGGATTATATCTTTGCCTTCCACCGCTGTAGCGCTAGAGCACTTTCAGAGCCACATCAGGAACTTTTTAAATAGCTTCAGAAGTTAATTTTTAGGGGAATTCTGATAAAGGGAGATAGGAAAGCGCTGTTTTAGCTGAGGAGAGTAAGGGGAACCTAATCTTCAAAGCTTTGAGGGCTCAATCCATCATCCAACATCAAATTCATGGCCATCTATTTCCCTTTTTCTACTTTCTGTCATTTAAATTCCATGAGTAGCTAGATTTTTCATCTAGGGTTACTATGAACTTGACTTCTGAATAGATTTTGCATTCTCTCATGTATTTGCAACCTTATTTCAATCAATATAAGTCTTTTTATTCATTTTACTGCTGCATTATATAGACTTGATCAATCTTTATTTATGCTTGTTGTTGTCTTCGAACTCGGGAGAGGGAGGTGATAGTAGAACACTGATTAGGGAGGACGAGTGCGTGAACCTTACTAAGTGTTTTCGCTTATTAGCTAATAGGGATATTAGTTAATCTCGTTTAATCAAAGCTAGGTTTGTTAGTGTAGACTTAACCCACTTAAAGAATTGAGTAGGCGTTAAGTATCTTAACTGAGATTCTGGAATATTCTTTTAAGTTATTAGAATAACCTAGGATTAACTTATATGGTTGAATAAGTTACAAATGCGTAAGGGGGGTTTTACAATTTTTAGGATAGAGAAGAGGGATTAGCAACTCTAGGTTCTTTTAAATAGACCAATTTCATTAGCTTTTGCATTGTTTGCTGTCATTTAAGAAAACTCATAAAAATTTACTGTCATATGCTTTTTTTTACTTGTGAGTTCTATTTAAAGCTATCTTCAATCCAATCTAATTCGTCTAACTAATTCCAACAAATTTCTTGAGTAGTTAGCCACTTAGTCCTCGTAGGAACGATATCTTACTCATACTTTATTACTTGTGCGATTGGTGCACTTGCCAAATCGCCTAACATTGCACAACTCACAAATTAAATTGCTTTAATTGTAAACTATAGATATCTTTTTAAGTGGCATTTGTTTATATCAAAGTGGCTTTTATTGTCACTTAAATGCACTTAACATTTAGATTATGATATGTGACATTTACTACATTTGTTTTGTACTTCCTTTAATTTCGTAATATCTTAATACGTCACATCTTGTGGAAAGGCTTAAAACATTTCAAATGTTGAAAAAAACAAGTAGTCATAATTAATTATTAAAATAACTAATGCAATAAATGTAACATCTTAATTTACATCTTCTCAAGACTAGCACCATGGTGGAGACTAGGTGTTAGAATGTTAGAAAGCCCTCGGGGATGAGAAAAATAATGAAAGAGGAGCTTTAGGATTGAGAAATGGACAAAGGAACATTGAGTCAGAGAGTGGCCAATCGATCGCTTTGGCAAAAGTAGCCGATCGACTAGAACAGGACATGGGAAAGATGCAAATCGAGAGGAGCGAGTCAACTACAAGGATAACCAACTAACTAGATAAACCTAGAAAAAACACATAAACTGAAAGCATGCAGTCGACTGACTGTGTTAGACAGTTGACTATCGAAGCTGCAATATTAGGCAATGATAGAGATAAGTCATAATTTAAGTTGTGGATAAAGATCTTTATGCACTAGACAATGTAGAAATAGCTAAATAATAGTTATAAGGGTACCAAGGGAAAAGAAGGGATAAATTTTAACTGTTATATATAACAATCATCTGTCGGGTGCCCTCCAGTCATCCACTGGCTCCCTTATTTTCAAAATGTTCTTAATCGAGAGGTACTATTCGACAAGTTACTCTCTGGACAAATTTTCTACAACTTATCCTTGAGAGCTGTTTTGTTACTTTAAATGGTCCAAAGTTTATTTCTAACCTAGCCTATTATTTTCAACATATTAATGGCTAAAAATATTTGGGAAACATAGTTCAAAGTAAGTTGGTAGTTTGAGAAAATGTACAAACATAAGGAGTTTCAATGGACTGACCAATTAATTTAGGTGATAATTTAGATGATGTTACAATAAATGTACTTGTTCAACTTTTGTGACTTCGTTAATACCCGACTCCAAATTTAGGAATGGAAATAGAATATTATATTGTTATTTTCTCATGTATTTTCACCCCTTTATGTAAAAATAAAGATGTGTCACATAGTCGTCTCAAGATAGTGAACATAGTATTGTAAGTTCCACTACAACAAATTCAAAATTTTGTGACAAAATTTTTCTGACTCTCATCCATGTAATTTCCATCTAGAATATATATGGGATGGAATATGAGATGGATAATATCAATCATTTGTTACTTTATATTATTGGTCACTCCTTAAACACTAATAATTAAACAAGTAACCAAATTCATGATCCTTAACGATTAAAATTAATTTGTAATTTTTTTTCTTATTTGAAATTCAAAAGACCATATGGAGGAAGGTACATAATTTTTTTTTTGTGAATTCCAATTACATTCTCATAGATGCTTGATTGATATCCTTTTTCATAGACATTTCTGGACAAACACATCCTTTTATAGTGCAACAATTACGAAGGCAAATAATATCACAATCTTAGCATGCTTGAACTTTGGTTGCCTCAAGCCTCCCTATTATGAATTGGTCTCAATGGCCTCTCTATTATGATTAAAGTTTCTTGTTGGATTAATTGATACACTAAATTTGCTTATACTATGGTTAAGATATCTTTGTCTAACCAAGTTGGTTGTGTAGCGAAGGATCAGTTTAGTCTGGTGTAGTTATGGGTTGTGTAGCAAAGGATCAAGTTGTCTAACAACCTTTCTCCTCCATCACTGGCCCTCCTTGGACCTTTTCTTGCAAGCTCCTTGATTTGGTGAGCCATCTCTATGCCACTATAGCTTGATTTTGTGGTAAGTTTAATTTTTCTCTATGGAACCCTAGGGCTAGATGATCGGCAAATCTTGGCTCTTGTGGTATGGATCACATTTTTTAACATTTCCCATTGATTCCCAAGGTGTTTGAGACATGTTACGGAAGAAACTTGTTAGGAAATGTTGTTTTTATTGAACTCAAGCTTTTGTATAAAAAATTGGGGGATTTGTACTTTTGATGGAGTTTAGTTGATTTCAAAAGACTCTTAGATGATCTTAGGTTCCAAAACATGTTTCTAGTTGCCAGAACTGAAAAAGGCTTTGAGTGGTATGAGTTTCATTTTTAGAGTTGAGTCATATTTTTGCTGTGTAGAATACAAAGTTTTGTAAATCACACACCATTCTTCCTCTATACACCAAAGTGTGTAATCCTACCTTCTAAAATATCTCTTCTTCCATCTCTCACCTTTTTACATTGTTTCTTCATAGGAATCCTTCATGTGCGTACCCTTACAATCCTTTGAACTTCTTAAGGTAGAAACTCATTGCTTGGAGATGAGGTGAGTGGATAATCCTACCCTTCTGTAATTCATTTATCATACTTGCTTGAGTAACTTAAGTAAATTGTTTCTTATTGCATTATTTGGCTTGATCATGGTAAGAAAGATTTTACATATATTCATGGATTATTCTATGTATGATAATTATGAATGAGGTAAGGATATTTGTAAAGATTACCTAAAAATCATACAGTCTCATGCACTTGTTGACACTCGAACATATGTGGAACACCTCTTGATTTTGATTAAGTTGTTGGATATATGCTAGTATTATGATAATTGTTATTGATGTTAATTAATTACATTGGTTATTTTGTTACGCTGAATACCATTATGGACAACATAGGTAATGCAACTTACTTTGACTTGTTTTATTGCCTTGAGAAATGATTTGTGATTGTGAAATAAACATGATCATTTCATTTTGTGAGTTATGGAGCAACAAGGGTAGCCGTGGGGCAATAAGGTTGGAAGGAGATAGTGGATCAATTAGGGTGGATAAAGATTTATGGAGGAAACAATAAGATTTTGTTTGAGATGTGTGCCATGTGATTTGGCAAGGGAATATAAGAATCATGATACTTAAAATAGATTAGTACATTACTTTTGTCTAATTCTCTTTTTTAGTTAATTTAAACTATTATAATATTTTTTTAAAGATAAATTTAAAAATAAAAATAAAAAATTATTCACAAACATAAAAATTATTCATAAACATCTTAATTTGTTTAAAATAAATTTAATTAAAGATAAAAAATTTAATTAAAAATTAAAAATTAAAATAAAAGTTAAGTCATGTATTACGTGAATGAGGAGGAAGAAGACGGACAACGGACAATGAATGATGGATGACGAGGATGAAGTAGTGGGAGGTTTGGCAATTTGGGATTAGAATGACAAAGGATGAAGCAGTGAGACACCGGAGATGAAGCAGTGGGACAATAAAGATGAAGCAATGGGAGGAATAAGGCTAGATAGGAATTTTAATAAAATAATAAGGATAAAAGAGGAAGAAAAATATAAAAGTTATAAACTATGAGTCACTCAAAGTAACATTTCAAAATAAGCTACTTAATTTGCAAACACAAATGAAACCTAATCAAGTGTGATTTTTAGCTTTCTAAATTTCTCTTAATCTTACCTGAAAACTTCTCGCACACTTACTTGAATCCTTGAACTAGGTTGAGTGACCACAAATCATAAAAAGGACAATTAAAAAAATATATTTATTAAAATAGACATATTTAATTATGAAAATAATAAAATAATTTTCATACAATGAGAACCAACGAGAGATCTAATTAAATATTAAATTTATTTTATATGATTCAAATTAACAAGAAGAAATAAATAAAAGAGGTGTAGAAAATAAAATTTGTGTTAATAAATGAAGTAGCATCAAATCCCTTGAGAGTGGGAAGTATACAAAAATGGATTCCATTTTCTAAGTAAAGGAAAAACTCTAAGTCAATGATGACCAATACATTCTCCATACCTACTTCCAGAGTAAATGGTTTATTTAAACCCAATATATCACACAAAAAGAGAGTAGAAAAAGGCAATAACAAAATAACAACTTCATTGCTTGTGTTGGTCACCCACAGTAGCTATTTTTTCTCTCTCTAGAATATAGTGGTCCTCCTCAATGTCTCTCTCTTATACACATTGGTTCCTTCCCCTGTAAGTAGAGGTGAGCACCAACCTGCCCAACATGACCCAAACCACACATTTGAGTTAGTTTGAGTTAGATTGGATCAAAATTTCTCAACTCGATTACTAGCAGGTGGGGTTGTGGATTGGAAAATTTCCTAACTCACAACCCAACCTGTCAACTCGATGTATATATATATATTAGGATTTTTCTATAACCTATAGGGTTCTGAATTATGATCTCATTCTCACTGTGTCAGTACTTTGCCTTCTCATGTTCCCCATTTCAATCTCACTTAGAAGTCTTACTAGAGGCCGAAGAGAGGAAGATTAGGATTAGAGGGGAAGAAGAGGGAACAATTGCAAGGTTGAGAACAAAAATATCATTATACACGAAAGGCAAAGCACAGGGTTGTCTCTGTTCCTAGGGAGCTTCGTGTTCTTCAACTTCCAGAGGGAGAACATGGTGAAGCAGCACAAACAAAGGAGATAAAATAGAGAAAGGAAGAGTCGAGGTGAGACACACTGAGAGAGTGAGATTTCAGTAAAAAATAAATGCAGAGGATAAATCTAAAAAAGGAACCAAATCACGAAGAGAGAGAGGTATAAATTACAAAAAGAGGAGGAGATTCAAGGGAAGCTGAGATAGAAGGACCTCACGAGAGCATAGTGCTTATAATTGGATTTTCAGTCAAGTAGTTAGATGTGGGGGAAAATTTTCATTTTCAAATAAAGAAATTCATGGTTGGAGAGTGGCATTGTATGTGAAATGGTAAGTGGCCGAGGGATAAAGATGGGTGTGTATCACAAGGAGAGGTAGATGGGTAATGAGACCGTGGAAGGACTAGGGTGAAATAGAAATAGTTAAGTGATGCTTTTTGGTGAGAATGGAAATAGTGCAAGTTAAGAAAGGTGGTGTGCTAAGAGTCGAGAAATTGAAGGTAGAAGTGTGTGGTGTCTTGTGTGTGTTGAAAAATACCTAAGGGAAAAATGGCAATTTTCCTTAACGGTGTATATAAACCCCCCCAACACAAAACTTCAACTCCCTATTTCTCCTTCATGCTGCCTCCTCCTTCTCAAACCTTTCTCTTTCACCCAAGATCATCGTCCAAGCCTCTAGCCACCATCCTTCGGCAAATGTTCAAGTCTTGGTGACCAACCACCACCAAAAGAAAGAGAAAACAAGGTAATCTCCTTAGACTTTCACTTTTTATCTCATTTTCGTATATGTGAGGGTTGGGATTGAGAGTTTGTTGGTGGAATTTTGAGCTTGAGGGATGATCTAAAACCTTCTTAGATGTTTGATGAACAAATTAGAACAAGAAATTTGTAGAAACTACTATTAAAAACAAGGAAATCGTAGGTTGGAATAGTGTGACAGAAATAAAAGGAAAGTTAGGGTTCTTGGAGGGAAATTTAATGGATTTGAGCTTTTATTATTGGTTATAACCTAGGATTTGAGTATAGAAATGTTTCCTAATCATTGCTAATGTAAACCCAGGGAAAGAATCATGGATTTTTGTGGAAAATTGAGATAGGATTGCAATAAAACTGAGTGGGGGTCATTTTTTGTATTTCTGCAAAGGTGGCTACTGGAAGCCACCGCTGCTATAGTGATGGAAATTGTAGTAACCACCACTGCAGTGGGGGATTTGGCTACTGCAGTGATGGTTGGCAGAGAGGCGTGCCCTATTATGAAATTTTCATCATTGCAGCAACGCACTTAGCCCTGCAGCAGTGGGGTTACTTCTAAAATTTTTTTTTAATGTTATTTCTCATAGGTATTCCACTCAAAAGTTTAGGATGCCTCTTTGAAGGATCTAAGTCAGGTTTTCACTCCTCAAACATCAAATTAACGATGATTAGCTAGCTTGAAGTTGAGGTGAAGGATCTAACCTTGCCTTAATTGTGGCTTGCACATAGCTTGCACAAATATATTTATCATAAAATTGTGGATGTATAGACACACTAATGGAAGTGTACATACCACCACGAAGGTGTGATAAAACACATTAAAGGAGTCATGATGATCTACAATGGATATCCTATGACAAGAAGCAATAGAAGTAGTTACAAAATATGAAGATACCTGTATGTATGAATATATGTTAATTTTCCAATTAACATGATTTTTGTGCTCTTTTTCTTTGCAACCGAACCTTACTGTTGCTTGATTTTTTATTGATTTATTACATTTTCGCCTCAAGATTTTCTTATTTTCATTTCCTTAAGTCCTTGCAATTTTCTCTATTTTTACCCTTATTTTTATACTAGTAATTGATGTTTGATCTTGCATTTCAGGGTACAAAGAAGGACTACTAAGTAGAGGAAAATAAACCACTTTGGGAGTATATAAATAAGAATGAAAGCAGTAACTTAGCACTAGAATCTGCCTTTCACCGCTGCAGCGATGAGAATGTATCGTTGCAGCACCACCTAACCTCCAGCACTGGCTATCTAGGTGCTAGCACTAAAGTACCCAATTTGCTGAGTCCGTACCACCTACCGTTGCAGCAGGAGTACTCCTGCTACCTGCCTAAGCGCTACGGTGAAGTTGCTCGTTGCACTCATTTTCTGTGTTACACTGCTCAGTGGTGAGGACGTACTGCTGCAACAATTGAGCGAGTTTTGAACCACGTCAGTATCAGTTTAAATAGCTAGAAGGAAATTTTCTTGAAGGAATTCTGATTTAGAGAGGAAGGGACAACGCTGTTTTTGCTGAGCTCAAATCCATCATCCGATTCAGATTCATGGCTTATTATGTCCCTATTTCTGTTTGATGTTCTTTATTTTTCATGAGTAGTTGAATTTTCTATCTAAGGTTACTATGAACTCAACTCTAGATTAGGTTTTGTTTTCTCTCATGTATTTGCAACCTTATTTCAATCAATTTTTTTTATTGATTTTACTACTGCATATGATAGAATTGATCAGTCTATTTATATGCTTGTTGCTATCATCAATCTCAGGAGAGGGAGGTGAGAGTAGAACACTGAGTAGGGAAGACGAGTGCGTGAACCTTAAATTAAGTGTTTTCGCTTGTTAGCTAATAGGGATATTAGCTAATCTCGTTTAATCAAAGCTAGGTTGAATGGTATAGACTTAACTCACTTAAGAAATTGAGTAGGTGTTAAGTATCTTAATTGAGATTTGGAAGAATTCTTTTAAGTTATAAGATTAACCTAGGATTAACTTATATGATTGATAGAGTTGTAAGTGTGTAAGAAAGGTTTATAATTTCTAAGATGGAGGAGAGGGATTAGTAGCCCTAGGCTTTTAATTAAATTAAGTTCAATCAAATTTTGTGTTAGTTTGTTGTCAATTAAGAAAAGTTTCATAAAAATTTACTGGCATATGCTTTTTAATTTATCAATTCTTTATTAGAGCTATCTTTAATCCAATCACTTCCATCTAACTAATTGGTTAAATTTCTTGGGTAGTTAGCCACTTAGTCCTCGAGGGAAAGATACTCTTACTCTTTAAATCACTATATTACTTATGCAACTGGTGCACTTACTAATTCGCTAACAATATACACATAAACATAGGCATGACTGCCTTATGATTGCGTGATTACTTGATGGAGCAACATTTGGCCTATATGTATGAAGAAAGTGAATGTCTGTACTTGAGTTGTTACATGTGGCCTTCAGGCAAAGTGTTGTAAGCACTGGTTTCCATCATGATTACCCCATTTGGAAAGAAAGTATATATGTGTATGTGTGTGTTTAAATACATGACTTGAGCTCTTACATCTTGAAAGGAAAACATGTACTAATGAACTGTTGCTTTATGAGAATTATTATAATGTAATCCACAATTGAATTTAGAAAAATTTCAAATCCTAGTACATGTAGAGATGGAATAAAGAAAGACTCCAAGTTTATGTTGTAGCAATCATGAGGAGAAAACACGTTGGGTGTTTGTACCATAAGGACATATGTTGACAGACACATTGTCAAGGAAGGCACGTGGAAATGAGGAAAATTTGGGGTAAACTCGCGTGTGGCCAAATAAGAGGGAGCATGATACAGCTCGAAAAAGCCATGATATTTTCACTACAAAAAAAAGGAAAATAATGTCAGTTTTTTAACGTCATTTTATATAACCAATATTAAATAAGGCTTTTTTGAAAAATTAGCTTGTTTTCTTAAAACCAACGTTAATTACATTTACAACCGACTTGTTATCTCCTTTATTTTATTTTTTTTAAAAAACCACAAAATATTTCTGTGAAATCTATTGCCTCTTCCATTGTCACTTTCCTCTCTCTCAAAACATCAATTTCACTCTCTGCAAAATCTATTTCCCTCTCCCGAAACCCATTTCCCTTTCTCAGTCCCTCACGAGTCACCACCTCACCGGCTCACCCCTGGGTATCCTTGCGTCTACGTCTGGTTTGCCACTGTCGCCCTCCTCAGCTACGTATACTGACTGCAAGACCCTTCTCTGACTCAGCCATGGCCGTCTCTGCTCACCACGCAATGTGCTTCTCCACTCCCTTTTAGTCATATAAGCTTCATTTCAAAGTTCCTACACCTATTCTAAGATCTACCCTTTCTTTATTTCTTTATTTTTCTGTCTAATGTTTTTCTTTTTTTTAAGAGGGTTTATCTTTCATGATCTTCTTTTATGTTTATGGGATTCGAGTTAATTGCTTTGATTGTGTCTTTTCATCTTTACATTCTCTCTAGCCCCTTTTGCATGCTTTTCAAATTTTTCCCGTATGTTACTGTAAATGAAGGAAAAAGGAGAGAAAAGAAAATGGATTTTTTTTATGTTTTCTGCTAGTTTACATTTTCAGTAATACGAGTATGGGTTATTACAGTAATACCAATACACAATTTGAATGGCTTTCATTGGAGAAGTTTCTGGAAAGGTCACCACTAAGTTTGGAAATTGTGCTTTTAAGTATTCCAAGTTAGGAATCCAGTAAAAGTGCTCTTCCAGAACACAATAGTAAATTTCTCTTTGAAACTTACTGTAAATGGGTATTGGTCTGGATTTTGGATGTTGTAACGGTGGATTGTGTTCTATTGGTGTCTAAAGGAGAGTGTTTTGGAAACTAGCTTATTGGTTTGGATGCTTTGGTGTATGGTTTTAGACACAAACATTGGAGTAGCTTGGTGTGTTGTGTCTTGAGTTTTCTGGTTTTTATTTCTTTAGACTTTATTTTTTGTTGTTTATTGATATCTATTGCTATTTCTATTTATTTCCAATTTTAACTTTATTTATCTTAAACAAATTTTTTATTTTTATAGGGTAGAAAGAGTGGTGATTATTTTCTTTAAATTAAAGTGATAGAGTCACTCAAGCAAAATAGTAACTCTACATTTATAGGAAGCAGTAGTGTGGGTGAGGGGTCCTTGGACCTTAGTTCTAATTTGACTATTAAATGATTTGACATTATTAATTCATCAAAGACTTGCTTCAACTGCATTTTCGGTGCTTAAAGATTGTGTCATGAATGAAGTTAAAGGAATTATTAAAAACTAATTTTTTTTAGTATTGAATGGCCATACCTAACTTTCTATATATAAATACTGCACTTGCCTATATATTAGGTTTAAGTTAAGGTCTTGTGATTGCAGTTTGAACTTTATAACTGTGTTGTTTGTTAATAGTGTTTGAAGTTAAAGGGATGAAAATTCAAGCCTGTTGTTTGTTAATTGTGTTCTCTTCTTTGATTGCTTTGGTCTTATGGATTCTTCTAGAATGGTTTTTGGTTCAGGTGTTTGCAAACTCATGATTAGAAATATGATCTTAACATTAGCAGTAACGTAGTATTCTCTTGACCCTTTATGCATTTGGATATCCAAGTGAATCAGAGTAGAGTCTTTTTTCTGGTTTTAGCAATAATGAGCATGACTTAATTCTAAGCAGGTTCTTGAATATTGTAGTGAGCAAGTCAGACAAAGCATTGCAGATCTGAGGGAGGCACGCTATAAGAAAGAAGGCAAAGACTTCTACATGAGTTCCCCCCACACACAAAATTCTATGTATTTGACCTCCATATCAATATAACTTTTGTTAAGTGTAGAATTGACCAATTTTCTTTCCCTTTTTATTTTCAGTTATTGGGATTCTGCTTTTTTTTTAAAAAAAAAATTATAAGTTTGGGATGCCCGAAAATAAGGGGAAAAAATCTCTATTCCTAGTTAAAGTTTTTGAGTTAGCTTAATTATTCATCATTTATTGCACTAAACTGTCCTAGTTTTTCGTTTTTGTAGCTTTTTAAGATAAGCGAAGAAGTGGTGGTAGATGCCACTGATAAAGAAAATATAGCCCGACTTATCAACCATTTTGTAAGTTAATCTACTTTGAATTGGTTGGATATATAATTCTAGGATTTTGCTGGTCTATGGTTCTTTCCCCTCTTCAATCTACTGATACATGATGAAGTCTGATAAGATAACATTTTAATTAACTGGATTAATAAAAAAAATAAGTAGAAGGATTTAAATATTAAAGACAAATAGTTATACCTTGTAAGAGTCAATTTACAAATATAAAGTTTGAAGAAAGTATTTGCAAGTGGCCCAAAACTTTCTTAGTTTAAAAAATGAGAAAACTCTCAAAATCCTCTCTTATAAAACCCCCCTCATTCCTCCAACCAGATCACAAGCCAATCCAACATTCATAAAGGACTTACACTTAGTAGTTTGTGACTGTGTAGCCAGGGATGGACCTGCATACATTGATATAGGGGCAATTGCCCCCATAAGGATTTTGTTTATAATTAATATATATATGATATTTTTTATAATTTTTTATAACTAATATAGAGGTTGCCCCTACTAATGGGAGACTTTCATTAATAAAAATATTCATAACAAGTTTTTGCCCCTACTATGAAATATTTCTAGGTCCATCCCTGTATGTAGCTCTATTCTTTCTTTCTTTCATTCTTTGCTTTACCATAATTAACATCCACTAGCTACTTCACTTCACCTTCATCATTCTCACTTTTTTTGAAATTTCTAATTAAGAGTGCTCTTAGATTTTGTCTCAAACTAACCCACATGCTTATTTTGACAAAAAATTAAAAAAAATTATCATCATTCATTACATATTTTTGAGACTAGATAATATTGATGTCCTGATTTCAGAACTTTCATGTCAGTAATCTACTAATTAGAGGAACAAAAAATCCTCTTGATCATTTTGATGAAAAACTGTTAGAATTGAATACGTGGTGCTTCTAGGACCCTTGTGCAATGATGATTAATTGGTTAGTGCAATAATGTGCTCGTAATAAGCCCACTAATTTTCTATAAGCCATGAAGCTTTTGTTAAAACCACCTATATTTGAAATAAATTAAATGTCAGACAAACATTGCTGCATTGAGTTGAGTTTGATGAAATTTTTTTATTTGTATTTTTTATGATAAGAGGACTCAACCTTGACCTTTAACCTATTAATCTCAATCTCAACCTCTTAACTTAAAAACACAGTTGCAGTTTGATGACTTAATATAGCATTTAAAGAAAGGGCTCTATAAGGAATAAAAATAAACATCTTTAATAATAAAGTGACAAAAACATGCAAGCCTTTCATAATCAATTCAAAGCCTCAAATGGGAGAAATATTCCATAACAAACACATGACTTTTAAAATTATAAATGTATATAACGTACAAATACCAACTTAATTAATAATTAATATCCCTGCATTTAATTTGGTCCTTAATAACCAAATCCTATTCAGTTTAATTAGATTCCATAAAAGTATACAACTTACAACTTACAAGTAACAAGTAGTAATATGTCACATTTCAATTTAGAAGGTCTACAAAATATAAAACAGGAAACAAGGATTTATATAATTTTTATAAATAATTACAGGCACTTGGAGGCTTCAGCTCTTTGTTAGCTACGATTTTGTTTATTTAGCCACGATTAAAACTGTGGCTGAATGTACATTTTAATCATGGTTTTAACAAAGAGCTAGAGTCTCTAAGTACCTATAGCTGATTCGCTTCCCTTTTGACCAGGGGTTCCACAATATCATTCATTGATTGTTCTTTTTTGCCGTCAGTTATCAATTCACAACTACGCAAACCTATATATTCTATTATTTTTTATATAACATTCATTAATTGATATTGATATTTAAAGTCACTATTTCTAATTTAACAGTTTAGGTAATTTGTAAAACTTTTAATATTATAAAGATAGTTATAAGTATGATGATGTGCTGCCTTGGGCTTGGCCAATGAGGAGTGTTGGTATTGGAGTATCTAAGATCCAGCATGATTATGGAGCCTGTTATACTTTTTTGATGTTTTTGGTCACAAACCCTTTGAAATGAATAATATGGGCTTGGGCTTATTAGTTTATGAGAGAAACAATAAAGATGCAGGATAAGACCTATTCCACATGCAAGAATTGGACTTGGACTACAGACCACATTCTTGAAATGAGTGCTTGCTTGATGTGTTGAAAGGAAGAAAAGAAAAATGACATGGGCCTCCCGAACTTAGTTCTATTTCTTCTCTCAATTACCAAGCCACATACTAATTTTAGACTTATTTAATTTCACATTTATTTTTCTTGATTTTTCTAGATTATTCATTTAATAGCTATGATAGTTATGGTGTTTGACTAGTATGCATGAATCTTCTATGTAGTACATAGCTAGGACTCAATGCTCGTGTATAGTGTATTTTAATTAAGGCTCAACTAACTCCATTTTTTTGTTTTATAAATACATTTTATTCTATTTCTAAGACTTACAAAAATTCTTTTAAATTTATAAAATACACTATACGTAACTCCACATCAAAAATTAAATTGGTTAATTGTTAACTCTTTTGTCATCTCTATAATTATAAAATACCTTTAAATGAGTTATCCTCTATTTTTGAAACTTCTTATATCCTTAAAATATTTGATAAATCTTTTAAAACTACTTTGGTTTTTAAAATTCCTTAGTTAGCTTATTTCATGGTTATAATTAATTATCTCTTTTGCAAGCTATAGGTTCTTCACTGCTAGGGTTTTATTTAGAGGAGAGGATGCTTTACCCTACTAAGGTAATATATAGATAATCATACTTTGATAATGCATTACTTGTACCTTTTGTTGCTAATATATAAAATTTATGCTTGATGTCTGCTGCTAGTATTTTTATTTGCTGTTTTTTTCAACTATGACTTGCACATGTCAACTTCCAAAAAAAAAATTTCAATTGTAATACTAATGAGTGATGATTTTCAATTGTAACATGTACTTAATACTTTATGGTATACCCTATTTCACATTGTTACCATTTGATTCAAGCTTTGAGGTTTTAACCCTTGAGCTTTGCTCTGTTATAACATTTCTACCATGTATTATTCCATTATAATTAATTAGCTATTGTGGTAACTTATAATTGTTTGTTTCTTTGAAAATGATAAATTAGTTAGCTAGTTAGCTTTATTATTTTGTTTAAATTGAGTCTTCATATCTATATAGGTGTAATGATGGATAAAAGTTGGATTCGCAAGCCACGATTTTCACCTAAATATGTCACTGGGGTAGAAGGCTTTCTTGATTTTTCCTTTTCTAGATCTCATGGGAAAAGAGTTGTGAAATGCCCATGCCTTTCTTGTGGTTTTAAAAATGATTTACAAGAGATGTTATCTTTGATCACTTGATATGTAATGGATTTGCTCAAAGGTATACTACTTGGATTAGGCATGGAGAATGCATAGAGGAGGATGGTCTTAGTCGTCCCATAGTACAACAAGTGGAACAAGTAGGAAGTGATATGGATGATTTATTACATGATGCATTTATGGTTTGTGGAGAAGGGAACATTGACAATGTTGTGCCATTAAATTCTAATAATAATGGGTCCAATGAGGAAACACATAGGTTTTTTGAGCTAATTGATGATGAAAATCAAGAATTGTATGTTGGTTGTATGAAGTATTCAAAGCTTTCCTTTTTGGTGAAGCTTTATCACATCAAGTGTTTATGTCGAGTCAGTGATAAAGCAATGGATATGATTTTAGACTTTTTAAGGGATGCATTTGAAAATGCAAGGTTTCCAGACTCCTTTTATGATGCCAAAAAGACTATAAACAAGCTGGGTCTTAATTATAAAAAAATACATGCTTGTCCAAATGATTGCATATTATATTGGGGTGATGATGCTGAGCGCGACAAATGTAAAACATGCACTACCTCTAGATGGAAGACTAATACAATGGTGGCAAACAATAATGGAGTCAGTGCAAATAAAAAAACAAAAGTCTACAAAGGTTTTGCACTACTTTCCACTTCCGTAAAGATTGCAAAGACTGGTTTATGTCTTCTAAAATAGCTGAACATATAAAATGGCATGATATGCATCAAAGCTCAGATGGCTTATTAAGACATCCTAGAAATGGTGAAGCTTGGAAGTCATTTGATGCTTAGTACCATAAAATTGCTCCAGAATCTAGAAATGTCAAGCTCGCCTTGGCTAGTGATGGGTTTAACTCTTTTGGATTAATGAGCACTAATTATAGCATTTGGCCTGTTATTTTGATTCCATATAACTTTCCACCTTGGATGTGTATGAAGCAAACATCTTTCATATTGTCTATGATCATACCTAGGAAGAGAATGCCTGGAAATGACATTGATGTCTATTTACAACCATTAATTAAAGAATTGCATGATTTATAGGTTGATGGCATTGATACATATAACTCCTCAATGAATGAGATGTTCAAACTATAGGCTGCATTATTATAGACTATAATTGATTTTCCAAGGTTAGGAAATCTATCTGGATGGAATACTCATACTAGGTTGGCTTGTCCCTCGTGTAACTTCAATCAAGAGCCTCTTAAGCTTCCTAATGGTAAGAAATGGTGCTATATGGGTCATCGTAGATTTTTACCTTGTCAACATAAATATAGATTTAGTCAGAATCAATTTGATAGGACAATGGAGAGAAGAGAGCCCCCAACTTCACCTATTAGTGCTATAATACTCAATCAGTTGCAAAATATTAATGTTACATTTGGAAAGAACCCAATTTTAGAATCAGGAAGAAAAAGGCCATACAAGAGTGAGAGCCAACAATAGAGGAAGAGAAGTGTGTTTTTTCAATTACCATATTAGATTAACAACAAGTTGCGGCACAACCTAGATGTAATGCATATTGAGAAAAATGGAAGTGACAATGTCTTGTATACTTTGTTAAATAAGGTTGGAAAGACAAAAGACATTTGAGCACTCAGAAGGATTTGCAACATTTAGGAATATGACCTGAATTATGGCCTGATGCAAATGGTAAATTTAAACTTGCGTGTTTTACTATGACTAATGCTCAAAAAGATCATTTCTTTGAAACATTGAAAGATGTAACAATGCCAGATGGCTATGCATCAAACATTTCTAGATGTATTGACATAAAGCATCATAAAATCTCTAGACTAAAAAGCCAGGACTCTCATGTACTATTATTGCAATTGCTGCTAATGGCATTATGAAATGTGCAAATTGATCCTAAAGTTACTACCATTGTGCTAGAACTATGTTTGTTCTTCAAAAAATTGTGTTGTCATGTGTTTGATGTCAAGGAGCTTGACCAACTTCAAAATCAAATAGTGGTTACACTTTATCAAATGGAGATGTTGTTTCCACCTTCTTTATTCACAAATGGTTCATTTGATAGTTCATTTCGTAGATGAAGCAAAATTTAGAGGACCAGTACATTATTGATGGATGTACCCTATAGAAAGGTACTTTTTATTTTCTAATTTCAATAATTGCAATAGTTATCTTGGCCACTGTAAGTCATATGTAAGAAATAAGGCTCAAGCAGAAGGCTCCGTAGTTGAAAGCTACCTTATTGAGGAAATTTTGACATTTTCTTTGAGGTACTTAAAGGACAGAGACAAGGTTTAATAGGCCAAGTCATAATAATGATTATGTTCATGTGAACTCTGAAACACATCTATTCCCATAATTGGGTCAACCCGTAGGAGGTATATTAGATGTTGAGCTGACTCATACTGAGAAAATGCAAGCATATCATTGTGTCTTATTCAATTGTCAAGCGGTTGACGAACTTATCTAGTAAGTCTTGGATTCTGGTTTGTTTCACTTAAGATGTTATCATTATTTAATTTTAATAATATCATCTTGCAGACAATATAGAGATGAAGTGAAAGCAAAGCTTCATTGTCATACTAGATCTGCTGTAACAATTGACAAACATGTTACAAAAAATTTTGCGAACTGGTTTAAAGAATATGTGAGACTTAATTATTTTAATTTTACATTCTATTCAATATACCAATTAATACTACATGGGTTAAAGATTTCTTTTCAAAATTGTTTTAGATTGACAAGGATGAAACTACAAATATTCCAGACAATATCAAATTTCTTGCAAAAGGTCCTCTAACATCAACTAAAAGATTTAGTGCATTTAATATAAATGGATTTAGGTTTCGCACATCACAAAGAGAACAAGGATTGAAGACTCAAAATAGTGGTGTGTGTGTGACTTCAGAATCTAGGTGTTATGAAAGTGCAAAAGATAGGAAAAGTGCACTTGTAAATCTTTTGTACTATGGCAAACTAGTAAATATAATTGAGTTGAACTACTACGGCTAAGTGAAAGTTGTTCTTTTCAAATGTTTATGGCCTAACACTATAGGGATTAAGAAGGATGACCTTTAGTTCAATTTAGTTAATTATTCTCGACTGATTCATACTGGGGATTTAGTTAATGATGAACCTTATATTTTGGCTTCACATGCACAAATGGTCTTTTATGTGGCTGACAAAATGAATCAACCATGGAATGTTGCAATACATATAAAACCTCGAGACTTGTATGAAATGGCCAATGATGTAGAAAATGATGGTGAAGAGCAAAGTGGTGATTAGAATCCACAATTCTATTTAAAGCAACAAATTGTTTATAATTTTCCTGATGACATTGAAAACTTGCACCTATTAAGAGATGATGCAGCAATTTCTATTCAACCAACTAATAACTTTGATGTTGAGTGTAAGATTTTGATAGAAGGGATAACATGGTACAACAATTTGTTTTATGTTTTGTACTACAATGTTATATTTTCATGTATATTTGCATAACTTGTTTGTTGTTTAACTATTTCAGGATGCCACCTAAGCGTTCATGATCATCTCAAGAAAAACTTGCTGCTATTACTCAGAAAGTGCATCAACCAACAGCTGCTCCTAATGCTTCTACTTCACATGAGCAACCTCAAATTGGTTCAAATGTTTCTACTTCTTCCCAACCTTAAATTGGATCAAATATTTCTACTTCTTCCCAACCTCAAGTACAGGGAAACACATCTAGAAGCTCTTTTAGGCAACATTCAGTAGCAGAGCGTCTCTCTGACAAGGCTTGGACAATTTCTCTTATTGGTAATTAATTAATTATTTTATATATAATCTATGTAATCAAGTATATGTAACTAATGTGGTATCAATCTTATAGATGAGAATAAATTAGTTGGAAAAGAAAAAGTGAGGGCCAAAGAAGTGTGGGATTTACCGACAAGGAAAAAAAATTGTATGCCCTCTTAACTCCCTTGGACAAGGAATTGCTGAGGCTGCAGGCCTAATTAGGCTATGGTTGGGAGAAATAGCCATTGATACTGAATTAATTCCTCTTAATTTCTTTGATTAGAGGGATGTGCTCGAAAAGTATATGAAAGACACAATAAAGCTGATAAAGGTGCACTTGAAACTACTCTTTTTATGTCTTTTTTTAATCATTATTCTTCTAAATCTTTTTATTTTTTGATTTTTAAAATACAGAAGAAAATAGGTTTTGAAAAATTAGAATGGGCTTGGAGATCACTAGGAAATAAAAGGAGGAAGTTCATAACTAGGCTACATAAGTTACATTTTGGTGCCAATGATAGTAAAGAGACTATTATGAATAAATGTCCACACACCATATCTCAAGATCAGTGGAATAGTGTCATGGATCATCGACTTAAAGAAAGAACCATAGTAATAGTTTTTATATTCAAATATCATAATTTCTTGTTTATTAACTTTCACAATTTACTTATTTTTCTTTTACCTGTGTAAATGTTTTGTCAAAATGACCAAGATGAACTACACAGTCAATAGCCATTACCTATGTCAATGAAAAGAAAGAGTTATCCAAATTATTGAGTTTCTGGAGTTTGAACCTCAATCTTCTATCCAACAACGTCACAATCACATAACACCTCCATGGCTTTAAATAACATATCAATACTACCATTTTTCTTTGTAAAGAAAATATAATATGCCTTGCATTGATTTAACTGAAAAATCACATTTGGCTATTTGCTTTTCAAGTTTTTGTATGCATTTGGATAGCGCTGTTTTCTTTGCTTATAGCTTGATTTTGTGTTATTTCACTTATATAAGAACAAATTTCAGAAAAAGAATCTCAATCCCAATCTACACAATCGCAAGTTCCTGTTATTTCATCAGATGATGCAGTTTCGCAAGTGTTAGGTAAAGAACATTCTGGTTGAGTACATCTGTTAGGATTAGGCCCATGTCCTTCAAAAGTATTTAGGTTGCCTACTCACTGATTTAGATACATGAACATAAGTTCTACAAGTAGTGGCAACACAATAGCTGAAGTGGACACTTTGCGAACTGAATTAGGTTCCGTAAAAGATAAAATAGAAACCATGGAGCAAGAGCATCAAACTATGGAGTGAGAACGTACTCACGAACTTGGTCGATTGAACAACATGGTAAAATATTTTGTAGAGCAACTTGGACTACAACTACCTCCAGAGGTTGCATGTGTCCCAGAACCAAGTGTTCCACAGGTCATATAAATTTAGAATTATGAATTCCTTATTTTCATTCATTATGAACTCTAATAATAAATATTATGTTTATAGGCACCTGATGCTAATAGTGCAAGAGCTTCACCTCAAGGATGTCAACATTCTTCTGGAGCTAGTCACAACCCATGACTATGACTAGTTGTAATATTTATTTTGTTAGGACATGTGAAACTTGTTCTTTTAAAATGTGTTAACTTTTAACTTTGGATTTGATGTAAAACTTATGTTTACAAATGTATGTTTTTATTCAAATATATTTTCTTTTATAGTTTGGCTTTCAGTATCTGTTAAATTTTGGCCAGATATTACATTGGAATATAGATATAGTGTAGGTTGAAATTAAATTTATATTGGTCTTGAAAATTAATGTCAATTTCAATTTAATTATACCATAATAAAAATTGGTCAAAGTCATCTAGTGTCGGTCAAAACTGACGTTAGATCACACCCAACACTAAATGATAGCAATTAAAAGTCAGCCAAAGTCCTTTAACTTCGGTAAAAAATGACGTTAGATTACTCACATAGCGTCAACCATAACTGACGTTAAATGACCAAATAAATATCAATAATGTAATCTAACGTTAAATGACCAAAACCGACATTAGATTACTCACATAGCGTCGGTTACAACTGACTTTAAATGACCAAATAAATAACATTATGTAAACTAGCGTCAGTATCACAACTTCAACATCGGTCATAACTGATGCTAAAATGTCAAAAGTTAACGTCGGTCTTGACGTCAATCAAAATCGACATTAAATTTCATAATTTAACATCACTTTGCCAAAACCAACACTAAATGCATCTAACATCGGTTATTCCCATAGAAGTCAAAATCGATGCTAAATGGACTCGCAACGGAGTACTAAATGACCAACGTTAAGTCATTTAGTGTGGGTCAAAACCGACACTAATAGGTGTTTCTGACCTACACTAAATGCTAGTTTTTTTTGTAGTGTTTATCTATAATTCACACCCCACTTGTAGATGTTCATAGTGGGAGTATATGATGAAATAAGGGTGTACAATGAGATGTTGTGGAGTAGAGGAGTGAAGGAAGAGCATGAGAGATGCTATGTGTGTGGTATTCTTGAATTTATTGTGATGTGCAAGTGTATTATATTGTTGGTGATTGATGTATGCATTCTTTCATATTGTGGGCATTATTTCATCATTCGTTATGCTGAGTGTATAGCATTGCTTGTAGAGCACCGGAGGTGCTAATTATGTGATGTGCTAGAATTCAATGGTATGTAGCACTTGATGATGTGCTTGCGAGGTATGTGTTCCCCATGTAACGAATACTAATATTGCATGTTATGGCATGATATATATATATATATAAAATAAAATTTCAGTGAAATGAGAATCAAGATATAAGCCAGAATTTTGTTAACTATGTATTATGATTGCTTACTTGAAACTTTTATCTTTACATTGGTATTGTGAAAGAGATGTTGTGAGATTTAACATGCTTATGAATTATGCATATCTTCTACTTCTTACATACGTAAGTGCATTCACCCATGTAATTGTTATATGTGTGTATATATATACATATATACTTTTGGCATGCATAGTCGTATGTTCTTGATATGTTAGGCTATTTTTGGTGAGTCAAGTGGACTGGACTCACCCTCTCACAATTTCAGGTGAAGCAGAGCCTTTGAGGACACGCGTGCTGAGGATACCTTCCCTCTTGTTCAGGGTATGGTAACGTCTAGTTCCATGTTTATGAGTAGGAAATATAGTGTCACGCCCCAAAATCAGGCATGTGACCGGCACAAACGATGCCTAGCCCATACCTCTACAAGCCTAACCTTTAAATAGAAACCTTATACTCTTTATTGACCTAACTGCCTTTAGACTCAAAAAAACTAAAATTAAGGGAATTTCCTTTACATTCATGAAATAACATTCAAGACATTCAATTGAGTAATATCATTACACTTAGCTCAAGATGCATTCTGTTACATCTCTTAGTTCTTGTACGAATTTCTACTATCTTTTACATGAACACACTTCATAACATGGCCTACACGATTATAGAGCATCACTAGAATGCATAACTTAACATAATTCTCAAGTACCTCATCTTACCCCAATCAATGGGGAAGTGTTCTTGACACGAACGTCACCGAGCTATGAGAACTTCAGTACCTGTAACTGTGAGAGGATGAATCCAACCACTTGACTCACCAAAACTACTCTACTATAGTGCAAAGATATATATATATATAGCTGAACATGCAGTAGGTAAAGTGTAGACCATAATTACTGAGATACTAATGTATAAACAAATATGGAAGATTCGTCAATTACATACGCCCTAATAGGTACAGGGCAAACTTGGTATACACATTAGCATAGGATGTGATAAAGCTTAATATGCCTTTATATAAAGACTTATTTATTTGCTTATTGACTTATAATTATCAAAATATTTAGAGATTATGCTGAGAACATAGTGTTGTAAATGGACAGCTAGCTATAAGCAATTATTCACATCGTTTCATCATAAAAGAGTTAAGCTTACAATTTATTAACATAGAGATCATATTCGTAAACATATCAAATACAATAATTTAATTGCAAACCACTATATTCATATTCATATATCAATCAAGCATACTCAGTTGATCATGTCGCTATGGGCCATCATCGTAATCGGCTCCAGAAACCCACAAAGCCCTCTTGAAAACTCATGGGTCACTAAGGAAGACGTCCCACCAAGCCCTTTTGCTACTAGGGTCACTATGAACCAATGGCTCACCAAGCCCTTTTGCTATTGGGGTCGCTGCGGGCCCTTATCAACCTAGCCCTTTATCTCACCATGGCCATGGGGTTGTAGGAAATGAATCAACCGTATCATAAAAGTTTAGGCAGCACTTTCATGTACAACATCAATCAATCATATACATACACATACTGCATGTGAACACATATACTCAACATCATTACATAATTTAATGGTTCGACTTATATACTTTCAACACCCAAGTGCATTACATACCATGACAAAACTCACAATATTCATTATTATACATCATGATGTCATTCATGTAGTAGAATTAGCTTTTACGTTCTTTATTCACATGCATATGATTTTATAAAAGACTCATGATAACTTCACATACAGTAGGATGGCCTACATTGTTGGTCTACAAACTTGCATATTCATTTCCACATAAATAATTATAACTTCACTATACACAGGCATATGATTTGGCATACCAATTCCCATAAAAACATGATGCACTTATAGTAGATTGTCATCAAGTTAATATTTGTTCTACATTTCCTTGTTATGTAAGTGGTCATCCTATCATATTACATCTATTTTTAATCCATGTAAGAAAATCATAATTTCATCATCCACACGTCATTACTTCTAGTTTCATATTATCTTAATTTAATTTAGACTACAACATACATGCCTTTACCCAAATATAAATACATAAGAGCACCAAGGTAGGATAAGAAATTCTCTCACCTTTGCTCAAGTTTCCCTACTAAGGTTCTTCTCTTTGAGGATAATTGGCAAGCTTTAAGATGTCTCAAGAAGTCCCAGATCATCTCCCAACATCTAGTGATCAAGAAAATATAAGGAAAGGTCAAAAACTCCTCACTTTACCACATAACAAAAGGGTGCCACCTTTGGCGCCCCTAGGTGCCCAATCACATACTTGCGAACCTGACCGCAGCTTCACGCGATTCAGTTTGAAAATCAACAAATTTCTCACCATTTTTCATGATTTCTTCAATAGGGTTCTTATCCTAATATTCTAGGATCATTATAGTATTAAAACCCCAAGGAAATTTCATGGTTCTAGGCTTGAATCATAAAATTCCCAAACAAAACCCTAACTTTCATCATTCATCTTTTATATTCTTTAATTCCATTTTTAATCTAGTTAAACGCTTAAATTCCATTGTTAGCTTCATCGTCAGACATCAAGGATCAATTAAAACCATTACCCAAACTAGCATTATCCATTTCTACCCTAAGGTCATCATTCTCATAGAAACATTTCCTAGGGTTTGATCTCTTGAAGGAAAGGAAGAATATGGAAAAAGGAGAAGAAGAAGAGAGGATTTCCACTTACCAATCTTCTCTTGCAGCTAGCCTCTTCTTTCCTTAAGCATGGTCGACTAAGGACTTTGGGGAGGGCTCATTGGCACTGTAGACAGGGAGGGAGTTGAGAAAGTGACAGTGAAAATGAGGGAAAGAAAGGAAAGTTTTGAAGTGTGTTTTAAGTGGTGTATGTAGGGCCCACTTAAGCTTCTTTCAATTTATTCCCTCAAGGTCATTAAGTCTCTAATTAAAGCTTGCAAGAAATTTGAGAAAACTCTTCTCTCTCAATTAGGGTGCCCATTACACTTTCTTAAAGTACACATCATTACATTTAACATTTCACTACAATACCAAGAATTTCGTATTCATTCACTCTAGTCCCTCTCCGTGCCTCACCATCCACTCTACCCTTAAACCCAATAACTTTGGAGCATCGGCCTCATAATTATCCTTACAAGACTCAATATTTCTCATAGGTTCCTATCCCGTCTTTTATTAGGAGTACACTATATTTTCTTTCCTTTTCACTTTAGTCCTTTAACATACTTTTCTCATACCTATGTTTTCTTTTCTATTACAAATTTACTTAACCAAAGAAATGATTAATTTTGTGAAAAAAAAATTTCGCCTCATAATTTTTCCCTTTTTAATTGCACAGTAATACCCGTGGCATTACATATAGAAAGCTCTGCAATCGAATAGTTCACATACTGCTGTGTAGATTGGAGGCTTGTGGGATGTATGGGAAATGCTAAAGGTGTATGTGGCAATTTGAGAAAAACTTGTAAAACATGAGTTATGTAAAGACTCTCTCATATTTATATATATGGTTATGATAAGAGAATTGAATTCTCTTTGTGTTATTTTATTATTTGAGTAGAATGATTTTGTCCTATCCCACTTAGGACACGTGACTAGTACGAGAATGAGCCTAACTTTACCTTGGAATAAAGTGGAGTCTTGAGCTTAAAAAAAAATCCATGACTCCTTGCACGAAGATTTCGTTCGACTACCAACTTTAAAAAAATGTTAAAATGAGAGTATGAGCAAACTACGTGCCCAGTGAGGGGACAACACTACGCTATGATAAAAAAATAGTTATCATGCATCAATCATACATAAACTAATTGTAACATGTTACAATATCATCCAGAATAGTTTTCAACAGCATTCAAATAGATCAATCACATTTCAATATAGCATAGTTCAGAACAATTCACAACAACAAGTAATTCAATCAATTACACAAATTTCCTGTATCAACTGAGTCGTCCATGGTACCTCCGCCGCATCCACCCTTATCGCTCCATTTATAAATCTCCACCTTTATGGCTCCTTATAGAATTTCCCATCAGATGCACCACTATGTCTTTCCTTTCCTTTCTCAAACACAAGCATAATCACAATTCAAGATCTCATATCATAACAAAAAAATCATTTCACAATTTACATCAACCATCCATATATGAATAAGTTCAACAATCAAGATAAATCATAATATGCCACATCTCAACTCATTTAACATAATTCGCAGCTCATGATATGATCTCATCATTTATAATACATCACATATATATGAGCTCATGAATATCCACAGTTATCATTATATTGTAGCAAACTTAACATTCAAAAAAGCCATACTTTCTTACTTTAGTCACAAATTTAGAATGCATAAATGTGTGTATATGTATTTTGCCAAATCAAGTATTCCTAACAAATAACTTTCCAAACGGTATGTGTATATATGTGTGTGTGTGTGTGTGTGTGTGTGTGTGTGTGTGTATGTACATACACTTCTTGACAAAATAGTTACATATATTTGTTTATATACATATATATACATGTACACAAGTAACTTCTTAAATCTTAAATAATAAGCTTCAATTGTTTTCATGTATATATATATAAAGTTATATATATTTCCACTTTCACATTTCCAAAGGATAGTAGAATTTATATGTACATACACACTTTCTAAGTTCCTTGGTGAATCAATTTAATCTATATATAGATATATACACATATACACACATTTAGAATTATGCTCTTCAAGCCTCCATTCATGAGAAACTGAGAAACATAATTGTATATACATTACCATACAAGTTTCATATTTGTTCCTGTCTCACCTTTTCATTCAAACACAATAGCAATAATACTTTAGCAAACCATTACATATTTGAATAATCATTCTCTTTAATTTAGATATATTGCATGCTCTCACCATGATGCCAAGGACTTTAAAGATATGACTTAGTCATAGGATGTATAAATCTCACTCACCTTAATTCCAAGCTAAGTTTCTAATCTTCAAATTGGAAAAGGATGCCAAAGATCTTATTGAAGGCCTAGAGGACAAATAAAGCAAGAAACAACACTAAATCAAAACACGGACTACCAAACTCTCAACCTTGTTTTGTTTTGAGGCCACTTTTAATCCAAATTTTAGAAAATTTCTGGTATTAATTTGTTGCTCCAAAAATCATGAAACTTGTTACAGAACCTTATTTATATGTTAAAAAGCTATGGTAAAATTATCAGATAAAAAATCCTTAATTTGGCCCCTCTATATACCTCATTAATGTCCCTAAGTTAGAGCTATCAGAATTTCAAATAAGTACTATTTTATGATTTTTAGACCTATCTAACCATGTCCAAATACAATAAAATTTTTCAGCGAGATAATCAAATGTCTTAACTAGGTATAATAAAATTTTTAGACCAAAATAATATCATTTAATTTCAAAAATAGAGTCAAACTCCCAACCTACCCAGGTTTATTCTGCACAGAATAATTTTCTGTTCTTGGGTTAGCTCACCAGCCTAAACTCTTCTAAAATTTTTGAAACTTTCCAGTTTGATTAAGTAAGATTTCAATAGTCCATCATAAAAATTTCAAGATTTAAAAGCTTCATTTGGTCACCCAAAATGCACAAAATCAGTAGCATGCCAGATTAGTCATGTTTTCATATTATCAAATTCTCAGTTACTATTTTAGGTAATTTGAGGGTATCAAATCAGCCCATAAAATTTTGAAATAATTTAGGCATATTCTTGGACACTATATCTAACTACTACCAAATTTCATGACCATTGGAGTTCATTTGATACCTTAAACAGTCCAAATCATTCTTAGCAATAAAGAAAAGTTCTGCATAAACATAACTAGCTCTGTTCTTCATCTTCTTACCATTTCCTTTGATTTTTCTTGTTAATCCATGCCTTATGTTTTTTTTCTTCCTTTTTAATATTTAATTGCTTCTATAATCACCTCTATCTGAAAACAAAAAGAAATGAATTAAACTCATAGATTCAAAGGATTCAAGTTACCGTTGCCTTGCTCTATATTTTTTTTTTTTGATTTCGAAGATACTATGAACTATCAAATTTTAGAACCAAATACTCACGTTAAAACAAGATTTTTATCTCCTAAATGCATCTTGAACTAACTCAAAACTAAAAGGATGATTTGGTAGCTTCAATTCCCCCAACCATCAAAACTCTTACTGAGTTTTCTCTCTTAAGATTTTAGCCATGGTGAGATAGAAGGAGAAGGAAGGAGATGACAGAAATAGAGGAGAAGGGAGAGCGATCTTACTTGAGAACATTCAAAGACGGAGAAAAGGAAGGGGAAACCCTTTTCTAATGATGGCAACGGTGGTGGTGGCCAATTATGGCCACTATAGCTCAATCTCTCCTTCTCTCCTTCACTCTCGGCCTCTCTATCTTCCTCCCAAGTCCATAGCCAAAAGAGTGTGTGTGTTTGTGTGTTTATATTTCTAGAGGCTTCAAGAGTCTGATAAGAAGAATGGGACACATGGCACCTTCTCCAAGTGCCACATTGCCCATCATCTTGTTAGAATTGTACATGACACCCTTCATCAAATCATTTGGATCCTCAAAGTCTTGAAAAAAATTTTCTAGCCTTACTCAATATTCAAAAATTATTCTTGACAATTCCTTCTCTCACTCTTCTCACTAAAAAATAAAAATTAATTCTTCGACCAAAATTTGAAAATTTTCAGATAAGTCCTCAAGAATCTATTATTGCAAATTAATCCACATTATATGTTCAAAATTAAAAAAAATTTAATTCCTCAAAATTTTTCTTTCCAAATTTCCTCCACCTTATTTAAAAATCCGGGATATTACAATCTCCCCTCCTTGTTAAAATTTGGTTCTCAAATTTTATTACTCGATCACAACTCAAAGTTAGTTATTAGAACAATATATCCAAGCTATCCTTTTCACTCCTCAGTAATTTCTTTCTAAGCCATGATTGCATTATACTGGTTTTATGATTATCTCCACCACTATACACCGCACCTTGCCTTGAAGGTTTTAAACTTTTCATTCTAGACAATGGTAACAAAAATTTACTTTCATTGATCAAGTTTATAGCATTTCTAAAGATCTTTCTAAATTTCCATATTTAGAAACTTCAATCGGTTACTTGAAATATAACAGGAACATGAACATAACCTATTGTAGCTTTTCAAACAAATTCCCATACTCCTTCTGATTTAACAACTCCTATCTTGACATTAAAAGTTCAATCTAACCTCTTTTAATTAATTTGTGAATCAAAACATTACTCTTCATGATTTAAAGAATCTCTTAGTGTCATACACTCGCTAGTAAAAACACCTTTTACATCTTTTTAGGATTCTCCAAGTATATCCATAAAATTCTCATTTAGTGCTCTTCTATAGTTAAGAAGTGCAATCAGTTACTTTTGCCAAAGAATTAATTTGTGCTAGTTCCTAATATCTCCATTGAATTGATGCTTTGCATCAATGACTAAGATCTTTTCAAACACCTCTCTTTTAGTTCACAAAATTCACCTATATAACTCAAATCAATAATCAACTCATAGAAACAAAGAGACATCCTAAACCAACATCAAAGTTTCAATCATAGTCTAGGTAGTCAATTTAGAGGAAGACATGTGCAATATAAGACCACATTTGACATTTACAAGATAAATTCTTGTTGTTCAAATGGCATAAAACTTCACTTGCAACTATTAGTCCTTTAGGTCCTAAAATTTTCTTAATATTTTCAGTTCTCACCTCTAAAGCCCAATTCATCTATTTTATCTCTCCCATTATTTCAAAAGTCTCCATACATCATCCATGGCTTAAATTAATCCTTCCAATTCATTCTTATTTAAAATTATCCTCAAAGGCTTATTGAGAAAATTCACTAGATCCTTAGGCAGGAGATTCTCTCCTTAAGCTTTAATACTTCAACAAACTTTAACCACTAAATATGTGTGGCTACTTTTTGCATCTCACTCTCATTCTCCCAAGTATCCTTATTTTGGAAATGATAGCACCAGACTATTCTCACCATTGGAAACTTTTTCATACACAGCTTCTTAACACATCAGTCCATATTATCCATCAATTTCTTTTCAACAACTGCACTTTAAATTGAGAAACAAGCTATTCACAAAAATTTGCTAACCAACTGTATTTAAGAATACACCAAATTTTTAAAGAAATAAATGTGAGAAAAGAGCATCACCTTACTCATAAATAATTTCAGTATTTCTCTCACACTATGATGTAGGAAGACTATTTGACCATATCTATGTTATAGAACCCATATTTTTCATATCTCCATTCTTTGCATAATTTGTTTAATAACATAAACATACCATATTTTCTCTAATTATTTTGTATCTTGCTGCTTCTAGGGCCTAATTACCACTTTAAAGATGAATTAGATTAGTCCTTATACAACCATACTACACCCGAATCTTTATACATTTTCAGATTGAATTTAAGATCTAGCTTAGGTAACTTCACACTAATTCCTAAACCAGTTACATTTCAGATATATAATCACACAATTAACCTTCCTTTCCTACAAAATAAAATTCTTGAGACTAAAGAAAAGAAATAACAAGACTCATATTTTTTATTTTGAGTACTGCCTTCATCCACAATTATCCATAGCTTCAGTTTGAATATAAAAGTGAGTTACACTCACACATTTACTTCACTAAGGAGAGTTACAATTTAGTTTTATTTAGTTTCACAAAAATTCTTATGTCTCCTTTAAACCATTGGATGTTTCATGAAAAAATCAGTATCATGAATACTCCTTCATGATTCAATAACTCCTCCAACATTTTCCAATGCTCAAAACACTAATTTAACATCTACCTCACTTCTTTTCACTATTCAATTTCTATCACTTAGATCTTGGCTCATCTAAAATTCCCTAAGATAATTCCTAGATAAGAAGATCCATTCTTGTTCCTAGAAATTTCCTTCTCAACCTTTTACTTTGAATCACTTAAAGGTTCCTTTTAATTAGTCTATTTCACATTTCTCTTTACTCTCACTATAAGAATTCACCTTTCTACCTTTTGGTAAAATTCACCCATTACCAAAAAGACAACCCCTCAAGTCTCATCTCATCTTCCTTCTAATCTCAGAACATCCCTAGAATTTGATCATAGATGGTGACATCATATACCAACTTACTCATAATCTTCAGCTTAGAGTGTCTACTTAGGAGGTCATCTAGAATACATTTAGGGCTTGAAGAATCGACAAATAAAAAATCACACACACTTAATTCCAAGAATACTTCAAAAACGACTTAGAGGGATATGACACGAAAGAATCAGCACCGACACCACCTATAGGGCCTTTAGTGGATCCTCTCCCTATAGTCATGTCGTGGTTCATGACAATAAGGAGAGGCCCCACAAAGGTCACCTAGGAGACCTAAAACTCATGCTCTGATACCATTTTGTGATGTCCCACATAGGACACGTGATTAGCACAAGAGTGAGCCTAACTTCACCTCGGAACCTTACTTATCTTAACGATAGCATATGCTTAAATTTCAAAATAGATAAATAAAAACAGACTTCACTTAAGAAAAACCTTCTTTTACTTATCCATGAATATATTTTATACAATTCATCATAACAAACCAATTTAGTAAAATAGTTATAACCAAATCTTTAATATAGTAAGTCATTCATGTCCATCATTCCTCAACTTACAATAATAGAAATTCAAATCGTATTTTACCTATACGATCACAGAGCCATTTTAGAGTAGAAAAACAAAAGATACAAGAAATAAGAAGTAGATCATCCCTGGATTCAAGTGGGGTCTTGAGCTAAAAAAAAATCCATGACTCCTTATATGAAGATTTCCTTCGATTGCCAACTCTAAAAAATGTTAATAAGAGGATATAAGAAAACCACTTGCCCAGTGAGGGGACAACACTATGCTACAACGAAAAAAAAATAGTTATCATGCATCATAATGATAACATGCATCAATCATACATAAACCAATCGTAACATGTAACAATATCATCCAAAATAGTTTTCAACAGCATTTAAATAGTTTAATTACATTTCAATATAACTCAATTCAGAAAAATTCACAACAACAAGTAATTCAATTAATTACACAAATTTCTCATACAAACCGAGTCGTCCAAGTACCTCCACCACATCCACCCTTATCGCTCTATTTATAAATCTCCACCCTTATAGCTCTGTATAGAATTTCCTCTCAGGTGCCCCATAATGTCTTTCCTTTCCTTTCTCAAACACAAGCATAATCACAATTCAAGATCTCATATCATAACACAAATATCATTTCACAATTTACATCAACCATCCATATATGAATAAGTTCAACAATCAAGATAAATCATAATATGCCACATCTCAACTCATTTCACATAATTCTCAATTCATGATATGATCTCATCATTTATAGTAAATCACATATATATGAGTTCATGAATATCCACAATTATCATTACATTGTAACAAACTTAACATTCAGAAAAGTCGCACTTTCTTAATTCAGTCACAAATTTAGAATGCATAAGTGTACGTATATGTATACATATATATTTTGCCAAATCAAGTATTCCTAATAAATAAGTTTCCAAGTGGTATATGTGTGTGTGTGTATGTGTGTGTGTGTGTTTGTTTGTTTATATACATATATATACATGTACACAAGTAACTTCTTAAATCTTAAATAATAAGCTTCAAGTGTTTTTATGTATATATAAAGTTATATATATTTCCACTTTCACATTTCCAAAAGGTAGTAGAATGTATATGTACGTACACACTATCTAAGTTCCTTGATGAATCAATTTAATATATATAGATATATACACATATACACACATTTAGAATTATGCTCTTTAAGCCTCCATTCATGAAAAAATGAGAACATAATTGTATATACATTACCATACAAGTTTCACATTTATTCCTATCTCACCTTTCATTCAAACACAATAGCAACAATACTTTACCATACCATTACATATTTGAATCATCATTCTCTTTAATGTAGATATATTGCATGCTCTTACCATGATGCCAAGGACTTTCTAGATAAGACTTAGTTATAGGAAGTATAAATCCCTTCTCACCTTAATTTCAAGCTAAGTTTCTAATCTTCAAACCAGAGAAGGATGCCAAAGATCTTATTGAAGGCCTCGAGGACAAGTAAAGCAAGAAACAACATTAAATCAAAACGAAGACTACCGAACTCTCAACCTTGTTCTGTTTTGAGGCCACTTTTGATCCAAATTTTAGAAATTTTCTAGTATTAATCTGTTATTCCAAAAATCATGAAACATGGTACTGATATTGAGCATTTTTATATGCAAATTAGTCCCTATCTTAGCCTATTTACATTTCCCAATATTGTAAACCCTCCAACTTTATTATGTTTAGGATTTATTGGGTCTAAAATAATTATAAAACTAATATACTTTAATTCCATATTTTTATGAGCTTAATTGATTAGAGACCCATTAATCCTTGTGCTTAATTTCTAGATTTAATTATTGGAGAGTAATTTGCTGACCGAGATGCTGACATGGACGAATTTGCTGGTGGCACTGACTTGAGCATTCTAAGGCTGACTGGATGTTCACCAAATTTGCTGACTCTGTGGTCCCTATCTTCTGCAAAGCAATCTGTTGTGCTGCTGTACGCTATCCAGATTCTTAACAAAAATGGCAAGCACTTTTTCTGCACCAAAAAAGAGTGTTCTGTAGCACCATTTCCTTCCTCTCTGTTTCACTTTTTTTGCTAGAATAGCAAGGGAAAATGGCAGCACCTGAAGTTAAATCCTCCCTCCTTGGCTGCATATTAAGAACACTTTCAAACCCTATTTGTGCTTGTTGAAGAGTTATCTTCTTCCACCTTTGTTCTCTATTTCATTTTCCCCCTTGTATTTCTCTTCTCTTTTGTGGGTTTTAGTCACCACGGAAGGCTAAAACTCTTATGTAATCAATCCATGGAAGAATAAAGTTTGTAACATGAATTCTTGGAGCTAAATGAGATAAGTTTCTTCTTGTTCTTTTATTTCATTTCTGTTCTAGTTTATCATCTCTGATATGAGAAGTTATCTTACTTTCATTGGTTGGTGTTGCAGTAGAATAGAATGGCTTACTTTGGTGATTATCAAGCATGATTTAGGTTAGGGCTTAATCAGATTGCATGTGGGTTAGGTTTAACTTATGTGTAATCTAGTTCTAGGAAATTTCTTAGAAATATTGGTTAGAAAACCTAATGATAGAGAACATTATAATTAATTTGAAGATAAGGATGATGATAGTTAGACTTTTAGGACTCCATGGCTGATTGCATTTATTGTTCTTTAATTTCATTCTGTTCTGTTTTGTGATGTGTTGTGCTATTCTGTTTTACTGTAGTTAGTTTCTATTTTAGTCTATAATTATGCACTCCCCCTCCCCTGTGCTAATTAGGCTATAATCAATAGGTAATTAGGGTAGATTAGAGTATATTAGTGTCTAGAATAATTAATTAGGAAATTTAGAAGTAAGGCTCCAAGAGTGAAATGACCTGGGACGACTACTATACTGCAAGTTGTCACGAATCTAATTCTGGGTGACTCGGCGGTCATGGTGGCTTCAACCAAAATTTTGGTACTATTGCCGAGGAGCCAATTTGTTTCTTAATCACCTAACTAGTTGTTCATTTGTGTCTTTGTTTGGTCCTAATTCAATTGGCTGAAGTGGTTTACAAGTTTTTGAGTCTTTTTCTTGAAAACTAGTCAAAACTAGTCATTTTCCAACCGGCAAAAAACCTAATTATCTCTTATTGACCTCAAACTTGGTAGACCACTAGTTTTTGATATTTTAAGCAAGTTGCAACCCCTACTTTGCCTTTGGCCCAGTAAAGGGTGGCCATTTTTCCAAATTCCATCGTTTAAGCCTTTTTCTATTTTTTTAATTTTTTAATTTTTTAATTAATTGTATTTTTTTGTGATTTTTTTAGATTGAATTTTTAAGTTATGTTTTTTGTATTTATTCCTCCAACTTGAGAAGGATTTTTCCAATAAAAATCAGATTTTTCTGAGTTACTTCATTTTTTTGGCGATTTTGATCGATTGGAGCTTCTTGTAGTGCTTTTGCTGATTTCAGTATTTCTGTGGTTTTCTTGTGAATTTTGCCCTTGCTAGTGTATGATAAGGTCTCTTAATGTGGACTTACCACCCTTTGATCCTGAAATTGATAGGACCTTCCATAGGCTAGTGAGAAGTAATAGCATTAGGACTAGTTTCCTTTGTCAAGAAGAATTGGATAATTTTGATCAAACATTGGATAAGCCCTGTTTGTATGCTAGTTAGAGCTGTTGTGTTAGGAGTAGCGTAGTTATTGTAATTGTTGTAGTTTTCCTTCTTTTCAATAGCATTGTTGTCTTTGGCATAGAATTAGACTTTAATTTTGTTTTTGAGGTTACTTCTAGTGAGTTAGATTAGGACCTTGACCATGGATCTAGAATCCATATTAAGGCACCTAACCCTTAGGCAAGAACAACAAGAGCCACCATCCTTCCCCCTTCTCTATATGTGAGTGGCATAGATTCCTTATCTGCATATAGGACTAACCCATATCTTCACTTCTAAGAAAGTACAGAGTCTTATATAGGAGTCTTTAATGGCCTTAGGGAGTTTCAACATGATCCTCAAGAGCATAACTTTCACCCTACAACATGCCATCCTGATTATGAACTTCAAGATTTGAAGTATGAGAGCTTATCCTACCATTATATGAGCATGAAATTCATGCTCCTTACCTCTATGATGTACCTCCTCCAGCTACCCCTAGAGAGCCAGAATCAAGTTTACAAGACATGATTCAACAATTTGCCACAAATAACCTACAGTTCCAAGAGCGAACTGAGGTAAACTTACAAAACTTGGAATCTCAATTAGGCTAAATAGTATGCACTATTAATGAATTGATTAATTAGGGGTATGAGAGTCTACCTTCCCAATCTGTGGGAAATATAGGAGATGTGGATAGTGTCATTTGTCTAAATGATGGCACTCAATTAGATGGTCAAGCCGTCCAACTTGAATTAGAGGAATTAGAAGATTTAGATGGGCAAAATTGGGAGTCCTCTTCCTCAAGTGGCACAATTGAGAAAAGTGAAAGTGAGGAAGCTGATAAGGATGAGTCCCATTTCCTTCCTAGACCATCACCTTCTCTAAATAAGGCTACCCAATCTAAGGTTGTTGAGCTTAAGCTAGAAAAAGAGATAAAGACCTTAGGAGAAGAAAAAGTAGACATACCATGGCTAGAGAAAGAGAAGAGTCAAGGTTTGTAGGAGATTTTAATTTTGATTATGATTGTCATACTTGCCATGCTTGCATTAAGATTGAAAAAGCTTTGAAACTCGGTAATTGTGTTGATTTTGTTGAACATGAATTGGATGCATTTGCCCCTGAATCTGTACTTCAACCTAAATTTAATGCATTTGCATCTGAACTTGAATCTGAATTGCATGCATTTGCACCTATATCTGAACATGCATTTGAACCTAAATCTACACTTACATCTAAATCTGAATTTGAAATTGCATTTGCACCTGCACCTAAATTTAGGGCTTTTGAATTTAAATGTGCAATTAATTCTGAATCTGAATGTGTAAGTGCATCTGAAATTGCATTTGAATCTGATAGTGCATGTGTAATTGCATCTGAATATGACTCTAATCTCCCTCTGTTTCTATTGTGAATTATGATTCTATCCATGTTGTTTTTAATTCTATTTTAGATTGTTCTATTTTCGATGATAGTTTTGTTGTAGATGATAATTTTATTTTTTTTGATAGTTTTGTTTTAGATAGTAATTCTTGTTTAGATGATAGATTAAATTATTGTACTGTTAGGAGTAGGAGTAGGAGTAGAGTAGAAGTTTTAATTTTAATTATGTTTTAGAAAGTAGTCCCCTTTTTTGTTTTAAATTGTGTTTTAGTTAGTCTTTGTCCTTTTTCCCTTCCTTTTTGTTCTTCTCTTGGTTCTTCTCACCCCTCCGTGGCAAGTGAAGTTTCTTTTGTTTTTCTTCAGGTTGGTGACATAATTTCAATTATTTCCATCATCCAACCTACTGCTGAGAAAAACTTCTGGAAGAAGCCAGTACCACGCAATTGGAAGACATAGAAAGGGCGCGCCACCATCGATAAGGCTGTCTCTTTTTCCCTTTTCTCTATTTTATTTTCATGTCCTCTGATTTGCTTTGTTGTGCTTTGATGATGATATATGTTGTTTGCATTGGGGACAATGCAAAATTTAAGAATGGGGGGAGAATGAAATGGTCATTACTTTTCGAATTTCATGTAATTTTAAATTTTCTATTATGTTTTTATAGTCTTTGTGTTATGCTTCTAGCTTTTTCTGCACTTTTTGGAGTAATTAGCTTGTGTTTTTGGTGCATAATTTTAGATTGCTTTTAGATTAGTTTTTAGTACTTTCTTTTGGTTTTCGGAAGAAGAATTTTCTCGTGGAAATATGCTTGCTGGAATAGTTTAGAGTTGAATTGTTTTAGCATGACTAGAAATTTAATCTTTCTTTGCTAGAGTTCAAGCTTAAATGGCAACAAATTTGGTTTCAATGAATTTTTACTAAAAGTCTTTAAACTGTGAGATTTTGAACCTTAATTCCAAATATGCTATCTTTCTTATTGAGAGTGTTGCACTTATCATGATTTTCACTCTAGAATTTGTCTTGAATCTTGTTAAGGCTACATTTACATGTGCATGCTTGGAGATGATTTAGGCATTTCTTTGTGAACCATTTTCAACCAAATAGCCACCCCATGTGTTGTTTCCATTGTATGCCATTTTGTGCCTTGTTTCCACTTTCCTTCTTGCATTTTACACCACTTTTGCTTCCTAAACCAGAATTTGAGAACTGAAGAGCATTTAAATTCTTTTAGAGAGTTGATGTGCTGAAAATTCTTGTAAACTTTGGTATATTTTGGAATTAATATTTCTCTCTACTCCCAAGCAGAAAAGAAAAAAAAAGGCCATTAAAAAAATTGTGATTGAAAGAAAAAAAAATTGCGTCAATGTTGACAAGAAGAAAAAGAGGAAGAAAAAAAAAAGAAGGAAAAAAATAGAAGAATAGAAAGAAAGAAATAGAGAAGTAGATAGAACTTTTTATACCCAAAATTTATTTCAATCTCTTGTAATGTCATAGCTAATGCTCTTCATGTTCTTAAGTTGTTTCCTTCATTTCCCCCAATTATTTCCATACTTTATCCTTGTTTTTCTCTCTTCCTTTCCATTGTTTTCCATCCAACATTACATTACATCCTTGTAAAGTCCTTTTGATTCAAGCATGCATGTGAAATTGAGTAGTGGAGATTTTAGATACTTGACAAGCTTATGGTAGTGAATTTTGTGATAAGTTGAATTTTGAGTGAATTACCCTTAAACACTTAAGAAAATAGAGCGTAAACATTTACCATGTAAGGAGGCTAATTACTTTAATTCATTCTTATCAAATTTAATTGTCATGATGCTTGGAATTTTAGAAGTTGAAGATTGACTTTCTTTAAATGCTAAATCTTTTCAAATTTTAATTATTTCATTCTAGCATGCTTTCCACACTTTTCCTTTGGTGTCTTTTGGTGTTCTGAATATGATTTTGCCCAGAAGTGCAAAAGGCTTAGTATGAGAGATTTGATATTGGGCATTTTTATATGAAAATTAATTCCTATCTTAGCCTACTTACATTTCCCAACATTGTAAACCCTCCAACTTTATTATGTTTAGGATTTATTGGGTCTAATATAATTATAGAACTAATATGCTTTAATTCCATATTTTTATGAGGTTAATTGATTAGAGACCCATTAATCCTTGTGCTTAATTTGTAGATTTAATTATTGGAGAGTAATTTGCTGACATGGACGAATTTGCTGATGTGGCACTGACTTGGAGCATTCTAGGGCTGACTGGATGTTGACCAAATTTGCTGACTATGTGGTCCTCATCTTCTACAAAGCAATCTGCTGTGCTGCTACATGCTGTCCAGATTCTTAACAAAAATGGCAAGCACTTTTCTATACCAGAAAAGAGTGTTCTGCAGCACCATTTCCTTCCTCTCTGTTGCACTTTTTTGGCCAGAACAGCAAGGGAAAATGACAGCACCTGAAGTCAAATTCATCCTCCCTCCTTGCTTACATATTAAGAACACTTTCAGACCCCATTTATGCTTATTGAAGAGTTGTCTTCTTCCACCTTTGTTCTCTATTTCGTTTCCCCCTTGTATTTCTCTTCTGTTTTATGGGTTTTAGTCACCATGGAAGGCTAAAATTCTTATGTAATCAGTCCATGGAAGAATAGAGTTTGTAACATGAATTCTTAGAGCTAAATGAGATAAGCTTCTTCTTGTTCTTTTATTTCATTTCTGTTCTGGTTTATCATCTCTGATATGAGAAGTTATCTTGCTTTCACTAGTTGGTGTTGCAATAGAATAGAATGGCTTGCTTTGGTGATTATCAAGCATGATTTAGGTTAGGGCTTAATCAGATTACATGTGGGTTAGGTTTAACTTATCTGTAATCTAATTCTAGGAAATTTCTTGAAAATATTGGTTAGAAAACCTAATGATTGAGAACATTATAATTAATTTGAAGACAAGGATGATGATAGTTACACTTCTAGGACTCCATGGCTGATTGCATCTATTGTTCTTTAATTTCATTCTGCTCTATTTTGTGCTGTGTTGTGCTATTCTGTTTTACTGCAGTTAGTTTCTATTTTAGTCCATAATTATGCACTCCCCCCTTGGTAATTAGGCTATAATCAGTAGGTAATTAGGGTAGATTAGAGTAGATTAGTGTCCAAAATAGTTAATTAGGAAATTTAGAAGCAAGGCTCCAAGAGTGAAATGACCTGGTAATTATTTGTATATCAAAATAATATCATTTAGTTTCAAAACCAGAGCCAAACTCCCAACCTGCCTAGGTTTATTCTACACAGAATAAGGTTCTATTCTTGGGTTAGTTCACCAAGCTAAACTCTTCTAAAATTTTTGAAACTTTCTAGTTTGATTAAGTACAGTTCAAGAGTCCCTAATAAAAATTTCAAGATTTAAAAGATTCATTTGGTCATCCGAAATACATAAAATCAATAGCATGCCAAATCAGTTTTGTTTTCATATTCTCAAATTCTCAACTACAGTTTTATGTAAATTGAGGGTACCAAACCAGCCCATAAAATTTTGAAATAATTTAGGCATACTCTTGGACACTATATCTAACTACATACCAAATTTCATGACCATTGGAGTTCATTTGATACCTCAAACAGTCCAAACCATTCTTAGCAGTAAAGAAAAGTTCTACAGAAACATAACCAGCTCTGTTCTTCGTCTCCTAACCATTTATTTCGATTTTTTCTTGTTAATTCATGCCTTATGTTCGTTTTTTTCTTCCTTTTTAATCTATAATAGCTTTTATAATCACCTCTATCCGAACACTAAGTAAAAAGTAATGAATTAAACTCATAGATTCAAAGGATTCAAGCTTACTATTGCCTTGCTTTTCTTTTCTTTTCTTTTTTTCTTTTTTTGATTTTGAAGATACTCTGCACTATCAAATTTTATAACCAAATACTCACTTTTAAACCAGATTTTTATCTCCTAAATGCATCTTGAACTAACTCAAAACTAAAAAGATGATTTGGCAGCTTCAATTCCATCAGCCATCAAAACTCTTACTGAGTTTTCTCTCTTAAGATTTTAGCCATGGTGAGATTGAAGGAGAAGGAAGCAAATGATAGATATAGAGGAGAAGGGAGAGTGATCTTACTTGGGAACATTCAAGGAGGGAGAAGAAGGAAGGGGAAACCTTTTTTTGGACGATGGCAACAGTGATGGTGGCCAACTATGGCCACCATAGCTCATTCTCCCCTTCTCTCCTTCACTTTTGACCTCTCTCTTCCTCCCAAGTATATAGACGAAAATGTGTATGTGTATGTGTGTATGTTTTTCTAGAGGCTTTAAGAGTCTGATAAGGTGAATGGGATACATGGCACCTTCTCCAAGTGCCACCTTGCCTACCATCTTGTTAAAATTGTATAAGAAACCCTTCATCAAATCATTTGGGTCCTCAAAGTCTTGAAAATTTTTTCTAACCTTACTCAATATTCAAAAAATTATTCTTGATCATTCCATCTCTCACTCTTCTCACTGAAAATTAATTCTTCTACCAAAATTTGAAAATTTTCAAATAAGTTCTTGAGAATCTATTATTGCAAATTAATCCTCATTATATGTTCAAAATTAAAAAATTTTTAATTCCTCAAAATTTTTCTTTCCAAATTTCAAGGTCCACCATCTTATTTAAAAATCTGGGATATTATATATTTAAATTGTTGTAATACAAAGGTATAAATGAGCTAATAAGAATCAATGGGTAGATGGAAAGATAGGCTTGCGACGATGTGGGTTAGACACCGTCCCCGCCGGTCACGTGCATGGGATTGGAGTGTGAAAGTGCTATTCACTGTTATGTTATGATGATGATAAACTAGAGTTCTAGAAAGGCTTGTTGTTGTTGAAGGATCAAAGACTCTGAGAGATTTTCAAAAGATTTGAAATCCCAGATTTCCAGCCTTTCTTTTCCAACCTCTCTCTCTTGTTTTCTCTTCCTTTGTTTTTGTCTTTCTCCTTTAATCCTGTTCTTGTTGCCTCCTTCCCTCAATCTATAGAGGTTTCTTCAGGTAAACCCAACCTAGATTGCTCAATGATTCATAGAGAGAGATAGAGAGAAAAAAGATTAAGAGACCCGCCCTACTCGACCCATTGAGGTTAGTTGGGTTAGTTCAATCCCAATCTTCAAAAATGATGAACTTGACCTAACCTGATGTCATTTGGTCAGTTCAGGTTAAAAATTTCACTCAACCCAACCCATGTTCACCCTTTCTTGTAAGTTTCTAATTCTTCTCTTTCTTTATTTCTTTGTATATTTTCTCACTTCTTATCTATATTTCCTTGCATATTAAAGGCCTCTATCTAGTCGGCTCCAACCTGGCACGTGAAACTAACCTATAACTAGTTTGTATATATATATAAAAAAAGGTTCTCTCTCCTTTTCTCTCATACTCTACCAAACATGCAACAAGGTTTCATCCACTTCCTTGTTTATTAAACTGACCCATATCTTTACTCAATATTACACTTTTTTTATTGATACATACTTGGTCACAACAAAATAACAAGTAAATTACTAACTTTCCTCTTAAAAGATTACATATATCTTAATTTGATTTTTTTTTGGTTAAATTGTAAAATTTATTTTTGTCAAGTCTCAAAACTTTTATTATCAAAAAACATTTTGATAAACAAAAGGATCAAATTGAGATAAATACAATCTTTTAAACAATAAATTAAAATGTTTACTCTTTTAAAAATAAATTGAAACAACAATGAATGGGAATCATGGGACAAAGACCTTGAGAAGTTAAACATGGGATTCGTGGCACTGGAACATGGGGCATCAATGATGGGCTTACCTATACCTAAGATTTGACCTAAATTATTTTATTTTTGGTCAATTACTTTTTCTAATAACTACCTAGCTTTGAGGGGAAAAAGTGGGTGCAAATAGTTTTGGAAAAAGAGGGTAAATAAAGAAAAATATAGATAGTGTTCTAAATTCTCTAAAACAAGAAAAAGAACAATTGTGGATTAAAGAGTGTGTTGGCTATGGAAAATTAACAAAGGTTTCATCAGTGACTTTGTGGGAAACCACAAAAGGTGATTGTTGATAAATGTTACACGTCAGACCTATGAAAAGATATATTTTATTCTGCAAAATCTCCAAGTTGATAATCTTTCATTGGTAGCAGAGTCTAGTTGTGATTAGATGTGTTATCTTTCCACCTATATTATGTTTTAGATGGATTTATTATTCCTTTTAATTAATCAATTTTTTAGGGGTTCATAAATTTATGTTTTTGCAAAACCCTTAGTGTGAAATGAATCATGATTACGCAATTTTAAGGATCTTTTTATGTTATTTTCCACTAATTGACATGATTTCTGTCACTACCCCCTTTCGAGTCAATGACTAGCACGAGGAGATTCCCTCATCACCACCATAAGCTTAATTCCTAAGACAAACACCACAACTTGAAATGGTACAATGGATAAACTATCATTAAAATAATAAAGGAAATTTTCAAAATAATCCCTTCATGAATATGAAATCCTTTCAATTCTCAACATTTGTAATTTATAAAAAAAAAGAAATAAAATAATCCACATTTAATTCATTACAACCATCATAGCCAGAAGTTCCTAAGAGTTCTATCTAACTACAGAGCAACTTGAACCCACCACGGCTACCATAGACCATCAAGCATTCCGATTCAAAAGAATGTAGAACAAGAGACTCCGCTACTCCTCATACAGAGACTCACCCACTAAACAAGAAACCTGCAAGTGGTACAAAAGAGAGAGTGAGTATAAAACTCAGTGAGGGAAACAACAACTAAAGGAAAAAAAAACCAAGTACCCCGTACAGGGGTGGAATCAATGGAAGACTCTACCCATAACCATTGGTCCATAATGTACACATAGCCTACGCAACCTGCACTCAATATGACCACCACTTCCCAACCAATCCAGAAATTCACAACACATACTCAAATTACACAATCAAGACAAAGCACAAATTATATTAGAAATCCATATTTACACAAAATAACTAAGCAATTTCCACACGACCATCCACATTGCACATCATCAAGTAATTACTTACCGAATACTTCCCATAAGGGAGAAGCCTACCCAATACAGCCCAAAATTCTATACAATGATAAAAAGATCAACCAAAAAAATATATCAAGAAGACACATATAATTAACCATATGATATAAATCTCTCATAAGAATTCCATAAAGGAGGTAACTGGCACCATCCAACCACCTACCTATATATAAATATTTAACAAGAAATCCCTTAAAGGGATCAAGTGGCATCATCCAACTACATGCCTATAGAGATATAATGTTCCACATGTTTATCCATAAAAGATTCAAGTGGCACCATCCAACCACTCGTCCATATAGGTGTAGGTAATTCATAAATTTTCCATGAAAGGGCTAAGTGGCACCGTCCAACAACTTACCATATAGATAAAAATATTTCACAATTATAGTTCCAAGAATAATAAGCATAACTAGCAGGTAACAATGTTTAACCATAATATAGACAAGAATATTATCATTTCCCCACGAAAGTGTTCTAATCATCGATAGATACACTTATCCATCATACATATATCTCGTATACAAACTAAACAAAATAATCCATCTCCAAATAATCCATCTCTATTTCCACAACCACTAGCTTTCCTATTATATAGGGTCTAGAAGGCATAATCAAGATATCATCAACAGAAATCATCAAGTCAATAACCTTGAAGAATTATAAAAGTCACTCCGGACATAAGAAATTAAGCCCGTCCTTTTCTTTGATTCACTTTGAGAGTATAATTAAATTTTAATATACATTCCACCACAATTTATCACAAAACTCACATTAGACACACAAGAATGAAATCACATTGACCATTGACCACTCAATGTGGTAAAAGACAGTTAGCCATAGACCAATGCATTTATAAGACTGCTCACCTCTCAAAAGTTATGTATCCCACGTAAACACAAATAAATATTATCATTTTGCATCCCAACCGAGAAGAGTAAGGTACTACCATGATAAACTTAAGTAATATTGACTCAACGTCCACCCATACTTATACATCCCAATTCAGTATTCACACCTCACCCGTTATGCCCATCACATTGAGTTTCAAGAGTAGTCCTCATACAAGTGTTTACTTTAAATTTTAATTTCACATATAAAGTAATTTCTTACTCACTCAGTATTTTAATGCCCACTAATCCTTTAACATAATAATCATATTCTATAAAGTTAAGAACACAACTTGATCAACAATTATATTAATATATCACCATCCATTATTATTCTAACGAGAATGACAATGGAAAATCAACATACCATCAATTGAGAAAAATAGAAGTTATCCTTCACATGTATTCATTTATCCTTCAACAAGGCATATAATTTTTATGTATTGGCCATGTTCAAATACAAGCACAAGTCTTGTCATAAAAAAGTGATTCCTTCAAATTTAAACATGGAATCCACCAAAAAGAAGGGTTAAACCCTCACCTTAGCTCCAAGCTAGCTAATACTTTTCAAAAGATGTTGAATATGCCTCAAATAATCTATCCCTATAAGGTAACCATGAAAAAATGTTTAGGTCACAAAATAAGGAACCCCTTATCACTAGTCTTGACCTTTGATCACTCATTTGGTCATAACTCCAAAACAGCAAGAAATTTTCAATTGAATCTTATTGCATTTGAAACTACAGTCAAAGACCTTTCCAACAATATAAAATTTGTTAAAAACGAAGTTCAAACGAGAGAGTTATGACCATTTAAAAAATTAAACTAGAAAGTAATGAAGGTTCTACCCTCCACCATTGTAGCAATGGCTTTCACTGCTATAGCGGTGAACCGTAGAATAGAAGCAATGAAAAACATGATTTTTAGGTCTTCTTCAATCTCTAACCTTCTTCTTTCATCCCCAAACCAAAATCCTAAGTTTTCCAAGTGTTTTGGTCATCATAGCAAGTATCTAATCCATAAAAACACATCCATAAACTCATTTCCACCTCAAATTTCATAAATCAAACTCAAAGTTTTCCAAAAATGCTACCTTTTTCAATTTTTCTGATATGGCTTAAGGTTAACCATGGAAATCAAGTCTTCTTCCATTCTTTGACAGCCAAAACATCAATGGAAGAGGAAAAGAGGATCAAGGAACCAAAAACATACAATTTACCATCTTAAAACACTCAACTTAACTCAAAACACCTATTTTCAGCCCACAAGTTCATGACCTTCGAAAATGGAGAAAAGAAAAGAAAACCTAACCCTTAGCTTGTGTCACGCCCCAATTTTAGGAACATGATTGGCATAGAGGTGGACTCTGTCCACCGCTGTAAGCCTAACCTCAAGCCATTAACACATGAAATAAATATAATTTATATGGGTTTATTTTTTACAACCAACACAAGATTTCCTATGTGTTCTACCTAACTATAAAGCAATTTAGAGACCTAACTATTAGACATACAAGCATTTTAAGATAGAGGAACATAAACCTGGAGACTGCGCTACTCCTCATACAGAGACTCGCCTTCTGACATAGAACCTGCAAGGGGTAAACAAGAAAAGGGATTAGTATGAAAATACTCAGTAAGGGAAAAATAACCAAAAATTTAAATATGACCTATGTACCACTCATAGGGATGGGACACAAAGAGGGACCTCATCCATCAACATAAGACCAAGGACTCACCTCACATAACCTACAAGTTGAGTAAAGAGTCCTACCATACTCACACAAGCATCACTTAAAACATTCCTCATAAAGAGATTACCAAACTCATTCCAATCCATTTCCATAATAGACTATTAGTAGGCACACACGTATATGTATAATTTAGGCTAAGGTTCCCACAAGAAGAGCACCCATAAATAAGCACACATATTTATGATTTTAATACTGTCCACCATTCCAAGACATTTAATTCAATAATATTGTCCACTATTCTAGGACATTTAATTCAATAATGCTATCTATCATATGTTGTCCACCATTTTAGGACAATTAATTTATTAATGATGTCCATCATTCCAAGGCATTTAATTTAATAATGATGTCCACCATTCTAGGACATTTAATTTAATAATGATGTCTATCATTCCAGGACATTTAACTTAATAATACTATCCACTGTTCCATGACATTTAATTTAATAACGATGCCTACCATTCCAATATATTTAATTTAATAATATTATCCACCATTCCAGGACATTAAATTTTCAAGCATAGAAATGGATGAGTAAAACCATGATAATGATTTCTGCATTAAACATATTCATCCATAACAAGATATTCACCTATATAATTAAGCCAAGATTTCATACATTTTAGCCCCCTTCAAATGGAATCATCACTTAGCAAAGCAAGGACAAATATGAAATAACTCTCTAGCATTTGTATATCTATCTATATATATATATATAATTGGCCTAAACATTAGGATAGGCAGTAGTAATTTCCACATACATAAAATGATAGCAAGAGAAAGAATAAAGTAGTTTTCCATTATTGTCCATACAAGAGTAATTATTTCACTTTCATAATTTACCAAGGTTCTAACATTTGTAGAATATCAAATGCTTTAAAATTGTATCTTAAACTGAAGAGAAAGATTTTTCCATTTAAAATATCATTTGATGAGCTTTCTATGTAGCTAAAAGGCATGAGAATGTCCCCTTATGTATTATCTACCCTTTTCCTACTCAACTTAGAGGTAAGCCCTTTTTAAATAATTAATTTCTCCATAACCCTGAAATTTGTGAATTTACTGGGCAACCATCACAAGTCCAAAATTCACAAAATTTAATAGAAAATATTGTTATTATGTCTAGAATCTTAGATAAAAATTTCAAAGAGAAAAACTTTGTTTTGCCTCTTCAAAACTACTAAAACACATATGCTACCAGACTGTCTCTGCAGCTTGTGCAGCATCAGTTTCATAAGCTTTTAAACCAACAAGACATTTTCAAAAATTATAAAATTTGTTACATAGACCTATTTATGTGTCAGTACACCATGGTAAAAATTTCAGCTTAAAGCTTCACAATTTGGCCCCTCATATGGTCACTTTAGCACCCATACATCAGAATTGTTTAATTCTGCTATAAATTATGTTCTAATCGTGCAATAGACCATCTTAAACATAACCAAATCCAATGAAATATTCCCCATCATTATATTTATATCTTGAATAAATGACATAAAAATTTCAGGTCAAAAGGAGACATTTAACTACCAAAACCAAACAAACTTCCAAAACTGTAGAATTTTCCTCTGCACTGAACAAGTGTTGTTCCTATGCTCATTTGACTAAACAAAATAATTTAGAAGACCTTGAAACTTTCCAGATCAGATTTGCACTATATAAAGAATATTTCCACCAAGTTTCATGATTTTAGGAGTTGGTTTGGTCATTTAAAAGCACATAAAACCAGAAGCATGACAAATCAGTCATGTTCTGACTTTTACAAACTTCAGCTACTATTTTAAGGACTTTTAGAGTACTAAATCAGCCCATAAAATTTTGGAATAATATAGACACATACTTAGATATCATACCTCATTACATACCAAATTCAAATCAATAAGAGCTCATTTAGTGCCACAAACATATCAAAGTTCAGCAATATCCATGATAGCAACAATACATAGTAAGATTTCAATTCCATAAATTCTAACCTTGCAAACTTTTCTCATTTTTGGCTACCAATTCAAATAGCACTCATCATTAGGTTAAGCATTACCATTGTCCATTTGTTAACTCGTTTCCTTCACTACTACTGCCATAAGTGACAAATTTATAGAGATGAATTCTTCCTAACTCCTTTCACACATAATTCATACATTGCTTACCCAAATCAGAAATTTCATACTCAATGATATATATATATATATATATATCCGTGTCTATGTCTATGTGTATATCATTCAGGCAACAACCCACACAACACATATAGACATACGTTGCTAAATTTTCTCCTACTCAGCTCTCAGCACAAGAACAATGCAAGATATACTCTAAAATCATAAATAAATTGGCAAAAGGAGGTCATAGGTTCTGTCCCCCTTACCTCTTGGCTTCCTTTCTCTTTACTATCTTCGATTTCTATCTCCAACCATAAGAAATGGCAGCTCCAACTCTGAGTTGATGTTGCTGTCCACAAATGCCGGCGTGTACTCTTCCTCTTATAGCCCAATCATCAGGAACCATGGAGGACAGCAATGGTGAGGGAGAGAGGCAGCACAACAATCTTCCATGCATCCACATCTATGTTCTCTTGCTCTCAGCTAATTCCATTTTCACATAGGATAGAGAAGAGATGAAGGAGAAGGCAGAGGAGGTGGTTGCTGGTAAGGATCTGACTGGAACACGGTGGAGACCATGGTGGTTCTCTACTTTGGTCTCCTTTCTTCTCTCTCTTGGCTGCCCTCCTTCCTTTTTTCCTTTTCTTTTTTCTTCTTGACCAAATGGGAGCTTGAATTGGCTTCTTTAAGAAGCCAATTTTTCTATCCAATGGATGAGAACACTTCAAGTATCTCCATCTCATGTGCCCCACTCCCTTTTGGCTAAATTTTCATAAGGCAACCACTTCTTTTTCCTTTTAATTCACTTGGGTCCTTGAGCCTTTCAAATTCTAATTTCCCTAATCATACTCAATGTTCAAAATTATTTTTATTTTTCCATTGCCATACTTTCCAAAATAAAATCAAGAACTCTACTTTGTCCAATGGTTTCACACAAGTACCAAAAAAATATTATCATTATTTTTAGTTAAGTCCTTTGTTGAGGCTTTATTTGGAAACTTTATCACAACAAAGAAAAATTAGAGATTCCAATATTTTAAGGTTCCACTAAATTTCAAATTTACCCCAAAATTTCACATAAAAGCATATAATAAAATTAATACATTCACCAAGTAAATTTAAAATTCATAGGTATTACACCTTGGTTCTTGAAGCTTCCCATTGTGATGGTGGTCCGCCGATGACTGGAGATTAAACACCCATTAGAGAGAAACCAAGGTTTTGGGAGGTCTTGGTTGAATGGAGCTTGTGTGCTCCAAGAGGGTGAGAAAGAAAGGCTGACAGAAATGAAGAGGGAAGAGGAGTGGGCTAATATTTTCAGCGTGTTGGGAGATGCTATCTTTCAAAAATTACCGATAGGTCCTCCCTTAATTTCTTCTTGAGTTTAAGATAAGGTTGAATTGCAAAATCACAAAATTTCCTTATCCTACTAATTAAATTAGTTCATTAATAAATTACTCCCTATACTTAACAAACTCATCACTTCCATCATCCACATCATCCACTCACAAGCTATTTTTGACAATTACCATTTTGCCCCAAAACTTTAGATTATTTCACATAGGTCCCTCTCTTTAATTATTCATCAAGAATCAAATTTTCCCCAGCTCATCACACTTGTCCAACGGATTACTTTCCATTGTTTTAAACATCATAACATGTATATGCATAAGTATTAAACCTAATCACATATACATATACATAAAAGAAAATTTTTATCCACCAAGATTGTATTCATCTTTGCTAATTGAGCCTTTCTAAAACCATAGGTATTACATTTCAAGTCTTATTTGGAAACTCTTTGAAGGATTAAATTTAGTGTATTTTGGTGAAGTTTAGGGTTTTTATGAAGAACCTAAAAATTTTTCATAATATCATGATTTGAATTATTTTTTTTAAACAAATCATTCTTCACTAATGAAAACTATTTTTAAACAAATTTATAAGTTATATTCAAAGAATTGGGATCATAAAAAGCATTTTTTTTGGGTGAGAATTTGGTGTTTTGGGGGGCAAGAACCCCAATTTTCTACGATGGGCATTAATAAATGCCTACTAGAGCACCCAGCCTGGCTGCTTGGACATGTGCCTACATGGCACCGATAAGCACCAAGCGCTGGGGTGCCCAACTTGGCTTCCTAGTTCCTAGGTACATGCCTACCCGAGAATGGCATATACATTGAGTACAAGGTTGCTGGCCTGGCCACCTGAGTGCACACTTACCAGTGACTAGCAAATGCAGGGCATTATAGCGTCTAGCCTAACGCTGTAGAGCCTAGTGAACAGTAACTTTATATATATATATATATGATTATTTTTTGCACCAAATTTATTTATTTATTTATATGAATTCCTTTCTTTAATTAATGCATGTATCTTGTTTAGTACATGATTATTATTCATGTTTATAATTTTTTTTAATGATATGTATCTTGTTTGTTGAAATATAAACATGATTTTTCTTCTTCTCTTTTTTTTTAGGGAATTTTAAATTGGTAGACAAATTTAGGACTATATGTCACACCCTGTCAGGAGTATGACCGGCATAGTATGGGTTGTCTCATACAATAAGCCTGAAGACTTATGAAACATCATCTACTTTGTAATACTTGTGTCTTGTGTAGCCTGTTAGTGGCTTACTGGTTCATTTGTATGATGTAATTGATGCTTGTATATGCGACCATGTCGGGTATGTGCATGGGTGATTGTATTTGTGATGAAAACTATATGTTGAATGTTTTCTTATGTATTGGGTCCAGGTAAAGGACCAAAGTGCAATTAATATGCATGTTGTATTATAGTTAGAAATGAATGAATAAAATTTCCATGATGATTAATTCTTGTTCAAAGCTTGTGCATATATGTGTTTATTGCCTTGGAATACTTGTGGAAGGATGTTGTGGGTAGGAAATGCTTGAGAGGGACCAAATAGATGGAAATTATGTTTTCCAAGTTTAATAGGAAATAGTACTACTAAACGAGCTGGCCGGTGTAATGTTCTTGTCCTGTAAAGATGGCATTAGTGTTGGAATATGAAAATTTGTGTTGCTGTTAAGACCAATTATTTCACATAATTGTGTTTATAATCTAATTTTGAACTTAGGGAAAAAACAAAGGCAAGTAAACACGGCTGGCGACCAGGCGCCACGTAGGGTACCTCATGTGCCAGCGCCTAAACTCTCGGTCTGACACCTAGTAGGTGGCGCCTTAAGCGCCACACAGGCTTAAGGCGCCAATACCTGAACTCTCTGTCTAAGTTTTAAAATGTGGCGCCCAGGCGCCAGGTCGCGAGAAATTCCTTATATATCAGAAATGATCATGTTCTTCCTTATTTTTTTTTGGATCTCCGTTTCTCTGGTCAAGCTTGGAATTTCTTTGCTTCTGTTGATTGAAGATTCATCTAGACTCCTTCCAATCTTAGTAGAAAACATAGGAATTTGTGGCTGACACTGGGGTCTGTCCAGGGGAATAGTGAGTTTATTTTTAACTAACCCTCTTGTATTTTAGGTTGGTTCCTTTGAATTCTATTATCTTATAAGCTCTAGCAGTAGCTCTATGATCACATAAGCCTCCTAGGATTTTGTGGATGGACTATGTTAAATATGACATTTATTTTGTTTCCTTATGGTTTCATTGTAAGAAAGCTAAGACCTTGACGATGTTTTAATTTAGAGATAAGTCGAACCGGCCACACTAATGAGGATGTGACAAAAATGGTATCAGAGCAAGTTCTTAGGCCTCTTATATCACAGAGCAAGGTAACCTTGACTGGACTTCCCTCTATCGTTATGAATGGAGGCATGACCAAAGAGGTGAAGGTTAGTTAAAGGTCCTATAGGTGTTGTTTTATTTTTCCTTTTACATTCCTTTCCTTGTGGTTAATATCGATCTCTTTCGAGACTAAATTGTGTAGTGTTGTTGATAGATCTCGATGCAACCTGAAGGATCTCAGGAGGTAGTGGAGCGTATAGGCTCTGAAGAAGCCTTATCGCGATCTGCCCATCCTATCCATGAACAAGAGCATGAGGAACATAGTGAGAGTAAGCAAGGACAAGATGAATAAGGCTTACCTCGAGGACATGGGGCACAACCATAAATTGATCCAACTACTTTATTAACTAGTTTTACCACCTTGCTAGAAGGTCAGACCGCATTACAAGGAAGTCTGGTCAATCTTACTATGCTACTAAAGAGACAGGTGGTTGCTGCAAATGCCTCTGTTGCTTCTACTCCTACTGTAGTTTCTCCGGCACCTTCAGTAATTCTCCCATCTCTTCCTGATAAGGACGGGGTAGTACGGGACGTATCGTTGATGGAATTTTTGAAGCTTAAACCCCCTGTCTTCACCAAGGAAGACCCAGACGAAGATCCACAATGATTCCTTGATGAAATAGAAAAAACATGTAAAGCTTTAAAATGTGATCCTCGATTGTGGGTGGATTATGCTACCTATAAGTTTCAAGGAAGGTCTCATGAATAGTGGGTTACTTGGCAGAGCAGTCGAACTCTGAACGCCCCTTCAGTTAGTTATGATGAGTTTCATCAAGTTTTTGTTGAAAGATTTATGCCAAATAGTGTGAGAACTGTAAAGGCTAGAGAATTTGAATTCCTTAAACAGGGTTCAATGACGGTTAATGAATATGACATAAAGTTTACATGACTTTCTAGGTATGCACCTTATATGATTCCAGACGAACAAGAGAAGATTCATCGATTTGTTCTTGGTCTTTGCCTAGGGTTGCGTCAATTTGTAAGTATGCAAATGGACCTATATCCCTCTTATGTGGCTGCAGTAGATACAGTAAGAACAGCTGAAATGAATGAAAAGGATGAGAATGATAACTTCAAGAGGAAGAGAAAATGAGAAAATGAGAGAAGGTCCTCGGGGCATGGTGGATTATCAGGGACTTTTAGGTCTCAAGGTAGAGGTCAATCTACTTCTATGGTATCGTCCCCTCCAGCAGTATCTTTAGGCCTCAATCAGACTATAAGGGGAGTTCTTCATCAGTCGGCCAGGTATCATCTCAGTAGGGACGAGACAAGCCTAAATGTTTAGAGTGTAGGCAATTTCATACTGGTGTGTATTATGGGGCAGGTCCAATTTGTTTTTGTTACAGATAGGTGGGTCATATAAGGAGAGATTGTCCTCAACAAGTAGAGGTTTCAAGGCAAAGATTGATATCTAGCATTTTTATACACATATTAACCACTATCTTGGTCTAATTACACTTTCATCTTTAGAATTTCTCCAACTTTATTACACTATGTTTCATTGGGTCTGAATTAATTTTAGATGGAAAATGAACTATTTTCATCTTTTAGGACTTAAATTATTTAATACTCAATTTAATCCTTTTTGTGTAATTTTCAGAATTAATTTTTGGAGATTTCTTGATAATGTGGCGCTAACATGGCATTCCTGATGAGCTGGACACTGATGTGGCACATTCTTGGATGACTTGGCAGCTTATTCCATTTGTCTGATGACATGGACGTGTGGGACCCAGGGCTGCAGCATTTTAGACCAATTTTCTGCTCCTATTCCTCTGACCTTGCTGAAAGAAGCAGCAGCCATACCATTTTTTGAAAAACCCAACCACCATTCTGCAGCAGCATCTCTTCCATGATAGAAATCAGAAGAAAGAAAGGGGCAGAGTCAGTTTCCATCATCAGCTTTTTGGGCATTAGTTTAGTCTATTTTCAGACTTTAGTTTTTTAGTTTTTATTTTCTGTAACTTGGACAGATTTCGTAGACCACTTTCCCTCCTCCTTTCTCCCTTCTATTTTTCTGGTTTTTGCTCTCATTGAGGGTTGAAATTTGTTGTAATCAGCCTTGGTTCAAACTGGATGTTGTAATCCGAGTTCCCATGCTTTATAAGATAAGTGTTATTCACTTTATTCCTGCATTCATCTGTTTCTTTAAGCCTCTGTCTTGTTGTGTTTATGAATGTTTCTGATTAGAGTTTCATAGATTTAACAGCTAGTTTTTATTGCTTCATATGAGGATTTATCTATCATGACTAATTGGAATGGTAGAAAGAGATGAAAATGGCATGTAATGAAGATCTTCTTACATGATTTGATTATGTTTACTGTGGTTACAACAATATGTAGTCAGAGAAGATTTTCTTTGAGTATGTTTTAGTGTAATCCATATCAGAAGATTTTCTAGACTTTTTAGTTAAAAATCAAATAATAAATGAATGAAACTTAGCATCTGAACAAGAACTAGGAAGGTTACATCTTCAGGAAAAATCAAGGCTAGTTGCATTCTTCTGTTGTGTTCAAATCCGTTATCTGCTGTCTTGTTTATTGTTCTGTTACTATCCTTAATTGCAAATTTTTAGTGTTCTGCCACAACCAACCCCCTTATCTTAATTAGCTTTTAATTAGTGTTTATATAGTTAGAACAATTAGTTAGTAGTTAGAAGTGAGGCTCCAAGAGTGAAAATGACCTGGGGACCATTGTGCTGCAAAATTGCCATGATTTCAATTCTGGGTGATTCGGCATCATAGTGGCGTGAACCAGAATTTTGGCGCCGTTGCCGGGGAGCCAATTCATTTCTGAGTTGTTAATTAGTTGTTCTATTGTATTCTTGTTTGATTTTAAGTGGCTTGGTGTCATTGGAAGTGATTACAAATTCTTCAAGTCAGTTTTTCAAGTTTCCTAGTTATAATTTAGCCACTATTCATCAGCAAAAAAACTAAATCAGAATGACTTGAAAATTGGTAGTCCACTAAATACGACCGTTTCGGGCATAGCTCCTCTCGACAAAGTCGTGAGGAGCACCACCCTATCTCGGCCAAATTCCAACGTTTAGACCATTTTTTCCATTTTACAATCTTTTTACCTATTTTTTCAATTAATTGTGATTTTTGGTTTGAGTTTTGTAGACCTTATTTTTGAGTTCTGTTTGTTGATTTTGTGCCTCCAATTGGTGAAGGAATTTTCCAAGAAAAATTAGATTTTTCTGAGATACTTCATTTTTGGTGATTTTCCTTAGTTGGAGCCTTGTGTGCTGATTTTGCTGATTTCTGTGTTTATTGTGTTTTCTTGTGATTTTTACCCTTCCTAGTGTATGAGAAGATCTCATAACGTGGACTTACCACCTTTTGATCCTGAAATTGATAGGACCCTCCATAGACTAGTAAGAAGCAATAGCATTAGGACTAGTATAGTTTCTGAAATTCTTGCTGAAATTGTTGATCTTGCTATCAATAGTGTAGAAGTAAAGTCTGAGTCTGAGTCTGAGTCTGATATTGTGTTAGAATCAATTGATCTTGAGTCAGCTAGTATAACTGGATGGATAATCAAAATGCACAAGTGCCTTAAAATAGGCATGAACAATCCATTAAGGAGTTGATTGCACCTGATGTGCATTATCAACCATTGTGCATAAATTATCCTGAGTTGGATGCTAATTTTGAACTGAAATCTGGTCTAATCCACTTGCTGCCTAAGTTTCATGGCCTTTCAGGAGAAGATCCGCACAAACACTTGAAGGAATTCTATGTTGTCTGCTTTACCGTTGAGACTAACTTCCAGTGATTGTAGCCAACAATCTGAAGCCTGATCAAGAAGAAAAATTGATAAGTCTGTTGAAAAAGAACAAGAAGGAAATTGGGTGGACTCTAGCAGACATTCCTGGGATTAGTCCTTCGGTGTGCATGCATCGCATTCTTCTTGAAGAAGAGACGAAACTAGTGAGATAACCCCAAAGAAGACTCAACCCCTTGATTCTTGACGTGGTCAAGAAAGAGGTAAGTAAGCTTCTTCAAGCTGGCATTATTTACCCTATTTCTGATAGTAAGTGGGTGAGTCTGGTCTAAGTAGTGCCAAAAAAAACTGGGGTAACTATTATAGCAAACGAAAATAATGAGTTAGTACCCACTAGAGTTTAAAACAGTTGGCGTGTTTGCATTGATTATAGGAAGTTGAACCAAGCTACTAGAAAAGACCATTTTCCTCTTCCTTTTATTGATCAAATGCTTAAAAGACTTGCTGGAAAGTCTCACTACTGTTTTCTTGATGGTTTTTCTGGATATTTCCAAATTCATATTGCCCCCGAAGATCAGGAGAAGACCACCTTCACTTGTCCCTTTGGCACTTTTGCATATAGACGCATGCCTTTTGGTCTCTGCAATGCACCTAGCACTTTTCAAAGATGCATGATAAGTATATTTTTTGAATTATTAGAAGATTGCATGGAAGTGTTCATGGATGATTTTTCTATTTATGGGGATTCATTTGATGCATGCTTGAAAAATTTAGAGAGAGTACTTGAGAGATGCATACAAAAGAATCTAGTTTTGAATTATGAGAAATGCCATTTTATGGTAGAGCAAGGGATAGTTCTAGGCCACATAGTGTCATCCCATGGCATAGAAGTAGATAAAGCTAAAGTTGATGTTATCTCCTCTTTGCCTTACCCCGCTTCTGTGCAGGAAGTTCGTTCTTTTCTTGGCTATGCAGGATTCTATTGGAGATTCATCAAGGATTTCAGTAAGATCGCTCTACCTCTTTCCAAACTCCTCCAAAAAGAGACTGATTTTATTTTTGATGATGCTTGCAAGTTAGCATTTAATGAGTTGAAGAAGCAATTCACTTCCCCTCCTATCATCCAACCTCCACGGTGAGAGCTCCCCTTTGAGCTCATGTGTGATGCCTCCAATTATGTTGTGGGAGCGGTACTTTCGCAAAGAGTAGAGAGGAAGTTTCATGTCATAGCTTATGCTTCCGCACCCTTGATTCAGCTCAATTAAATTACACAACCACAGAAAAAGAGCTTTTAGTAATTGTCTTTACTTTGGATAAATTTAGATCATATTTGCTTGGCTCTAAAGTGATTATGTTTTCTGACCATGCAGCATTGAGGTATTTGCTAAAGAAGCCGGATGCAAAGGCGAGAGTGATTATATGGATGCTACTTCTCCAAAAATTTGATGTGGAGATCAAAGACAAGAATGGAACGGAGAATGTAGTAGCGGATCATTTGAGTAGGCTTTCGGAGCTTCCTTTGGAGCATCTCCCTATTAGAGACAACTTTCCAGATGATTGTTTTTCCCTTTTTCATGGTACTAGTGAGCCTTGGTATGCTGATTTAGTAAATTATCTTGTTGCATCTGAATTACCTGCATATCAAAACAAACATCAACTGAATAAATTAAAAAGTGAAGCTAAGTACTATATATGGGATGACCCCTATTTGTGGAAGATTTATAGTGATCAAATTATTAGGAGATGTGTTCCCAATCATGAATTTGCATCTGTGCTAAATTTCTGTCATACTCTTGCATGTGGTGGACACTTTGGTCCCCAAAGAACAGCTAGGAAAGTGTTAGATTCTGGTTTATATTGGCCTACTTTGTTTAGGGATGCCTACAATTTCTGTAAAAATTATTCTAGGTGTCAAAGAACTAGAAATGTGTCTAGAAGAAATGAGATGCCTCAACAACCTCTTCTCTTTTGTGATATTTTTTATGTTTGCGGTATAGACTTTATGGGTCCTTTTCCAGTTTCATTTGGCTTCTTGTATATTCTAGTTGCTGTGGATTATGTGTCGAAGTGGGTGGAAGCTAAAGCTACCCGAACTGATGATTCTTCTGTTGTGGTAGATTTTCTTCGTTCACATGTCTTCTGCAGATTTGGCGTCCCCAAAGCCATAATCAGTGATCAAGGATCACACTTTTGCAACAAAAACATGCAAGGGTTGTTGAAGAAATATGGGGTGGTGCACAAAACTTCTACACCTTACCATCCCCAAACCAATGGGCAAGCGGAAGTCTCCAACTGAAAAATAAAGCACATATTAGAGAAAACTATGCAGCCCAATAGAAAAGATTGGAGTAAGAGGCTTGATGATGCACTTTGGGCCTATAGAACCACTTTCAAGACTCCCATCGACATGTCTCCATACTGCTTCGTATTTGGTAAAGCATGTCACTTGCCGGTGGAGATTGCACACAAGGCATATTGGGCAGTCAAGCAATGCAATATGGACATGACCCTAGCTGGTAAAGAAAGGAAATTACAACTTCAAGAATTAGAAGAACTAAGGCTAGCGGCTTATGAGAATGCCCGCATCTACAAGGAGAGGACCAAAGCTCTACATGATAAGAAAATTGAGAAGAAAGAATTCTAAGTGGGAGACAAAGTCCTTCTCTACAATTCTCGCCTCAAGCTCATGCCCGGTAAGCTTCGCTCTAGATAGATTGGCCCTTTTGTTGTTACTAATGTCTTTCCTTTTGGTGTAGTAGAAATTCAAAATGAGGCCACCAACAAACAATTCATGGTTAATGGGCAAAGATTGAAGAAGTTCTATGAGGGCTTCCAAGAAGAAACTGTAGAGGAAATCCAACTCTACAGTATACCGGTTCCATGATTAGGCCGTTTTCTTTCCTTCCTTTTTCATTCATGTCCTCTGTATTTTATGTGATTTTTAGTGCTGATTTTCATTGAGGATAATGCAATATTTAAGTGTGGGGGGAGATAATTTAATTGGAGAAAACATTGGTTGCTAATTTAAAAATTTTTCTGTTGTTTTCTCTGTTTTTCCCTATTCTGTCCAATTTTTTTGAGCTGTCTTGCACTAATTTTCTGTACTGTTTGGCTACGAATTTTGCCATTTTCTTTACATGTTTTTAAAGCTTTATATGTCTTCTAGCTGTATAATTCTATTTGGTGTCTTTTGGATCCGTTTTGATACACTTTTGTGTCGGACAAGACAGTGCGCCAGAAATTCTGCAGTGCAGAATTTTGCTGCACTATCTTGTCCGAAATTTAATGCTCTCTTTTTGAATAATTTGATGGATTTTTGGTGTGAGAGCATGCATGATAAAATATCTTAAGTGTGTGAATTGATTTAGCATGAAAAGAAATTGACCTTATTTTCCTAAGGAACTCAAGTAAAGTGGCAATGACGTTGTTTTTAATGAATTTTTGGTAGTAGTCTTTAAACCATGAGAATCTGAGCCTTTATTGCAAAAGAATGTTCTTTCTTGTTGTGAGTATTCCCTATCATGATTTTCACTCTAGAATTTGTCTTGAATCTTTGTTGAGGCTACATTATATGTGCATGCTTGGAAATGAATTAGGCATTTGTTTCTTGTTACCCACTTTCAACCAAATAGCCATCCATTATCATTGTTTCCATTGTGTACCACTTTGTGCCTTACTTCCACCTTTCTTTCTTCTGTTTCCACCCCCTTTTCCACCTTAAAACAATTTCTTTCTTTTCCCTAAAACTTAGGATTTGAGAGCTTTAGAAAATTCTTTTGAAAAAAAAAGAGATTGAGCATGTGCAAAAAGAAGAATTTGTGGGCTGTTTTGAAACTTAGTTTTGCTACTCAAAAGAAAAGAAAATTCTGACAATTCTTCATGAAAATATGTTGTATGAAGATCAAAATAAATAAATAAATAAATACTTCGAAAAGTAAAAACAAAAGAAGCATCAAAATGAGCAAGAATGCAAAAAAAAAAAGAGAAGTAGCATTGTTGTGCCCAAGTTTCATGGTTCAATTTCTTATGACTTGATTGATGCTCTTCAATTCTTTAAGTCTTTGTATACCTTGTTTCTTGCATTTCCCCCATCTTCCAATCATTTTTTCCCACCTTACATCCATAGTAAAGTCCTAATAATTCAAGCATGCATGTGATTTAAGTAGTGGAGATTTAGATTCTTGACAAGCTTATGGTAGTGAGTTTGTGATAGGTTGAAAGGTGAGTGCACTATCTTAAACACTTGAGAGAATAGAGCACATAAACTTTCCCTTGTGAGTGGATTATTACTTGGATTCATTCTTGTCAACGAAATTGCCATGACACTTGAACTTTTTAGAAATTTAAGATTAGTTTTCTTCGAGCGTTAAACCTTTTCAAGCTTGAACTATTTCATAATTGCATACTTTCTTCGCTTCTTGTTGTGTTCCTTTGGTGCCTTTGTTGCTTTTAATTGATTTTGCCCATGAGTGCAAAAGACTAAGTGTGGGGGATTTGATATCTAGCATTTTTATACATATATTAACCACTATCTTGGTCTAATTACACTTTCATCTTTAGAATTTCTCCAACTTTATTACACTTTGTGTTTCATTGGGTCTAAATTAATTTTAGATGGAAAATGAACTATTTTCATCTTTTAGGACTTAAAGTATTTAAGACTCAATTTAATCCTTTTTGTGTAATTTTTAGAATTAATTTTTGGAGATTTCTTGATGATGTGGCGCTGACATGGCATTCCTAATGAGCTAGACGCTGATGTGGCACATTCTTGGATGACTTGGCAGCTTATTCCATTTGTCTGATGACATGGACGTGTGGGACCCAGGGCTGCAGCATTTCAGACCAACTTTTTGCTCCTATTCCTCTAACTTTGCTGAAAGAAGCAGCAGCCATACCATTTTCTGAAAAAACCAACCACCATTCTGCAGCAGTATGTCTTCCATGACATAAATCAGAAGAGAGAAAGGGGTAGAGTTAGTTTCCATCATCAGCTTTTTGGGCATTAGTTTAGTCTAGTTTCAGACTTTAGTTTTTCAGTTTTTGTTTTCTATAACTTGGACGGATTTCGTAGACCACTTTCCCTCCTTCTTTCTCCCTTCTGTTTTCTGGTTTTTGCTCTCATGGAGGGCTGAAATCTGTTGTAATCAGCCTTGGTTCAGACTGGATGTTGTAATCTGAGTTTCCATGCTTTATAAGATAAGTTTTATTCACTTTATTCCAGCATTCATCTGTTTCTTTAAGCCTCTATCTTGTTGTGTTTATGAATGTTTCTGATTAGAGTTTCATAGACTTAACAGCTAGTTTTTATTGCTTCATATGAGGAATTATCTATCATGATAGATTGAAATGGTAGAAAGAGATGAAAATGGCATGTAATGAAGATCTTCTCACATGATTTGATTATGTTTACTGTGGTTACAACAGTATGTAGTCAGAGAAGATTTTGTTTGAGTATGTTTTAGTGTAATCCATATCAGAAGATTTTCTAGACTTTTTAGTTAAGAATCAAATAATAAATGAATGAAACTTAGCATCTGAACAAGAACTAGGAAGGTTACATCTCCAAGAAAAATCAAGGCTGGTTGCATTCTTCTGTTATGTTCAAATCCGTTATCTGTTATCTTGTTTGTTGTTCTGTTACTGTCCTTAATTGCAAATTTTTATTGTTCTGCCACAACCAACCCCCCTCCCCCGTGTCTTAATTAGCTTTTAATTAGTGTTTATGTAGTTAGAACAATTAGTTAGTAGTTAGAAGTGAGGCTCTAAGAGTGAAAATGACCTGGGGACCATTATGCTACAAAATTGTCATGATTTCAATTCTGGGTGATTTGGCATCATAGTGGCGTGAACTAAAGATCTGTATATATACCTCAGGCACAACAGATGGTAGCTTCAGTTAACAGGGCTCCTTCCTCCTCTGCCAGACGGAGTGGCTTAGGGAGAGGAGGGGGCTGAGAACAAGGAGGATGAAATCAACTTGCAATCAAACGTGACTAGGCCAAAGTGTACGCTCTCACACGCCAGGATGCACAGGCTTCAAATGCAGTCGTAACAGGTATTTTTTTAGTATGTTCATTAGATGCTTGTGTATTATTTGACCTGGGATCTACCCATTCATATGTGTCTCCAATTTTTGTAAATCGGATTATTCAAGATCTTGTTAAAATTGATAGACCTTTTCTTATTGCTACTCTTATGGGTGAGACTTTAGTAGTAGATTCAGGTTATTATGGTTGCTATGTCTTAATGGGTAGGAAAAACACTGAGGAAAATTTAATACTATTAAATATGATAGACTTTGATGTTATTCTTGGAATAGACTGGTTGGCTTCTTATTACGTTACTCTTGACTACTATAATAAGGTGGTAAAGTTCAATATTCCGGGTGAGCCTACCTTCTCTTTTCAAGGGGATAAGAGTGATGTACCTAATAACATTGTCTCTATGATCCATGCTAGGCGTATGTTAAGGAAAGGATGTCCAAGTTTCTTGGCCTTCGTTAGGAACATTGAAGAAGATAGGGTGAATCTTGATCACGTATCGGTTGTGAGAGAGTATCCGGATTTTTTTCCTAAAGAATTACCTGGATTACCTCCTGATCGTGAGTTAGAATTTAATATTGAGGTAATTCTAGGCACTCAGCCTATTTCCATACCTCCCTACCATATGGCCGCTGTAGAACTTAGAGAACTTAAGGAGCAATTACAAGACCTTTTAGATAAGGGTTTTATTCAGCCCAGTTCTTCACCTTGGGGTGCACCAGTATTGTTTGTAAGGAAGAAGGATGGATCCTTAAGATTATGCATTGATTATTGGCAATTAAATAAGGTGACAATATGAAATAAATATTCCCTCCCCAGGATTGATGATTTGTTCGATCAGTTACAGGGAGCTCAATGTTTTTCTAAGATTGATTTAAGATCTGGATATCACCAATTAAAAATTAAAACTGAAGATGTACCTAAGACAGCCTTTCGTATGCGTTATGGGCATTATGAATTCTTGGTGATGTCATTTGGGTTAAAAAATGCTCGAGCAGCCTTTGTGGATCTTATAAATTGAGTTTTTAAACTGTTTCCGGATAAATTTGTCATTGTTTTTATTGATGATATTTTGGTATATTCGAAAAATCCTAAAAAGCGTGAACAACATTTAAGAATGGTATTACAAACTTTAAAGAAGCACCAACTTTATGCTAAATTCTCAAAGTATGAATTTTGGCTAGACCAAATAGCTTTCTTGGGACATGTAGTCTCAAGGGAAGGGATCCATGTCGATCCCAGCAAAATCGAAGTAGTACAGAAGTGGCCTCAACCCACTACAATGATAGAAATTCAGAGTTTCTTGGGGTTAGCTAGATAATACCGCTGCTTTGTGAAGAATTTTTCAAAAATAGCTACCCCTCTTACAAGATTAACTCAGAAAAACGTTCGATTTGATTGGACTAAGGCTTGTGAGAAGAGTTTCACCAAGCTTAAAGAATCCTTAACATCAGCCCCAGTACTTGCTTTACCTTCGGGTTTAGGCGGTTTTGTTGTATATTGTGATGCTTCCTGAATGGGATTAGGGTGTGTTTTGATGCAGCACAGTAAGGAAATAGCTTATGCATCCAAACAGCTTAAAAGGTATGAATAGAATTATCCTACTCATAATTTGGAAATGGCGGCCATAGTATTTGCTTTAAAAATCTGGCGCTACTACCTATACGGGGAAACTTGTGAAGTGCACACGGATCATAAGAGTCTGAAGTACATTTTTCAATAGAGGGATTTGAATTTGAGGCAGACAAGATGGATAGAACTTCTCAAGGATTATGATTGTACAATTCTTTATCATCCTGGAAAGGCTAATGTTGTTGCAGATGCTCTTAGCCGCAAGTCTATGGTAAGTTTGGCGCATATTACCTTATATAGGAGGTCATTGATTCGTGAGTTACACGAACTGGAAGCTAGTGGAGTGTGGTATAAAATTTTAGAGTCAAGCGCATTGTTGGCATATATTCAAGCCCAATCATCTTTAATTGAAGATGTGAAGTTGGCTCAGAAGGAAGATCCAATGTTTGGTAAGTTAAAGAGTGAAGTAAATGAGGGCAAAGATAAGGGTTTTCTCTTGATCAATATGGAATAATTTGATTTGAAGGTCGATTATGTGTACCAAATATAGAATCTTTACGGAGACGAATCATGGAAGAAGCACACCGAACAGCTTATACTATACACCCTACTATTAATAAGATGAATTAAGATTTGAAGTCATTGTATTGGTGGGACGGGATGAAGAGGGACATTGTTGATTATGTTTCTCATTGCTTAACCTGTCAACAAGTTAAGGCAGAACATTGTAGAACTCCTGGGTTACCTCAGCAAATGGATATTCCAGAGTAGAAATGGGAAAGTATTACAATGGATTTCAGAGGTAGTTGGGATGCACATTTACCTCTAATTGAATTTGCACATAATAATAGTTATCAAGAAAGTATTAAAATGGCACCTTTTAAAGTACTTTATGGAAGACGGTGTAGATCCCCTATTAGCTGGTTTAAAGTAGGAGAAAATAGATTAATTGGGCCTGATCTAGTGCAAGACGCATTGGAAAGGGTAAAACTTATTCGAGAAAGACTCCTTGCAGGTCATAGTAGGCAGAAAGCCTATGCAAATCATTGGAGACGAGACCATCAGTTTGCAGGTGATATGGTCTTTTTAAAGGTATCCCCCATGAAGGGTAGTTAAAGGTTTAGGCTAAAAGAAAAACTTAGTCCAAGGTATATTGGACCTTTTGAAATATTGGAGAAAATGGGCAATATAGCTTACAAGTTAGCATTACCACCAGATTTGGAGGGAGTCCACCTGGTGTTCCATGTCTCTATGTTGAAAAAATATCTTTATGACCCTTCTCATGTTCTTCAAACATAGGAAATTCAATTAAAAGAAGATTTATCTTATGAAGAGATTCCAGTGGCAATCTTGGATAGACAAATAAAGAAATTGAGGTCTAAAGAATTACCGTCTGTGAAAGTATTATGGCAGAATCATACCCAAGAGGAAGCGACATGGGAATTAGAAGAAAAGATGAAATCTACGTACCCACACCCCTTTATAATGTGAGGTAATGAAATTTGGGGACCAAATTTCTTAAGGGGGAGTTTTGTAATGTTCTTGTCCTGTGGAGATGTCATTAGTGTTGGAATATGAAAATTTTTGTTGTTGTTGAGGCCAATTATTGCACATAATTGTGTTTATGATCTAATTTTGAACTTAGGGGAAAAAAGGCAAGTAAACACGGCTGGCACCCAGGTGCCAGCGTGATGTGATTTTCGGAGGGAAAATACTTAATCGATTTTCTGGATAGGTTGAAAGAAACAAACAAAGAAAACCAAATCACTCAATTGATAAGCCAAAGGGCGCCACAACTAAGAGAAATGGGTTGATCTCGCTACACTCAAGAAAGAGGAATGTGAGTGATAAGAAATCTAACTGCTCTCGTCACTAACCCAAGTTAGATAAGAGAAAGAACTCAAGAATGCTCTTGAAAGTAAAATGCCAATATCTCATATATGATTCAAGGATGGTTTACAACATATGGCAAGGACCCTTTTTATAGAGGGTTTCCAAAACAAAAAAACAAAAGACTCCAACTAATGCATTAAATGCATGAACTAAAAGTCAAGTAGTGTAGGCTAAATGTCAAAGACAATAAATGCATAGGTAGCTAAATGTCAAAGACAATAAATGCATAGGTAGCTAAATGTCAAAGACAATAAATGCATAGGTAATAGACTATAACTATATTCAACAAATGCAACTATCCCACATGCAATCTTTTTCACACTTCTTCCACTTTCAATAATGTGGTTAAGCCCAATCCAAGCCCTTTAGCCCTTGAATGAGTTAGAGGCCCAATTGAAGTGTTCTCCCTTTCTTGGGCTGCAATTAGTCCAAGCTCTTTAACCCTTGAACGAGTTAAAGGCCCAATTGAAGTGTTCTCCCTTTCTTGGGCTGCAATGGGGTTATCCTTGATTACATCATCCTCCCCTGGTTGAAATGGATTTGTCCTCAAATCCAAGTCCTCTTTATCTTCTAAGTACGGGGAAAGATCCCTCACATTGAAAGTAGTAGAAACAGCATAGTCTTCAGGCAAATCAATTTTGTATGCATTATCATTTACCTTGTCTATGATACGGAAAGGACCATCTGCCCTTGGCATTAATTTGGACTTCCTTTGGTTTGGAAATCTTTCTTTTCGAAGATGAACCCACACTAAATCTCCAGGACTGAATAGAACAAATTTTCTTCTCTTGTTGGCAGTCTTCTCATAGATGGAGTTCTTCTTCTCAATTTGCTGTTTAATGTTTTCATGTAACTTCTTTATCATGTCAGCCTTCATTTTTCCATCTATGCATTCTCGAGCTTCAAGTGGTAATGGTACTAAATCAAGTGGGCTCAATGATTAAATCCGTAAACTACTTCAAAAGGAGAGTGTTTAGTAGTACCATGTACACTTCTATTGTAAGCAAATTCGGCATAGCCAAGCATTCATCCCAACTTTTCATGTTTTTGCCAATGATAGTTCTTAGCAAAGTAGAAAGCGTTCGGTTCACCACTTCAGTTTGCCCATCAGTTTGTGGGTGACAAGCAGTACTAAAGAGCAACTTTGTTCCCAACTTCCTCCATAAAGTTTTCCAAAAGTAGCTAAGAAATTTGGCATCACAATCCGATACGATACTCTTTGGAATACCATGAAGTCTCACAATTTCTTTGAAAAATAAATTGGCAATGTGCACAGCATCATCGGTCTTCTGGCATGGAATAAAATGAGACATTTTTGAAAAACGATCAACAACAACCATGACCGAATCTTTACCTCTTTGTGTCCTTGGTAAGCCTAGCACGAAATCCATGCTAACATCAGTCCAAGGTTGATCTGGAACAGGTAGAGGTGTATAAAGTCCATGCTTTTTCTTGAAGGCTGTCTTCCATTCGTCTCCCTCTTTCATTCGGATTTGGTGATAGCCGCTCTTCAAGTCAATTTTTGAAAACACCTTGGAACCATTCAGCTCATCCAACATGTCATAATCTTGGAATTGGATAGTGGTATTTGATGGTAATCTTATTTATAGCACGACTGTCCACACACATTCTCATAGAGCCATCCTTTTTAGGGACTAATAATATAGGCACAGAACAAGGGCTCATGGATTCCCTTACATAACCCTTTTCAATCAACTCATCAACTTGCCTTTTTAGCTCCTTAGCCTCCTCTGGATTCATTCTATATGCTGGCTTATTTGGTAAGGCAGCACCGGGCACCAAATCAATTTGATGCTCAATTCCTCTTAAGGGTGGCAATCCCTTAGGTAGCTCATTTGGAAAGACATCTGTAAATTCTTCTATTATCTCCCTCACAAGCTTAGGAAGCTTTTCTGCAAGTTCTGGATTCAACTCCTTGAGAATTAGCAATAATATAAAGTCATCCCTTTTTATTGCTTTCTTTAACTCATTCTTAGAAGCAAAACAACTAGGCTTCTTCTCCTCGATTACATCCTCCTTCGGCTGTACTTGTATTGGCTTTAAGGGTGCCAACACAATCTTCTTTCCATCCTTCTCGAAAGCGTAGGTGTTTTTGAAGCCATCATGTAGTGCTCTTCTATCAAATTGCCAGGGCCTCCCAAGTAGAAGATGACTAGCATCCATAGGGACTATGTCACACAATACCTCATCTTTGTAATTCTTCCCTATAGAGAAAGGTACCTTTACTTATTTAGTGACCTTCATCTCGCCATGATTATTTAGCCATTGCAACTTGTATGGACGGGGATGATTGATGATAGGTAGCTTCAATTTGCCAACCAAGGTGGTTGAAGCAACGTTAGTGCAGCTCCCACTATCAATTATCATGTTACAAACTTTGCCTCCGATAGTGCACCTTGTTTGAAAAATATTCTCCCTCTGTTCTTCTTCTATCTTGGCTTGGATATTCAAGGCACGTCTAATAACCAAGGCAGCACTTTCATCAGCATACTCAACAACTTCTTCTTCTTCAGAATATTCTTCCTCTTCACATTCCTCCACAATATCTTCATCTTCACTCTCTATTTCCCCTTGTTTCTCCTTCAAGATCATCACTCTTCTATTAGAACATTCGGATGCTATATGGCCATGACCTAAGCACTTGAAGCACTTAATGTCTCGACTTCTTTTAGAGGGTTGGTTGTCTTCTCTCTTATCATTTCCCTCAGAACTTTCAGATTTGTTCGGCTCTTTCTTCCATATCTCCTTATTACTCCCTTTGGTAATGTTTGAGGTTTGGGAAAATGTTTGGAAATGTTTACTCCCCAATGGTTTAGACACTCTATTGTTTCTTCCATAAACTCTCTTTTTCTGTCTCTCTACCTTAATTGCCAATTTAATTACATCTTCTAAGAAGACATAATTCTGCAACTCTACTAAGTCAGCAACTTCTTTGTTCAAACCACCAAGAAATCGAGCTATGGTTTGCTCTTGGGGTTTAGTCAGCTCGCACTAAATCATCAAAGTTTCAAATTCTTTAACATAATCTTCAACACACATACCTCCTTGCCTCAAGCTTTGAAGCTTAAAATAAACCTCTTGCTTGTAGTAATCAGGTACAAAACGCCTCTGTATGAGTCTTTTCATCAATCTCCAATTTCAAACTTCTTCCTCTCCATCACTTCTTCATTGGTTCTTCAAATTTTCCCACCATAGATTCGCATAATCAGTGAATTCAAAGGCTGCAAGTCGACATTTGGTAGCTTCTGAATATTCTTGATATTCAAAAATCTTCTCTACTCGTTGCACCCACTCCAAGTATTCTTCAGGAGAACTTATTCCCTTAAATGGAGGAATCTTCATTTTGATGTTGGCATCACGTTCCCTCTGCTGCCTTCTTTGCCTAGGTTGTTCACCTTCTTCAGCTTCAGATTCTTCTCCATGGTGTTCAACATAAGCTCCTCTTCTTGGTTGTTGTTGTTGTAGCTCCATAAATCTAGCCATTTGAGTGGTTAGTTGAGCTATTTGTTCCATTATTTCTTCTTGACCTCTTTGTAGGCCAACAATTTGAGCTTGTTGTAGGCTAAACCCAAAAGGAACTTCAGAACTATTTTCTTCTGTCATAGTGATTTGTAATTTGTTGGTTTGAGTTTGGTGAAGGGTAGGTTCACTCTCTAAGTGTTTACACTCGGATTAACAATGAACAGTAACGATGAACAATAAACAGTAACGATGAATTTTTTTAATAAAAAAGCTGGAATAAAATAGAACAACACAAGAATAGAAATAAAGATAAAGATGAACAGACCAGAAAATTAGCCTTCCATATAGGTGGCAGATTACAAAATAAGGAAAACTAAGCCTTCCATATAGGTGGCAGAATACAAAATAAGGAAAACTAAGCCTTCCATGTAGGTGGCAAAACACAGAATAAAATGCAATAAAATTAAGCTTTCCACGAAGGGGCAAAACACAAAACAAATAATAAAACCTGAATTGAAGTGGCTCTGATACCAATATGATGTGATTTCCGGAGGGAAAACACTTAATCGATTTTCTGGATAGGTTGAAAGAAACAAACAAAGAAAACCAAATCACTCAATTGATAAGCCAAAGGGCGCCACAACTAAGAGAAATGGGTTGATCTCGCCACACTCAAGAAAGAGGAACGTGAGTGATAAGAAATCTAACTGCTCTCGTCACTAACCCAAGTTAGATAAGAGAAAGAACTCAAGAATCCTCTTGAAAGTAAAATGCCAATATCTCATATATGATTCAAGGATGGTTTACAACATATGGCAAGGACCCTTTTTATAGAGGGTCTCCAAAACAAAAAGACAAAAGACTCCAACTAATGCATTAAATGCATGAACTAAAAGTCAAGTAGTGTAGGCTAAATGTCAAAGACAATAAATGCATAGGTAGCTAAATGTCAAAGACAATAAATGTATAGGTAGCTAAATGTCAAAGACAATAAATGCATAGGTAGCTAAATGTCAAAGACAATAAATGCATAGGTAATAGACTACAACTATATTCAACAAATGCAACTATCCCACATGCAATCTTTTTCACACTTCTTCCACTTTCAATAATGTGGTTAAGCCCAATCCAAGCCCTTTAGCCCTTGAATGAGTTAAAGGCCCAATTGAAGTGTTCTCCTTTTCTTGGGCTGCAATTAGTCCAAGCTCTTTAACCCTTGAACGAGTTAGAGGCCCAATTGAAGTGTTCTCCTTTTCTTGGGCTGCAATTAGTCCAAGCTCTTTAACCCTTGAACGAGTTAGAGGCCCAATTGAAGTGTTCTCCCTTTCTTGGGCTACAATGGGGTTATCTTTGATTACATCACAGCCCCTAAACTTCGGCCTAACACCTAGTAGGTGGCACCTCAGGCACCACACAGGGTGCCTAAGGCACCAACACCCAAACTCTCTATCTAAGTTTTAAAACGTGGCGCCCAGGCACCATGCAGGGCGCCCAAGTGCCAGGTCACGAGAAACTCCTTACATATCAGAAGTGATCATGTTCTTCCTTATTTTTTTTTCTGATCTCCATTTCTCTGGTCAAGCTGGGAATTTATTTTCTTCTATTGACTGAAGATTCATCTAGACTCCTTCCAATCTTAGTAGAAAACACAGGAATCTATGGCTAACACTGGGGACTGTCCAAGGGAATAGTAAGTTTATTTTTAACCGACCCTCTTGTATTTCGAGTTGGTTCCTTTCCATTCTATTATCTTGTAAGCTGTAGAAGTAGCTATGTGATCACATAAGCCTCCTAGGATTTTGTGGATGGACTATGTGTAAATGTGACATTTATTTTGTTTCCTTATGGTTTCATTGTAAGAAAGCTAAGACCTTGACGATGTTTTAATTTAAAGATAAGTCGAACTGGTCACACTATTAAGGATGTGACAGCCGATCACGAGCCAACACTAAACGTGCCGCCCATTTACGCCTTCAAGCTTCTTTACTCAAACCAAGCCCGCCCGCTGTCCACTTTTAAAAAAATTGATTTTTTAAATTAAAATAATATAATTTTAAATTTTCTTAGTAAAAAATTCAATAATTTTTTATTAAAATAGAATTTATACATATAAAATATTACTTCTTTAATATTTTTAAATAACCAATAACTTTAATTTTTCATATTTTCTTTCAAAATTAACTATATTATATTTAAATTTGAAAATTCTATATTTATTTTTAAAAAATTACAAAAGTTTGTATATCCAAATTTACTATATTTATTGAATATAAGGTTATAAAATATATAAATGTGAGAAAGTGGGATTATTTATACTAAATATATTTTTTCTAAAAAACAAAAAAAATTAAATTATAAAAAAGGTCGCGAGCCTAAACGAGCTACACCATTTAAACTCATTTTTAAACTAGCCTAAACTGCTCAACCCAAGACTGTCCATTTATGGATGGTCTCGATCTGGCTCATGAGCCACGGGCTTTTTTCCTAGTACTAATAGCAAACGTACAGTGGTATGAAAGTAATTGATGTGGGTTGTGTTGGGAATGTGTCTGTAATGTAGTGTTTTCAGTGTGATGCAATTTGGGTGTCTATACTAATTGTTTTAGGAGAATTCCTAGAAATGCTCTTGGTCCTTCGAGCTCCAATTTTTTGGCCCATTTTCACTTAATTTCAAATCGAGCAGACTTTCAAACTAATGATAGGCCTATTAGCAAGAATAAACTTGGAATTACATCAAATGGATGTAAAAACCACATTTCTTATAACATCCTAACCAAAGTATCTCCTTAAAGATTAAGAGAATAAGAACTAAATAAAACACATCCCTAAGATCAATTGAATAGGAGCCTATGAACTTAAAGTGAGAAGAAACCCCTAGGAATAAAAGAAAATGGTTAAAGAGAGCATAAAATAAGGAAAACCTAAAAAATGGAACAAACCAATCGACTGTTGAGTGCATACAATTGACTACTAGCAGCAAGCAACCAACTAACAACAGCAACTGGTCAATTAATAAGTATGGAACCAAGTAAAATAATCATATCAAGACCAAGAAATAGATTGATGAGGGTAGCTAGCCGACTTTCGGGCCTAAGAGAAATGTAAAGCGATATGCAATTGTCATTTAAATAGTGAAAAAGACCAAAACGCCCTTGGGACATGTTGAGACAGTTTGGATAAACTTCAAAGGAAGAATATATATATATATATATATATATATAGCTATAAATGGTGAAGTGGTGAATATATATATATATATAGCTATAGGCCAAGAATCAAGTTGAAGCTAATGACTATATAGCTATCATGGTGAAAGGTAAGCTTAGAAACCTAGAAATAATCCTCAAATCCTTTTTTTTATATGATTTTTATAAAAGTTGCAGTAAAGAAAAGTCAGAGAAACGTTAGAAATACAAAGAGAGAGTTAGAGCAAAAGAAGGAGAATTAATCCTAAAGCTTGAGGTTTAAGAGGTAGCTAGTATTTTTTTCATAAAAAACTTGTTCAACTTTCTTACTATGTATACTTGTGTTTTTGCTATGTGGTGATATATATTCATGGTATGCTTGGATAATATTCTTATATGAAAGAACTTGAGTATGGTGAAAGATCGTATTTAGCTATCATAGTAGTAGGAATGGCAACATGGCAGGGAATGCCTCCCCACTCCCCATACCTACCCCCAGACCTCACCCCCAATCCCCACTAGAGAGTAGAATTCCCCTCATCTATGTTTCTTGCTTCCCCATTGGGACCCGGCTGGATTATTAAAAATTGAAAATATAAAAAAATAATAATAAATATATATATACACACACAAACATAAGAGGCTAAATTTAAAAATTAAATGCTCATTCAACTTCTCCAAAAGGACCAAAACATCATCAACTTTGTGTAGATTCAAGAAAACAAAAATAAAAACTTAAATACATTGTCCCACAACAAATTCAAAAGTTCAAAACACATGAAATATAAGATAAATGCAAACACTTTGATATTCTTTCTTGATCACACCAACCCATCATGTGCTTGATTTCCTTGTTCTTCAGTACTTTCCTACAAAATAAAAATCAAACAAATTATTTATAATACAAGATATATATATATATATATATATATATATATATATATATGAGAAACAGTACTTTAAACAAATATTATTTAATAAAAATGAAACAATTGTAGTAAACAAACTATAATGCATGATTAAATGCAATACATATTTAAATAATTTATAATGCACGATTAAATTCAATACATATTTTAAAACCAATACCACTAGTATGGATGAGGAGCTAAAAGATAAACTAAAATTCTACTTGCTTTTTTTTTGGCTAATCTCATTTATAATGTCGTAAATAACAATCTTTAATCAACTTTTGATTATAAGCTTTTGTATACACATAGAGACAAACAAGTAATGAGAATCATATATTACCAAGAATGTGAAAACTCCAGAAGCAGGAAGAAAAGATAGAGTGCAAGCGGCAAGTATAGGGAGAGTGCACGAGTACAAGACGAGCACGAACAGAACACTAGAGACGATGAGCACAAAGACAAGAATAAACTAGAAACAACGAGAACGATGAGGAGCACAAACAGAACACCAAAGACAGTGAGCATGAAGATGAGCATAGACCAGAGATGGCGAGAGTGACGGCAAGCATTAACAAAACACCAAAGACAGCGAGCATGAAGGTGAGCATAAACTAGAGATGGCAAGCATAAACAGAAGCACATAACACCAAAGATGAGCATGAGAGAATAGGGATTAACCGAAGGGAAGGGATGGTCAGATTATGAAAAATGGGATTAGGGTTTTGTTTTTTTTATTAAATTCATTCTAATTATTTTAGTTACACAATGACTAAAATATCCCTAAAGTATATTTTATTTATATGGGCATTTCAGTAATTTTAGTAAAATTACTGAAATGTCCTTCCAGGACGGAGGGCCCCACAAGGCAAGGAGTGTAATTCCTGTCTCTGCTGGGAAAAAATCCCCACTAGCAGGGATCCCCAAATTCCCCTCCCCATTGCTATTTATACATAGTAGACCCTGGGGCTGGCAATATGTAATGCCTAGTTATGTCTTAACTATTGAGTAATGAAAAGGTTGAGAGAATAAATTTGGGGATTGTGAGACATAATGTTCAATGGAATAGAAACACCTTGCATACATGAATTGTTATATGTATTTTATTATAAACATATTTTTTGTGCTGAAAATGGTGTTTTACTTGTGATAGATGATTCCAGCTACTAAGATAGTATTATCTCATTTTTTTCTAGGAAACTAACCAATTTTTAGGTGAGGAATAGCTGAAGAAGGTGAAGATAGAAATTGAAGCTACTAAATGTCTATGAATATATGAAATATGACTTTGGAATAGTTTTATGCTGCAATAGCTTATGTACCAATTTTGTATGTTTTTAAAAACATGTGATGATGTATAGCTTAAGATAAAGAGTTTTTTTTAGAAATGTAATCAATGAATAAGTATCTTTTGAGAAGTCACATTATATGTATTTTGGGTGGTTATGATGACTAAGTTGTATAAATATGAGTCCCTTATAATAAAATCCATTATCCTATTAATGTATGTATATCCAAAGCTAGTAGATTGCTGTGTGAAAGGCATTTATTATGTTTAAATAGCAAGTTATGGAATCTGAAAAGATAGTTGAACCTAATTTGGAAGGAAAGTGTGGGAAATGACTGAGTTGTATAGTAGAGGTCAACCTAGTCAGCCAAATGACCCTATACTAGCATGAAATGTTTTAGTAGAGACTAACCAATCAACTAGTCCTCTGAACCATTCGAATGACCAATCTCTGGTTTAGCATACCAATCCTAACAAAGGCAAAGCAGTCAACAGACTAAGGCATAGCAATCTACTGCTTCACCTCTAGTTAAAAATTGTACCATGAGAAATGTTTACCACTTTCCTACACTAGCCTCTAAATTAGGTCTACATCTATTTTAACTAGTAAACAATAGTAAGACGCTAATTGAACTAAGCCTAATGAAACTAGGTATGGGTGAGAAAATAATCTCTATCTTGAGAACTCTAAGAAAATTCCCTTCAGTCATCGAGCTTCAAGATACTTTAAATGACATCTGTCATGACCCAAAATCTGGGCACGTGACCGGCACAACATAGGATTATTTTCTTAGTTTCTATGCAACATATAATATACAAGACCATATAAATAAGAAATTAAACGTTTAAGAATAAGTAAATATTCCATACTAGGGAATCCCTGCATCAAACCCCTCCTTCCTAAGTATTCTATTTGACTACAGAGCTTTCAACCATAGCAACAACATACAAAAAAAAGACCGATGAACTTTGACCTCTAAGACACGTAAGGTCAGAATCCTTGAACCTCTACTATTCCTCGAGTAGTGATGTCACGGCTTATATAACCTGCAAAAAGTATGCAAGAACAGAATGAGATAATTATTTTAGTGAGTACATATCTCTTTAACAATGGTTTATGAGAATTTGTATAAACATTCACGAGAAATGCAAACTGGGATCTCTATCCTAACTGTTGATAAGATCACACACCCCGCTCCATGACTCTCACATGAGTCACTTCCCTGGAATGGATCGATAAGAATCACCTGTTATAGAACTTCAAACACACATGGTCATTTAGTCTCTAATATAAGTAAGCAGAATGGTGCTACTCATGTGTCCAGTCTCAAAACATCCCATTTAGGGCTCAAATGCCACTAATAAACTCCTTGCCCGTAGGCTAGTAACGTCTCCAATCTAGTAGGCCAATAACACCTCCATACTCATAGGGTAATAGACTCCATAACCCTTAACAATAAATACACACTCGAGGATCTCCTACTATACACACCTCTACGTACAACGCTCACATACATGAGTGGCATTTAACAAACTAACCACCAATATAAATGTACTCGATACAAGTTCACAACACAAGTGCACTATAACCCTTAAATAAATTTAAGCACCAAGGCTCCTTGAAGTGCACCGGCTCATAGGTCATATTATCTCCTGACCCATAGGTCATATCATCTCCCAACAAGCAAGCATAATGCCATGTTACGAATTTAACTTATAACAACACAGTGCCAACTCAGACTCCATCACAAAAATATATATTTGAATATAAAACAACTAGCAAGGATGACATCACTAAGGCACAAAGGCCATGATAAATCTCCAGCCAGAAGGCTCCAAGCCGAAAGGCCATATAATCTTTTGCCCAAAGACTAATTAATCTCCTGGCCAAATGGCCATATAATTTCCAAACCAAAGGCTAAGTAATCTCCCAGCCAAAAGGCTATAAAATATCCCTACTTATAAGCTGATATATCTCCTAGGGATATTACCAAGGATTTCAAAACCAAACCAGACTGACCAGTTAGACTGGTGACTAGTTGGGGGGTCTGATCCGGTCAGGCTAGAAAACTATTTTCTTATCGAACTGGTTAAATCGATTTTGGATTAGCCAAACTAGTGACCAATTCCAACATTTCAACCTTTTTTTTAAAATTTTGTGCTTTCCATCTTCATTCATCACTGAGAAGAAGAAGAAGAAGAAGAAGACCGTTGGACTTTCGCTAACACAGAAAGAGACGTCAAAAGAAGAGAAACATTTTTTTGATTTTGTATTAGAGTATTAAGAGTGGGAAGAATAGAAGTACAAAACAAGAGTAGAGAGAAAGAGAGAAATGGAATGGAAGGAAACTAAGGAAGTGAGGCATAGCAGACGAGCAGGTGATTTGGCAGGTAATTAATATGATCTCCATTTTTCCAAAAAACTGCTTTGGTGCTTCTTCACTCTGCATGTTATCCTCCTTCAAAATGGCTATAAGACCCATTCATTCGCTTCCCTTTCTCTCTCCTAATTGTTATGTTTTATAATTATAAAAAAAGTATATATTTAAAAAAAAAGAATGATAGAATATTTTTAAAATGTTTAAAAATAAAAAAGTATTATTCCCTTTTTTTGTGCCATAGAAAAATACGTGGATAAGTTCAACGGAAAAAAGTAGAGAGTATCTTTTTCTCATAAATTTGTAATTATGTAAAATATTTTAATATTTTTAATTATATATTTTATTTTTTAATATTTTTTAAGTACCACCGGTTTAACTGTACTTCAACCACCTTCTAACCATTGACTCTTGAACCGGTATCTTCACTGATCTGATTTTTAAAACACTAAATATTACCTCACTACATAAATCGCTCTCACAACACAAGCATACATAATAAATTTAACAATATCAATGCCAACAAGAAGGATCTTCTAACAATTTTTTACAAAAGGGAAGTCTTTTGCACTCCCAAACATCACAACAAGGCAATAAAAGGCAAAATAAAATATAAATATTTTACCATAGGTCCTCCAAGCTTGAGGGCTAATTCATCTATCCCTCCATGGCACAAAGTCAAGTAATTCCTAAGGCTCAAGAATTACGTGACTTTGCCCCAATTAAGGGTAGACTCCAACATGCTAAATCCATATGAGCGATGATCCCCACTCCAAGGTATCACACATCGATAGAGGTTTACACCATAAGCAAAAAGTTGTATATCAAAATAAAATACGTTATCACACTAAAGATTCCTCTAGTTTAAGGATTTACTTTGCTAATCTCTTTGTGACTCGAGGCCAAGCCAAGTGGCCTCTCCTCACCTATAAATTTGCCGCAATTACTCCTTCAAAAGCAATTTCCAATCTTTATCCATGTGCACAACACCTACGAAACCAAGCCACAAAGAATTTCAGAACACAAAAGCAACTAAAAGGGTTACCCAGCTGGTATCGCCCACCTTGCTCATATCTTTGAAATTTTCAGGCACACCCAATGAGAACCCTTCACACAAGCCTATACCAACTCAGGTTATTACAACATCTGAATGGGAAGTGAGAGGCAGAGGTAGTAAACTATTACAATTATGATATTAAGAGATTGTTAGAATAAGTAAGTATTACAATTTTGTTATCGGAGCTTAAATGAGTTGCTAGATATTGTTGAGTTTGCTAGGTTAAACATTGTTACATTTCTCAATAGAGAATTAGATGAAGAAATCTATATGGAGCGTTTCATTTAAAATAGACTAGAGCGCATAGTTTGCAAGCTCAAAAGGTTCATTTATGGAGTCAAACAATCATCTAGGTAGTGGCACTTGAAATTTCATTAAGCTATTATGTCTTATGACTTCAAAATGATCGATGAGGACCACTATGTATATACAAAGTAGTCCAAAACTAATTTTGTTATATTATCCCTTTATGTGGATGATATACTATTAGCTAGAATCTTACTTTTGTAAAGACCATAAAAAGTTGGTTGTTCCTCAATTTTGAAATGAAGGACATAAGTGAAGCATACTATATTCTTGGAGTTAAGATTTATTGAGATCACCTTAAGAATCTAATAGCTCTATCACAAGAATCATATATCGAAAAAATTCTTGAGTGATTTAGCATGAAAGATTGTAAGCCCATAAATAGCCTTGTAGCTAAAAGTGGAAGTTCGAGCATTGAAATATGTCCCAAGACTCAATTTGAAAAAGATGCCATGAAAAGGATTCCATATTCAAGTGCAATTGGGATCTAATATATGTAATGATGTTCACACATCCTAACATTAGTTATGCAATGGGTCTTGTAGATACTTAAGGGGCACTGTTGATTATAAGTTATGTTACTAAGGGAGTGATCCACAATTGGTAGGTTACTTTAATACAGATTAGGGTGGAGATATGGATCAAAGAAAATTCACTTCCAGTTATGTATTCTTGTTGAAAAATGGTATCATTCTATTGAGCAGTAAGAAGGAGACATGCATTACATTGTCGACTATGGAAGTTGAGTTTATTTCACACAATACAAGCAGTTACAATGTTGAAGAGGTTCATAGAACACTTAGGGATCATTGATGGGTTAATAGATCCTGTGCAACTCTTTTGTGATAGCCAAGCAGCTATAGCTTACACAAAGGCCCTAAATATCATAGTAGGACAAAGCACATAGACATAAAGTACAACCTTGTTAGAGATATCATAACACATAAGGAAATCACTTTACAATAATCTCTATGCATAATATGGTAGTTAATCCCTTAACAAAGCCTATACCTAGGGATGTGTTTGTAGAGCATGTGAAGTCTCTAGGTTTGTGTAGGCTCTAGAATGTTGTATTTCCTTATTTTAGATCTCTTTTTGAACAAAATATATGGTTCTTTTTTTTTCTTTGGAAGAATGTATATGTTATTTCATTTTTCAATATGATTTTACATATATTATGTAACATCCTCCTTTATTAGTATGCTTTTACTTGACTTCATCCTTAAGTAAGGTGATTACTTAGTTTAAGAATCATTTTAAAGCTAAATTTGATGGATTATGCTCAGTTCCTAAGAAAAAATTTGTTATGACCTTCCTTCTCAAATCTTGTTTCATTCTTGAACTAAACATTCTTTATTGATTCCGCTTATTTAACTTTATTTAACTATTAATGTAAATGAGTGTGGTTGGGTAATTTGCCATGAGAGTATCTTAAATTAACTACCTTAAACCCTTAGAATTTCATTTCTAATTTTTAGTAATCACTTCCTTTATATATATCATTATCCTACCAACTTAGTCTTTAATTGAACACTTAAGCTTACTATAGGTTATTAATTCTTATGGGAATGGTAATAAGTGATGGCCACAGTAGCTCATAAGAAGCTTGTTATGCAGGGAAAAGGCCAAACAATCAACTGTTAGGTCTCATAAGTTGACTGGTTGCTCTCTATCGTAGCTACAATTTGCTATCTAGATACTAACCAGTCGACTGGCACCAGGCACCGGTCAACTAGTTGATTTTTCCAACCCATAGTCATTCTGTTAAAACTTTGCTAATGGCCAGACTTGTAACATTCATTGAGCTTCATGTCTTTCACTATATTCTCATCATCTAGACATGTGCATCTAAAGTTATTTAAAAAGATTTACCCAAGAATTACTGTAGAAAATCAAGTTATCTCATTGTAATAAATATTGTTATACAAAATAACTACATAGCTCTCTCTTGTCCAAGCTGACCATTGTACAGTAACCACACTCTAAAGAGCCCTTACATACATATTTACATGTGAACACAAAAGATATATTTAGCCGACAAATTCCATACATCTCATTCATCAAAGCATGTCCAAGATAGAAGTCTCAATCTAATTCTGTAAATCAACCTTTTCTAAAGTTTCCTTCCTTAGAAATGGTTAGGCTCATTGTAAAAATATGAGACATGAATCCCAGTAGCTAGCATGTACTTTGAAAACTTAGGGAATGTCATTTTCAATCAAATAAGCATGAGTTTTAGCATAAAAACATTTCCATGAGCATATTGTATGCAATAAGCTATAAGTCACTTTCTTAGCATATAAATCAGTGAAATATGGCAATCTCAATTTAGTGCATGGAAGAAAGCTCCCAAGCTCATCTTAAGGGGTTGGTGATCACATAACAAATAAGGAAAAAAAGGTTCTGCTACTTCTCAATCCCAAGCTCAAATTAATACATGGGATTTCTCCCAAGCTTAACTTAACATACCATATCACTTCATGAAACTCTTATTGCATCTCATCAAAACAATCAAGGAATCATTAGAAAAATCATCAATCGTCCTTTGGATATGAAATACTAGCTACCTCGTATCAGAAATCAACTTTTAAATTTGTCTTTACCTTTTAATCTCTAATTCCCTTCCCTTTTTCTTGCTATTGTAACATCCCAAATTATTATGGAATAAATATTTAATATTTTTTTTTATTTTTTTTTTGAGACTCTAGAAATCTCTTGAATGTCCTTGATGAATCTAGATTGTTCTAGAGGAATCTTGTATGTTCTAAAGATATCATGTATATTCTTGAATTTCCTAGATATGAATAAATCATGGAATCAAGAATAGTTGGTGGCACACTCAACAATATGGAAAAGATAGTTTGCAGAACTATTTTTCCAAGCTAAACATGAGAGAAATGCTACTGCAGTCCTTTAACTCAAGCTAGAAAGATTCCAAGCTAAAACATGGAAATAGAATTTCCAAGCTGACATGGAAATAGAATTTCCAAGCTGACATGGAAGCAGAACTCCCAAGCTGAACATGGAAGTAAACTTCCAAGCTGATATCATGCTAATTTCATCATGAAAAACATATTTCACTTTAAATAAAACTTCATGGACATAAAATATTCAAGTAGTAAAAGAAGCTTTTATGAATTGCTACGCTACCTGTAATTTGTAGTTTGACTTTTTAGCTCAAATAGCTATTCAATCTGTCTTGAAATTCGTTTCACAATTTTTGACCTTTGACCGTGGGATAGTCTGCACTGGTTTTGGTTCTGATTTTTGCTTCCTATTCACTGCCACTTCTCCCTTAACACTTGTGTAGGTTAGTAATAGAAGAATCTCCCCAAAGTAGCTCAGAAAAATCGAGTTTAACGTTGCTATTTGCTTCTTCCAAAAACCTCTATTTTATGGTTGAAAAACAGAGAATATTTTTCTGCTTCTGTCCAAGCTGTTAGATTCTCTTTTTTCTCAATCTCTCTCGGTTGTGAATGGTGCAAGGAAAGGGGAGGAAGATGTTGCTATTTATAGCTAAAAAGGGGAGGCAACATCTCTCTAAAGCATAGAAATGTTTAGAAAACTCAAGATAACTCAAGATAAACCTAGACTAACCTGGAATTCTCTAGAATTATCTATACCATTCTACAACATTCTACACTTATCTAGGAAATTCAAGAATATACAAGATATCTCTAGAACATAACTAACCTGGAATTTTCTAGAATTATCTATACCATTCTACACTTATCTAGGAAATTCAAGAATATAGAAGATATCTCTAGAACATAACTAACCTGGAATTTTCTAGAATTATCTATACCATTCTACAACATTCTACACTTATCTAGGAAATTCAAGAATATACAAGATATCTTTAGAACATACAAGATTCCTCTAGAACAATCTAGATTCATCAAGGACATTCAAGAGATTTCTAGAGTCTCAAAAAAAAATAAAAAAAATATTAAATATTTATTCCATAATAATTTGAGATGTTACAACTCACCCCCCCTAAAATTTGAATTTTGTCCTCAAAATTCGGTAAGCATATAATTAAAAGGATTATACATTAGAAATTTTAATTACCTAGTGAAATAACTCAGGATAATGTCTTCTCATGTGTTCTTCAGTTTCCCATGTTGCTTCCTCTTGGGATAATCCTCTCCAGACTACTTTAACTAGAGGGATTTGCTTATTTCGCAATGATTTGAGTCGTGTATCAATGATTCTATATGGTCTTATCTCTACTGTCATATTCTCTTGTAAATGTACATTCTCATGTTCAATGACATGTGAAGGATCTGGGATGTACTTTTTAAGTTGAGACACATGAAACACATTATGAATATTTGCCAAGTTCAGGGGTAAGGCTAATTTGTAAGCAGTGTTGCCAAATTTTTCAAGGATTTGGAATGGGCCTAAGTATCTTGGACTAAGTTTCTTTGACTTCATAGATCTTCCAACTGCTGTAATTGGTGATATTTTAAGAAAAACATGATCACCTTCTTCAAAACTTAAGGGCCTTCTTCTTTTATCTGTATAGCTCTTTTGTCTACTTTGAGCTGTAAGTAATCTATCCCTTATAATTTTAATTTGCCTTGAAGTTTGGTCTACTATTTCTAGGCCTATCAATACTCTTTCTCCTAGTTCAACCCAACAGATAGGTGATCTACACTTCCGTCCATATAGAAATTCATATGGGGCCATCTTAATACTAGATTGGAAACTGTTATTGTAGGCAAACTCTGCTAATGGCAAGAATTTATCCCAATTCCCCTTGAACTCAATCACGCAAGCCCTTAACATATCCTCTAAGGTCTGGTTTGTCCTTCAGAAATTCAATCCATCTCCTCTACCTCATGTTAGGCTCCTTTTGGTCAAAAAGGTATTTAAGGCTCTTGTGATCAGAAAATACTTCAAAACTTGCACCATATAGATAATGTCTCCAAATTTTAAGGGCAAAGACTACGGCTACTAATTCTAGATCTTGAGTAGGGTAATTTTGTTCATGTGGTCTTAGTTGTCTAGATGTATAGGCCACTACTCTTCCTAGTTGCATTAGTACACAACCTAAACCTTTAAGTGATGCATCTGTATAAATTATGAAAGGTTTTTGAGGGTCAGGTATAATTAGATGTTAATCTAGCCTTTAATTCCTGAAAACTTTCTTCACACCAATAGTCCCAAATGAAAGGTAGATTTTTTGCCATAGGCAATACTCTTGCCCGAAGGCGATCCTTCTACCTTAAGACGATACTCTCAGCTAAAGGCGTCATATAAAAGGAAAAATCACATGAAATTATTACATAAATCTCTAGGAAGAATAATCCTAGAAAATTTGTTAAGTAAATAACATACTCCTCACGCATAATTATAAAATAATTATATATGGAAATTCCTCTCACCTCAATGACTCATATAGAGTCGTACCCCTTTAATGATTAGGACAACCCATAGTTTTCCATGTATAGGTTCATAAAATACTTATTTAGCATTCCTCCATAGCTCAGAAGTGCAATGAAATATCATTTTAGTAACTCTGCTCAGTCAAAAAGATATTACCATACTCTGCTTTAGAATTTCCATAATCAAGTATGAAATATAACAAGTCCAACATTTTCTCATTCCTCAAGTTCTTTCAGTAAAAGGAATAACTTCAACAAAGAAGATCTAAATATAAACTTTAAATTTTATTTCTAGTACATAGATAATTTTAATACGTAAAGCTTAGACCAAATATAGCTTTAGGTACAAACAAAAGAAAGAATAAATTAAGGACGAGGAGGCTTTTGAAATGTAAAAGGTGCTCCGGGTCTAGAAGAGGAAGGTGCTTCAGACCTTAAGGAGGAATCTAATCGTTGTAGCCTAGAAAGAGTTTCTAGAGGAAACGTCTGGAAAATTTGGCGAAGTGCAGAAGTCACTCCATTCATACAGTTAATACATCTTGCTTGTTGGTCACGAAAATTTTGAGTTGCAAACATCGAATGTCTATCAACTTTATTCGCCAATTCCCTAAAATGACGATTCAAAAACTTCTCTTGTTCTGCAAAGAGACGATTTATCAATCTCCCCTGGTCCTCAAAGTGATGGTTTATCAATTTTTCCAAGTCCTCCATCTTTTGTCTCATAAGCGCAAGCTCATTATTAGAAGATGTTGCTGTGCTAACATCCTCTAGCTCTACTACATCCCTTTTTCTTTTCTTAGCCTCTGGTGACTCTTCCATGGATCTCTTATTCTTATAATTCTGCAGGCTAAGATTTAGATCCAGCTCTACCTTGCCAGCTTCAAAGTTTAAATTGAAAGATTTATTGCCGGCCATATTTTTCTAAGCTATAAAGATTGTACAGAAGGAGAAGTTTGATGCTAGAAAGCTTATAGGTAATGAACTCTTAGTGTAGTGAGCAGTGTAATGGAGCATCTATTATATATATAGACGAAATTTAGGGCTATAAAAACCTTTACATCATACTCTAAAGATGGCCTACAGACCTTATCCGTTGGTCTATGATAAGCATGCCAGAAAATAACAAAATATAATCTAATACAAAAGATTTCCTCAAAAATTTCGGCTAACTTTTGACTCTTGCTCAAATTATTCAACTAATCACCGCTTCAATTTATGACTTCCTAACTCTGTATTTGTCTTATCCAATAATCCTAAATCGAGATATTACTCCATGAACGGGTAGCTTCATACTAGCCTTATCTAGGTTTCTAATCCGTGGTTTTGCCCTAGGCTTATACATTTTCAAACATACATATTAAAATAAAAACTTCTCACATTTACACATCAAGCGTTCCATAAAGTGAGAAAAATTTTTACCTTTCACTTGCCTCTACGAGCATATATGTATATATGTATAAACATAGAGATACATCATTATCTATATATTTTCATCTATTCAAGTCCTTTTAAATTTCTGACTTCTCATTCTCTGAATGTATGTGGGATTATTACATATTATTCCTGGCCATAACAAATAGCCTTCACTCACTATGCATGAATAGCATACATATCATATGTTTTTAGATACATATAATCACAGTATGATTCAATCAATCTTGTATATTATACTCAACTGAAGGCTTTCAAGAACAACACAATAAAGCAGATAAATACATTTTAGTTCATCGTAAAAGCATCCAAGACACTCTGTAATGGCTACATTAACAACTATTTGAATTTCAGAAAATGCCAACAAGAGAAATGGAAAAACCAAGTACGAATCGGCCGCAAATCTACCGAATATTGACTTTCGTGGTTTTGGCATTAATGCAACGCGCTATTGGTGTGTACGCCTACCCTAGACTTCTGGCTTCCAGCTTGCAGAAATCCACAGGTTAAGCGGGTAGGGTGCAGCAAAGAGATATCTTCTTTGTCTCTAAGTTCTAATTTTTTCCTCTATAAGAATTGTCCCAGCGTTCTCAGTTACCATACCACAAAGAGTAATCATCTCTAAACCTACAACTTCCCAGCATTCCTCTCTTCTCATACTCCTACATAAATTTCTAAATTTTCCAAATCATGGCCACAAGAAAGTACATTGATCTCACAGTGGAGGCCAAGGAAGAAGAGCTCGACTTAAACTTAAGTCTGGGCAAAGACAAGGGCAAAAGACCTTTTGAGGGGTCTCAAGAGAAGCAGAAAGAGAAAAAATGAAGAACGAGGAAGCTGAGGAGACTAGCACGGGCCATACCTCGGAGGACAAAATCGCCTGTCTAGAGCAGGAGGTGAAAAATCTGAAAAAGATGATAGAGGACTTGGAGAAGTTAACTAAACGCAATAATGTAGCAATGACTTCAAGAATAGACAGATTCTTCTATTGGTCCACTCAATGCTTCTGCAATCAACAGCAAAGAAGTGTTGATTATATGAATGGAATTTACACTACCCTCCGCGACATTGCTCTGTCTCTTGCTCCAAGGAATGGTCAAAGGGTGATGATACAATACAACTCTCCTAATCCAAGACCACCTCGCCTTTAGATTACTCATGCATGAGTAAACTTCTTTTTTTTTTTTGCAATGTAATCTTTCAGTTTTTTTTTAATGCAAGTGGTTTCTTTTATTAGCTGGTACCCTAAAATAATATAGCTACACAAAATCAATCATGAATTCAGCTTATAAAACCCACCATATGAAAATTTGATCCGACAGCAACGGAATCAAAACAAATAACAACTTTTCCTTGACTAAGTTCAAAAGTGTAGCTACATCTATCTAAAACTAAAACTGAGAACATAATTCCTAAGAAAAGATAAGTCTCGGAGGGAGAGGAAATGAAAATATCCTACAGGACCTTCAGTAGAGCCGTCTCTCTATAGTTGTGCCCGGGTTCACAACGATAGAGGAGGTCCTACTAAGGTTACCTTGCTCTGTAATCACTAGGAGACCTAACAACCATTGCTCCAAAAATTTTCTCAATTTGATCCATCCACTCTTGGGCTACGTCTGGGTCATGAGATCCCTTTAATGAAGGAGGGTTATTTTTTCGAAATTCCCCTAGAATCCGGTTAATTGAGTTGCTAGTTTCACCTTCCTTTCTCTTTCCTCTACCCTTTAACTCATCAGTCAAGAGTTTTAGAACTTCAGTGGTGGCAGCCTGATTGTCTTCTTGTCGATCTGCCCTAGCCACCAAGTGTTCTATGTTCTGAGTAAGGGTTTCCAAGATTTTGGGTTGGGTTCTCTTAGATGAGGCCATTTCTACAAGACACTGAAAAGGTTGTATTTCTACATCATAGAAACAAGCTAATCAAACATATAGCAAACATCATCAAAATATCCTAATTCTACCCATAAGGTGCCCAAATCTTTGCTCTGATACCAAATTTTGTAACGTCCTTATTTTACTATACTAAAATCTGAATTTTTTTTTTAAATTCTAATGCTTAATACTCGTACCTTCAAAAAGAACATTCTACAATTGTTCTTAGTAGAAATCATAATTGGTTATACATAATAATTGAAATAAATTACAAATCTGTCGTACATAGTAATTTGATATCTAAACTTAAAAACACAATCTATAATTCTAATACTTAATAAACTTGAGTGCTCTAAAGGTGTTCAATCAATCTTTACACCTTTCCCCTTATACTCAGCCCCTGAAATGGTTAGTTGGAAAAGCACAAAAAGGTGAGATAAGGGTATCTCAGTAGCTAGCATAATTTTATAAACATTTATAAATATACCATCTCAGTCATAAAAGCACTTATATTATAAAAATCAGTCCATGTAATATACATTCTCAGTTCAGTGCAATAAGTTGATGAAAAATTAGCAAGCTGATATATAAATAAATCATGGAATCAAGAATAGTTGGTGGCACACTCAACAACATGGAAAAGATAGTCTGCAGAACTATTTTTTCAAGCTAAACATGAGAGAAAAGCTACTGCAGTTCTTTAACTCAAGCTAGAAAGATTCCAAGCTAAAACATGGAAATAGAATTTCCAAGCTGACATGGAAGCAGAACTCCCAAGCTGAACATGGAAGTAAACTTCCAAGCTGATATCATGCTAATTTCATCATGAAAAACATATTTCACTTTAAATAAAACTTCATGGACATAAAATATTCAAGTAGTAAAACAAGCTTTTATGAATTGCTACGCTACCTGTAATTTGTAGTTTGACTTTTTAGCTCAAATAGCTATTCAATCTGTCTTGAAATTCGTTTCACGATTTTTGATCGTTGACCGTGGGATAGTCTGCACTGGTTTTGGTTCTGATTTTTGCTTCCTATTCACTGCCACTTCTCCCTTAACACTTGTGTGGGTTAGTAATAGAAGAATCTCCCCAAAGTAGCTCAGAAAAATCGAGTTTAACGTTGCTATTTGCTTCTTCCAAAAACATCTATTTTATGGTTGAAAAACAGAGAATATTTTTTTGCTTCTGTCCAAGCTGTTGGATTCTCTTTTTTCTCAATCTCTCTCGGTTGTGAATGGTGCAAGGAAAGGGGAGGAAGATGTTGCTATTTATAGCTAAAAAGGGGAGGCAACATCTCTCTAAAGCATAGAAATGTTTAGAGAACTCAAGATAACTCAAGATAAACCTAGACTAACCTGGAATTCTCTAGAATTATCTATACCATTCTACAACATTCTACACTTATCTAGGAAATTCAAGAATATACAAGATATCTCTAGAACATAACTAACCTGGAATTTTCTAGAATTATCTATACCATTCTACAACATTCTACACTTATCTAGGAAATTCAAGAATATACAAGATATCTCTAGAACATAACTAACCTGGAATTTTCTAGAATTATCTATACCATTCTACACTTATCTAGGAAATTCAAGAATATAGAAGATATCTCTAGAACATAACTAACCTGGAATTTTCTAGAATTATCTATACCATTCTACAACATTGTACACTTATCTAGGAAATTCAAGAATATACAAGATATCTTTAGAACATACAAGATTCCTCTAGAACAATCTAGATTCATCAGCTTGCTAATTTTTCATCAACTTATTGCACTGAACTGAGAATGTATATTACATGGACTGATTTTTATAATATAAGTGCTTTTATGACTGAGATGGTATATTTATAAATGTTTATAAAATTATGCTAGCTACTGAGATACCCTTATCTCACCTTTTTGTGCTTTTCCAACTAACCATTTCAGGGGCTGAGTATAAGGGGAAAGGTGTAAAGATTGATTGAACACCTTTAGAGCACTCAAGTTTATTAAGTATTAGAATTATAGATTGTGTTTTTAAGTTTAGATATCAAATTACTATGTACGATAGATTTGTAATTTATTTCAATTATTATGTATAACCAACTATGATTTGTACTGAGAACAATTGTAGAATGTTCTTTTTGAAGGTACGAGTATTAAGCATTAGAATTTAAAAAAAAATGAGATTTTAGTATAGTAAAATAAGGACGTTACAGCTATCTACTATATTGCCTCTCTTTGTGCTTCTACCAATGCTCATGTTCTTGTCTCTCTCTAGTTAGCATTTCGTCTCTATTTTTTTTTACCTTAGTTTTCTGATATAATTTCTCTCTTATTTCTCTTCTTATATTTGTATTTAGCCTTCCTTACAATGACTTACCCTGCCCTTCGGTTCTTCTATGATGTATTTCAATAGGCTTGGGGGTAAAGTCCTTTTACCCTAATTAAATTAAGATGTTTGCCATTTAACTTGATTCTACAGGTCAACCAGTCGACTGTCTATCCCAGGCAGTCGACTACCTGGTTTTCATTTTGTATTTTTCTGAGTTTCTGGACTCTACCAGTCGAGTTAGTAGTTCTAGCAGTCAGCTGATCTTTGCCTTTCATGGTTCTTCTAGTTTCAAACTATTTTCTTTTTTTTTTGGGTCTTTAGTCGTGTTTTTTTACTTCCTATGTTTCCTCTTATTCTTCGATTAACCTTAGAAATATCAATTATCGGGTGTTACGTATTACAATTGGTTGGTGTACACACAATACAAGAGCATGTTATACATGTTAACAAGGTTAGATTTCTCATACAAGCAGCCACCTTGGGCATTTATAAAGAGCGAGGCAAGATCAGACATTTTTATTTCTTAGAGCTAATAGGCATCTTGCAAAGAATAAGAACATATTGTTAATCTAATGTCTCCATAGTAGAAGACTTGGATGAAATCAAAATAAAAAGGGTTAAATTATGGATTTCCACCATCCACAATATTTGTAACTAGATGTGAAATCTCCTCTACCTGCCATAGGAGGCAAGTACAGTGGTAGAATACAAGTTAGGTAAATGGCATACCAAGACCAAGATCTGTACAATGTAAAGAAAGAAAAATGACATGTACTCTTATGGAATAAGAGATACACCGTAGTATGCAAATCATATTGCATGTGCTTTATAACCATAAATTTGGGAGCAAGTGAACGGATCCTTGCTTCACTACTATATGAGTCCTAAAAAGGAATAAAATCCTTTCATTGATGCTCTTATTGTTAGAAAGGTGCTCTAAAGGCAATCACCTTTACCATCAGACAGAGAAACTCAATTATTCATTCAAAGAGGTTTTCTTCATTATTTATGTTCATATTCATAAACTCAAGATTAGATCATAAAATAAGTAATGAAATCCATGACACAAAATATAACATAAAGGAAATTATGATGATGATCATAATGTGAGATTCCTATCATGTGTAATTATGTATGTATCTAAACTATCCCAAGTTGTAAGATCACCTAAGACTAGACATCAGTGATCCGGATAGACTAGTATATGTTATACTTCTTGATTTGATCAAAAAACTGTCTTCATAAGCTGTAAGCATAAGATATTTTGAATAGACAAGTGAATACTTATTAAGGGTAACAAGTACATTAAATGACCTGCATGAGACATCACATGGATACCTATTCCAATGTTAGTGATAGGTCTTATAGTAGCAAACAGTGCAAGTATCTTTGGACTTGAGGAACTCAAGTTATCCTGAATATGAATCTTGTGTTTTGACTCCATTCCATGTTACCCATCATGGGTCACTCTTAGGGTGGTGATTAGTCACAATGTGAAGTATTTAAAGATATTTGAGTAGTAAACAGAGGATTCACCACTTCTGATAGAAGAAAGTATACTCATTGCCACTTGTCTGGATAATCGTTAAGAAGTCTTTGGCGTATACTCATCTCCACTTGTCTGGATAATCGTTAAGAAGTCTTTGGCCAAAGCAGATTTATCATGGAGATGGTCTTTAGTGACATAGTTTAAAGTGATTGATCCCACAAGACAAGGAACTGACTACTTGGGCTAGACGTGATGTAATCAAGTTTAGTTGGATTTGACACATAAGCCATAATCTGAACCAAGTGGGTATAAGATGGTGAAAAGACACATTGCATAGATACTCTTTAGCTGTATAAAGGTTTAAAGTCAAACAACTAACTTTGCGTCAATTATGGGTCACGATGTGTTGCTAGATACCGCTCGTGATTGTAATACCCCTAGTATTACGATATAGTAAAAGTATGTATTTCCATGAGGTGTGAAATTTTTTTTCAGAAATTCCAACTAGAGAAATAAAGGATTTAATCATGTATTGAACCAAGTAAAGTTTTACAAAAGAAGAATAAGAACATGCACTTTGAGTTTATGAAGGATGCACAAGGATGAAAGTGAAAAGGAAGGAGATTTTGGAATGTCCTAGTGAACATACCGTTTAGGAGGCCATGAGGGAGTATGGATCTTATGAGGGTTGGTTGTGAAGCTGATACCACTCAGACAACAAGTTTAAGCCTAAGGTGGATGTTAAAGAGCTGAGAGGGACTAAGGTGAATAAAAGCAAGATTTTAACATTTTAATGAAAATGGAAAGTAATGAAGTGTGATTAAGTAGAAGAAGAGTTTGGTCCCCTAAATGTGGTGTCAGGTGTTTCTAAATTTCTTGAAAGACTTAAAAAAAAGAGGTATGGTTTCATATTGAATCAAAAAAAAAATTATGAGGCCCACTAGTATTCTAACTTCACCACACCTCATGTTTTTTCCATTCATTTTCTCCTTGTTCCTCACTGTCACTCTCCTCTGCACAATGCTAGTTTCCCCTTCTGTCTTATCCATGTCGATTCCAAGAAGATGGGGATTATGAAAGCTAAAAGGAAGATTAAAGAGTAAGCTTTCTTCCTTCTCTTCTTCTTTCCCTTCTTCTTCCTCTCTTTCAAGAATGGAACCCTAAGGTAGTAATTTAGGAATAATGATGTAGAGTATTTCTATAATTCAAAGGATGTAAGATGGTTCTTTTGAATTCCTAGTGAATGAGGTAAGAACAAAGAATTTCTAGAAGGAGCTTATAAGGAACGAAATTAAAGAACATGAGATGAATATGGTGAAGTTAGGTTTTTTTTATGAATGATTGATGATTTAAGTTCTTAAACTTGAAAATAACTTACGATTTTAGCATTAGATTGATCCTAGAATAGTAGGGAAAGAATCTTATTGAAAGAATCATTGAAAAAAAGATGGAGAAATAAGGATTTTGTGTTGGAAGTTTGCATCAATTGCTAGTGGGGTTCGAAGTTCTAGTGCATGGCGCCCCAGGTGCCATCCACCAGAGATTTTGGTAGTCAGCATCCAAGGCACCACATGCTGATGTGCATGTTTGCTAAAAGGGCTAGCATGGAACCCAAGTACCAAGGCTAGCGCCTAGGGCGCCAAGGTCTAAACTTGAGGGAATTTTGAGATTTCAAGTGCTGAGATGCTTTACCTTGCTTTGTAGGTTTGGTTTAAGAATGATGATTAGTCGGAGGATTTTTTGGGGTTAGAAATGGTACAAATTTAAGGTGAGGGAACTAGCCCTTTATTGCATTATTTTATTTCTTAAAATTTGTACTTCTTAAAGATATACAAGGATGTAATCATGTGAATTATATTAATTCAATAGAAATATCTATTGAATGATGGGATTATTATGATGTATTCCTAGTTGCAATCATCGAACAAAACTTATAATAAAAGAGATTTTGTTAAGGAACAAGAATGATTTATTTCGACATACTTCTTTGAGTTGTAAGAGAAATAGCAAGTTTGAGTAAAAGTGATGCAATTCTTCATTCTACTTAGCTTCTCCCTGTAACGTCCTTATTTCACTATACTAAAATCTGAAATTTTTTTTTTAAATTCTAATGCTTAATACTCATATCTTCAAAAAGAACATTCTACAATTGTTCTCAATACAAATCATAATTGGTTATACATAATAATTGAAATTCTAAACATAAGATCATTTTACATTCGTTTGAAATAAATTACAAATCTGTCGTACATAATCTATAATTCTAATACTTAATAAACTTGCGTGCTCTAAAAGTGTTCAATCAATCTTTACACCTTTCCCCTTATAGTCAGCCCCTGAAATGGTCAGCTGGAAAAGCACAAAAAGGTGAGATAAGGGTATTGAAAGTAATGGTTGGAACCCAAGAGGGGGGGTGAATTGGGTTTTATAAATTTTTTACAAGAATTAATTGGAAGTTAAAATGATTTTCTGTAAAAGTACAATGCTTAGGATAATAAATACAATACAGAAAATCAATGTGCTGTTAAGATAAATAATTATAAAGATCAAGGAATTAAAGAATATATATCAATATGCACAAATTAAAGAGTAAGGGATAGAGAAAGCAAACTCGGAGATTTATACTGGTTCGGCTAATCCAAGCCTACATCCAGTCCTCAAGAGACCACTTGAGTATTTCCACTATAATTGCAAGTTTAATCCGGGTACTTGCAAACCACTACAACCACGCAAATTCGATCCGGGTATTTGCGAAACCACAATAGAGAATTTATGAATCCGGGCTCCTCCTCAACCCAAAGCAAGTTCTTCCAACACCGGTACTTGCGAACCTCAACTCAGAATAATATTTGTGTTGATCAAAATCAACAATACAAAGAAACTCTCTCTAAAGAGTAGATGAAAACAAATGAAGCTCTAATAACTCTAATGATAGAGAATATGCAAGATTTGGCTCAAGAATGCTTTCCTTTCTCTCAAAGATGATAGAAGAAGTTAATATCACATTGTAGGACTTTGTTCTTGCTCAAAATCGTGTATCTAAGGTCATATATATAAGATTTTACAAAACTAGCCGTTATATAGCCGTTATAGTGCAGTCCAGATTTTGAGCTTTCTTTAAAAATTTATAACTCCCTCATTTGAACTCCGTTTTAAACAAATAATATACCGTTGGAAAGCTCTTGGAGTCTAGTTTCGAATGAGCCAAGTTTTACTCAAAAATTATTTTTCTTTTAAAAGATATAATCAAAATACTGACTATAGGTCAGAACAGAATAATTTTTTATTACAGTAAAATCAACTTTCAATTTTTCAAACTATATTTTGAATAGTCATATATTTCTCATTTGGACTCCGTTTTGAATAAATAATATACCGTTGAAAAGATCTTTGAGTCTACTATCAAATGAGATTAAGATACTTGAAAAACGAATTTTTCATTTATGAGATATGATATAAGGAGTGACCAAAGGTCAAAAAATAACTTTTGTAAAACTTCATATCTCACTATCTTTTTGTTCAAAAATACTTGAGCCAATGTATGCAAATCTAAATCATTGAGTTGCACAAATATACTAGCCTATATAAAATATACCTAATTTAAACACATAGGCTATCTTGATGCATCCAAGCTTCCAAGACTTCAAATCTTCTAATTCTTCATTTCTTGGAGCTTCATCCTTGCATGTTGTTTTCCTTGAGTGAAGCATGATATTGCTTTTCCTTGTTCTTCAATACAATGCTCACTCTTCTTGTTTTGAACCAACCTATAAAATATATCTTACTTGCAAACCCAATGGTTAGTTTAATAGCATGATTCAATATAGCAACATACATATTAAATAACATAATCATGCTTAAGTACTTGTAGCATATATATGATAATTAATCTTTATATATATATCAATGCTACTATTCAAATACATTTGTCATCATCAAAACTTATGGCATATAGCCTTAGGGTCAACAATCTCCCCCTTTTTGATGATGACAAATCACCACATAAAAATATGTATCACAAGATAATGAATGCAATGTTATAAGCACGTATACATATTTTTCTATTGTTTCTTCTCCCCCTATTTGACATCAACAAAAAGGTGTAAGGAACACAATATATAGAAGTTAAAGCACATACCTTCATTAAGTCAGGATGTCAGAAGATGTCAATATAGTATGGGGTAAGGATACATCAAAACTTATCATTGATTTCATTGACATGTAAAAAGAAAATTTTAGAAAAATTTTTCTCATGTCAAATGAAATGAGCCAAAAGATAAAACTTGAAAGAGTTTTAGGCTCCCCCTTAAACCTTGCATAATTTGAAAAAGAATAATGAATAATGAATATCCAATTTTTCAAGATATATTCTTTTTCAAAAAAAAATACATTCAAGTGAGACAAAGCTCCCCCTGAATTTCATAACATTTTTCCTTTGAAAAAGATTGTCCAAATCATTATAAAGGAAATTCAGTTTTTGATTGCAGAATTTTGAAGTAAGATTTTTGAAAAAATTTCTGCAATATTTTCATTGAAAATGATTTCTGCTTGTTTATGAAGAGGCATTTTTAGTAAATAGCAGAAAAATTAAACTCTTTGAAAAAAAAAACATCATTTGCTGTCATATGATAGAAATATTTACAGCACACAGCAGAAGTATGATATATGGATTAGCAAAGCATGATATAAACAAGAATATTAATCATAATCCATAAATCGAATAATAATATTTTTCAAGATTTCTGAAAAACAATTTCTTCATATATGCATAAAATTATTTCAACATATAGCAAAAGTGATTTAAAATAAGGATACTCAAATCCTTTTCTTTTCAAAACAAATAATGCTTCAATATGGCAAAGCAATTTCAGCATTGTAGAAGCAATTCAAGAGATTCACGATATTTTTCTAAAACATTTTGCTTCGAAGGAATTTAGAAATGTTTCATCTAAGGAAGCAATATATATGGATTAGTGTAATAAGATATATTCAAGCATATAGTTCATAACCCATATATGAAACATCAATATTTTTCATCCCTTTTGTTATCTACAACAAAAGAGATCTTTAAAATCTTTTCTTTTCAAAAAGAATGTTGCTTCATATGATAAAACATATTAACATAACAGAAGCATTTTTAAAGTCCTTTTTCAAAACAAATTTGCTTCATAAAGGATAAGATAAATTTCAGCACAAAGGAAGCAATTTATATACCCATTCAAAATGAATTTATATATGTATCTTGAGGATGAGTACATGTAAAAATTTTGACAGCTCATTTTGTATGAGTGCATGTGGAATCATGAAATATTATTCCTAGCCATAGCCTTCGCTCATGATGCATGAATAGCATACACAACATATGTTCTTAGATACATATAATCACAGCATGATGTAATCATGTATGCTCTCAAGAACAACACAACAAAGCAGAGTGATACGGTTCTGAACATCACCATTTTATTAATCCTTAAAATTTCTAATCAAAACAAATTAAATCAGCCGCAAATCCACCGAAAATTGACTTTCGTGGTTTTGCCATTAATGTGACGCGTTATCGGTGTGCATGCGTACTCTAGACTTCTGGCTTCCAGCTTGCAGAAATCCATAGGATGAGCGTGTAGGGGTGCGGCGAAGAGATATCTTCTTTGGCTCTTAGTCATAATTTTCTCTCTATAAAGACTGCCCCAGAGTTCTCAATTACCACACCACAAAGAGTATTCATCTCTGAGCCTATAACTTTCTCACATTCCTCTCTCTTCATACTCCTACAAAAATTTCTGAATTTTCCAAACCATGGCAGCAAGAAAGTTCATTGATCTCACAGTAGAAGCAAGGGAGGAAGAGCTCGACTTAAACTTGAGTCTAGGCAAGGACAAAGGCAAAAGACCTTTGGAGGAATCTCAAGAGAATCGAAAGAAGAAGATGAAGATCGAAGAAGCTGAAGAGATTAGTACATGCCATACGTCAGAAGACAAAATTGCTTGTCTGGAGCAGGAGGTGAAGAAACTCAAGAAGATGATAGAGGACCAGGAGAAGTTAGCTAAACGCAACAATGCGGCACTGACTTCAAGAATAGATAGGTTCTTCTATTGGTCTACCCAATGCTTCTGCAATCAACAACAAAGAAGTGTTGATTGTATGAATGGGATTTACACTACCCTCCGTGACATTGCTCAGTCTCTTGCTCCAAGGAATGGCCGAGGGGTGATGATACAATACGGGCCTCCTAATCTAAGACCACCTCGCCTGTAGATTGCTCATGCATGAGCAAACTTTCCCTTTTTTTTTTTAATTATGCAATGTAATCCTTCGGTTTTTTTTTAATGCAAGTGGTTTCTTTTATTTGACGGTACTTAAAAAAAATTATAATAATAAAGAAAGATAAAGAAAATCAGTCGCACAAATTTTGTACAATAGAAGGATATATATTTTGAAAAATATATATCCATTTTAAAGATAGAAAGAATTTTCTGACATGGATATATATATCATCATTTCAAAGCAAAAGCAAGTTACATACTTACTCAAGATAAAACATATTATAATCAGAGTATGTAGTAACATAATTGAGGTAATATGGATTAATAAGATATAATCAGATATAAACTATAATCCATAAACAATGGTTCATAAGTTACAGCTTATGTAAAAGAGATGATATGTATAATGCTCAAACCATGATGTATTAAAAAAAATAATTTAAGTATTTAACATATTTTTATATGTCATGTTGTGATCAAGTATGTAAGATGTCAGAAAACAATATGTCATTGTAATGAAAGTATGACAGTAAAAAAAATTTTGCCAGAATGTACAATTGAGATCAAGGAGTATCATTCAATTAAATAATGAAGAAGTAAAGGATAGAGATACTCATCAATTTTGGCAAACTTTTGTTGCTTCTTGAAGTTCCTCTTCAAGATTTTGATATCCTTGTTTTGCTCATTGCTCTTCTTTTGATCGATCCTGTCTTCTTACAATTTTAATGATCTTAATTGATTGATTATTTACAAGATCTATCAAGCATTGGTTCAATGTAGGCTTCGTTGGTCGACTACTGATAGGAGCGTTGGTCGACTAACCAACTTCAAAACTATAAATCTTACTGATTTCGGAGAGCAGAGGAAAGAATGTGTTTTAGAGGATAATTTTAAGGATTAACTCCTGCAAAACACTTTTGGTGGAGCACTTTGATGTTCAAATAAATCTTGAGCACTAGGAGCAACATTATGTTCAAGATATGCCATATTAATAAAAGTGCTATGCTTCCATGAAATGCAATTTTGCAATAAATTTGATTTCATTGAAAATATTTAAATAAGATTACAGCAAGGATAAATACTATGGGTAGGAGTAATCTTATTGTTGTGAAGACAAGAAAAATGTGCGTGTAATGGAAGCAAGTTTTCATGATGCGGCAAAAAGGATAGTTTGAGCAAAATTTGGAAGAAAGATTTTAGCTCAAAACAAAATTCGAATCTATAAGCTGCACACCTAACAATTGTTTTCAGATATAGCATGCATGAGTATCAAGGATAGATGTAATGCATATTAGAGAACAGACAAAAGCATTAGAGAGCAGTAAACATATCAGTCAAATTTCTTACAATACATTCCAGCTTATATGTTTACTTATCCATTGCCTCCTTTTGATGCAAGAGAGTGGAGTTTGAATGATGTAGCCATTGAAAAGTTATTTCCGCTCCTTGCTTCGAGGCAAATCGGCAAATTAATCCTTTGTCTTTGATACCCAAATTTTTTTGGGTTTGCCTGGGTCATGAGGTCCTTTTTGAACCCATTTCATTTTTACTCCATGAACAAGATTTTTCTTATAAAAACAGGAGTAAGACTTGTGTCCTTTCAGTCCACAATAAAAACAAGTGCAAGGTGGATTTTTAGACATTTTTGTAGGAACAAAGTAGTTTTCGAAATATTTCTGATTTGACTTGTTAAGAATAAAACCAATTTTGTTAAAGCTACTACTTTGTTTCTCAACAGAAGAGTTTTGAATTTCTCTACCTTGAGAAAGTTTTTTAAGTGTGTTTTTAAGATTATCATTTTCTTTTTTCAAAAAATCACACTTGGTACAAAAGCAATTTTTGTTGGTAGAGATATTTGTTTTTAAAATCAAATTCTCTTCTTGCAAAGTTTTGTTTTGATTTTCAAAAACAAAATTCTCTTCCTTGGAAATAGAAAATTCATTTTTCAATATTTCCAACTCATTTTCAAGAGAAGAGTTTTTCTGTTTTGAAACATTTAGTTTCTTTGCAAGTATAAGAGATTCTTCATGTAAATCATCAAAGGCATCTTGTAATTCTTCAAAAGAGTAGTCAAATGAATTTACCTCATCTTTATCTCTGGCCACAAGACAAGTGTTGGCTTCTTCATTTGTATTCTGCTTATCAGAATTGCTATTTCCCCAATTGGAAGATAGGTAAGCTTTCTTTGATGATTCACCTTTTGGTTGTGGTTTCTCTTTTTCTCCTTTTTCTTCTTCGTCTGCCACCTTGGTGATTTGAGATTTTTCTGTAAGTTCAATACCAAGAGCTTGCAATTGATTAAGCACAAGTTGTATCTCATTAATGGTTTTGCAATTGTTCATTTGAGCAATTTCAAGTTCATTAATGAAACTTCTATACCTTAATTCCTCAGCAATAAGATCTTCCTCATGTGCAACTTCAAGAATTTCCCACATTTCTTTTGCAGTTGCACAGTTGGAGATTTTGAAAAATTCATCTTGACTCAATGCACAAGAAATAATCAATTTTACCTTAGCATTGAGTTGCATTAAACTTCTTTCAATATCATTCCATTCACTCTTAAGTTTTGGAATGCATTTTCCTTGTTCTTCCTTGATAGGCATACAAGAACCATTTTCTATAACATCCCAGAGTTTATGGTCTACTGAAATTAAAAACATTTTCATTTCATACTTCCAATATTGAAAATGATTAGCATCAAAAATTGGAGGTTCTGTGAAAGAACAATTTTTAGAAATAAACCAATCACTATATCCAACCATGCTAACTCTTAGACGGTTAAGTCTTTAAACAAGAGCCCAAGCTCTGATACCAATTGAAAGTAATGGTTGGAACCCAAGAGGGGGGGGTGAATTGGGTTTTATAAATTTTTTACAAGAATTAATTGGAAGTTAAAATGATTTTCTGTAAAAGTACAATGCTTAGGATAATAAATACAATACAGAAAATCAATGTGCTGTTAAGATAAATAATTATAAAGATCAAGGAATTAAAGAATATATATCAATATGCACAAATTAAAGAGTAAGGGATAGAGAAAGCAAACTCGGAGATTTATACTGGTTCGGCTAATCCAAGCCTACATCCAGTCCTCAAGAGACCACTTGAGTATTTCCACTATAATTGCAAGTTTAATCCGGGTACTTGCAAACCACTACAACCACGCAAATTCGATCCGGGTATTTGCGAAACCACAATAGAGAATTTATGAATCCGGGCTCCTCCTCAACCCAAAGCAAGTTCTTCCAACACCGGTACTTGCGAACCTCAACTCAGAATAATATTTGTGTTGATCAAAATCAACAATACAAAGAAACTCTCTCTAAAGAGTAGATGAAAACAAATGAAGCTCTAATAACTCTAATGATAGAGAATATGCAAGATTTGGCTCAAGAATGCTTTCCTTTCTCTCAAAGATGATAGAAGAAGTTAATATCACATTGTAGGACTTTGTTCTTGCTCAAAATCGTGTATCTAAGGTCATATATATAAGATTTTACAAAACTAGCCGTTATATAGCCGTTATATAGCCGTTATAGTGCAGTCCAGATTTTGAGCTTTCTTTAAAAATTCATAACTCCCTCATTTGAACTCCGTTTTAAACAAATAATATACCGTTGGAAAGCTCTTGGAGTCTAGTTTCGAATGAGCCAAGTTTTACTCAAAAATTATTTTTCTTTTAAAAGATATAATCAAAATACTGACTATAGGTCAGAACAGAATAATTTTTTATTACAGTAAAATCAACTTTCAATTTTTCAAACTATATTTTGAATAGTCATATATTTCTCATTTGGACTCCGTTTTGAATAAATAATATACCGTTGAAAAGATCTTTGAGTCTACTATCAAATGAGATTAAGATACTTGAAAAACGAATTTTTCATTTATGAGATATGATATAAGGAGTGACCAAAGGTCAAAAAATAACTTTTGTAAAACTTCATATCTCACTATCTTTTTGTTCAAAAATACTTGAGCCAATGTATGCAAATCTAAATCATTGAGTTGCACAAATATACTAGCCTATATAAAATATACCTAATTTAAACACATAGGCTATCTTGATGCATCCAAGCTTCCAAGACTTCAAATCTTCTAATTCTTCATTTCTTGGAGCTTCATCCTTGCATGTTGTTTTCCTTGAGTGAAGCATGATATTGCTTTTCCTTGTTCTTCAATACAATCCTCACTCTTCTTGTTTTGAACCAACCTATAAAATATATCTTACTTGCAAACCCAATGGTTAGTTTAATAGCATGATTCAATATAGCAACATACATATTAAATAACATAATCATGCTTAAGTACTTGTAGCATATATATGATAATTAATCTTTATATATATATCAATGCTACTATTCAAATACATTTGTCATCATCAAAACTTATGGCATATAGCCTTAGGGTCAACAATCTCCCCCTTTTTGATGATGACAAATCACCACATAAAAATATGTATCACAAGATAATGAATGCAATGTTATAAGCACGTATACATATTTTTCTATTGTTTCTTCTCCCCCTATTTGACATCAACAAAAAGGTGTAAGGAACACAATATATAGAAGTTAAAGCACATACCTTCATTAAGTCAGGATGTCAGAAGATGTCAATATAGTATGGGGTAAGGATACATCAAAACTTATCATTGATTTCATTGACATGTAAAAAGAAAATTTTAGAAAAATTTTTCTCATGTCAAATGAAATGAGCCAAAAGATAAAACTTGAAAGAGTTTTAGGCTCCCCCTTAAACCTTGCATAATTTGAAAAAGAATAATGAATAATGAATATCCAATTTTTCAAGATATATTCTTTTTCAAAAAAAAATACATTCAAGTGAGACAAAGCTCCCCCTGAATTTCATAACATTTTTCCTTTGAAAAAGATTGTCCAAATCATTATAAAGGAAATTCAGTTTTTGATTGCAGAATTTTGAAGTAAGATTTTTGAAAAAATTTCTGCAATATTTTCATTGAAAATGATTTCTGCTTGTTTATGAAGAGGCATTTTTAGTAAATAGCAGAAAAATTAAACTCTTTGAAAAAAAAAACATCATTTGCTGTCATATGATAGAAATATTTACAGCACACAGCAGAAGTATGATATATGGATTAGCAAAGCATGATATAAACAAGAATATTAATCATAATCCATAAATCGAATAATAATATTTTTCAAGATTTCTGAAAAACAATTTCTTCATATATGCATAAAATTATTTCAACATATAGCAAAAGTGATTTAAAATAAGGATACTCAAATCCTTTTCTTTTCAAAACAAATAATGCTTCAATATGGCAAAGCAATTTCAGCATTGTAGAAGCAATTCAAGAGATTCACGATATTTTTCTAAAACATTTTGCTTCGAAGGAATTTAGAAATGTTTCATCTAAGGAAGCAATATATATGGATTAGTGTAATAAGATATATTCAAGCATATAGTTCATAACCCATATATGAAACATCAATATTTTTCATCCCTTTTGTTATCTACAACAAAAGAGATCTTTAAAATCTTTTCTTTTCAAAAAGAATGTTGCTTCATATGATAAAACATATTAACATAACAGAAGCATTTTTAAAGTCCTTTTTCAAAACAAATTTGCTTCATAAAGGATAAGATAAATTTCAGCACAAAGGAAGCAATTTATATACCCATTCAAAATGAATTTATATATGTATCTTGAGGATGAGTACATGTAAAAATTTTGACAGCTCATTTTGTATGAGTGCATGTGGAATCATGAAATATTATTCCTAGCCATAGCCTTCGCTCATGATGCATGAATAGCATACACAACATATGTTCTTAGATACATATAATCACAGCATGATGTAATCATGTATGCTCTCAAGAACAACACAACAAAGCAGAGTGATACGGTTCTGAACATCACCATTTTATTAATCCTTAAAATTTCTAATCAAAACAAATTAAATCAGCCGCAAATCCACCGAAAATTGACTTTCGTGGTTTTGCCATTAATGTGACGCGTTATCGGTGTGCATGCGTACTCTAGACTTCTGGCTTCCAGCTTGCAGAAATCCATAGGATGAGCGTGTAGGGGTGCGGCGAAGAGATATCTTCTTTGGCTCTTAGTCATAATTTTCTCTCTATAAAGACTGCCCCAGAGTTCTCAATTACCACACCACAAAGAGTATTCATCTCTGAGCCTATAACTTTCTCACATTCCTCTCTCTTCATACTCCTACAAAAATTTCTGAATTTTCCAAACCATGGCAGCAAGAAAGTTCATTGATCTCACAGTAGAAGCAAGGGAGGAAGAGCTCGACTTAAACTTGAGTCTAGGCAAGGACAAAGGCAAAAGACCTTTGGAGGAATCTCAAGAGAATCGAAAGAAGAAGATGAAGATCGAAGAAGCTGAAGAGATTAGTACATGCCATACGTCAGAAGACAAAATTGCTTGTCTGGAGCAGGAGGTGAAGAAACTCAAGAAGATGATAGAGGACCAGGAGAAGTTAGCTAAACGCAACAATGCGGCACTGACTTCAAGAATAGATAGGTTCTTCTATTGGTCTACCCAATGCTTCTGCAATCAACAACAAAGAAGTGTTGATTGTATGAATGGGATTTACACTACCCTCCGTGACATTGCTCAGTCTCTTGCTCCAAGGAATGGCCGAGGGGTGATGATACAATACGGGCCTCCTAATCTAAGACCACCTCGCCTGTAGATTGCTCATGCATGAGCAAACTTTCCCTTTTTTTTTTTAATTATGCAATGTAATCCTTCGGTTTTTTTTTAATGCAAGTGGTTTCTTTTATTTGACGGTACTTAAAAAAAATTATAATAATAAAGAAAGATAAAGAAAATCAGTCGCACAAATTTTGTACAATAGAAGGATATATATTTTGAAAAATATATATCCATTTTAAAGATAGAAAGAATTTTCTGACATGGATATATATATCATCATTTCAAAGCAAAAGCAAGTTACATACTTACTCAAGATAAAACATATTATAATCAGAGTATGTAGTAACATAATTGAGGTAATATGGATTAATAAGATATAATCAGATATAAACTATAATCCATAAACAATGGTTCATAAGTTACAGCTTATGTAAAAGAGATGATATGTATAATGCTCAAACCATGATGTATTAAAAAAAATAATTTAAGTATTTAACATATTTTTATATGTCATGTTGTGATCAAGTATGTAAGATGTCAGAAAACAATATGTCATTGTAATGAAAGTATGACAGTAAAAAAAATTTTGCCAGAATGTACAATTGAGATCAAGGAGTATCATTCAATTAAATAATGAAGAAGTAAAGGATAGAGATACTCATCAATTTTGGCAAACTTTTGTTGCTTCTTGAAGTTCCTCTTCAAGATTTTGATATCCTTGTTTTGCTCATTGCTCTTCTTTTGATCGATCCTGTCTTCTTACAATTTTAATGATCTTAATTGATTGATTATTTACAAGATCTATCAAGCATTGGTTCAATGTAGGCTTCGTTGGTCGACTACTGATAGGAGCGTTGGTCGACTAACCAACTTCAAAACTATAAATCTTACTGATTTCGGAGAGCAGAGGAAAGAATGTGTTTTAGAGGATAATTTTAAGGATTAACTCCTGCAAAACACTTTTGGTGGAGCACTTTGATGTTCAAATAAATCTTGAGCACTAGGAGCAACATTATGTTCAAGATATGCCATATTAATAAAAGTGCTATGCTTCCATGAAATGCAATTTTGCAATAAATTTGATTTCATTGAAAATATTTAAATAAGATTACAGCAAGGATAAATACTATGGGTAGGAGTAATCTTATTGTTGTGAAGACAAGAAAAATGTGCGTGTAATGGAAGCAAGTTTTCATGATGCGGCAAAAAGGATAGTTTGAGCAAAATTTGGAAGAAAGATTTTAGCTCAAAACAAAATTCGAATCTATAAGCTGCACACCTAACAATTGTTTTCAGATATAGCATGCATGAGTATCAAGGATAGATGTAATGCATATTAGAGAACAGACAAAAGCATTAGAGAGCAGTAAACATATCAGTCAAATTTCTTACAATACATTCCAGCTTATATGTTTACTTATCCATTGCCTCCTTTTGATGCAAGAGAGTGGAGTTTGAATGATGTAGCCATTGAAAAGTTATTTCCGCTCCTTGCTTCGAGGCAAATCGGCAAATTAATCCTTTGTCTTTGATACCCAAATTTTTTTGGGTTTGCCTGGGTCATGAGGTCCTTTTTGAACCCATTTCATTTTTACTCCATGAACAAGATTTTTCTTATAAAAACAGGAGTAAGACTTGTGTCCTTTCAGTCCACAATAAAAACAAGTGCAAGGTGGATTTTTAGACATTTTTGTAGGAACAAAGTAGTTTTCGAAATATTTCTGATTTGACTTGTTAAGAATAAAACCAATTTTGTTAAAGCTACTACTTTGTTTCTCAACAGAAGAGTTTTGAATTTCTCTACCTTGAGAAAGTTTTTTAAGTGTGTTTTTAAGATTATCATTTTCTTTTTTCAAAAAATCACACTTGGTACAAAAGCAATTTTTGTTGGTAGAGATATTTGTTTTTAAAATCAAATTCTCTTCTTGCAAAGTTTTGTTTTGATTTTCAAAAACAAAATTCTCTTCCTTGGAAATAGAAAATTCATTTTTCAATATTTCCAACTCATTTTCAAGAGAAGAGTTTTTCTGTTTTGAAACATTTAGTTTCTTTGCAAGTATAAGAGATTCTTCATGTAAATCATCAAAGGCATCTTGTAATTCTTCAAAAGAGTAGTCAAATGAATTTACCTCATCTTTATCTCTGGCCACAAGACAAGTGTTGGCTTCTTCATTTGTATTCTGCTTATCAGAATTGCTATTTCCCCAATTGGAAGATAGGTAAGCTTTCTTTGATGATTCACCTTTTGGTTGTGGTTTCTCTTTTTCTCCTTTTTCTTCTTCGTCTGCCACCTTGGTGATTTGAGATTTTTCTGTAAGTTCAATACCAAGAGCTTGCAATTGATTAAGCACAAGTTGTATCTCATTAATGGTTTTGCAATTGTTCATTTGAGCAATTTCAAGTTCATTAATGAAACTTCTATACCTTAATTCCTCAGCAATAAGATCTTCCTCATGTGCAACTTCAAGAATTTCCCACATTTCTTTTGCAGTTGCACAGTTGGAGATTTTGAAAAATTCATCTTGACTCAATGCACAAGAAATAATCAATTTTACCTTAGCATTGAGTTGCATTAAACTTCTTTCAATATCATTCCATTCACTCTTAAGTTTTGGAATGCATTTTCCTTGTTCTTCCTTGATAGGCATACAAGAACCATTTTCTATAACATCCCAGAGTTTATGGTCTACTGAAATTAAAAACATTTTCATTTCATACTTCCAATATTGAAAATGATTAGCATCAAAAATTGGAGGTTCTGTGAAAGAACAATTTTTAGAAATAAACCAATCACTATATCCAACCATGCTAACTCTTAGACGGTTAAGTCTTTAAACAAGAGCCCAAGCTCTGATACCAATTGAAAGTAATGGTTGGAACCCAAGAGGGGGGGGTGAATTGGGTTTTATAAATTTTTTACAAGAATTAATTGGAAGTTAAAATGATTTTCTGTAAAAGTACAATGCTTAGGATAATAAATACAATACAGAAAATCAATGTGCTGTTAAGATAAATAATTATAAAGATCAAGGAATTAAAGAATATATATCAATATGCACAAATTAAAGAGTAAGGGATAGAGAAAGCAAACTCGGAGATTTATACTGGTTCGGCTAATCCAAGCCTACATCCAGTCCTCAAGAGACCACTTGAGTATTTCCACTATAATTGCAAGTTTAATCCGGGTACTTGCAAACCACTACAACCACGCAAATTCGATCCGGGTATTTGCGAAACCACAATAGAGAATTTATGAATCCGGGCTCCTCCTCAACCCAAAGCAAGTTCTTCCAACACCGGTACTTGCGAACCTCAACTCAGAATAATATTTGTGTTGATCAAAATCAACAATACAAAGAAACTCTCTCTAAAGAGTAGATGAAAACAAATGAAGCTCTAATAACTCTAATGATAGAGAATATGCAAGATTTGGCTCAAGAATGCTTTCCTTTCTCTCAAAGATGATAGAAGAAGTTAATATCACATTGTAGGACTTTGTTCTTGCTCAAAATCGTGTATCTAAGGTCATATATATAAGATTTTACAAAACTAGCCGTTATATAGCCGTTATATAGCCGTTATAGTGCAGTCCAGATTTTGAGCTTTCTTTAAAAATTCATAACTCCCTCATTTGAACTCCGTTTTAAACAAATAATATACCGTTGGAAAGCTCTTGGAGTCTAGTTTCGAATGAGCCAAGTTTTACTCAAAAATTATTTTTCTTTTAAAAGATATAATCAAAATACTGACTATAGGTCAGAACAGAATAATTTTTTATTACAGTAAAATCAACTTTCAATTTTTCAAACTATATTTTGAATAGTCATATATTTCTCATTTGGACTCCGTTTTGAATAAATAATATACCGTTGAAAAGATCTTTGAGTCTACTATCAAATGAGATTAAGATACTTGAAAAACGAATTTTTCATTTATGAGATATGATATAAGGAGTGACCAAAGGTCAAAAAATAACTTTTGTAAAACTTCATATCTCACTATCTTTTTGTTCAAAAATACTTGAGCCAATGTATGCAAATCTAAATCATTGAGTTGCACAAATATACTAGCCTATATAAAATATACCTAATTTAAACACATAGGCTATCTTGATGCATCCAAGCTTCCAAGACTTCAAATCTTCTAATTCTTCATTTCTTGGAGCTTCATCCTTGCATGTTGTTTTCCTTGAGTGAAGCATGATATTGCTTTTCCTTGTTCTTCAATACAATCCTCACTCTTCTTGTTTTGAACCAACCTATAAAATATATCTTACTTGCAAACCCAATGGTTAGTTTAATAGCATGATTCAATATAGCAACATACATATTAAATAACATAATCATGCTTAAGTACTTGTAGCATATATATGATAATTAATCTTTATATATATATCAATGCTACTATTCAAATACATTTGTCATCATCAAAACTTATGGCATATAGCCTTAGGGTCAACAGGTATCTCAGTAGCTAGCATAATTTTATAAACATTTATAAATATACCATTTCAGTCATAAAAGCACTTATATCATAAAAATCAGTCCATGTAATATAAATTCTCAATTCAGTGTAATAGGTTGATGAAAAATTAGCAAGCTGATATATAAATAAACCATGGAATCAAGAATAGTTGGTGGTACACTCAACGTCATGGAAAAGATAGTTTGCAGAACTATTTTTCCAAGCTAAACATGAGAAAAAGGCTACTGCAGTCCTTTAACTCAAGCTAGAAAAATTCCAAGCTAAAACATGGAAATAGAATTTCCAAGCTGACATGGAAATAGAATTTCCAAGCTAACATGGAAGCGTAGCTCCCAAGCTAAACATGGAAGAAAACTTCCAAGCTAATATCATGCTAATTTCATCATGAAAAACATATTTCACTTTAGATAAAACTTCATGGACATAAAATATTCAAGTAGTAAAACAAGCTTTTATGAATTGCTACGCTACCTGTACTTTGTAGTCTGACTTTTTAGCTCAAATAGCTATTCAATCTATCTTGAAATTCGTTTCACGATTTTTGACCATTGACCCTGGGGTAGTTTGCATTGGTTTTGGTTCTGATTTTTGCTTCCTATTCACTGCCACTTCTCCCTTAACACTTGTGTGGGTTAGTAATAGAAGAATCTCCTCAAAGTAGTTCAGAAAAATCGAGTTTAACGTTGCTATTTGCTTCTTCCAAAATCTCTATTTTATGGTTGAAAAATAGAGAATATTTTTCAGCTTCTGTCCAAGCTGCTGGATTCTCTTTTTCTCACTCTCTCTCGGTTGTGAATGGTGCAAGGAAAAGGGAGGAAGATGTTGCTATTTATAGCTAAAAAGGGGAGGCAACATCTCTCTACAGCCTAGAAATATTTAGAGAACTCAAGATAACTCAAGATAAACCTAGACTAACCTGGAATTCTCTAGAATTATCTATACCATTCTACAACATTCTACACTTATCTAGGAAATTCAAGAATATACAAGATATCTCTAGAACATAACTAACCTGGAATTTTCTAGAATTATCTATACCATTCTATAACATTCTACACTTATCTAGGAAATTCAAGAATATACAAGATATCTCTAGAACATAACTAACCTAGAATTTTCTAGAATTATCTATACCATTCTACAACATTCTACACTTATCTAGGAAATTCAAGAATATACAAGATATCTCTAGAACATAACTAACCTGGAATTTTCTAGAATTATCTATACCATTCTATAACATTCTACACTTATCTAGGAAATTCAAGAATATACAAGATATCTCTAGAACATAACTAACCTGAAATTTTCTAGAATTATCTATACCATTCTACAACATTCCACACTTATCTAGAAAATTCAAGAATATACAAGATATCTCTAGAACATAACTAACCTAGAATTTTCTAGAATCATCTATACCATTCTATAACATTCTACACTTATCTAGGAAATTCAAGAATATACAAGATATCTCTAGAACATACAAGATTCCTCTTGAACAATCTAGATTCATCAAGGACATTCAAGAGATTTCTAGAGTCTCAAAAATAAAAATAAAAAAATATTAAATATTTATTCCATAATAATTTGGGATGTTACACTCCCCATATACACATGCAGGTTTGCATGACGTTCTCTTTTTTTTTTTATTAGGATTACTTGATATTGGGGATAATGGTGTATTAATAAAGAAACTATGATTTCTTTACAAAAGCAAAGATAATTACAACCTAATGGGAGGATCACACCATGAATGTAAGACATTCTATAGGGATTATATGCTCATGTATGATAAAGTTGTAGACCACTATGTGAATGAATTTGTGACTGTATTTGCATGCCTTCGTGCTGCCTGAGTATTTTCTCATGTGTGATAAAGTTATAGACCATTATGTGAATGAATATTTCTTGTGACTGTATTTGTGCACCTTCGTGCCACCTGAGTATTTGCATGCCACCTGAGTATTTGTGTGCCTTTATGCCGCCTAAGTATTTGTGTGCCTTCGTATCACCTGAGATTTGTGTTCCTTCGTGCAGCCTAAGCATTTGTGTGCCTTCATACTGCCTGAGTATTTGCTTATTCTCATGCTATTTGAGCTTTTAAGTATGTTTGACGGCTATACGCTATGTTATGATTATGGTTTCAACTGATATTAGATAAAGTATAAGTTCTTATACCTCATGAAAATGATTCTCTTACGACAATGTTAAGTGTCACTTTTGTATACATGTATGTCGATCACTTGTAGATTCAAAGCATGTCACACCACAGTGTAACTTAATATATTCGCACCATTGAGTGCCTTAGCATATTGCACCATAATGTGACTTAGTTTACTACACATGATAGTGATTTTTGTGAACATGTTATACACATCAGATAATTGTATTCCATGAGCTTAATTATCTGTATGTACATCTAACAAGTATCTTATGATATTTCCTATCATACATGTTTAAGTATATTTGTTAAATTTTAGTCTGCTTGTATGAGTCAGATAGTTAGACTCTTGTTAAATTTTAGTCTGCTTGTATGAGTCAGATAGTTGGACTCACCCCCTCACAGCTTCAGGTACTGAAGACTTCATGGTCAAGAAGGCTTGAGTCGTGGATACCTCCTCATCATTTGGGGTAAGGTAAGGTACTCTTTGAGTCATGTTAGATTAGGTATTCTTAGTAAGGGCTCTGTAATTAGGTAGGTCATATTGTAAGTTATGTTTTGTAAAGGTTATAGTAAGAACTAGCATAAAGATTATAGTTTAATTCATAATGAAAAGCTAGGTGTAAAGGTAATAAGTATTTTGTATTGATACATACTAGTTCATGAATGTAAAGATGTTTCATCGATTTCATTTTCAAAGTCATTTTCCTTATAGATTAAGATGCACTAAGTTAATGAAAGATATAAAGATTATAAATAAAGGTTAGGCTTGCTGTGGTGTGCGTTAAGCACTACCTGCACTGGTCATGTACCCGAATTTAGGTCATGACAAAGTTAGTATCAGAAGAAAGGTATTAGTTCTCCTACCGATTATAGAACAAGGTGACCTTAGTGGGTCCTCCCATATCATTGTGAACCCGGGCATAACTATAGTGAGATGGCTCCACCAAAGGCCCTATAAGATGTATCTTTCTTTGATTTTTCTTTCTCTTATGGAGAATATGTTGAGTCCAATAGTGACTCAAGGTTACATATATCTATGATAATTTGTAAAGTCTTGTGTCTCAACATCAAGAAAGAGGAAGTTAAAAAGAGCTTGTAGTTAACAACCAAAGGAAGAGCAGAGAGCTCTTAGTTGAATTCTATGGAAAAAGCTAGGTTTAAAGCTTGACTTGTGATTGTCCTCGAGACAAGGAATAGAGTATAAAGGCTAAAGAGCTCCAAGAACCATGTCTATCTAAGTACTCAAGAATAGCAAAAATCCTAATAAATTTTTCTTTTTAATTTCTTTATGGAAGGAAAAAAGAGACACGAGAATACGTTTAAAGAGATAAGTATAAGCGAAAAAGGTCTTATAGAGTAGATAAATATAAGAGGCCGAGTTAGTACTTCGTGTTAGGATGACACAAAAAATGATGTTGGGTTTCGTTTCATAAAGTCCCTGAGGAGTGTTATTAATGTTCGAGTGGTGAGTTATAAAGACAGGGAGACTGTACCATAAGTACAATCTAAGTCTTTGGTGTCTTATTATAGTTCTAAACAAAGATCAACGAAGCCATTAGTAGGCATTACGGAGTATGAGAGAAAAGGATGGGCTCTAAGTATGTTAGATAAGGAAATGCAACTGCATACAAGTGAATAGACTTGAATGATGATATAAGTATAACTTTATATTAATACCGAGTCTAGCTTTTCAGGATGTTTTCTCATTCTAATCTAAGTGTTGAGGGTAAAAAAAAAGAGAAAGAGGGATAAGAGAGAGCATTGGAATGAGGTAAGAGGCAAAACCATGAACTATGAAGGATATTTTCATGGCCATAGTCAAGTGTTTAGTCATGGCACTTGAGGCGCTAGAGCAGGTGCCCAAAGCACCATATTCTGATGTAAGGATAAAGGGTAATCTATTCGATATTTTCACATTTCTGTAAGCTTCAAGAGAAAATTTTCGGATGACTTCACATGGTCAAGATAAGTGCAAATTGCTTTAAGGTGGATCAAATGTAGGATGTTTATTGTCCTAGAAGTTACCCTTTCCTCAAGCTAGGATACCTTTTTTATGGGAATATTCATGAAAATAAGAGGATTCCACAGTAATTGCTGCAGCAAAGTCGATGCAAGTATTTATGACCAAATGAGAAGCTAAGAGAGGGAAGGGTTAATTCTAATGCATTCACACCTATATGTTTTATAATTGAGGATTCTTATGGCAATAAGATTAAACATTAAGGCCCATGGTTTGAAATCTTGTCTGCCATATAACATAAGACATGTTGTTTTCATCCCTTCTAACAGTAAGAAGGACATTTACTGGACGAAGTAAATCAAAGCTTTTAGAGAGTCTGTAGTCTCATTTGGACTCCCTTAGATGAAATAAGCATGGGAAAAGTGTTTAATAGTACTCATGAGAAATGGCCAAGGTAGGTGTGAAAAAGGAAGGTAATGCATATGAACAAACCTCACGCCTGTTTCATCAAGAGAACAAGAGATTTTCAAGGATGTAGACTGATGTACTAAGTAATGTTAGTAATAAAATATATTCAAATTCCAATAGTAGTTTCCATCATGGAAAGTAGAGAGTACAACCATTATAGCTTACAGTAGGGAATTTGCTTGTATGAACCAACATCCTTGTCAGTTAATGCAAAAGGTCAAAAATGAATTGTATCAGCTTGAAGTCACATATTATCAATTACAAGAAGAACAGGGCTTGAATCTGGGTACCAAGGACAAGATCGATTGAGAGAATATAAGATGTTGATTTAATGACTCATAATAGTCCTTTGTATATGAAAACAAGATGATACAACTTCGGTGAGAAAATCTTATCTTGAGGAATAATGCTAAGCTTAAGGGGGAAGTTTCATGGAAACTTCACCTCTTTCCTCTCGGGAAAATAGAGCATATTAAACAGTCTAGTTAAATGAAGTTAACATCGAAAGGAAAGAGGAATCAAAGATGGACTCCTATGTCCCACCTTTCTGAGAGCTAGAGATTTCTCAGGCGAGCACTACTAGCAGGGTGACATAAGCTATATGACTAAGAAGCAACTGATAATTATGTGAATCTTATGTGGGAAGCATTCTGGACTGAAGATGGGTTGTACCATTCTTACCAATAGTTAGGCATCAGTTACAGAAGGCTTAAAAGATAAAAAGGAAGGAGCTTGTTAGTGGGCAATAAGGTTCAAAGGTAATGAGTAAGTGGGTCTAAGCATTGAAGCTAGTACAGGAAGTAGGTGAGAACGAGGGTCGTTCGATTGCCAAATGCAAGAATTAGGCCTGACCTATGAATTAACTATTAACATGAAAAGAAAGCATATGTTACAAATAAGCTTAAAGCAAGTGTTGAAATTCAGAGACCAAATTTCTTTAAGGGAGAAGTAATGTAATACCCGTGGTATTACGATATAGTAAATGTATGTATTTTCGTGAGGGTGAAATTTTTTTAGAAATTCCAACTAAAGAAACAAAGGATTTAGTCATGTATTGGACCAAGTAAAGTTTTGCAAGAGAAAAAGAAGAACATGCACTTTGAGTTTTGGAAGGATGCATAAGGAATAAAGCGAAAAGGAAGGAGATTTTGGAATGTCCTATTGAACACACCATTTAGGAGGTCATGAGGGAGTATAGATCTTATGAGGGTTGGTTATGAAGTCGGTACCACTTAGACGACGGGTTTAAGGCTAGGGTGGATGTTGAGGAGCCGAGAGGGACTAAGGCGAATAAAAACAAGATTTTAACATTTTAATGAAAATGGAAAGTAATGAAGTGTGACTAAGTGGAAGAAGAGTTTGTTGCCCTAAATATGGTCAAGTGTTTCCAAATTTCTTGCAAGACTTTAAAAAAAAAAAAAAAAAGAGGTATGGTTTCATGTTGAATCAAAAAATTGTGAGGCCCAATAGTATTCTAACTTAAGCATACCTCTTGTTTTCTTTCCATTCATTTTCTCCTTGTTCCTCATCATGACTCTCCTCTGCACGATGCCAGCTCTCCTTTCTACCTCATCCACGTCGATTCTAGGAAGATGGGGATGGTGAAGGCTAAGAGGAAGATTAAAGAGTAAGCTTTCTTCCTCTCTTTCAAGAATGGAACCCTAAGGTAGTAATTTGGGAATAATGTTGTAGAGTGTTTCTATAAGTCAAATGATATGAGATTGTTGTTTTGAAATGTAACATCCTATATTTTTTTCGACAGCCTGATATGGACCCTCAGAAACAAAAGTGAGGAATTTTATGGGATTAATTTAAAAAAAATTCAGAATCATTAAGGGCAATGTTGGAATTGTAAATAAAGTTATAATAATAATCTAATTAAGGACTTATTTGAAAAATTTATAGAGTTGTAAAGAGTTTTTTATTTTTGGTAATAGAAATAAGAAAAGGGGCAATAAAATAAATTTAGAATTTATGGGTGTGCTTGGGAATTTTTACAAAATTCGTAGGGACCTTAATGCAATATTAATTTGAGAATGACCAGCTCCAAGTAATTTTAGCTAAGATAGAACACATATGACAATAGAAGGGTTTGACACGTGTATCATGTTTTGACCATTAGATGAAATATTGGCTTCCTCTATAGGCCACAGGAGGCTTTTTTTCTCTTCATGAACTAGACTAGAACTTAAAGAGAGGGAGGAGAGTGTGGTGGTGAGAGGAAAAGAAAGATTCCAGTGGCTATCACCTTTCCACCAGTAAAACTCCCCCTTCCGTTATGTCCGTGCAAAACAGAGGAGGCCGAGAAAGATTGGATAAGTGAGAGAGAGAAAGACAGCCCTGACGTGGTGAATGCCGCCAGCGACCATTACCATAGCCACCACTAGTCCCATTCCCTCATGTCTTCAGTCCCCTCTCTATTGTTCGACATGAAACAGAGCATGTGAGAGAAAAGAATGATGAGTATACTCTACCTCTCTTTGCCACTCACCTCTGTGACTGACATTTTCCAGCAATCAATATCTCTGACGACCTCTACTCGCCTAAAATCCCTCTCATTAATGTACGCTAAGGTCCTTATATATATATATATATATGAAATTTATGATGAAAAACTAGTGCTGGTCAGAGGAATTTAATTAGATTTTGCAGAATTTTTCAGTAAGCTGAGAAAGGATGTGTTGAATGAATTTGAAATTTTAAATAACAGAGAAAGAAAATCTAAGTAGGACGAGAGACTTATGTGTAAGCACCTTTTTTCTTTCGTTTTCTTTTTCCTTCCTCTTTCAAGTCCCAAGCTGAAACTAAAAGAATAGAGCAACGAATGTTGAGGTAATAGAATCTCAAAATATGTTCTGTCCTTTTGTTAAGTAATTTCACTTATCTGGATTTCGAGTAGAGTTGATTTAGTATATTATAAATTGATTTAAAATTTAAATTGGGGGCTGAACCAGTAAGCAAAATCAAAGAATTGTGAGTACAAATTTGCTATGCCATAGTTGTTTTTCTAAGCTAGTTGTCTAGAATGTAATCAAAGTCACTGAAATCACTTTCTCACTCTACATAAATCAATGGAAAGGATAGTAGAGTGTGGAGATTTTGGATGCCACCATACAACAAAGGTCAAGTATATATGTTTTTTTTTTATGCAAGATGATCAATATAAAGCTAATGAGAATTTTTATTAATATTTGATTTAACAGTATGTTGCAAACATGCTATGGTAAAGGGGATTATGTAGAATGTTATACTATCATCCTCCTTTTTTTTAATCATGTATTAAATTTTATTGGTATTGTTTCACTCATACTGGGATCCTAAATGTAATATATATATATATATATATATATATATATATACACACACACACACACATATGTGTGTGTGTGTGTGTATGTATGTATTAAATGAGGGCGAATGAGCAACAATTAAAGTAGCAAATAGATAAAGAGAAATCTACGGTACATTCAACATAACAAACTGGAATGTAGTTGCATGTATCTTGATAGAGGAAATATATAGTTTAAATATATTTGGAAATTTATACAATTGTGTATTTCAAAGGATTTGTGTGATATCAAATTGTGGCCACTAAATGGTGATTAAATTTATGATATGTAAATGGGGAGATAAGGGTCATTTGTATAGAGGAATATACATGGAAAGCCTTGATGTCATTTATGTAAATTTTCTTTCTTTTTAGAATTTGTGTTATATTTTCAAAATAATTTACTTATTACTTGATTTGAAATATATGATTTAAACATAACCTTTGTCTTATTTAATTTTCATTTTTTTTATCTTTAAGATTTAGAGTATTATAAATTTTATAGCCTACATTTTATTTTTGTTGTATTTTAGTCACTCACTAGGCTTATAGTTCACTCTTTCCTTCTCTTTTTCTCCCTCATAGCAGGCTGTTCAGTGGTTCTTTTGGTTGAGGTATTAGATCGTAATGTTTGCAAAGAAGCCTAATTTGTATCCCAAACTATATATCATTTGAGAATATGTCACATTTATGCATATAAACTTTAGTACTAGTTCTGAAGGTAAGATCTTATGCTTATATAAACTTTAGTATTAGTTCTGAAGGTAAGATCTTGTGCTTTATATTAGATAAATGTTAAATGATTAGATTTTAAATGATGTGTATCAAGTTTGGAACATATGAATATGCTTTCTGTCTGTATGAATATTCTTGGTCTGATATATATATATATATATATATATATATATATATATATATATATATATATATATATATATATATGTCTCTCTCTGTGTGTGTGTAATGTGCTTTCTGTCTGTATGAATATTCTTGGTCTGATATATATATATATATATATATATATATATATATATATATATGTCTCTGCGTGCATGCGTGTGTCTGTGCACGCGCGTGCATGCATGCATCTCTCTGTCTCTGTGTGTGTGTGTGTGTGTGTATGTGTCTCTCTCTCTCTGTCTCTGTGTATGTGAGTGTGTATGTATATATCTCTCTCTCTGTGTGTGTATCTCTCTCTCTTTGTCTCTGTATGTATGTGTGTGTCTCTCTCTCTATCTATGTATGTATGTGTGTGTGTCTATGTGTCTCTCTCTCTCTTTCTCTCTCTCTCTTTCTCTCTCTCTCTTTCTCTCTCTCTCTCTATGTCTGTGTTTATCTCTCTTTCTCTGTCTGTCTTTGTATGTGTGCGTATATTTGTGTGTGTGTGTGTGTGTGTATTGTTGTTGTTGTTGTTGTAGAACGAATTATGACTAGGATATATATGATAATGGTTGTGTAATGTGAAATGTGGAATTGTGATGTATACGTTATGAACTGAGATTTATTTATGGCTTAAGATTATGGGTGTGTTTGTGTTTGTGTTTAAGAAAGAATGGAAAGGCATGATGGTGCACCCTATGGGAAAATTCTACACAGAGTTATAAAGTAGAGATCTATACATGAAGCGATAAGGGTGGATACGGTAGGGGCTATGAGCAACGACCTGGTTGGTACGGGAAACTATGTGAATGAATACTTGTTTGATTGTTATGTATTTTGCGTGAGCCAGATGTTGGTATTCCAATTTGAATTTTATGCTTTGTGTGAAACTGATTATCAGTGCATTACCTCAGATGTTGTATTTGTTTTTATTGTTGTTGAATTAAATTATATGTGTATACATGTTCATACTACTATAGGCACATTTATTACGTTTACTCAGTCTGATTGTGTATATACTACAGATGAGTGTTTAATTCATAATGAAAGAATGCTGAGATATGCAGGTATGTTAATCCACTTATTTAGAAATCTCTTTAATTATCATTGTTACACGTACGTTGGAAAAATATATAGCATTGGCTTCATTTTGTTAGAGTGTAGCTATCTATATATTGAACCTGTGACTCATTCTATCTTGTTCAATATCTTTAGACAGGTTGTTGATGAAGTATCCTGTGTGAGAAGTAAATGAGTCAAGACCCCAATTGTTCCTGGGGTTAATTTCTTGTTTTGTACATTGTTCTTCTTTACAGTTCATCCTAGAGTTACTCTGTAGTTTGATAGGTTTCCTAGGAAGATTGGATTTATGTATGTTGGATATTTTAGATAGATGTTGTACCTTTGGTGTTTACATCTGATGAGAAAGATAAAGCAAATTGTTAATATGTTATCTTTGGATGTGAAACTTTAATAGTAGTATTTATCTACTTGAAATCAAGGTATTCTTGGAAGTGAATTTGTCATTCATTATACTTCTGCATATGTATAACAGGTTATATACGAATAGTCGGGTATTAAGGCAGGCTTACGGAGATGAAATAGGGTTCATCTTCATGCTGGTCACGTGCTTAGGTTGGGATATGACATGAAATCCTAGCGAATGATGTGAGAACAAAGAATTTCTAGAAAGAGCTTGTTAGGAATGAAATTAAAGAAAATGAGATGAATATGGTATGAATGATTGATGATTCAAGTTCTTAAACTTGAAATTAACTAGGGATTTTAGATTAGATTGATCCTAGAATACTAGGAAGGAATCCCATTGAAAGAATCATGAAAAATGATGGAGAAATAAGAATTTTGTGCTAGAAGTTTGCACCAACCGCTAGTGGGGTTCAAAGTTTAAGTGTGTGGTGCCCCATGTGCCATCCACCAAAGAGTTTGGTAGTTGGCACCCAAGGCGCCACGTGATGATATGTGTCTTTACTAAAGGGGCTGGCATGGCACCCAAGTGCCAAGGCTGGAGCCTGGGGCACCAAGGTCTGAACTTGAGGCAATTTTGGGATTTCAAGTGCTGAGATGCTTTTCCTTGCTCCGTAGGTTTGGTTTCAGAATGGTGATTAGTCAGAGGATTTTTTTGGGTCAGAAATGCTACAAATTTAAGGTGAAGGACTAGCCCTTTATTGCATGATTTTATTTCTTGAAATTTGTACTTCTTAAAGATATCCAAGGACGTAATCATGTGAATTATATTAATTCAATAGAAATATCTATTGAGTGATGGGGTTATTATGATGTATTCCTAGTTGCGAGCATCAAACAAGACTTATAATAAAAGAGATTTTGTGAAGGAACAAGAATGATTTATTTCGACATACTTCCTTGATTTGTAAGGGAAATAGCATGTTTGAGTAAAAGTGAGGAAATTCTTCATTCCACTTAGCTTCTCCCTATATACACAAGTAGATTTGCATGATGTTTTCTTTTTTTTATTAGGACTACTTGGTATTGGGGATAATGGTATATTAATAAAGAAACTATGATTTCTTTACAAAAGTGAAGATAATTACAACCTAATGGGAGGATCACACCATGAATGTAAGACGTTCTATGAGGATTATATGCTCATGTGTGATAAAGTTGTAGACCATTATGTGAATGAATATTGCCTGTGACTGTACTTGCACGCCTTTATACCACCTGAGTATTTGCGTGCCTTCGTGCCACCTGAGTATTTGCGTGCCTTCGTGCCACCTGAGTATTTGCATGCCTTCATGCTGCCTGAGCATTTGTGCACCTTCGTACTGCCTGAGTATTTGTGCACCTTCATGCTGCCTGAGTATTTGTGTGCCTTCATGCCGCCTAAGTATTTGGTCACTCTCATGCTATCTGAGCTTCTAAGTATGTTTGACGGTTATACGCTATGTTATGATTATGGTTTCAACTGATATTAGATAAATTATAAGTTCTTATACCTCATGAAAATGCTTCTCTTATGAGAATGTTAAGTGTCGCTTTTGTATACATGTCTGTCGATCACTTGTAGAAACAAAGCATGTCGCACCATAGTGTGCCTTAGTATATTTGCACCATTGAGTACCTTAGCATATTGCACCATAGTGTGACTTAGTTGACTACACATAAGAGTGATTTTTATGAACATGTTGTACACATTAGATAACTATATTCAAGCTTAATTATATGTATGTACATCTTACAAGTATCTTATGATATCTCCTATCATACATATTTAAGTATATTTGTTAAATTTTAGTCTGCTTGTGTGAGTCAGATAGTTAAGCTTACCTCCTCACAGTTTCAAGTACTAAAGACCTCATAATCAAGGAGGCTTGAGTCGTGGATACCTCCCCATCATTTGGGTAAGGTAAGGTACTCTTTGAGTCATGTTAGATTAGGTATTCGTAGTAAGGGCTTTGTAATCAGGTAGGTCACATTGTAAGTTATGTTTTGTAAAGGTTATAGTAAGAACTAGCACAAAGATTATAGTTTAATTCGAAATTATGAAAACCCAAGTTTAAAAGTAATAAGTATTTTTTCGTTGATACATGCTAGTTCATGAATATAAGTATGTTTCACCAGTTTCATTTTCAAAGTCATTTTACTTATAGATTAAGATGCACTAAATTAATGAAAGATATAAAGATTCTAAGTAAAGGTTAGGCTTACAGCAGTATGGGTTAAACACCGCCTACGCTGATCACGTGCTCGGATTTGGGTCGTGACAGTGATCTATTTACAATTAAGCATTGATTGTGAATGGCTAACATAGCTGTAAACCTAATGGGTCACATATAGAAATTCACTAGGAATGTGAAACGGGCTTGAGAATTTGATCCTCAATTGGAGAATTAATTAAAAGGAGATAAGAGAATAAAAAAGGAATAGGAATATGTTCCTAGTCTTACCCAAACAAGAAAAAACCCAAATGAGAACACCTCTTAAGGTGCCACCTTAAGAAGCCTAATAAGGGAACAGCGCCCACTAAGGGAATTAGGGCTTTAGATTTTGTTATAGCACCTATCACTTTAAGAGTGATAGTGAAAGCCACACGTACATAACAATCTCTCAATTGTTGAGAATCTTGTCTAGGAAACATTATTGTTTTCTTCTCCTTCATCCAAGAGGATTTTCTCTATAGCTTTTTCGTGCTTGCTAACACAAGAATGAGAAGGAACCCCATTACCCGAAGAGATTTTTCCTTAACGTATTTTCACATGGATTACCATTAGAGGTATCCCACTTTGGATACTTGCTTTGGCTTTCAGAGATTGCTACGCTACAAGAGGTATTTCTCTTCATCTTGATTACTTGGTTAATGTAATGGTAATATAGGTTGACCCATTGGTGAATGGGTTTTAGAAAAAGTTTTATATTCCGCTGCGTGTATGTTTATCGTTTTTCTTTTTCTATGATCTCTAAAATCCAACACTTATAATTATCATGAGGTCATGGATTAGTGCATGCTACTTTAGTATTTATCCAAAGGTTATGATAATACAACCTAAAGGAAAAATGCTAAGAAAGTAGTTATTCTTGATCTTAGTGATATGTGGGCAAAAGGAAGACTATGTAAAATCATACACATACTTGTGTTTAAAACTAGTCTATTGTGAAGCCCATTTCAAGGGGCATCATAAATGTGGAAACAAAGTATATTAGTGATGAGTATGACAGACTCTGAATGATTATAATTCTTGAAGGATTAGAGAAGCCATTTATAACATGTATATAGACAGATTTAGGGTATCCAAGGCTCTATTTATAACATGACAAAATGTCACACATGACTAAAGGGTTGTAGACTCTTATGTTGATTTTGAGAAAGATTGCTAGTATAAGAGCTCCCAAAAATTAAAGCCCAAGCAATCACGAAAACACACTCAGTATGAAAATTTGAGAAGAAATTGATTTTTTTTTCCTTGAATTAATGATCTATGTGATTCATCCCATCATATGCGAGTAGGAAATGTTGAAATATGGGGTGCCCATGATAGGATGGCCCATACTCAAGATCCGACCTGAATTATTTGATTTTTGGTTAGTTACTTCCTTTAGTAACAACTTAGTTTTAAGAGGGAAAAGTGGGTGAATAGTTTTGAAAAAGAGAGAACATAGAGAAAAAGATATATAGAGTTTCATAAATTCTCTAGAGAAAAAGATATATAGAGTTTCATAAATTCTCTAAATTAAGAAAAGGAACATACATGGATTAAAGAGTGTGTTGGTTGTGGAAAATTTACGAAGCTTCCATCAATAACTTTGTGAGAAATTGCAAAAGGCAATAAGTGGTAAATGTTATACGTTAGACCTGTGAAAAGGGTTTGTTTTATTCCGCAAAATCTCAAAGTTGAAAGATTTTCAATAGGAAATGGCCATTTTCCAAGAAAACGTTGCTCAAGCAAAATGATGAATGAGTGGAAGAACAAAGGCAAAGGACAATGTAGTGCGTGAGTGCTTCTCCCTTTAGCATCAGTTTTAACTATTGCTAAAACTTTTAACAATAGTAAAAACTGTTACTAAAGGTTTTAGCAATAGTAAAAATCGTTGCTAAAGAGAGGAGCAAGGAGAAGCAGCAGCAGCAGCAAATCCTCTCTCGCGTGAGAGGGGCATGCTTTTTAAATTTTGCAGTTTGTTCATTTCCATAATACTATTTTCATCTTTCATTGTCGATCTGATGATCTTGATCATTCGTCGCGACCACCACGAGTAGGGTTAGTCATAGGTTATGTTAGTTTGAATTGGATAATTTCACTTGAACTAATTAAATAATGCACAAGTTGGGCTTAACTGAACTTTAAAAAAAATTATCATTCAAATTGGATTAATTTAACTCAAAATTGAGTGGGATAATTTGAATTGAATTAGCGTGTTTGGCTTTTCTATATATTTTAAAAGTAAAAGGAAGGAGAGTGTAATTCTTAAAAACTTAAAAGAGAAGTGTAGTTTACTTTTAAAAAATATATAATGGATAATGATATAATATGGTAGCGCATTCAAGGGAAAACTTATTTTAACAGAAAATTAAATTATCATTTAATAATTTTATTTGAATGGGGAATACAAATAATTTTGGTCCACTTATTATTAAATTGCAAAATTTGTATTATAACTTTTTTTTGGGACAAATGGACATCAGTTCCATTAAATTGACACCAATCCAAGGTTACATAAGATAAACCAGGCCTAAAAATTGTCAAATATATTACAAGCCCGAACTTATGGGAGAACGGTACATGATTTAAAGTAACAAACCCTAAAAATCAGTACCAGGCATATACACCAAAGTTGTGAGACTAAACATAGGCAACACAACCATAACCCTATATTAGAGCTAGTATTCTAACAATGAAAATATACAAGCTGTCACATATGCCCAACAAGCTAATTAAAGTGGGTTGGTAAAGACCAAAAGCCACCCAAAAACAGACTAAAAAAAAAAGAACTAATTAAAACAGAGAAAATAAAGCCTTCTTCTGTTATAGCCTCTGAAGTTAATTCATCCATACCATCATGAGCTCTGCATCTCATAAGGGAAGCTTCTTTCCCACCATGTCACCTAGTTGCTCGCTTCCAGTCACATACACGCTAGCAAACTCCAAACCATACTGACAGAAGCGGCCTCTGCCAACGACAAGGTCGAAGAAGTTTGAAATAATGGGAACAACAGTAGAGCACTGAATCTCCTCCGAGCACACCAGCAAAGAAAACTTCTACAAAAAAGAGAAGAGGAAATACTCTTACTAAGGAGAGGGAAGAAAAATAAAAGGAGAGAATAAGAAAAGTATTGACAACCCTCCACCTTCGAAGGTTCAAAGGAGGTTGCGGCGCTGGTAAGAGAGTTGAGAGAGTTGAGGGTTTGTTCCACTATTCTTAAGACCTATCCTTAAAGTTAGAAAGTTAGCCCATAAGTTAGCCTATTCGGTCAATCCATAGCCCTTAAAGTGTTAGGCTTCCATTCTCATAGTTGGCCTAGGCCCATGTCCAAAAGAAATTACCGACCCGGCCACTCATTTGAGTCTTAAATGACAACATCTATTATATAAGGTTTTGAGTTGTCCGTTACATATTGGTTCATGCCACTACGATGTCGAATCGCCCAGAATTAAATTTGTGGCAATCTTACAATATAGTGTTCCCCAAGTCATATTCACTCAAGAAACCTCACTTCAAATCACTAATTAATTGTTCTTAACACTAAATACGCTAATTAAAACCTAATTAACACGAGGGGGTTGTTGACAGATTTAAACATACAACAGAATCAAAATAACAGCAGTAAACCAGCAGCAAAACAGTAATAGAAAAAATTGATAGTAAAAGAGAATATGCAACCAGCCACTAGGATTTATGGGAGTGTAACTATCACTACTTAACTCATTGATTCAGTCTTGTTCTCATTTCACCATTTGGTTTTTATAAAAAGAAATCTAGAGGAACTTTCAGAATTTGTAATGCTTTTAACTATAGTCAAGAAGAACTTTATTAATCTATAGCTAGATGCAACTTCAAAATACCTTAATCAAATCAAATTAGATATCATCTAAACTAGCCATTTCATTGTACTTACTTTTCTAATCATTTAAGCAAGGTAATATCTCAAATACATATCAGTTTATGCTTCTACAAGTTTATATCAGAATTTAGTATCAACATAAACACAAGAACATAACAGAAAACAAAAATGAGATGAAATGAAGAATAAAATACTTATCTTACAATGAAAGTTCAAGCTACAATTAGCCCTCCATGAGAGCAAAAACACTAAAACAGTAGAGAGAAAGACATAGGAAAAGTGATCTACGAATTTTCTAAGTTATAGCAAAGAGAATGTGTTCTGAGTTTTTACAAAACTGATACCAAAAAGCCTATAGAATATTCTGCCCTAGATGCCCTCAAGTTGACTTTCAAAAGATGTTGAAGTGTGGTTGTTCTGCTGCTGCAAAAGGAGGTCTGAAATGCTGATGCAGATTCATGAATTAAGTGTAACAGAAAATGCTTTCTTGGTGCAAAAAAAAGTATAAGGGAAGCTTCCATTTCCAGCAAAGTTTGGAAAAGAGGGGGCTGCATACATAGCAAAAAAGGCTGTATAAATTTGAAATGAGGGCCCCACAAGTCCATGTCATCAAGTCAGCAGAAAGGAGTGCCAAGTCAGCGCCACATCATCCCAAAAAATGCCACATCAGCGTCCATGTCAGCAAAAGTGTCATGTCAACGCTACATTATCAAGAAATCTCCAAAATTAATTTCTGTAAAATATCCAAATTGATTAAATTGAGTCTTTAATAATTTAAGTCCTAAAATATGAAAATAATTCATTTTCTATCCAAAATTGATTTAGACCCAATAAATCACAAAGTGTAATAAATTGGAGAATTTCAATAGATGAAAATGCAAATAAACCAAGATAGGGATTAAAATATATATAAAAATGCTAGATATCACATATGAAGTGTGTATATATTTCTTTCTGCTCTAGTATTATATACTTGACCATCTTTCTAAGATTACAAGATTTTTAGAAATATGTCATTCTCTGTCATACACAGTTGAATTTTTTTTTTAGACAAATAGAAATCATTTCCATTAAAATGGTACCAAGTTGAGGATACATAAAATTTTACAAGACCTAAAAATAAACTATTACAACATCAGCATGAACTTATGAGATAAAAGATACAAATTTAGGACAATACCCTAAAACAGTACCTAGATCTAAGCAACAATATTAGCAGACTAAAAAGTAGAAATAACATACCCCATCTCAACACTCTTATCCACAAAGAAAATCAGTACAAGTCTTCATCTTTTTTTTTAATGGCTGTGGATCAGGCAGAGCACTATTTTTCTTCTATAGAAGCTCATTTGAAGGCTACCGTAGCTTTTCACCTTCTACAAAATGTCTATTACCAAATGTCACCTACTATCCAAAACAGCAAGCTCAACACCATCATCGGGGCCGCCCTATCCCCCACAAGCGAGGACAGCACACATCCATCGTCTTCCAAATCTGAGTTCACGATCTCCCCCGATGATGCCGACAGAGAGAGCTATTTCCAAAAGAAAAAAAAAAAAGATAAGGTCCTCAGGTTCAACAAAGATCAAAATCTGAAACTTCAAAAAGCCCTCTTACAAAGAAGAGAAGACTTCTACCAAAAGAAGAGGAAAAATTCATGGAGGTGAAGAGAAAAATACAAAAGGAGAGAAGAAGAAAATAGGTAGAAGACTATCGATGGTACGCAACTCAACTGGCGTGCAGCTCCTGAAAGTGTCGAGGTCAGGGTTTCTAGTCGCAGGGATCCATAAACAGTTGAATTACACGAGGGTTTTGGTGATGTGCACACCATACTTGGACCGATTCTACAAAGCCCAAGTGTCGAGGTCAGGGTTTCTAGTCGCAGGGATCCATAAACAGTTGAATTACACGAGGGTTTTGGTGATATGCACATCATACTTGGACCGATTCTACAAAGCCCAAAAGAGGAGCTCGAATTTAAGGACCTGAATATGTAAGAATCCGAGGACAAAGATCTAATTACTCATTATAGGGCCAAAAAGAATTACATTGCCTTATTGTGAATACCGAGTGATTCTACAAGAAATCAAGATCAAATATTTAGAAAATTGTTCTCTTCTATCCGCCAATATTTAATTCTCGTTTATTCTTGTCTGAAAAACCCAAAACATTTTGAGCCTAATACCACTTAGGCTCATCGTTTGGATTCGGATGAAGTTTTGGGGCAAGAAATGTAAAATTTTGTCAAATTCAAACGGAGTTCAAGTCATGCACCTCTCAGATTGCAATACTGAAAAGTGAAAAGTGACCAAATACTCACCCGGTAGGCCAGTATCATCCCTAAAATGCTTAACAATGCAAAATGGCATATTTGGGCAAAGAGAGGCGCAGAGATCTGAATACAGCACTAACAACAATACTTTCACCATCACTGGAAGAAAACAATACGCAGACAACGCTCCCAACAGGCACCAACAACAATGTTGGTAGAAAGAGAGAGAGATATATATATATATAGCTATTTTTGAGTCAAATCTTTCATCAGTGACAAGTACAAAAGGATTCTTTTCTAGTATTATACCAATACAACTTTGTCTTCAACATCATTAGAAGATCACCACCACAATAGTTACAACGCCAATATGTCTTCAGTTTGTAAAATTTACATACACGAGGGATTACATTTACCACTCACTACCCATGCCCGTTACACTATCTGGTAATAATACATTTCAATTTTTCAATACAAACTATATAATTCGATGCAGATTGAGATCTTACAGCATTATGTTATTCACGAGCAGTTTGTGTCATAACTCGCAAGTCCCAGCAACTCTGGACCTTCCAACCGAGGGTTATTTGCAAAGCTACAGCATTAAAACAAAACAAGGTTATCATGCTATCCAAATCAGTAGCAAATAGACTCATGAAAAGGCACATTATCATGCTTTTCTGAATCAGTGCACTGGGAAATGCAGGAATACCATTAACGAACAATAGACGATACCCCATAAAAGAAAAGAAAAAGGAAAAAAAATAATAAGGTTCGATTCTCTACAACCAAAAGTTCCACCAAAGCAACCTATAGTGGATAACTGCAATCAATTTAGCAAGCACCTAATTTGACAATCCCTGGAGTCTCCTAAATTCACGATTATATATGTTCTAAAGATGTAAATATTGCAAAAATATTACTTCGTCAATAAGAATTGAGTCCCCCAGACCTGCCCAATTGTATACATACAGTTGAGACATCCAGCATCCATTGAACCAGTTTTATTAGTTTAGTTTAGTTTTTTTTAACTACATAGTGCACAAAAAAAAAAATCATCTATTTAGAACTTAAAAGCAATTAACAAGATGAAGAAGGATTGATTATTATGTCAGTGGATATACAGAAAGGAACTAGTCAACATTTATCACCCCTGCTACTGCAAAATATAAAAAAATCTACCATATACATCTCACAACTGCACATAAAACAACAACCGAGATTTATCTTCACGCTTTAACAAGATCTTCACAGTTCAGATGGAAACACTCGCCCAAAAGAAAAATCACACGAGAGAAAGGTAAATGCAGGAACAAATTTAAATTTCCGACATTTTACTCCACATCAATTCAAATATAAAATGAACAAGGATGATTGCTCTCCTAGGATTAGAGATTTTCAAGAATTTTTATCCAAAAAAAATAAATAAACAAGTCTTTCAAGCAGTAAAAGATAAACTAATAAATTCCAGCAGAGTTTCCTCCTCAATGAAAATTACTTGGCAGGAGGGCACTGGGGATCAACATAATATTGATTTTCAAGTGGCTGGGAGCAATTTTGCTTCCACATTTTATACTTTCTACATTCAATGACATTTTATTCCAAGAATGGGAAGATCTGAAGGTGAGCCAGGGAGCATAATTATTTGTAACAAGATGAGAGTATAACAGCCTCAACCAAAAATTTGTGTGATTGGCTACGAGACAATAATGCAGAATCAGATCTATGGTCCAGATAGAAAGCATATAATTCATGAAGCAATTCAATCATTAAATAACAGACACAAATAGCAGTTCAATGGCAGAAAGAGGCATTAGAATCTTCATTGTTTAGTCCTTTAAAAAAAATTATAAAATTAAAAGAACAGAGGGAGAAGGGAGAAAACAATATCTTAGAGCCCAGAATATAAATAATACAAATCTAATAAAAGAAATAAAGAAAAGAAATATGTGGGAACCTACTTGGACAATGGAATATGCTCAAACGGCCCAGTAGTAGGAATTGTTCCACACAAATTATTGTTGGAGACGTCCCTAAAGAAAAATAAAAAGAGAGGATGTTATGGCTCTTGTTTTTATGTGCGCCCCAGATCATAACACACCAAAGAATTGTGTCAAATTAAAAAACAGTATGACTTACACTACTTTAAGGCTTGTAATACCAGCAAGTTCCCTGGGGATTGGGCCAGTCAATCGGTTGTCATTAAGTCGTCTGCAAAGAAGATACTGATAAGAGAAATGCAAACTGCTGAATTATGTATGACAAACCATAATCAATGTACAAGTTAAGAATTTCATTTGATCTAAAATAGGAGAAGATAGTACGTATTGGATCATTGTCTCATAACACAATGGCTTAGTACTTCATTTAGTTATACTATCAAAAGTTATTTCTGCATTGGGTTAAGTCACCATCTAGCGGATATTTATATTGAACCTCCTTATATATTTAGGAATTTGAATTCTCTTTAGTTTGTGACTTAATGAATCTCAGTTTAATAAGATATCAAAGAAATTACCTTTTTAGTTTGTATGCATATATCAGATTGTCTTTCCAGACACTAAGATTTAGTAATCAAGATGGAACTGAGTTTACAAGAATTTCTTTTTGGTGCTAGAACCAAGTTCCCTGACTTATTCACTTGAGTACTTTTTGCATCACTCACTGTTCATGCAGGAACCACTTCCAGGTCAGAGCCAGAGAGTAGTCCTCAACACTCACTCTTGCTGGTTTTTTCTGACAATCCTAATCAATATCCAACTTACCAATTAAAACCCAAAGCCTTTTATGTGGAAAGAAAATTAGTTAAAAAATTATGGGGTGAAACAACCCAAGGAAAATGAAAATACGAAAGTAGAAACTTATTTTCTGCTCTGTTGCTTAGATGTCATAAACAAGGGAAATGCAAATTTTAAATTTACTCTGAACCACTTTTTTGTTATAGATGGTATTGTGAGGACAATTGAATAGTTTAGAATACCGACCAACATGAACTTTAATGTTCTCTTCACTTTCATTTTTGAGATTAATTTTGGTGAAATTGAGGTTAAATATTCTTATTTTCATTCTCTTCATGTCCTCCTATATTTACTAAACAAGTTAACATAACGTTTACCTCTAGTTTCCATTCTTTCCAAAGTCATTCCCTCCACTTTGACACCTTCCAAACAAAGACCTAAATTAGGCATAATGCATGAGTTTTGGATTTCATTTCTCCATTGGTAGCCACCATTAAGCTATTTAATGTTTATATCCCCTATAAGATCAATCTCTAAACACCAAAACTCAGAACCCAAGCTAATTTAAGCCCCGGGCCCAGCTGTCAATAAAATAAACACTAAGGAATCCTAAGGTCCACAATAAGTTGTAGTTGAAAGTTTCTTGAATCTGTCCTACATCACATCAAGAGATTCAAATGAAAGGTGGGAAAGGGTGCATACAAAAGCCATAGCATAATCCAACCAATTGTGCTCAGTAAGAGATTTAAGCAGCCTTACAAAAAGACGAGACTCTTCAATTTCCCCAACGACGGAGGAATGGTGCCTGATATGTTGTTGTTATACAAGTCCAAGCTAATGAGACTCTTCAGGCTTCCAAGCTCCGGAGGAATAGTTCCTTGAATGTTGTTTTTGTACAGCTCACTGCATCAACAATATGTATAGCATTCTAACGTCAATCAATAATAAGTATCAAACACTGCAACATACAACAGAAAGAAGAACTACAATAAATGAATTGATTAGTAATTTCAATAACAGTGTTTTCAGATTTCAAATAGTCAGAGCCTATCAGTACAAAATGATTAATCATGGATCAAGTAACATACAGGTACTGTAGATGCTCTAGCTTCCCAAGTTCAGGTACTAGATGTCCAGACAGATTTGAGTTACCCAGATCTCTGCAGAGAGCAATAGGTTAGCATAAATGCAAAGAGAGAGAAAATACAAACTTCTTTAAGTCAATTCAATAATATTGAGCCCGTCTTTCAAGACAAAATAAGTAGTAAACTAATAGCAAAATTAATCTTTTGCAAAGAGACTCTACCTCAGGTCGTAAAATATATTTAGATTGCCATAAAATATATTTAGATATAGATTAAGTCCACGAGATATAATTGGAAAGAAAAAACATGATGAGACTGTTTATAATATGAAGAACCTGAAAATCTAACCAGGGTGTATCACCAGAGAACTACCAACAAGAAGTTGAACAAAATTATAAAATAGCAGCCTCTTCAGAGCTTAGCAAGATATTTTGAATCACTTCATCTTTGATTTTACATCATTATGAATACCGTAGAGCAAGAATCAAGATATGTTATCATGTTAAAAACGAATCCTTTACAACATATATGACTAAACCTCAAACCTTGAGCACGTACTCTCAGATGATCCCTCAGTTCCTGGAAGCAATCACCAAAATTGAGGGTATTTGTAATTGACCATAAAAATATACTGGCCAAAGTGTGTAATGTAATCCAACCCTATTATATCTTCAAACAACCCCAAAGAATAATTAAAGAAAGACAAGATGCAGCGCACAATAAAGCTGAAGTACATATTACGTATTTACATCCCATCTACACGGAGCCTCCTCCGTAAGTCGATCCAAATGAAAAATGAAAAAGTTGAACTTATCATCAACCATCACACAACAACAACCAAAAAAAAAAAAGAGGAAGGGAAAGGATAGGGCCATACACTCGGGTGACCCGGTTATCCTGGTTGCAGGTGACATGGAACCAAGTACAAGGGTTAACGAGGGTGGGATCCCAGCTCTGGAGCACGTTATCCGGATCCGATAAGCTGCGCCTGAGGGTGTAGAGTGCGTCTCCTTCAGAATTAGCAAACACATACTGAACTACGGTTAGGGTTAGCGAAATACAGAACAATCCCCAAAAGGAAGTAAAGCTTGGCCCTTCCATAGCTGAAGCTTCTCTGATCTGTGATTACTGGAAACTGAAGCAGACCAAAACACCACCACCTTCTAGGGTTCGAGTTGCCCTTCTTATTCGCTAACGAATGCTTCAAAAGCTGTTTGTTTCGCCTTTAGAGGGGGAACAGAGAGTCAAAGAATCTAATCTAATAACACAGTAAAACACGGAGGCTTTTCTTTTTTATCACCAGCGGTTACTTTATATTGCATGGAAAAAAAAATATATATATATATAACTAAAACCTATTTTGATCTTTTTAAAATGTATTTTTTTAATTTAATTTTTCACAAATTTTTATTTTTAATTTAGTTGCTCACCAATTTTTATTTTTAATTTGGTTGTTCACAAATTTTTATTTTTAATTTTATCTCTCAAAAATTTTTATTTTTAATTTAATTACTTATAGATAACTTTTTTTAATTTATTTGTTTATAAATTTTTATTCTCAATTTAGTTATTTACATATTCAAATGTTTTCAATTTAATTTTTATGAAATTATTATTAAATAATTTAATAAAAATATGATTTTTTAACAATAATATTTAGATTTATGAAGGATTAAATTGAAAATGTTAAGGCCTATGAAAGACTAAATTGAGAATAAAATTTTATAAATGATTAAATTGTAAGTGTTTGAATCTGTAAGATTAATTTAAAAATAAAAATATGTGACAATCTAAATTGAAAAAAACATGTGAAATTTGAGTAAAAAAAAAGTTAGGTATATCTACCTAATAAAATTGATTTGGTTTAAAGATTCTGTGGAAGACTTTCTTTTTATCACTTAAAAAACAAAAATCTTCTTCCTATTGGTAAGTGGTGGATTCATTGTATTGGTGAGGCTGTTCCACCAACAAGTGCTGTTGTTTAAAGATTGAGTGGATTTGTTTCAACGTGGCTTTTTTCCTGATAAAGTTCGTGTTGACATCTAAGCACTTTAAAATGAGTTACGTAACCTTAAAGAAGTTGGCGTGTATTTTCAATTTCTCGTACCATAGTGTCAAATTTTTAAACGAGGAAATTAAGATATTTTTTTATAATTTTATTATCAGTTTTTTTTACTAAAAATATTTAAGGAACAATATCAAATAAAAAAAATTAAGACTACATAGTGATTGTCTTGTCGTTAAAAAATCTAATAAAAGTTAATAAAAAAATTGAAGACATATTTTTCATATACATTAGTTATATTTTAATTAAAAATTTATTAATATAATATAAAAATGACACAAAATATGCCTAGCATATGGCACCTTGGGTGCCCACCCATAGGGCCTGTGGCACCACAAGCCGTCCCTTCCCCAATTCCCACTCCAACCTACGGCACCCAAAATGCTATCTTATGTTCTGCTTCTGCCTAGTTGGATTTTGAGCGTCAACTTTTAACATTTTGCCTCGTAGATACCTAGGGTTTTAGGCTTGTCACTTTGATCGCCCATACCAGCACACACATGGCCACCCAACGAGAACACTCCAATCCTTCTCTCTTTGAATGGAATTCGGATCTCTTGTTTGGAATATCACCTACTCAGTTTTTAACAACGGTTTTTACCGTTGCTAAAAACTTTCAGCAACAATTTTTTAATTACTAAACTGTTGCTAAAAAGTTTTTAACAACGATAAAAACCGTTGCTAAAAACTGAGCAGGCCTCTGCTTGGATTTTTTCCAAACAGAGGATCCGGGCTCCTTCGAATGGAGTTTTCAAAATATGTTTTTAACACCTTAAAATCTTCCCTGAACCAAAGAAAAGAATTGGAATGGAATCAAGAGAGCAATCATCACACTCATCACCAAAACACCCATGCCCTCATAACTCCTCCCAACTACCAACTTCACTAACCTTTAAATTAGACTCTAAGAGCAATAAACTCACTTAGAAGGATGTAAATTATAGATTGTATTCCCATAACCCACTCTCCTATCTTCATCCCAACCTAGGGTTCTAAATTTCCAAAATGGGTAATGAAAAAGAGTACAACACATACCAAATAGAGAGAAGATTCTAATGAGGTCACCGTCATCAGAGAAAGAAGGTTCCTCGCCAGAGTGGAGTTAGAAATTTCTTCAAGGAGAGTGGCATGCAACATATGGGAGGGAATAATGAGGCTGACTATATATTAACATATCACTTGGACCATTTTGCCCTTTTAGTCATTTGTTCACGAAAAAACCCATGAGGGGCAAAAATGGGAATCTCTATTAAAACACCACATTTTCCCACTAACTACACACCACCTCCAATTGAATACTCATAAGTGTTCCCTTTGCTCTCGAAGACATCAAATTCATGGAGTTTTTACCAAAATTTATAAATGCATAAGTTTTTGGTGTTTCCTTCACCTAGGTCCCTACACAAGGGCCTTTTTTGTGCCACACGTGTCACAAATTAAATTGTTATCAACCAATTATTTTTCTTACCAATATAACCATCCATACACATGCACACAAGGAAAAATATGCCATCAAAATTCTCAAAAATTTGCAAATACCACAACTTCATTAGAATTTCAAATCAGTCCCTAAGGTCACATATGCACATAACAAAGAATACCCACATCATCCAAGTCATGAAAATTTACAAAGGTTAATATTGAGTGCGTGTTTTTATTGAAGTTGGATGAAATTGGTTGTTGAAATGAGGCATCACAATTGGTCTATGTGTGTGTACATGTGTGTTTTCTTTTTTTCGTTTGGAAGTTTGTTGTGTTTGGAGTATTGTTTAATTAGTAGTTAAAATTGGCTTGTTTGTAAATTAGGAGCAGTCCTGTTTTAAAGGAAAACTTCCAAATTTTTGCAATACTCCTTGAAAGTTGGTGATATTGTATGTTTTTTCTGCATTTTTTGCAATTTTTTTCTCATTTTTGTAGATATTTCATAACTAGCAAATTTTAGAAATTAGGAATAATTAGAGATAACTATTCTGCTTCCTCTTTTTGACAAGGACCAATACATTTCTCTTTCATATCACTGGCTCTTTCCATTTTGATTTTCTTTAATTCTCTAATATTGTCAATCATGCTATTGTTTTTTTGCATCTTCCTTGGCTCTCTTTAATTCTCCAACCAAGGTCTCAATCTTAGATTTGGCTAATTTTCTCTACTCCATTCCCCATCAAAACATTAGTTTTATTATCAATTGCAACTTGAGATAAACCAAGACCATTTTGATCACTTTCATCTTCCCCAAACTTCTATGATGATGAAATCTCATCCAATATAAATCAAAATTCTTATTGAGTTTTCAAAGATAACAGTTTAGAAACCACAATAATTCCCAATAACCATATAGTTAGTACATTAACCACAACAATTGAGAAGAATGAAAACCAGGTGGCACTTCAGCATCATAATGCTTATCGGGTTATCCTCCCATCCAAGTTTTGATTGTTTCCACCATTCCATCTGCTAACCCCAAGGGACATGGATGTGAGGATAAATCTGATAAGCATTAGGATGTTGAATGTCACATGAACTTCCTCTTGATTATTGTGGTTATTGAACTAAGTATGTGATTATTGATTATTATTAGTCAGTTTAGGTTGATTTCTTTTTTCAAACTGCGAACAATCCAATTTCTTATGTTTTGAAATTGATTAACGTCTTCAGATTTGTTACTACAATTCAGTAAAAATCTTCAAATTTTTGTTTATGTCAATTTAAAAAGAAATATAACTTTATTGTAAGGATTTATTTAATGATTAAATATCCTAGCTTATGATATGAGAATTAATAAATAGAGTAATTATATTAAATTTTTAAAATTTTATTAAACTATACTTGATCTTTTTAAAAAAAATAATTAAAAACTAAAGAGAGTGATAAACTACTACAAAGTTCACACTAACAATCCCATGTAAAATTTAAAAGTCTAAATAATGATCTAAACACTTAAGGTTTGTTAGTTGTAGTGGTAGTGACAATTTAAACTCCAAAATATTAAAGGCCTAAATCCTAAAAATGTTGCTTTAGGGAAGACTCTACTTTTTAGGTTCAATAAACCCTAGAAAAATAAATCTTTAGATGAGAGTATGCTCTCCAAAAAACAAATGTTCCAAAAATGATACAATAATACAATGAACCAAAATGTTAATTGAGACTATAACCATTCAGTGCCCAATTCAAGGATCACTCTTTGAAGTGAGGACAAGATACCTAATGTTTAGGGGAAAGGAAATTGCATTGCCATAGGCTTTCAGCACTACAATATTTTTGGGTTTAATGGTAATGATTTCTCGTTAATATCTTGAAAACAATTATACAAAATTAAAATATGCAATGACCTTAAAATGATATTTATAATAATAGTTTAAACAATAAAATTTAGATAAGACTATAAATTGTTGCACAAAATCAAAACATAGAATTGTTTGCAAAATCATTGTTTAATTTGTAGTATAATTTATGCAACAAATTTAGATAGCACTTTAAAGTTCGTATAAAACTATTTCTTAATTCAATAGTTTAAACAACAACTCCTAAACAGTTTAATTTGAACCTATGCAACGATGTAATAAATTGTTGCTTATAAAATTCAGACAACACTTTTGGAATTATTGCATAAAATAATGCATGCAACAATTTACAAATTTATTTCTTACACTAGTAGTATAATTAACATAATTCAGACAACACTGAAAAATTTGTTGCATAAAATCAAAGTTTTTTTTATTAACATAAAATTAAAATATGCAACAGAATTAAAACTATTATTTATAGTAGTAGTTTAAATAATGAAATTTAACAATACTGACCTGTTCAAATAATTTGACAATACTAACTTGTTCAAGTAATTTGACATTTGTTTTCCTTAAATAAGATATTGAGTTGAAGTCTTGTAAATTAAAAAAAAACAATGCAATGAGAGCTTTTTATTTTTATAATTTAACCAAACCTAAATAATATTAATCACAATACAATATATTTTTTGGATTTTGGTGGTTTAACTAAAAAAATAATGATATTTAGATAGACCCTATTATAGAATTAACAGTTTTAATATTGTTTTTATATAAATTAAATATCAATACTATAATTTGGATAAGCAGTTTAATACACCTTTCAAAAACTACACATACTACCAAAAAAAAAATAGCGCAATTACATAATAAATAAAATAATGTAAATTTAAATTGAATAAATAGAAGTTCAGCCAATGTTAAAACTATCTCATGTCCTACAAAGTAAGGTGAATTTGAACATTTTACTATCCAAAAAGGCTTATATATAATTTCTTTATATCTTTATTATTAGATTAATCAATAAAAATATGACAAGTGTATGATTCTTTAATAAGAGTATATGGTCTCTAAAAATAACTATATATTTTTTTACAATATTAGCCAAATTCATTCAATCGATTTCAATTTGACCAATCCTGGGAGAGCTAGTTAGTTACCTTGGTTCAACTCGGAATCGATTTCTTTGCTTTTCTCTCTTTTTCTCTGCTTTTATCTCCTTGGCTATTAGATCGGTACCAATGCTTTCTTTTCTCTTCTTTTTTTTCTTTATGCTTATTTTCAAGGACCTATTTGAAGAAAAAAATTTAGATAGGTCTCAATGTTTTGTTCTTTGTACTTGCTTTCAAAGACCTATTTGAAGAAAAAATTTTAGATATGTCCCAATGATTTTTTCTTTCTTTCGTTATGCCTGTTTTCAGGAATCTATTTCAAAGAAAAAAAAAGCATTGGTCCCTAAAATTTTTTCCTTCAAATATGTCCCTGAAAGCAGGCACAAAGAAAAAAAAGCATTAGGGGCCTATCTAATTTTTTTTTTCTTCAAATAGATTCCTAAAAGTAAGCACAATTAAAAAAAATGTTCAAATGTGTGACTAATTATATGTAAATAATGAATGTTCTAATGTTGCCCATTATTAACTATACAAAGTTTGTCAAATGTTGTTTATGATTTATAGGTCACTATTTTTCTAGTTGTGGCCAATTATGTACAGGCAACAGTATTTCAGATGTAACCTATTTATGGGCATCACTTCGATAAATATAGTACTTAAAAGTTTGTATTTATTTTAATTTAATCTCTTTTATTATTAAATTATTGAACCTTTTATATGATAATTCTTAAATTTTTTGTTGTCAAAAGTTATTATGACAAATAGAAAAGTAAAACTTATAAAAATATAGTTTTTAGAAACTAATTAAAATGCTTAATTTTTCAAGAATTAAATTAAAAAAATTAATTTTTTTAATATTTTTAATTTTTGTTTAAATTTAAACTATCAATTGTGAAAATTAATGACTCAAGTGAAACATGATCATCCGATTTTGTACAGGAAATAGGGAGAACCATATTATGGTGTAAACATGACTAAGAAGCCAGGGAGATAGGTTAAATAGTGGCATTGAATTTTTAAGTAGATTAAAGATAAAAATGAGGTTAAAAAATTCTAAAAAAAAAATTCATACATTCTGTTGATAAAATTAACATTTTATGTAAAAACATTATTATTCTAAATTATAAAAACACTCTTCTCCTATCTCTCTTTTTCAAGATTATTGTTATTATTTGCATGCTACTTCTTTTATAGGGTGTCTAACCGAAGTGTTACACAAGTTATGATGCCAAAGTCTAACTCGAGACTATGTTTTGGTTTTTAATATAAAAATAATGTAGCTTAACAAGTTTATTTTTGAAAGTAACGTATTTTATATACAAAATTATCATCATTGAAAAAAAAAAATAAAAGAACATATTTTTTGCAATTATATTAAATATTGGAAAAAAATAATATTTCTAAATAATAAAATTAATGTTTTTCTTATATCAATTATATTAGTATTTACATTTGATAAAAATCAGCCAAATTGCATTAAATTACCCACAATATGTCATTTGAACTGAGTATACAGTATCTGTCACAATCACTAATCACGTACTTGTTATCAAAAGAAGTTAAAGTCAAAAAGCTTATTTGACGCCATATTAGAAGTCATAAAATAATATTATTTTAAATAATATTCATCTCATATTAACCCACAGCTTATAAAAATTTTAAATATCAATTATTATGTATTATGATATCTAAACTATTAATTTCTTTAGTGTAAGGATAATCGCAAACTTTATATGAAATGAAAATAAAAATAAAAATAATTTTTTTGCTTAAAATAAATTATGAGAAAAAAAAAGAAAAATCAAGTGCATGTCCATCAAAGTGTCTTTGGTGAGATCCAAGTCAACTGCAATCTGTAATTTTGACGAAATACAGTAATGGACATTCATCATTTTGGTGCTTTTTTGACCATTCATTTTGTCTTTTTACATTTAGTCAAAAAGTTTCAACTACTAAACATAATCCCACATGTTGTCCTATCACATCACACCCAACTCTATTAATTATTGTTTTTTAAAAGAAGATCCAAATAGTTTTAAATTTTCGATTACTTCTTTTTGAACTAATATTTTAGTTGAATTATTGTTAGATTATAACTGAATTTATTTATTTTAAAATATTAAAAATAATATATATAATTAAATATTATAAATATAAATTTATAAATTTAATTAAAAATAAAATTTTATATTAAACTATAAAATATAATATTTATAATTAAAAATTTATAATAAAAATTAACTAAAAATAAAGAAAATATTATTAATTAATAATATTTATTCATATCAAATTTATAAAATATTAATATATTAACATCTTTATTAAAATTAATTAATTTAAAATATTAATTTTTTATTATCTAATTATAGAATAAGTAAAATTAAAAAAATTAAAAACAACAAAATAAAAAAATTTTAAGTTGACTAGTTCAACCGATTTATTTAATATCGATGTTATTCGGTTCAATTACTCACTGGTTTTATAGGTTATTTTGGACTAATTTTTTATCAATTCTTAGTCCACTGATTGAACTTGTTAGTCCAGTCCAATGTTTACAATAGTAGTTACTTCTTTTAAATTTTTAAAATTTATAATTAAATCTTTAAACGTTTATGTTATAAAAAAAATGACTTTTATCTAATGGTTTTCCCCCATTTCTCTCTCTTTTTTTTTTTTGTCACCGGGAGGAAATGTTATTAGTAGAACCTTGTATACTTTTCCAGATTTTTCAAAAGTTGCTAAACAATGACCTACATTATTTGGGCCCATATGTCATGTTAAAGTTCTCATATTTCAATTGTAAAATTATTGAAATAATAAATGAGTTAATACTATTAAAAAATTTTATTTGTTTGTGTGTGTAAAAATTTAAAGGCTTAATTATCAGTTTTAAAAATCCAAAAATCATTTGAAAATGACTCAAAATTTAAAAATCTTTTTTTCATTTTTGTCTCAACTTTTTTCTTTGATTTCAATTCTTTCACAGTGGTTTCTGACTTATTTTGCTTATATATTTTTTACATTTTAAATTAACTATTTATAGTTGGGTGAACTTACTAAAAAGTAATTAAATTAAGCTTGATGTCGTAAAAGTTGATCATATATATATATATATATAAATTTGTACAAATATAGTCCAAACAACATGGTGTTCTAATTATAATTCTATTGTTTGTAAGTATTGATAAGCAATAAGAACACATAATGAAAATAGAATAAGAGTTTATATTGATCCATCGTAATTTGAAGATTAGAATTACAAGTAAACTCTTACGAGAATGTATAAGTGGTTCTATCATTGTTTTTGTTTAATAGAAAAATGACACGTACTCATTGTCTTACCAAAACAAGCCTCTTATATAACTCAAGAAATCACTACCAAATATCATACTTATGGGTCAACTCATGAGTTGACCCATTTTTATAATAACACTTCATCACTGTTATTATTCATAATCAGACATCTACACATAAAATTATTTTCACTAATACTCAGACCAAAATACAAAATATATCAAATAGACCTCTCTAACACAAAATTCATAAAAATCTTATAACAGACGTAATTAAATATAGTACTCAATATATATGTCCCAAATTATGCATAAATATATAATACTTAATATGTTAGTCCATTGAAATAATTATCAATGTTAAAATATTATTTATAAAATAAATAAATAAATATAATAATATATATTTAATTAATAACACTAACATTTTTTTTGTTTTTATTTGAATTTTTTTAAACTTATGGGAGTTACATGGGGAGAAATAACTCTTTTGTAACGCATACACGCTTGAATCAAATATAAATTTCCTATAAAAAATGTGAAAATTCCGAATTTCATCATTTATGTTCTTAGTGCTAAGGCCTTAATAAGCTGATGAAGCTTACTATGTATTATAATTTTTATTGTTGACCGACATGGTTCAGTGCATTCCGAGCAGTTTCCACTATCATATTTTAAACTAAATATTTATGTATTCTTTTAAACATGTTCCACTATGAGCGAACCAAGTTCATATATTATAATGATAAAAATCCGTAGTTACTGCTTAAAAGTGGGACAAAAGAAGCATATGAACATTGACCTCGGATTGTGGAAAGCAGAATCTAATCAAATGTTACCATGTTTGCAAAAAGGTAATTGTACTCATATGGAAAGCAATTTTAACAAGAGTTAAATAAGAGCACATTCTTTACTTTCTTTCTGTGTTTGGTAAGTTACTCTTCTAATATAGAAGATATTTCTTTTTCTTGTGAAAGAGTTTTTTTTTCTTCTATAGAACATGCTTCCCTTTTTGGCTTTTTTTTTTTTTTGCTCTTGAGGTTTTGCGGCTCACATTTTTAAATATGCAAAATATCATTTCAAATCAAATTTGAAAAATTTGTGTTATTAAATCTCGAGAGGAAATTAAGAGATGTGTTGCATGTGATGTTTTCTCTTCTGGTTAATTGCTAATGTTGCTTAACTTTAGGTTGTTTTTTCTTAAAGTGTGTTGCCTGGAGATCGTATTTTTATGTGTGAAATACCACTACATATGTAAAAAAAAGGAAAAAAAATTATCTCTCTGTTTTTTTATAGTTTTTGCATCTCCTGGCTCGATGCTATATTAATAAAAAAATTTATTTGACCAAAAAAAAAAAACACATTCCACAGCAGCAAACCCCAAAATGTGGACAATATTATTGTGTAAAAAATTTTCCCTTTTCCCAATGTATTGACCAGACAACTCCAAGCATACCATGATGAGTATTGAAATTAATGATGTTTCACAAGGTTTCGTTTGTTTTTGTAGTTTTTAAAATTAACATTTTTAATATATTTTTCAAACATTTTTTTTATTCTCCATATATTTTTGAGTACTAGTCTATATTCTACGTAGGGGTGTTATTAATTTATTATTTTGTAACCAATTTTAAATTTGTTCCACATTTATATATTTCAAATTAGATACCATTGTGAAATATGTACAAAAATTATAGCTATCAAAATGAGCCCGTCTATCCCAACTCTACAAATTGAATTGTGTGGGTCAATAATTTTATAATTTATTTTGAAGAATGGCTTTTAGCCAATCACATCAAAACCCCTGAAACTTAGGTGAGTTGAGATAGGTCAACCCTTGTGAGCTTTTTTTTTTATATATTTTAAACTTTAGTCTTTTTTTTAAGTTTAGTTTTATTTTTTGAAATTTCATAGTTCTAATACTTATTTTTTGTCATTCAAAATAAATAAAATTACATTTAAAAAAATGACCTCTTTTTAGGTTTAATATTTTTTTTAGAAGTTTAATTTAATTTTTTGAAATTTGATTGTTCTAATATCTAGTTTCTAATATTAAAATAAAAAGTATATTTTTTAAAATAAGATAAATAGGCCCATGGGACCATTTTATGACAATGATAGATTGAGATGAGTTATAACTTTTTAGTCATGAATTATATAAAGCCCGACCCAACCAACTCATACTCACCATTAGTCTTAGAGGACTTGGGTTAGGATGAGTTGGCTCAACCCATTTGACAGCTCTAATATATATATATATATATATATATATATATATATATATATATATATATATATATATATATATATATATATATTAGAAATCTAATATAATAAATTAATAATTTTTTTTATATTTAAATTTGACAAATTTACAAAAGGTTTAAACAAACTATTAAGCATTTTTCAGGGTTTAAAAATAGGAAGACCAGATTGACTATTTTCTAAAACCAGTTGAAAGCACTTTAACAAACTACACAATCTTACTCTTTCCCTCCATTCAACCAATTTCTCTTTTGCAAGTAAACTTACAGTCTCATCAAATCCCAAATGTTCTCCGTATAATCTCAAGTTATAAAATGATTTACACGGCAATTATTTAAAAATGTGTTACATGATGAATTTGTAATTGATATTATGCACTTCTTATAATTGACCCGAGAAACAAGACCTTGCGGGGAAAGTGATGGTAACAAGGCTTCACCTTTATGGTAAATAGGTCAAGGTACTGAAAATTTCTATAAACTTCTCATTTTTTAACAGTTAATCATTTATTTGGATATCAAAAAATTACATGTGTCTCAATTTAGTTTTACAAAGATTATATTTGTCTTAATTTGACTCTTCTATTTGTCAAAGTAATGTATCACAATTAAAAATTTGAAATTTATCAATAGTAAAATTTGTGATTTAGCAGTAACAATGATCAAATTAAAAAAAATATAATTTTTCAAAAGTTAAATTGAAAAACTTGATCTTTTAAAGTCCAAATTAAAATAACTATAATGATTCAAAGACTAAATTAATAATTTACTATTTTTTTAAACATCTCAAGCATAAATATTTTGGAAAGGTAGAAATTTGCATGATTTTTGTGACTTTAATCTCCACTATTTTTGCCATGCACAAATGCAATCATGCTGAGATATATCAAGAAATCTTTGATGAAAACTTGGAGCTGATTGGAGGAATGACTCATGGAGACTGTAATATGACCCTCAGATGACACAAACACAGAGAAAATTAGTTGATAAGTCTGCACTTTTTATCTCACCTTCCTTTTTTAAGTCCAATTTCGCTTCTTTTTTACGTCAAATAGATAGTATAATTTACAAATTGTGATAGTCAGATATTCTCAAGTATTAAATTAATTATATTATTAAATTAAATCTCATTACATGTTGTCAACTCTCCTTTTTTCAATTTATTACTCATTTTGAATTTGCTGGATATAATTTGTGAATAACTCTTTATTTGACGTTAAAAAAAGAGATAATCTAAACTCCCTTTCTTTACCCTTATGCACTTTCACCTTTCCGAAGTCTAGATTAAGTGGAAAAATAAAGAAGGAAAAAAAAAAATCTAGGTGAAGTGTAGTTTTTTGTTTCAACACCAGTCAGTTTCCTTTCCAAATGTTTTTTATTTAAGCTTCCTTGGACTAAATAGGCCAATGGGAGTTTTGAATTGTGTATACATTTATACTTATTTATATAAAGAGTGAACTCTCTTTTTGGTCTTTGAAAGTTTACTTTGACGACAGTTTAATTATTGAAAGATGACCAGTAACAGCTTCAATTCTTGATTTTGAAATTGTTACACAAAATTATTCATCAATCCATACAGTTAATGTTATTTACTTATATGTACAGTTATTTCTTAGTGTGTTCGTGATATGACATTTTAACTTGTTGACATAACTGACCACTTTAATCTCTGAATTTTAAAATCGTTATACAAAATAGTCTCTCCTGTAACAAAAACGATGGGCATTTATTAATCATCAAGATGGGCATTTTGCCCTCCATATAAAAATGTTTTCTATAGCCCTGATTTAGCTGAGTCCAAAGAAAGCAAGTATCAGATAGATCTCAATCTCAATACTATTTGTTAACATCTCATCCAAATCTCCTTGATCATAGCATTGTGTTCAAATCTCCAAGCAATTACATATCTTGATCTAAAAAATTTACATGTTTAGTTATAATTGCCTCTTCACAGGTTATCTAAAAGAAGATAATACAAATCAAAATTTACTATCATTAAAGCAGTGGAATAGATAAACTTTTCAATTAAAACTAAAACTGGAAATAGTTATAAAAATTATTATTTTCGAGTTCTTTTAGCGATTCCATATTTCATGATAGTACTTATAGTTATTCCAGCCTTTTGATAACCCTAAGCGTACCTCAACTTAGTATAGAGCCATACAAGCTTCCATTGTTTCTATACTATGCTTTCATGCTTGTAGAAATTAGGAAATGGAGGGAAAAAAATTAAAATAATTTTATATGGCATTCAAAAATTTGTTGACTAAGAAATAGATGGATTTCCATAACCTATTCAAGCATTCACTTCCTCCTTGACTTCTTTCTTTTTGCCTTTCCTCATTTCATTTATATTCTATTGTTGCTGCTCAGCCTTCTTTTGAGCTCGAATCATGGCTCGCCTTGCTCTTGGCCGCATTTCTCGTACATTTCTAGGAGGCATCACATAAAGTTCAATGGGTCTATCACCAAACAGGTGCTCACTACTGTAAAGATTCTCAACTTTCGATCCCGATCCTACATTCATGAGCAGAACCACAAGAAATGCAACTTAAAAGATGAGAAATAACCTTGGACAAAGCAAAATGACGAAACGTACAAAAATTGACAAGAGGTAGTTGATCCTTCGTTGCAGCACAATTATGACTGGATGAATTTATATATGCAGATATCACTGCTCCCTAGTCTACAATCCTCAGAATTTTAAGTGCTTATAAAATATTGAGACCAAGATTCAGCATATTAAAGAAAAACAACAACAAAAACAATTTATTAAATACTAAGTTCATTCTTTGGGAGATCAAGTCATGATATGCTTGTTTTCAAAATGTTAGGAAAGAATCAGAGATGTAATGGCTTTTGAAGAAAATCTTGGCTTTTGAAGAAAATCTGTAAGACAATAAGTTGAATCCAAGCAATCAACTGTAGCCTTAGGTTAAATAACAAATAAATGAAATGTTCATTATGAGAAGAAAGCTATTGATTAATTGGCTATTGCATAAACCAATAAGATGGGAAAATTTTATCATGTGCTCTAGTTTGCTTGACAAGCAACAATGAGACTGGTTATTGAGCTCTCTATTTCCTTTTTTTCTTTTTTTTGGGGGGGGGGGGGGTGACACAAGAAAGATTAATAGTTGTTAAAGAGCAAATTTTACTAGTCACAATAAAAACTGTCTGCTCACTTGTGCATTTATGCGAGAAATGTAATGCTGACAAGGTATATTTACCAAGCCACTAACAAAGAGTTCTCTTCTCATGCTCCAACCACTAGATTAAAGTACACAACAATGAAAAATGATGATTACTTTGTGGGGTTTAAGAATTTACATAGTGAACACAATGTATGGCCCAAGAATACATAGTCCTTATTCTGTCTTATTGTTGTTTTTTATCAATTGCATTTTGGCACCAAATTATCGGGACTGATACTAATTTTTAAAGATTAGATTCTAGTATTTAAATTCCATGGTCATAGTCTAAAACACCCAGAAACACTGATCTATGTAGCACTTACATCACGCAACTTGTTTCTTGGCAGCATCCGTAGAACAACTTTGCGAATGACTTATGTAGGGTCTTTGGCCAACTAGTCCTTTAGACTCCTTTCCTTGAGATGACCCACATATCTACATGCCACTAATTTAAGTCAGAACGAGAAGTGGAATACTACTAAAAATATTATGGAGAAATCCAATAAGGAAACAACAATTATAAACTTCAGGGAATAGAGTTTCATGTAAAATAGGCATGAAAATCAAAATCAAAATATTTGACTTCAAGCAGGCCAAAATTCTTAAAATTTCATAATTTTAACTGTAAGTACTAATTGAGCAGCACATACCCACTATGCCAGTGATAAACTTGTCTATAAGTTTTCTCTCGGTCACACAAACATCCTTTGCATTAAGCACAATACACATATCTCCATCATCACAATAAGTTTCATATGTTGGCTTATCCTTGCCTTGAACAACAGTAGCTATTTAGGATGCTAACCTCCCAAAAACCTTGTACAAAAGGAACATAATTATTAGCACAACGGTCACATGTTTTCAAATATGTAATAAGTACAGTTCTTGATCACCAGATAGTTATTAGCAACGTGATCATATGTCTTCAAATATGTAATAAGTACAGTAGACACCACTAAAAATGCCAAAACATAGAGCTTCAGCCACTAGATCAGCAAACCTTTGACATGATGTCATTTAGCATTTGCAAAAAACTAATTCATCCATGAAATTATCTTCAAAGGATACACTAATAATAAAGCAAGTCTATATCTGCTCTAGGAAGTAACTATCTCATGGCAAGCTGGACATAATATAAAAGCTCCCTCCTCAGCCAGTTTTTTTCTTCAAAAAAAAAAATTGCTAAAGAGCTCTAATAATTTTTTTTTTGAGTGTCTCCAAAATGACACCTCCATAAATCTAGCTTGTCTTCTGCTACATAAATCTTCATTAGATTTTACCTTGAATCTTAGCCATTCATAATATGCATACCAATCAATTGAATGTTGTGAAGTACTGCATCTAATCTCATTTTATTAGTTTCTAAAGTGCAATGGATCAAGCAGCTACCAAAGACGTGTTGAAACTCTGGCAAGCATATTAAGTATAATAAGCTCTTGCTCTTTAATCATAGAAGCATGAAATTTACTCAAATTTGATGGTGGAATCATGTGTTATTTTGTTTGTGCAGTGGAGTGGTCATGGGCCACTTCGTACTCCTTTTTAATTAGTAGGTGAATAGAAGGAAAAGGAAAAAGGATAAGAGAAAATCTATAGTGTAATATCCCAATAATTTTTATGAATATTTGAAATCTATTTTGAAGTTTATTGAAAAATTTAATTACGTAGAAAATGTTCTTTAGAATTAGTGAAGGAAATTTAGGAATAGAAATTTTAAATTTAGGAAATTTTTACAAATTCTCAAGGATCTAAGCTAACAAATCTTACAAGTTAGAGTGGCTATGAGCAATTTTATCCAAGAAAATTAGTAGGGCCGATTACTATTCCAGTATACGGTACTACTCACATGTATAATACTATTTATGTATACGGTACTGCTCACTTATACAGTCGAAATGTCGAGTACTAGATATGGTTTAGGCATAAGAGTAAAAGAAAAAGAAATTTATAGGAGAAAATGACGCTTTATGTGTGAAAATACCCTCAGAGACTAAAATGAAAAGACTGAATTGAAAAGAAACTTGAAAGTTTAAGGTGAAAAGATAGTTTTTCCCTTAAGTTTTTAGTAAGCCACATGCGAGTTTTTCATGATTGCACAGTAAACTAAATGATTAACGCATGAATTATTTTATTAGAAATATCATTTTCATGAATAGTAAACTGAATATTTTATTAACGCATAGTATCAAATAGTACCCTTGACTTTTCCTATAAATAGGCCTTCCATTTCACTTCTAAACTCACACCTTCAACTTATCTTCTACTCTCCTTAAGTTTCTCTTGCTCTGACGCTAGGCCTCTGAGATTTTGGACCTTTCCTTTTCAGCTTAGGTAAGGATATTATGCTCTTTCTATGTCTTTCAAATTTTAGAAGTTATTTTCTTAAGAATACTCTGTGGTTGCGGCTTTAGCTAATCTTCCACATCCAAAAAACTATCCTTAGCTGCCTATATATTATTTTGATTCTCTGATTACCAAAATAGAATGTAAACTGTGAATAATACATGTCTAGGAAAGTTCTGATTAAGGAAAGACTTAGTTTTTAAGTGTGTCCATTGCGACCCTCCACTCTTTCTTGGGAACTTACCTGATGTACTCTTTTACAGATTGTATTCTCTATTTTTGATATAAATAGTACCCGTGCGTATGAATAGTACTATATGTATAAATAGTGATAGTACATATGAATAGTAATTATATGTATAAACAGTAACCGTATATATGAATAGTAACTATATGTATGAACAGTGTCTGTACGAAAATAATCCTAACTTGTTTTCTCTAATCTTTCATGAAAATCTTTGTAGCGGAACACTGAAATTCATATGTGTACTCTTGTCTGTAACAAATTAAAGAAGTGATACTCGTACGAAATCCAAGTGAGTAGAACGACCCTGTTTTAATAGGGTTTTAGCATTACTGGTGATAAAAAGTATGTCGTAGGATACTCCCAAGATTCATAGAGGTAAAATAGATTCAGAGTGGCAAATCTAGGGAGATAATTAATCCAGAAGTATGTATAAGATGAAATAAGTATTTCATGATGATGTGAAGTTTGAATTTTTTAAAAAACAGTTTGATTGTTATCTTGATTTGTGGTTTATAAACCTATAATATACTTATATATTATACCTGTTATATGAATGAATATTATATTGTACTTCTGATTATGATATGAAATACTATACTATTGATTGTGATTGAGCGGGACAGTACTCCCTCTCACGGCAAGGCCGAAAACCCAGTTTAAAGGGTGTCTTGACAACGAGTATAGAGAAAATGATTCCCTCAGTAGGGATATAGCCCAGATCGGTAACAGATCCGTAAGGCACCCTAGCTAAGAGGATGAGGTTGTACGTCATGGCAAAAATATACAAAATTGGTGAGCCAGTCTATGTGCGCTCTCCGGGATATATTGTCATTGATGAGTACTAGTAACGTTTGTTGAATTAGATGGATTTTTAACTTCTTGTATGTAATTTCTAACTATGTCTATTGATTGAGTTTAAGTCTTCAGGTATACTTGCATGACTGGTGATGTATTTGAATTTTATGAATGCGAGGCTGATTCACTCACTGAGTTTTAAAGCTCACACTCTCTGTAAAATCTTTTTGTTCAGATCAAGTTGCCGGCGAAGAATATCTGTTAGAAGAGTAGATCAATTTGGACCTTCCTGCTGTCTGATAGGCCCCTCTTTTGTTATAGATTATGTTGCTTTGTAATCGTCTAAGACATCTAGGTCAAGAGTTTGGCATTGGCTTGCATGTTAGTATAATAATGTATTTTATATTGATGATCTATTATTATATGCAAATCATCTCTATGATTTTTAAATAAGAAAATTTGATATATTTTCTTCGTATTTATTAAGGAATGGTTATTTGATAACATAGTAATAATAACTAAATAATTTAACTTGTGGGTAGAATTTATCAAAATGCTTATAGTGATGGGATATTCATCATTATGCCAGTCATGTGCCTGAAAAATGGGTCGTGACATATAGTCACCTGACCTTTGGCATAAAAAACTCTCCATCACAGACCTTCAAGATTAATACGTCTAAGTCCAGCAAGTGCTTTCTGAGGAGATATTATATAGGGCATGAGAGATTAAAATAATTTTTGAAACTAAATTTGGAACTAATCAGCCTAAAAATCTTATCTTAAGTTTTAACCATATGGAAACTATCTGGCATAGCATATAAAATAGAGCCTATAAGACAATCAGCACATGCAAGAGCACAGAAATGTATGCAAATATTCTGAGAATGTTCTAATGACTAAGAAGCCAAGGCCACTAACTTCACCACATTTTTCAAAGAAAAGAATTCTCAGTAATTAAAATACAAATTCGATGTCAGCATCTTATACTATAATTAGAGCAAAGTAAGCACTTATAAAATCATTCCAATCAATGTGTTTCCACTTGAAGTAAGGCTATTAAATCACATAATATAAGAACTTATATTGCAAATAACAACTTCAAAACATCAAATGCAAAAAAAAAAAATAGAAACATGCTGGTAATTTAAAAAAAAATCAAATCGAGTAACATTGTAAAATCATGGGATATTTGTTTAATAGCTCTCAGACAATTCAAATATGTCTTCCCAAAAATTCAATTAACTAATATTTGATTTCCTAAAGCCAAAGTTCATAGAAAACACAACCATGATCCTAGTCATGGATTTCAACCATAACGAGGGTAATAGAATACAAAAGCTAATGGAAAAAACAAAAAGAAGGAAAATACAAATAGCAAAGAACCTTTTTCAATCAAGATTTCAGATTCCTAATAGAACATTGTTTAACACATACGACCTGTTAGTTTAATAGCAAAAACACACATAGCAAGTGTGTAATTACCATTGCCTAAACACACACTCCAAGCATAGTGATTGGAAGTGAAATAAATTTATGCAGGCAGATTGAAAGCCATTAATACAAGTAACAGGTAATCAAGAACCCATCTACCCCAAACATGATTCATTATGAATCCATTAAAGCATTTCACAAACATATGATGTGCTTACAATATAATACTATTAGCAATGATATGGTAAGATAAAGAATAGACCATCGTGTGAGATAAGATATGAAAATGAAATACATCTTAAAAAAATTAGGCAAAATAAATAAATAAATAAAACCTTCATGTTGCCATTAAAAGAGGTAGCTGCTTGGGTTGCTATTGAGCTTCTCAACATCTTTGGTCAATCTTCCTCGCAGACCAAAAAAAAAATCAAATCTTAGATGATTTTGAAGCTTAGCTAGGGTTGGCAAGCCTATGAGGCGGGGGCGCTATTTGCAAGATAGCACTATCCTAAATCCCTATCACAGGAGAATTTTTTCCCCATTCTTGATCCTTGAATCCCTGCAGGGTCCCTGAGATTTCAACAAAAAAATTTAAAAAAATGACCCAAAAAAGTAGTGTTCAACAAATTATGAAAAACATATATAATTAAACATAAAGTTCAAATTTAAAGCTTAAATATTTTGTTCAACTTCTCTAACACCAACAACTCTAATTAATTTCAAGAAAGAAAAGGAAAAATAGAAATAAATAGTGCTACAACAAATTCAAAACCTTAAAACATTTAAAGAACTTCAAGAATAATATAAAATTCCAATGTCTATATATATATATATATATATATATATCAGTGACAACTAGTGCATGTTAGAGGCTTAGATTTTTGTTGGGTTGTTATTAAAACAAATATAGTTAGTTAGTTAATACAAATAGAAGTTAATCTTACAGTAAATTAAGTGACGCAATCTTTGTCAAATACATTTACTTACTGAAAGGGAGTGAATTGAAATAAGAGTTGGAAATTCAATCTAAAGAAACATCAACAAACCAGTGCTACAATGCCTGGAAAGTAATACATGGTAAATAAAAATTATACTCACCATAATACAGTAGGGAAAGAACTTTTAATACCTGACAAAGATGCTTTGGCTCTATATAGTTGGAAAATATCAAGTAGTGATACAAAAACAGAAAGCTACCTAAATAATTAGTATAGCCAGAAAAGAGAATTCTAGAAAACTAAAGACAGAGAGAGTAAAAGAAATCAAAGTCTAAGAGCTTCCACATGAACCTTGTTGTCTATGAGGTATCAATGTGGCATAATGTGCCACAGTCCTCAAAATACTTTTCATTCTTCTTATAAGAAGCTTTTTGCCTTATGACCTTATAACCAAATTGTAAGACAAGAACAGGAGTATTAGATTAAAATAATATTTCTATAATAAAAAGAGAGAGAGAGTGTGTGTGAGTGAAAGGATTGAAGATTCAAGTGCATAAATATATTGCAAATACAATAGATGTATTTAGGAATGTGATAGGTACCTAGTAGGGGATATAGTGTGTGGTGTAGTGCGTGAGTCTGTGAATTTGTTAGTGGGGTAATTTAGTAAGTGTAGTGGGTCAGAGTTTGTAACAAAAGGAAGGTAGTGGGAGAGAGAGAGAGGGTGTGTTGAATCTCAATCTATTGTGCATGTATTGGGTAGTAGGTTCCCTTAGGAATTTGCTTTAGGAGCCTTGGCTTTGGATAGGTAGTATAACTTGTGATTTCCATTTTTCTTTTTAATAAAACTACTATTCACTTTTGGGTTTTATCCACTAATATTAGATAAATTAAAATAAATTGTTTATTAATATTGGATAAATGTAAATAGTTTTTTTATTATGTATAATTCTGATGTAAATCCCTATTTTATAGGGATATAGTTAGGTTGTTATGTTTAATTGTTTTTCTTGACTATTTCCTTTACATTAGGAAAGTTAGTTAGTTTTAGAGGTCTATATTTTAAACTCTTGTACTCTATGATGATTAAGTAATTAATATATATTTCTTATTCTCTCAAAACTACATGGTATCAAAGCCAAGTTCCTTCTGAACTGATAACCTTATGCTTTTCCGTTTGAGAGAAACTTTTGCACTTTACGGTTGACACTGTTTTTTTCCCTTTACATCGACATCGTTTTTCTCTGTTCTCATGATGTCTACCTCATCGAAATATACCAACATCTCTCCTAAACCATTTTCTTCCCCTAGTTCTATGGAGATTGGAACCCACGTCTCCCTTTAAATTAATGTCGTCAGGCTTAACAGCAAAAACTTTCTGGAATGGGCTCAATCTGTCAAGCTTGCCATTGATTGCAGAAGCAAACTGGGATCCTTAACAGGTGAGGAGAAGCAACTAAGCAAGGATGACCCAACCTTTCGAAAGTGAAATTCAGAGATGTCTCTATTCATGGTATGGCTTCTAAACTCTATGGAGGAATATATTCATCAGCCTTATATGTTTATGGATGCTAAGGGAATTTGGGAAGCAGTCCATGAAACATATTCCAATATTGAAAATTCTTCAAAAGTTTTCGATTTAAAGAGAAAGTTGTGGCAATCTAAACAAGGGGATCGAGATATCACAATATACTACAGTGAGATGCTGGCTTTGTGGTAGGAATTGGACCTGTGTTACAATGATGTGTAGGAGAACCCTCATGACTTAGCACGATTCAAAAAATGTGAAGACAATGATCGTGTCTTCATGTTCTTGGCTAGCGTCTACCATAGCCTGGATGAAGTCAAGGGAAGACTTCTTGGGAGGAAACCATTACCTTCCATCTGAGGAGTTTTCTCTGAGTTAAGATAGGAAGAGGGAAGAAAATGTGTGATGGCAATTGCAGGCATTAACACCGATGCTGGTATAAGAATTGACAATTATGCTTCTGCTCTAATGACTCAAGGAAGTTCAGAGGGAGAAGGAAAAACCAATGCTGGTATTGGAATTGTGTTACAATGATGTATGGAAAAACCCCCATAACTTAGCACGATTCAAAAAAAGTGAAGACAATGATCGTGTATTCATGTTCTTGGCTAGCGTCCACCATAGCTTGGATGAAGTCAAGGGAAAACTTCTTGGGAGGAAACTATTTCCTTCCATCCTAGGAGTTTTCTCTGAGTTAAGACAGGAAGAGGGAAGAAAACATGTGATGGCAATTGCAGGCATTAACATCGATGTTGGTATAGGAACTGATAATTTTGTTTCTGCTCTAATGATTTGAGGAAGTTCAGAGGGAGAAGGAAAAAAGAAATTATATTGTGCATATTGCAAGAAACCATGGCACACCAAAGAGAGTTGCTGGAAGCTCTATGGGAAACTAGGTAACCCAAAAAGAAAATAGGAAGGTAGAGCACTGAATACTACCACTGATCAAACTCAGGAAAAAACCTCTATCTCTGAAGGTTCTAAAATTTCTCCTTCCATGAAGGAACAAATTGAGCATTTGTATAAATTATTAACCTCTCAAAAATCTCAAAATACACCATCTTGTTCTCTAGCTCATCAAGGTAATTTATCTCACTAAGCTTTTTCTGTCAATTTTGTGGTTAATCCTTGGATCATAGATTTAGGGGCTACTAATCATATGTCCAGTAATTCTCATCTTTTCTTCTCCTATAAACTTGCAGTAGGTAACCAAAAAATTAAAATTGCTGATGGGTTTTTTTTTCTGCAATTGCTGATCATGGCTCCATTCAAATTTCACCTTCTCTCACTCTTGAAAATGTTCTTCATATTCCCAACTTTTGTATAACCTATTATCTGTTAGTCAGATAACAAGAGAATTAAAATGCAAGGCAATTTTTTCTTATTCTGGCTGTGAATTTCAGGAGTTGACCTCAGGGAGGATGATTGGCAGTGCTAAATAAACAAGAGGCTTATACTTCTTTGAAGATGGAGCTAGCGTGGGTAAAACTATTCAAAGTTCTCTATCAGGCTCAAATTTTGTTTCAAAATATGTTTCTAAGGTAGAGAGTCAAGATGTCATGTTGTGGCATTATAGATTAGGACATCTAAGTTTTCAATATCTTAAAAAATTGTTTCCAAAACTATTTATCAATAAAGATCCGTCTATTTTTCAATGTGATTTTTGTGTTATGGCTAAACACCATCATAATTCCTATGCTCCATGACCATATCTCCCCTTTAAACCTTTTCAACTCATTCACAGTGACATTTGGAGACCTTCTTGGGTTCCTACTAGTATAGGAAAAAGGTGGTTTGTATCATTTGTAGATGATTATATTGGGTTAAGTTGGATATTTTTAATGAAAGAAAAATCTGAAGTTGTTGATATTTTTCAAAAATTCTCTTCTATGATAGAGACACAATTTAATGAAAAAATAAAAATTTTTAGAAGTGACAATAGAAGAGAGCATTTTTCAAAAACTTTGGAGATGCATTTTCAAAAAAAAGGGGATTATACAACAAAGCTCATGTTTTGACACACCATAGCAAAATGGCATTGCTGAAAGAAAAAATAAATATCTTCTGGAAATTACTAGAGCTTTGTTATTTACAAATTTGGTTCCAAAATAGTTTTGGGGGAATGTTGTTCTTCATACAGCTTTCTTAATAAATAGAATGCCTTCTAGGGTGTTAAATTTTTCTCCCCTCTACAAGTTTTTCAGAAATTAAAACCTAATTCTAAACTAATATCTGATTTGCCTCTGAGAATTTTTGGCTGCACAGCGTTTATGCATAATCCTAATAAATAGAAGAGTAAATTAGATACTAGGGCTTACAAAGGTTTTTTTGCTGGTTACTCTGTATCTCAAAAAGGTTTCAGATATTACATCCCATAATTAAAAAAATATTTTGTCACATGTTTCCTTTCTTGAAAAAACTCCTTTTTTACTCTTCATCTTTAGGGGAAGATTAAAAATTCATATATAGTTATTAAGAGTAAAGAAGATTCGGTGGTATCAACTATAAATCTAGATTTTCTAATTCCATAAATTCCTGATGCTATGAACAGCAAAAATCACGTTGAAACAAGTTCAAGTTTGGATTTAAATATGGAAAAACAATTTTTTGAACCCCTGGAAACTGAAACTACACTACCTGAAAGAGAAAGATTACCCTTTGAATACTTTGAACAGACTTACTAGAGGAGGAATCCGTCCCAAGCAACTCAACACGGCCAATCTTCCAACTTGCTGTCAGAACCGAATAAATCTAGTACTCATGATCTTCTTTTTGATTCAGATCTGTCTAAACCTATTGCTCTTAGAAAAGGGGTAAGATCATGTTCCACTAAGCATCCAATTTCTAACTTTGTTTCACATCAGAATATTTCTCCATCTTTTTCTGGTTTTCTGACCAAACTTGTTAACATTGAGATCCCAAGAAATATACAAGATGCACTACAGGTTCCTGCATGGAAGGATGCAATTTAAGAAGAAATGAGAGCTATAGAAAAGATTAAGACCTGGGAAATAGTTGACTTGCCAAAGGGAAAGAAGACTGTGGGGTGTAAATGGGTCTTCAATGTGAAATACCATGTTGATGGCTCACTTGAAAGATATAAGGCTCGCTCTGTTGCAAAAGGGTCCACACAGACATATGGAAACATTTGCTCCAATGGCAAAATTAAATACTATCCGAGTGTTGTTATCTGTGGTAGTGAATCTGGATTGGCCACTTAAACAACTCGATGTTAAGAATGCATTTCTTAACGAAGATTTGGAGGAAGAAGTATACATGGATCCCCCAGCTAGTTTTGAAGAGAAATTTAATTCACAAGTATGTAAATTAAAGAAGTCTTTGTATGGACTCAAGCAATCTCCAATGGCTTTGGTTTGAGAAGTTTACAGGGTCATTAAAATAGTAAAATTATCAACAAGGGCAGGCTGATCATACAATGTTTTTTAAACAAACAAAGGGAGAAAGGTTAGTAGTATTAATAGTTTATGTTGATGATATTATCCTAACTGGTAGTGATATGGAGGAGATGAATAGAATAAAAGAGAATCTAGCTAAAAAGTTTGAAATTAAAGATCTAGGAAATTTTAAATATTTCTTAGGAATAGAAGTTGCTAGATCAAAAAAAAGGAATCATAGTCAGCCAACAGAAATATATTATGGATATGTTAAAGAGTACTGGGATGTTATGGTGTAAGCCAGTAGATATTCCAGTTGATCTTAATGTGAAACTTGGTACAAGAGAGTTAGAAAGTCCAGTTGATACAAGTATGTACCAGAGACTTGTTGGAAAATTAATATACTTGTCTCACACTTGCCCTGACATTGCATTTGTTGTGAGTCTTGTGAGTTAGTTTATGCACTCCCCAAGAAAAAACCATCTTGAAGCAGCATACAGAATATTGAAGTACCTTAAAGGGACACCTAGGAAGGGATTAATTTTCAAGAAAATTGAGCACAGAGGAATTAAAGCCTATATAGACGCTGATTGGGCAGGATCCATCACTGATAGGCAATCTACAAGTGGCTACTGCACATATGTGTGGGGTAACTTAGTTACATGGAGGAGCAAGAAACAAAACATGGTGGCTAGAAGTAGTGTTGAGGCTAAATACTGATCAATGGAAAATGGAGTGGCTGAATTACTATGGCTGCAAAGGATTATGAATGAATTAAAATTATCTCAGAGGAATCCTATGAAATTATTTTGTGATAACAAGCGGCGATAAATATTGCAAATAACCCAGTTCAGCATGATAGGACTAAACATGTGGCGGTGGATAGACATTTCATTAAAGAAAGAATTGAAGGAGGAAATATTTGTATTCCTTTTATTCCTAGTACAGAGCAAGTGGCTGATATTCTAACCAAGAGGTTATTTAGACATTTCATTAGCAAGTTGGGTTTGCTTGACATCTACAAACCAACTTGAGGGGGAGTGTCGACTAATATTAGATAAATTTAAATAAATTATTTGTTAATATTAGATAAATGTAAATAGTTTTTTTATTATGTTTAATTATGATGTAAATCCCTATTTTACGAGGATATAGTTAGGTTGTTATGTTTAATTATTTTTCTCAACTATTTCCTTTACATTAGGAAAGTTAGTTATTTTTAGAGGTCTATATATTAAACTCTTGTAATATGTGATGATTAAGTAATTAATATATACTTCTTATTCTCTCAAAACTACAGGTTTCCATCAGAGTTCATGTCTAAGGATTGAGTTTAAGGATTGTAGTATTATTAGATATAAGAAAAAGAGGCAACTGCAAATTGATTGTACATACACATATATATTTCTCATAAGTCCCCTTGCAGTCAGGTGAATATAACTGTCTCTCAAATTAAATCTGAAGATGAAAGTATTTTAAATTTTGCTTATACGTAATTTAAACTGTCAATGAAATTCTCATAATTTAAAATGAACTTTCTTGTATATATATATATATATATACCCACTAAACTTTGTGATCTCTTCCCTCAAAATAAGAACTTTCTTATCGTTCAAATATTGCTACAAATTAGCTAACTTGGAAAGAACTTTAAAAAACATGATTCTACAACCATCTCTTATATAATATGCAAGAATATACTCTTTACAACAAGTTTTCCATCATAGCTCTATATATAGCACTCAACATATAAACACAAGTTATAATTTTTAAAATTAAATCAGCATTTCATATCTAATTAAATTACTAGATCAATTTTGAAGTGTAGAACAGTTTGAGATACTCAATGTAAGATCTTATATCATAACAAATAAGTGTGGTGGGTGGTATTTCTTTTGTTATGCTTCATTGCATTATATTGACAATGACAAGAAAGACATTACTTTTCAAAATTCAAACTTTTAACAATGGTTCCAAAAATAAAAGTTTAACAATATTTATTGTCAACATTTAAAATTCAAAGAGTAAATTGCACAAGCCTTAAATGAAGAGAATTTCTTTGCATTTTGTCATGAAAATAAATAAATAAATAAACAAACCCTTATATATCCTGTACTAGGTATGAATCTATACTTGAGCATATTTAAGCTTTGAAACACTCTTCTAAGAGGCTGAGATGGATTCTTTCTCAAGAGTTAAGACTCATCAATATGTATTTAGGCCATAGTTACCTTAACTGTAGTTGTGCAACTGTGTTAATTTAGTTAATAAGTTAGCACAACATTGAAATTACATAGTGTGGTAAAATTTTGAAACTAAGGCCCAATTATTTCATCTAAAATTCAATCAAAGGAATTACAAGACCACAAACAAAGAGAAAGGTCTATACAAATAATGAATGGCAAATAAAGTTGTATTCTCTACGCCATTTCAGTTACTAGGGGTGAGCACGGGTTGGGTTGGGTTTGGGGAAAATTTCAACCCAACCCAATCAAATTTGATTGGGTTGGGTTAGGTCGGGTTGTTAACTTTTTTATGATGAACCCGAACCAACCCAACCCGCACCTTGGCGGGTTGGGTTGGGTCGGGTTGACGGGTTGTTTTTTTTCAAAAATTTTAAATTTTAAATTTTTATTTATTTATTTATTTTTGTTTTGCTTTCTTCTTCTCTATTTTTTTTTCTTTCTTTATTCACACTACATAGAAGACAAATAAATTAATAAAGGTACACATTATTCTTTATTCTATCTAACAAGATAATAATAGTCAACAGTAGGCTATAATGCTATAGACAAATTAATTCAATTCAAATTTCAATATATATAATCCAAATTTTAATAAATACATAACACATAAATATTTACTTATAAATAATAAGTATAACAAAAAATCCTAAGTGATTAAGTCCCTAAAATTTTTTTTTTTAAAAAAAATATATATATATATATATATATATATATTGGGCGGGTTGGCGGGTTGGGTTGGGTTGAGAAATTTCCAACCCGCCACCCGACCCGCTACTTAGCGGGTTGAGAATTTTTCAACCCAACCCAACCCGCCAACCCAATCCAAATGTGCGGGTTGGTTTGGGTTGGGCGGGTTGGGTGGGTTTTTGCTCACCCCTATCAGTTACATCATTCTCAAGAAACCCATTCTCCAAACTCAAAACCCACGTTCGATAAATAGGATAAGTAGGTGTGTTCAACAACCATGAGTCTACACACTGAACATGAAAACTACATCTGCACTTCGGTAACAACTAGACCAGGTATTGAAGCGATAAGTCATAGTAAACTATATGATACAAAAAAGAAGGAAGCATTGAAATTTACTAGGATTAAAGTGATAAGTCACAGCAAAATAACATTAAACTAACCTATCTGAAATTTACAAGATCAAAAGGGAAAAGGAGCTCACTTGCGGCAACAATCAACGGAGACGGCAACGGTGGTTGGCGAGAGCATGTGGCAATAGTAGTCGGCGGGTAGCAGGCTTGCGAGAGCAGAAAATGAGAGGTTGAGCTGAGGTGAGTTAAAGGATGGAGAGTTCAAGAAAAGGAACGAGGGAGTGGAGTGTAGAATACTTCAATTTTAATTTAAAAAAATAGTTTTTTTATAAAGAAAATTTAATGTATTTTTAATAGGATAATTTGAACACTTTTTTTAATTTCTTTCTTTTTTTCTCATTTTTTTCTCTTCTCACACTCTATAAAACATGCTATAGATTTTTTGTATATTATTTTAATATTTAATATAACTTAATTTAAATCATTTCAATTATTAAATTACTAATATAAACATGCATAAATATTATATATATACACATTAAACTTAAGGGTATTTAAGTAATATTAATTGGAACTAGGATTTTGCAAGAAAAGAGTATGGATTGAGATTGAACAAGAGCCTCTCGTTCTAGCATAAGCAATCTGATTCCATTTGATTCAAGGACCAAGTGCATGTTGTAACAACACTTGCTTTACTTTCTTTTGTGCACAAATCTCAATTAAGCTCTATCAATTCTTTATTAAGCTTTACCCTTTTCAGTTTTCACCTTAGGTTAAGTAATCTTAAACCATTCTTACCTTAATTGAATCCAAATTTCCCTTTTAATTTCTTACTCAAGTTCATAAATTAAGGTCGTTATGGCTTTATTAAAGATAAATATAGAAAAATAGTTGTTAAAGTCTATATTTACAAACTTTGTCTAAAGAGTAAATAGTCGATTGGTAAAGGGTAATTGGTTGACTGCTTAATTTCTATCCTAAGTTGGAAAACTGAACTAGTGACTAATCAATCAATTGATTGGTCTCTATCCAAAATTTAATTTCAAACAGAGGGTTAGCGGTCGACCATTGAGTTGATAACGGTCAACTGCTAGCTTCAAAACATGTTTGTTTTCACATTTTTCTGTTTTCTTGAATGTTTACCTCTAATAGTACTGCAGGCGGGCTTGGGTATGCAAAAAATAGGCACTTAAAAAAAAGAGCTTAAACGGGTTGGCCCACAAACCATGCTTTTCTAGTTTTCGTTACTCCATATCACATGGCAATATCTAGGTCCAAGTTCATCCATTTCCAGCGGCCTAACATAATTACCTAAATCATGACTTCGTGATTGAAGGCCGAAGGGTTGAAGACGAATTTAAAATCATTATCTTCAATCTTCATCCATCATCGTTCATCTTCATCAGTCTAACAGTCTCTCTATCTCCTGATCTCCATTAATCCATCTCAATCTCAGTCCTCTCACTCTGATCTGATCTCTCATCTCTGGCCTCCTGCTCTCAGCTTCTCGCATTACATCACTTCATGTCTCACTCTTTCGGCCTTTCCCTGCTCGGCTCATCTCTAATCTCCCCATATCTCCTCTCCACGATACTTGGTCATGTTGTTGTCGTCGTCGAATCTCCTAGTCTTGGCCTTGTTACCTTGTATTGTTGCCTCAATCTCCCCTTGTCCTCGTAAGTCACACCATCATTCGTCGAATTATCTTATCTACCTCTGTTTCTCATTTAATGGCGTATAGATTTTTCAAGTACTATAGGTTGTAACTAGTGTGAGTTATTGATTTTTTTTTTAAAAAAAAGCCTGGCCTATGGGCTGGCCCGTCTAGCTCATAGCCCAAGCACAAGCTGGCCTGTCTAGCCTGTGGGCTAAGCACGGGAAAGCCTATACATCAAAATTTAGGCCCGTGCTTAACCTGTTTTTTCCCTGGCTTGTTATAAGGCCGACCCATTTTGACAAACCTTTTGACTTGTTAATACAATGTTTTATGTGAATTGTACTTACAATACTATGTACACACATAAGATTACACATTAGAATGCACAATTTAAATGGAAATCATATATCTTAGTTGCAGTAAGGTTGCATATTCAAGCTTTAGTTATCTTTAAGGTAGCATAAAAGAACTAAACCACACCCATCCCATGTAGTCTTTCTCCATAATCACACATTTCTATAACCTAGGCTTTAAGGTACGAGAATTTAAAGAGGAGGGGAAAAATATTGTCACTTTACCTCAAATCATTTCTTTCCGGTGTAGAGGAAGGTTGCCAAAGCTTATGGGTTGTTGGAAAAGTGTAGGGAATGTGGGAAATGTAATGGTTGTGGTGAAGAGAGATGAGAAGATAAGTGTATGGTGTATGTGTGTGGGTGGTGTGAGGAATAATAGAGGGGAAAGAGGGGCTAAAGCAATTAAATCATATAGACAAATTTCATAAATGCCACTGGGTTACAAGGATAAAGGATTTTATTAAGGGTAGGAGTGGAAATCTTACCAGTGCACACTAACATAAACACAACATTTGTCATAAAAAATTTTCATAAAGTCTCAAAGCACAAGGTTATCACAGTTATACAAAGATAACTGAAATTTCAAATTTAAAAATTTACCCAAAATTTTGATTTATTTCAAATTGGCCTTTTACATTTATAGGTTCTCATAAAATTTCACACAACATGTACATATTCAACATATGAATCTAACAAAATATTACAGTCTAGCCCCTTAAAGGAATTCGGTTCCCAAATTTTAGTAACATAACTAAGACTAAAAAAGGTAGGCATATTTAGAATGCATCTCCTCCTCCACTTTCCACATAGCTTCTTCATGAGAGTGGTTATATCACAACACCTTGACCATAGGTAACTGCATCGAGTGGAGTTTCCTCATTTCGTTATCTAAAATGGATACCAAAACCTCTTTATAGGAGAGAGTCTCATCAAGTTGAACCTCGTTATAGGATTAAAAGTACATTTTTACCTTTTTTAATTTTGCAATTTTGAAAAAACCTTAGTGTTATTTATTTATTTATTTTTGGTTTCCCACAAGTATTTTTTATTAAAGGCAATTCTATTCAAAATTGTCATACTCTAAACTGGGCATGTAAATGATACAATATATGAGATTGACTTCATTCCTATAATCCTAATCTAGCAATTACATCTTTCACATGCATCCACAAAGCAACAATTTATCAAGCAACTAATCACCACATAACATGTAATTAACAACAATTTCAAAAAAATGGGGAATTTTCATTAGTATAATGTAGAGTTTAATACAACTATCTATGATGTTTATCAACATTCTATGATACAAAATGACTAGAATAATATCTAGAATATTCATAAATAGGACATCCAAAAGCATAAGAGGGCAAATTCATGATTATCATAAAGAAGGAACACATAGAGATAGTTCATGACTATCATTACAAACCACATGTCACGATTTCCACTTGCCAATTCATGACTATCATAACAAACCATGTGTCAATTGCCCATGACCCTAGCCTTATCCCTCGTTATCTCTCCAATAATTATATCTACCCTTATTGTCTCCATAACCCACACATCACAATGCCCTTTTTCTTTTCATATTCACAATCAAAATCACAAGGCATATATATTCCAAGAAAAAAAGCAAACAAAGAATGTAGTCTAGCAGCAACAATAGCCACAATTTTCTATACAACATGTTAGCAATGACTAAGATAATGTATCATTTTCACAATTTTACTCATATACCATCATAGCGATCCACATGTAAGTGTATAAATAAAAAATAGCTCATATATATATATATATATATATATATCTCATTTGGTCTCATTCACAACCCTCTTCCAATGATATCCCCTATGCTAATTAAAAGGAAATTCACATATTAGTTACATCACATTTTAACTTGCTTAACATCAAATTTTGCAGTACAACAAGAGCCACTTCCTCTATATATATCAAACAATCAAGTTTCTCAAATTTATAAAAAAGTAAGTTTATTCACTCACATTGATTCCGAGCTATAAATTTTCTACCTTTTTGGAGTAATAAACTCAATGGATATGTGTCCAAAAGGGTCCTATGATGAAATGACATGAAAAAGAGGTGAGGAAGGTGGAATTTGGGGAGAGGATCAGACTTGGGGTGCTAAGTGTGGTGCCATACTTGGTGCCTCTCGGGCTGCTTGACGCCAAGGGCCCACCACTAGAACAATTTCTTCTTTTTTATTTGTTTCACTCCCAAACTTTGCCCAATCAATGAACACATTAAATGCATCAATTGGGTTTTATTAATGCTTCAACTATCTTAAGAATCAATTTAAATACTCTCAAACATCAAAATCAAACCATACAGCTTCAATTTCATCATTTTATCCCAAAATCCCCAATTTCATATAATTAGTAATTAGGGTTCCAAAGAGTTTTGCATTGGTTTTATCACTAACCACTAATTCCAAGCATAAACAACTTAGATAAATCACAAGAGATCATTAAGGAACCAATCACACTCAGTCCACATGGTTTTGCTCAAGAAATTTGCATTTCTATAGTCTAGGGTTTGGAGGTGCGAAAATCTCAAAAAGGAAAAGGAAATATTATTAATCTACCTTAAATCTTCACTTTTTGGTGGGGGCAAAGGTCGCCAGAGCTCAAGGGTTTGCTAAAGGTGAGCTTAGATGGTTGAAGATGGAGGATCTGTATTTAGAATAGGAGAAGACAATTGAGAAGTGAAGAGAAATGATTAAATGTGACAAAATGGCTAAGTGTTGGTTTTTTTTTGTTAGGAGGGGCGAGGGAGGCTTATATATATTAATGAAAGGCAAAATAATAATTCCAACCATAGTTTACATATGCACCATACTAGCCACAAATTTTCAAAGCCATCAAGCACATAACAACACAATTCAATTCTTTTTTTTTTTATATTTATGCACAAGTTTCTCATTTTTTTAGTTTAGTCCCTCTCTTAACACATATTACACATACCCACATAAAAATTACATTTTCCACACAAATAAAATATACGGGTATTACAAAGATACTATTGGACGCTAGTACTATTAAACAAGTCGACCCGTCACGAGCCAAAAAAATAAACGATTTGCATGCTTTTTTAAAAGACTAAGCTTGCTCGTTTAGCCTGCAGGCCACTTTTTTTAATATTAAAATAATATAATTTTAAACTTTTTAAGTAAAAATTTAATACTTTTTTATTAAAATAGTATTTGTACATGTAAAATATTAATTCTTTAATATTTTTAAATAACCAATAACTTTAATTTTTCATATTTTCTTTCTAAATTAACTATATTATATTTAGATTTGAAAATTTTATATTTATTTTTAAAAAATTAAAAAATTTTTTACTTCCAGATTTACTATATTAATTAAATATAAGGTTTATAAAATATAAAAATGTGATAAAGTGAGATTATTTATAATAAATAATATATTTTTCTAAAAACAAATTTAAAAAAAAAGTGTCTAGCCCTTTTGGTACGCGGACTTAAACGAGCTAAGACCATTCAACCCAAGATTATCCATTTATGGGCGGTCTTTGTCTGACTCGAGGGCCACAAACTTTTTTTTTTAGTACTATCAGACGCTAAATGTGGATATATCTCTTAGGAATGATTAAAAAATTTTTGTTCATTACCTTGTAGGAAACTAATCTTTTTCGTTAAACTCGATGTTTACTTGATGAGTATTTCTATTTTATGTAGATTGACGAATAAAGAAATATAATTTATTAATTGCAAAAGATAGAAACAATAGGGTAAAATTTTATCCCATAAAATAGAATTATTTATTTATTTCAATAAAATGTCTACTTTTGATTTAGAAAATATAAAGCCATAAGGTTTAAACTCGATGTTTACTTGATGAGTATTTTTATTTTATGTAGATTGACGAATAAAGAAATATAATTTATTAATTGCAAAAGATAGAAACAATAGGGTAAAATTTTATCCCATAAAATAGAATTATTTATTTATTTCAATAAAATGTCTACTTTTGATTTAGAAAATATAAAGCCATAAGGTTATCCACCTTTTGTCCTTTTGACTTAAAAAACTTGTGTGTTTATTTTAGAATTTATGTTAAATAATTATTTTAATAATTTGCTGATAGTTATTTTTTTGATTAAAATACTAGATGATTAAATTTTTTTATTAAAATAATAATAGATAAAAAAGTTCATCAAATTTTTTTGATAAAAAATTCATTTAAATAAAAAACTACTAAAATATTTTAAAGAATAGTTTTTATAAAAAAAATATACGTGTAATTTACGCTCGTTATTAATTTTTAAAATTTTTAATTAGAATATAATGGTTTTACTAAAGAATGTATTATTAATATATTTAAGAGCATTTGATTTTTTAATTAATGTTTTAAGATCACTAATTAACAACATCTTATAAACAAATATTAAGTATTGAAGATTTATTTGCAATTAGTATAAAAAATTATTGAGTAACTGAAGGATGAATTCAAATCTGCTCATTAATGGATAAGATATTAGTTTCTGTGATTTACTTACACCTTATCTAATTTCCCATATCCAACTTCAATTATTTTCTGTTTATAGCAAAATTCCCAATTTCACAACTTAATCCCATCTTATTCGGCGTCAAATCAGAGGGCGTATCCGTCATTTCAAAACCAAACATCATTAATTTGTGCGATCTCAAAAATATTTGAGATCGCACACGCGTGACGCGCCTCCAAATCCAAAAGCATAAAATGAAATGAGGTTTTGAGATCGCACACGCGCGACGCGCCCACCGAGGTCTGCACAAAGCGTGCGCTTCGGTGATCGCGTGGATGCGCTGACGATTGAGCTGCTTTTGTAGTTTTGGCCATAACGATGGGCTATAACTATTCTCATCGTCGATTTGAATCATTTGATCCAAGAATAAAGAGTAACGGACAAGATCTATTAACCGTAAACACCGTAGCTGCTGCACCGCAGGAAAGTTGAGTACAACGGAGTGTGAGCAGTCATCAGCTGATATCACTCTCATTCTCTACTTTTAAAGGGTGACAGGGCGTTGACACATTCCTCCTAGCTCCCAAGCGTTTCATATTTCGTCTACAATTCTGCTTCTTGGCTCCTAGGGTTCTATCAGCTCTCATTCACTGTTTCTGGTGAGGATTTTTCTTTTTCTCCCCTCTTGCTTTGGCTCTTCGCAGCAGAACTTCATGATCACTGTGGCAGTTAGTTTTTATTTTTAATGTATTTTCCTGCAAACTGGAAGTTTTTTATGGGCTTTGTGAGGATCGGTTCGTGATGTTGAAATGCTGCTAAGTTTTTCTTATCTTTTCTGGGTTCTGGAGGTTGCTTTGGGTAATGCATGCGTTTTTTCAGCTTGATCTTCTTTGTTGTACTGTTTACAAGAAGAGAGGTATCTGGGTTGTTCTCCAACTACATTTTGTTATAGCGAGGGAAGCCCCTTTGCACGAAACGTCACGCTTGTTTTCATTTACTATTTGCTTGGTGACGGTGTTCTCCCCAACACCCCCCCCCCCCCCCGGGGCTTCATTTTGGTTTACTTGGTTCCTTTTTTTCCTCTTCCCCATTTCGCCCCCGGAGAATGTAAGCTTTGCTTGGTGCAAAGTGCAGTGCTGCTTTATTATGGCTCTTACTGTGGGTTATATATTCTGTTGGCAAGTTTTTTTCCCCCCCCCCTTTCCGGCCAGAAGCGTCTAAAACTTATTTTACGACAGTAGGTTCTACGATATTTGGGTATAACTTGTTCCAGGTTAGCATGTGTGTTTGACGAGTAGGTTTATTACTAGAAACTAACCTACGTAGATGATTTGCTTTATTTCTCTAGTTCCTGTGTTCGATCTGGCTGCTATTTGATTTTCTCATAATCTTGCTCTGTTTCTTTAGGCCATTAATGAAAGGTTTCCCCATTGTTTATGGACATATAAGTGTTTATATTCAAAATGTGCTGGGCGTCTTTTGGTCTTTTTAAATATTTCTTTATTTTTTGTTTTTTCAATTTTGTTACCTTTACTTCGTTTCCTTATTGGAATATGGTGACGATCTTGTGTGAAATTTCCATTGTTTTCAGGACATGGATTCGTTTGAGCCAGATGGAAATGGGTCGGGGGACAATTTGCCACCGCCGCCTTCCATTATCCCGCCCAATGTTGAATCAGTGAAAGTAGAACAAGAACTTCCTCCTGAGCCGGTCAAGAAAAAAGTTTCCCGGCTTCCAATGGCCAGACGAGGTGTGGGATCGAAAGGAAGTAAAATACCTCTTTTTACTAACCACTTCAAAGTCAATGTTAGTAACAATGATGGCCATTTCTTCCACTACAGTGTATGTTCTTCATATTTCTCTTGCTGTACTATTTTATCCCTTCTCAGGTTTGATTAGACACTCAGGCTTGAGAGTTTCACTTTATTATCTGAGCAGGTATCTGTTTCTTATGAAGATGGACGCCCTGTAGAAGGCAAGGGTGTAGGAAGAAAAATAATTGATAGGGTGCAGGAGACTTATGACTCTGAGTTAGCTGGGAAGAACTTTGCCTACGACGGGGAGAAGAGTTTATTTACTGTTGGCCCTCTTCCTCGAAACAAGCTTGAATTCACTGTTGTTCTGGAGGATATCACATCAAACCGGTTGGAATACCTGGATTATTGTTGACTATATGCATTGATATCATGCCATTGTTTAGTCAGGTAACTTTTTTCTTTTCTTTGTAGAAATAATGGCAATTCAAGCCCTAATGGTCATGGGAGTCCTAATGAGAGTGACAGGAAGAGGATGCGACGCCCATATCGTTCCAAAACATTTAAAGTGGAGATTAGTTATGCCGCTAAGATTCCTATGCAGGCCATTTCCAATGCATTGCGCGGACAAGAATCTGAAAATTTTCAGGAAGCTATTAGAGTTTTTGATATTATATTAAGGCAACATGCTGCCAAGCAGTAAGTAAACCATGCCCATCGTGGCGGTTTATTTGTGCATTATGATGCCACAAATTAATGGTGTGCTGTCTGCTGCAGAGGGTGTTTACTTGTTCGCCAGTCTTTCTTCCACAATGATCCAAGGAATTTTGCTGATGTGGGAGGTGGGGTTCTAGGCTGCAGAGGTTTCCATTCAAGTTTCAGAACTACACAAAGTGGCTTGTCGCTCAACATGGGTACTTTTTACTCTATCTTCTCTTAACAGTATTTTTTTTTTTAAATTTGCTTACTCAACTTCCCTTTATTCTGTTAAGATGTATCAACAACGATGATCATACAACCTGGTCCTGTGGTGGATTTTTTGATTGCTAACCAAAATGTGCGAGATCCATATTCAGTTGATTGGGCAAAGGTAACCAAAATTTTATAAATATTTCCCCTTGTTGCACTTGTTTGGTCTTTTAATACAGTTATCAGTTCCTTCAATCATTTCCTTAAACAGGCAAAAAGGATGCTTAAAAATCTGAAGATTAAGACTAGCCCTTCCAATCAAGAGTACAAGATAACTGGGCTCAGTGAACTCCCATGCAGGGAGCAGACGTAATTTTATTTTCTTTGTGCTGCATTTAGTTGTAGAGTGGCATCTTGCATTATTAGTTGAGATTTTATTGGAGGCATGGATTTTGTAGGTTTTCCCTGAAGACCAAAGGTGGAAAGGATGGTGATGATATCGCAGAGGAAGTTGTTACTGTTTATGATTATTTTGTTAATAATCGTAAGATAAACCTCCGTTATTCTGCTGATCTTCCATGTATTAATGTTGGGAAACCAAAACGTCCCACATACTTCCCTCTGGAGGTGAATTGAGTGTTTCTTCTGTACTAGTAAAAAGCTGTCAGTCAAAATAAAAATCTATATCTAGTATTGACTATGTTTGTTGTTTGTTTTCTAAGCTTTGCAATTTGGTATCCTTGCAACGATATACAAAATCACTATCCACACTTCAAAGAGCTTCACTGGTGGAGAAGTCTCGGCAGAAGCCACAAGAGAGGATGAGGGTTTTGTCTGATGTAAGTCTGGTTGCTAAATTGAGTAAAATAATTCTTATTCATAATTATGGATTGAAGGCTCTTGTGTTATTGTTGTAGACACTGAAAAGCAGCAAGTATGATTCTGAACCTATGCTTCGAAATTGTGGAATTTCAATAAGCACTGGCTTTAGCCAAGTCGAGGGTCGTGTTTTGCAAGCTCCAAGGGTATTTAACTATTTATAACCTTGGTATTATGGAGTTGCTTGTTCTTTCTATTTTGTATTTTCTTTCTTCTCGTTTAAAAGCCTAACATCTCTACTGCAATGACTTAGTCCCCCCTTTTAGTATTGTTGTGCTAATGGTATCAGCTTAATGTGTGTAGTTTACCTATCAATTTCTTTAGCCAGTTTCAGTTTTCCCTTAGGACATTCTTGTTGTGGTGACTAAGAATCAATGAGGATTGCACATGTGGGCTTAAGCTTAACTCCCTTTGATAAGAAGTCGTCTTCAACTGCAGAGAATAAGGATGCTCATTTTTTACTAACAGATCCACATTTTACCGTTGTTTGTGGTCATTTTGTCCAACATCACTAATTTTTACTGAATTGATTCCATAAGTCAGTAAATCAGTTCTCACTTTTTTACTTCCTTTTCCCTGTCTGAAGTTTTTGTTGTATACCAAATGTCTGGTACAAATTAATTACTTATAAAACTAGGTATGCCGTAATCTTTTTTTCCAAACCTTTTGATTTTAAAACAATTTAATCGTTAATTTATAACACCATATCTGTTATCCTTCTGTATAATGGTTCTAAAGTGTTTATTATTGTATCTCATACAGCTGAGATTTGGCAATGGGGAGGACTTCAATCCAAGGAATGGGAGATGGAATTTAAATAATAAGGTACTTATGCATTTCCTATCTTATCAAAATTTGTATATGGTCTTTCTGATATCAACAAATAAATAGGAGGGAATCTTGATATGGAAATTCTGACAGTATAAGTTATTCTGCAGAAAATAGTGCAGCCAACAAAGATAGAACAATGGGCTGTGGTGAACTTTTCTGCACGCTGTGATATACGAGGGCTTGTGCGGGATTTGATTAAATGTGCTGGAATGAAAGGAATTGTGAGTTCCATTGTTGCTTACTGCATATTAACTGAAAAGCATAAAAGAGCTGCTGACCTCAAATTCTAGATTATTGATTTTGGCAGCCCATAGAAGATCCATTTGATGTGTTTGAAGAAAATCCTCAGTTCAGGCGCGCTCCACCAATGGTTAGAGTGGAGAAGATGTTCGAAGAGATCCAGTCCAAGCTTCCTGGGCCCCCTAAGTTCCTTCTTTGTCTGCTTCCTGAGCGAAAAAACTCTGATCTTTATGGTTGGTGATGTAATGTCATTGGAATGGTTTTCATATTCATTTGTCTAGTGCCTAATTTAGTGACTTGGAAATCCAAGGTCCATGGAAACGGAAAAATCTTGCTGAGTTTGGAGTTGTTACTCAATGCATAGCTCCTACAAGGGTCAATGACCAATATCTCACCAATGTTTTGATGAAGATCAATGCCAAGGTATGTTGTTCTTTGGATAGATTTCCTGTTACAATTTTTTCATTACAATTTGAAAACATTAATTTTCTTCCCTTTGAATTCTTTTATTCTCTTGTAGCTTGGTGGGCTGAATTCGATGTTGACTGTTGAACATGCTCCCTCAATTCCTGTTGTTTCCAAAGCTCCCACCATCATTCTTGGCATGGATGTCTCACATGGCTCGCCAGGGCAGTCTGATATTCCTTCAATTGCTGCGGTAAATAATAATTGGTCTTGGGTGTTACCTTCTAAGATATTACATTGCACAATGCAATATATATGTATATTGGAGTATTAAGTTTAGGGTAATTCTTTTTGCCCAGTGTTTCCCCTCAGGCTTAATACTAAATTTGCAGGTTGTCAGCTCCAGACAGTGGCCTCTGATATCAAAGTATAGGGCATGTGTCCGTACACAGTCTCCTAAAGTTGAGATGATAGATAATCTGTTCAAGCCAGTGTCTGAGAAGGAGGATGATGGCATATTCAGGTCTATATTTCTTTCATTGAAATTTGATTGCTAAATTACAACTCCTCTCTTTAGTTAGTGGTATAAGATAATTTACCACCACCCTCGTAACTCAAGTAGTATGAAATTGGAGTAGTTAGGGGCCAGGGTTCAAGCCCCCTTGAAAATAAAAAAGAAGATATTCTTCACATTTTTTTTAGTGAGGATTTCTTGCTTTACTGCAATAATAAATGCTTGATGCAGTCTAATGGCAACTGTAAATATTTTAAGACTTTGTTTTTGTGGTTGTCCTGTCCATGTGTGCAAATAGTCTGTCTAGCTTATAGATTTTCTCAAATGCAGGGAACTTCTGATTGACTTCTATTTAAGTTCTGGGAAAAGAAAACCACAAAATATAATAATATTCAGGTATGTTTTCTTTCAAAGCACATATTCTAATATAATCTAGTTTCCTTTTACTTTTTTTTATTTTTTATATAAGATGAAACTATACCTGTTTGCTTTGAGATGAAATATGGTATCTGTTTCTGTTATAACAATGATGTGAAATATGAAAGAATGGAATGGTATATCTTAATGAAAAATGAAAAGAACTTGGAAATGGAAATGTAACTTTTATAATGTCAAGAGAAACATCCCAAAGGATAGGCATCTTTATTTCTTCTCTTTATGTCTTCAGTGGAGTTTAGCTTTATCTCCCTATTATTGCCATAACCTATGCTTATTTTATGCTTCATGTGGTTCATTCAATATATAATTAATTGATTTTGTTATTTCATACATGTAGAAAATTTGTGATCTACACGAAGTGCTAAACTTTTATTTATGTTGGGAATTATTATATATATATATATATATATATATATATATGCTACCTACCCATCATAGGATGGGTAGAAAAGTGGGACTTGGTGGGGGATATTAAGATGTATTGAAATGCTGGGCTCTTTACTTATCTTTCAGTGTTTTTTTAATCTAAAATGAAGCTGTTGTTCCTTGTTATCATCTAGATGGCTGAAAATTTTTTTCCTTCCAGTTGTCATCCTGTTAAAAACAGTTAATGGTATCATCCATATGGTGGTTTGTCATTTGGGTGTTTTACCAGTTCTGATAAAATTTATTATGCAACTCTCTTAAAAAGTAAAATGCTAAATCTCGAGTATGTTGAATATAATTGGCATTCAACACCGAATGAAAACAAGTTCTCTTTCTACCACTTCTACATAATCCACTAATCTTAATCATTCCATATCTTGGGGGTCAAAACTTGAGGGGTTATAATGCTGTAATTGATTGGTACTTGAAATTAAATGGAAGACTGATTCAAAAATAGTTTATGAAATATTCTCAACTTGAGGGGTTATAATGCTGTAATTGATTGGTACTTGAAATTAAATGGAAGACTTGATTCAAAAATAGTTTATGTAATATTGTTATGAAATATTCTCAACTTATTTTGCCAATTTAATTGTAATGTTTGCTGTAGTGTCAGTTTTACTATCTGAACTAAATATTCATTTTATATTATACCTCATCATTATGTATTACTAAACTTTTAAGACTTCTATAGCAACCTGACTTATTTGCTTTTGAGTAATTGATATAGGCATTTCAACACTTCTTGCATGATTTGAAGCATTCTACTAGTCCTTTAAAGGCGATTCCTAATCATTTCTATCTGAGTACTTAGCATGGTCTTCTTTTTTCCCCAACAGGGATGGTGTATCTGAGTCACAGTTCAATCAAGTATTGAACATTGAACTCGATCAAATTATTGAGGTTCTTGCACTGAGCTATTCTTTTTGAATCTAGAATAATTTTAATCTTGCTAATCTTGATTTTGAATTTGTTAGGCCTGTAAATTTCTTGATGACCAGTGGTCCCCCAAATTTGTGGTAATTGTTGCTCAGAAAAACCACCACACAAAATTTTTCCAGCCTTCCTCTCCAGACAATGTTCCCCCTGGTAAGTAATGTCATATCATTTCCGAGAAGATTTTATCATTTTATTGTCCATGATCATTACAATGTCCAACCATCATTTCACTCTTGGCTTGTGTGTTTCCTCAGGAACTGTTATTGATAATAAAATTTGTCATCCGCGGAATTATGACTTCTATTTATGTGCACATGCTGGAATGATAGTAAGTATTCACCCTGTTTTTTTTTTCTAACTCTTTTCTTATTCCCATTTTTTGTAATTTTTCATTTTTTTTTGTTTTTGCAATTGTGAGTATGTTGGGTTGGTGCTTGTGATTATATTGTAGGTTTACGTTACTTCTGAATCTCTGGCAAAACCATGACTTTATACTCGCCACTTTATCCCTGGTTGAATCTATCAGTACTAGTGTCTTGAAAATAGTAAATATTGAAGCAATTTATGTTCTGATAATACATGCGGAGGGTTAAAGTACAAGTCTAGCCCAGGTGTAAAAACTTACAATAATGTGACTTTTTTTTTCAAAACCTGCTTCACAGGGAACTAGTAGACCTACACATTACCATGTTCTGTTAGACGAGATTGGTTTCTCGGCTGATGATCTGCAGGAACTTGTGCATTCTCTGTCATACGTGTAAGTTTTGATTACATACTGATATGATGATTTAGTTCATGCTCTAAGCTAGAATATCAGTTACTGTCCACCACACTAATTATTGTACCTATTAAATGACAGATATCAGCGGAGCACCACTGCTATTTCTGTTGGTAAGTTCTTTCACCGATGCTATACTCCATATGCTTTCATCAGTTTGGTCATTTTGATCAATCAGTCCCAACTAATTGGATGGAAAGAAATCTCATCTGAGCAATATGATTATTTTACATAAATCCAAACCAAATATAATTGGTTTGGATTGGATCAGATGGTCTTTTTTTCTTTTAAGTGTGCGACAAATTTTAAAATTGATCACTAATTTTTTCAAATCTTGGTAATAAAAATGGAAAAGTTGTCCTTTTTTACTGTAGTGTTATATTAAAAAAAAATTAAATATATACTATCTGTAAAATATAAAAGGTATAATATATTTAATATATTAATATCTTGTGTAATCAGTTGGTTGGTTTGGATTGGATGACTACTATGACCATCCAACAATTGATCTAATTATATTGGCTTTGCCAAAATATTATACACTCTTATCTGACTAAGTTTTGATCTATATCGGTCATATTACATTGGACTGATCCAGTTAGAATTGGATCTAATTGGATTTGAATAGCTCTAATTGAAACTTGTTACCTATTTGATAAAACAGTTACCTGAGTATTTTTCTTTCTTGAAACCTCAGTTGCTCCAATATGCTATGCACACTTAGCTGCAACACAAATGGGGCAATTCATGAAATTCGATGACAAGTCTGAGACTTCTTCAAGCCACGGTGGGGTGTCTTCTGCTGGGTCGGTTCCGGTCCCTCAGCTGCCCAAATTGCAGGAAAGCGTTTCCAGCTCAATGTTCTTTTGTTGAGGACATTTAGCTGCCTCTCTCAAGACATGCTGTACATGAAACTAGGATCAAGACACTCGTTGGACACAGTTGAATTATGTATATCAACCATGTTAGCCATAGGGTGGTAGTGGTCTTACATCTCGAGGCATTTTGCGTTTTGTACCTTGTCTGCATTTTGGATTTGCCTATGGCGTCTCCTGTCAAAATGCTACTAAACTCGTGCTGAATTTCTCTTGCTTAATATGCGATTTATGGTTTTATTTTGATGGTTCAATCTGTTTGTAATGTTTAATTTTCTCAAAATGGTAGCGTCAATAATTATAGGTAAAATAATCCACCTATGATGGGTTGATCAGTCTACTAAGAAATAAACATGTAGACAAATTGTAGGTGGTTTTTACAGGATTTTGGAACGGGGAAACGTTGTGCTAAAACAGCGAGAATAAAGTCGATTACACGAGTCGCCATCTTTGCTTTTGTTAAATTGACAATCTGTTATTATAATGAATTTAAGGGACTCATTTGGATCATTCCTTCCGATTGTAATATGGAGCCTTGTTTATAAAACACTAAAATTGTTTTTTTTTTAAAGTAACCATATGCAATATAAATAGAACTTTAAATACAAATCATTTCATTTTATTCTTTGGTTGAAACGATTTATAAGGGAATCGAAGAAATTATGAATAGGTAATCACAATAACAATACTTACAAATGAAAAATACACAAATATATTACATGTGATAACACATAAAAATTTTAACATAGTAATTTTTGCTCCATTTTATTACCTAGAAAAACCAAATCCAACCATTTACAAATTTTTTTTTTGGGGTCTTTAGTTGATGATGAAAATAACATTTTTAAGGAAAAAAAAATGCAAGGCTCAGTAATATATTTTCTTTTAAAAAAATTTCACTTTATTTCCACTCAAATACTTACCAAAAGAAATTATATCTAAGTAGGTTTTCTTTGTTTTTATATTTTATTTAAAAAAATTGAGCTCTTCTTTTTTAGTATTTTTAAAGATAACTAATATATAATAATCACTTTCATATATTTTCAAAAGGTGGAAGAAGTTCACATTTAAGTGATTTTAAAAAATATCATTGAGCTAATTGCTTAAGTGATATAGAATTATGGGATAGGGATCAGGGTTTGAGTTCGCTTCTCACGACAACAAAAATTTAAAATATTTAACAAAAAATTCCATATGTTACATGATTAATTTCAAGTTTAAAATAATTTTTTTTATTTATAAAATAGTGATACTAATGTAAGATGAGGATATAGTGGTAAGATGATTTCACATCCTCAAGAATGAGAAGTCATTCTATTAGATAGGCTTGAAAATCCTGATTCTCTTATTTTTAAAAAATGTAAATTTATAAGGGAATAAGATTCCATCTAATTAATCATCCATTTTAGTCATTCCCTTTTCCATTCATTTTTTCTACCCGTCAATTCCACCAACAACATAACACAAATTGAAAGACCATGCAATTCTTACTTACAGATGGCAAATTGGGAAGTGAACGAAATGTTGAAAACCTGAAAATGTGGAATTAGAGGTGTGAATTAGGGTTCGCTCAATGCCCTGTTAAGCCCTAATTTATTTAGGAATGGAGAAGCTTTATTTAAAAATGAGTTGCATTTTTTTTGTCTAACTTAATCCAATCAAGGCTTAGGACTAGCCTTGAGGACTAAGTCCTTTTTTCTTTTCATTATTTTTGATTAAGCATAACACATGAATTAACTTATGTTTATCTTAATATATTCAACCTAATCATATCAAACATATATTTGGCTTCAAAACTTCAACTATAAACAATTTAAGTATTCAAATCAACCATAAGCAAAACAAATCATATATATATATATATATATATATAACTTTTCTTGAAAACCAATATATGAAATACTTAAAATAACAAGATTTAGCCAAGCAGTAGTCCAACATTAAAATTTTATACATCTTACAAAGATAAAACTAAGATAAATTATTAAAATAATTCAAACATAAAAGAAAAAAATGTATTATAATAATAATTAAAGAAATATAAGATATGAAAAAAGTCTTAAGTAAAAACTCTCTCTCTTTCATGACTATTCATAGTCGTTGGATGTCTGTGGACTTCCATCCAATAGTTGTGGGAGAGTATTGGAGAGGATTCTCTCTCCTCTTCTTAAAAATAAATATCGCATTTAGTTATAAATATATTTTTTAAGCATTCAATATTTTTTAAGAGGTTAGAGTGAAGCCTTAAATATCCAAGGCCCAACAACTAGATATTGGAGATGAGCCTTTCATTCCATCTTGATTTGCAACCCTCTTCTTCAACCCTAAACACTAATGAACTTCAAAGGATTTTTTTTCTCTCATATCTTTCATTAAATGCTTGGTTTCCTCTCATCTCTCTCTCTCTCTCTCTCTCTTCATTTGGAGTTCTATATTACAATTTTTTTTAAAAAACAAGAACGGGAGAAAAAACCTATCACTGAACAGTATTTTAATAAATTTACTAAAATAACTTAAGTTATATAATAATAATAATAATAACAATAATAATAATAATAATAATAAGAAGCCTTGGGCATGGTATAGTAATTTAAATATGCTGAGGAATAGAGATAAATATTGAATATTATAAAATTTACAACAGTTGGCGCACAGCTTGTGGATCTGATAGCACACCATAAAAAAAAGCTAAGGATCCAATGAATTATTAGGATGGCTGTTTTGAAGAGTGCTGAAGCCCGTTAGTTGCACAGACATGACAATTTCTCTCCAACTTGAGGAATTCCTATGGAAGCTATAGCTTCTCTTCTCCCTCATGGAGTAAGAGTTTTCCTCTCTACCTGTTAGAGCCTCCCTCTGAGTTTCAATCTCAGTAATAGAAATGGAAATCGAGCAAAGCAACAACTATGAAGCAAATCAACAAGAAGACCTAATGATGCCAGAACTTCAAGAAAATCATTTCGCATCTATAGCTGCCAAAAATGCTCTTTTGGGCAGAATCATAACCGAGAAGAGTCTCAGCAAGAAGGTGGTGGAAGAAATGATTCGGAAAGGTTGGGGTGACCCTGAAGGTCTTACAATAGTGGACTTCTCACCCAATACCGACTTATTCAACTTCGCAAACCATGAAACGCCTAGCAAGATACTTGAAGACTCCCCCTGGAATATTCTAGGCAGTGTCATAGTGCTCAAGCAATGGAATCCAGAAGTGGCAATGCAGGAGATAGAATACACCGACACGCCTTTTTGGGTCCAAATACACGGTATGCCATTGGAATTCTTCTCAAAACAAAATGCAATCCAAGTGGGAAGCAAAATAGGAGAAGTCAAGGAAGTTGAAGATCCTTTTGATGGAACAACAATCAATAGAGGGTTCTTAAGAGTAAGGGTCTCAGTCAACATAAAAAACCCATTGGTTGCAGGATTTTGGCTCCGAAGAAATTCTCTACCCAAAACATGGATCCAAATACGCTATGAGAAATTAATGGACTACTGCTTCAATTGTGGAAGATTAGGCCACGACCAGAGATCATGCAAGCAAAGCAAAGTCATGGACATCTGCAATCCTAGCAAGCCGATGTACGGTCCCTGGTTTAGAGTACCGGCGATGAAGAACTTAGTTGTTCAACCAAAGAAAGTGGCGGTCTAAGGCGGAGAGAAGACAAAGGAAAGAGAGGAGACACCAAAAAGCAGTGCTGAACATGTTGCAGATTTTAAAGACGAAAATGGTAAAAAAAACCGAGTCCGGTGCCCCTGCGTTTCTGTACTAGAAAAGCAGGGTACTTTTCTTTCAGCAACGGTTAAAACCGTTGCTAAATTTTTAGCAACGGTTATAACCGTTGCTGAAATTTCAAAACCGTTGCTAAAATTAAAGTGTCGCAAAACATAAACACCCATTGCTAAAATTAGCCACATTTATATTTTAGCAACGAATTATTTTTACTTTAGCAACGGTTAAAACCGTTGCTAAAGAAAAAAAGGGGGATGCCACTCGCATAATAACCACGCCTTGGAGAATGAAGCAAAAGCCTTAGAAAACTTATATGAGATTAGAAATGAGCAGCAGAAAATACAGGGGCAAAAGGAGCTTTTTTACTCAGAGGGAGTACAAGGGAATCATACAAAATCCTTAAAGTCAACCCTTGAGCAATGTGAAAAGCCCAAAACTGACAGCTGTATAGGAGAAGAGGGATCAAGGCAGGAAAACGGAAAAGAACCATCTAAAGGAAAGGCCCACAAACAGCAGATGGTCCAATTACCTTACAAGCTTAATTGCACAAAGTGACCCAATTAGGCCCAAAGGAGCAACCACATGTTCAAAAGCTCCTACATCATAATCGTGAGTAGGCCGACAAGCAAGATTTAATGAGCCCATTCATTAATCAAAGTTCAGAAAAAGAGAGGAGACTAGAAATATGGAAGCCCAGACCACCAAGAAAAGAAAAAGCTTCTCCCGAATATTTTGTAGAGTTCCAGAAGATGAGCAGGATGATGGCCCAAAAATTATGAATACTGTAGCTGAATTCATGTTGGCCGAAGAAGTCAACCGAAGACTCAGGCTGAAGAGAATGAGAACAGAAACAAACAGTGCTATAACAGAGTTGGAAGATGCTGCTGTAGAAGATAATAACGAAGGAATGGATATGCATTCAAATCAGTTCATCACTAGCAACAAGAAAATAAAGATATCAGAGATTGACATCAACACAGGAATCCACTTCACTGACATGGCTGAGGAGGTGGGCCTAATCAAGCCCCACAAATCGCCATGATTTCTATATGTTGGAACTGTCGAGGAATTGGGGCTGCCTTGACTGTTAAGGAGCTTAAGGACCTCTTCAACAAATTTAAGCCCCAAATAGTGTTCCTAAGCGGGACCAAGGCGAAGAACAGTAAGATGACGAATCTAATGAAGCGTCTTAATTTTGATAATCTGTATGTTTTTGATAGCATACGAAAATCAGGTGGTTTAAGTTTATTTTGGAAAAATACTGTTAACGTGGATGTGATCTTTGGTGACAACAATGTAATCCACACATATATTACTATTATGAATACAAATATGAGCTTTCATTATTCCTTTGTATATGGAAATCCTGACAAACAACAAAGAAAATTCTTTTCGGAGAAACTTAGAAGACTACATCCCTACAATCACAAGCCCTGGATTTGTACTAGGGACTTCAATGAACTAAATACTCCAAGAATCAAATACAGAACTTCCAAGACTTTCTTTCTAGCAAAAATATGGAAAAGTTACCCCAAAAAGGATGCAGATTCACTTGGTGCAATAATAGAACAGTTGGCACGGTACAAGAAAAACTTGACAGGTGTGTAGCCAATTGGGAATGGAGGAAAATATTTCGTAATGCAAAAGTTACAGCCTTTGCTCCTATCTCTTCAGATCATAGCCCTCTTATTGTCGAAGCCTCCCCTTCAATCTATTAGAAGAGGAGAAGTTTCAAATTAGAACCATACTGGGTGGAGCATGAAGAATTCAAGTCAATTATAAATCAAAGTTGGAATCGGGGGGGGGGGGGGGGGGAACGAGTATTATATGCAAGCTGAATTCAGTGAAAACGAACCTGGAATCCTGGAGTAGACAAACATTCAAAAAAGCCGACCTCAAAATCAGAAAGCTCAAGAACAACCTTGAGAAACTCCATATAATACCTGCTATATTTTTAAGTTATAAGTATTCAAGAATTACGATAAATTTATTTTGGAGAAAATAAATTTTTTATCTGTTTAATTTTTGTATACTTGTTTGTGCATATTGTTGAAAATATAGATTTCTATTGTATAAACTGTGGGATATAATAGATGTTATGATATAAAATTTATCCCTTGGATGAAATATGGCTTGAGCATAAGAGAGATCTGAAACAAACTGGGAGAAAAATAATGTTTTATATGAGAAAATCCCTTTAGGGACTAAATTGAAAGGGATAAAATTGAAAAGAAACTTAAAGATTTAAGAGAAAGGATAATTTTTCCTTTAGTTTCTAATAGTAACGACTAATGCAGCCGCCTCGTGATCGCACATTAAACTGAATTATTAGAAATGTCATTTTCATAAATAGTACATTAAATATTTTATTAGCGTATAGTATCAAATAGTACCATTGACTTTTCCTATAAATAGGCCCTTCCATTTTACTTCTAAACTCATACCTTCAGTTTCTCTTCTCTCTTCTCCTCAAAACTTCTCTTGCTCCGACGTTAGGGCTCTGAGATTCTAGGTCTTTCTTCCTTAGCCTAGATCCAAGATAAGGATACTATGCCCTTTCTATGTCTTTCAGAATTTAGAAGTTATTTTCTTAAGTATGCTCCGTGGTTGTGGCTTTGGCTGATCTTCCACATCAGAAAAACTGTCCTTAGCTACCTATATGTTATTTTGATTCTCTGAATACCGAAATAGAATGTAAACTGTGAAGAATACATGTCTAGGAAAGTTCTGGCTAAGGAAAGACCTGGTTCTTAAGTGTGTCCATTGCGACCTTCTACTCTTTCCTAGAAACTTACTTGGTGTACTCTTTTACAGATTGTATTCTCTATTTTTGGTATAAATAGTAACTGTACATATGAACAGTAACTATACGTATGAACAGTAACTATACGTATAAATAGTACCATACATATGAATAGTATCAGTATATATGAATAGTATCCATATGTATAAATAGTGATCATACGTATAAATAGTGATCATACGTATGAATAATATTTTGGTACAAAAGCAACCTTGACTTTCTATATCTGATCTTCATGAAAATCTCCGTAGCGGAACCTGAAATCTAGCTACGTACTCTTCTTTGTAGCAACTCAGAATAGTGACTTGGATACGGAATCTATGTGAGTGGATGACCTTGCTAACCGACTTTATTTACTTTTATTCCAAGTACAATAAAAATTCCATCTCAGATCGCAATTAGATTTTATATTTAATGATGATTGCTAGATAATGAAATTTATTGTTGATTAAAGATTATATTGATGAGAATTATGATTTGAGTATATAATACACATGGAATGGTTGAGGGCTTGACCTAAGATACCAATGCATGAAATTATACACATGGAATGGTTGAGGGCTTTATTCCCTAAGATACCAATGCATGTAATGATTGGGAATATAAATACAATGGAAATTGAATTCCTGAACATAAAATACAGAGGTATAGAAACTCTGACTATGAAAATAACTTCTCTTATTATGATTATGATTCTGGTATTTGTACTTGTGACATATTTATTATTGCACAGTCATTTAGTCACTGAGTTTTGATGAATTCACACTCTCTATGAACATTTTTTTAGATACAGTGGATGAGAACAAAGGAAATCCGCAGGAGGAATAGTATTCCATAAGGATACTTTCCACCTTGTCTGGAGGGCTTATGAAGCCAAAAGCTTAGGAATGCTCTGTAATCTCTATAGGTCACCTAGGCTTCGAAAAATTGTATCATACTGTATGATATTTGGCTTGTGTTTACTGTTTCACTATGTTGAACTTTTTATATGTATATATGCAAAAATATCTTTCTTGGAAAGTTTTGTTATATATATTAGTACTGATCAGAGATTTTATAGGATACCATAGAAGTATACCCTTGAGTTTATAGAGTTACTCACATGCCCTAAATTGGGATGTAACAGTTTTGGTATCATAGCTCAGTTTTTAGGTCCCCTATAGATTACAGAGCAAAGTGTTCTTTGTGGGCCCTTCCTCATTGTTGTGAGCTGCGGCATGACCATGAGATTAGGTTCCATAAAAGACTTTATAGAGTATAGTGTCTTTTGTTTTTATAACTTATTCCTTGGTGGGTTAATATGAGATAATCTTGTTTGATCTGAGAAGTATTTGTTCTCTGTGTAGACTTTTGACTTTACGATGTCAGAAGGATCCTCAAATCATAACGAGCATGTAGGCTCAGGGAGGACTTTAATTCCACCAGTTAATACGCAGGACGACCCTTCTGACCATGTAGATAGTTCACATGCTCCAAATATTGAAGGTCCAAATGGCGGCCAGGCGGAGTGAGCTGGAGTCACCCAACAGATTGACGCCGCTGTTGTCATGCAGATGTTTAGCCTGGTGAACGATCGATTAGATCGTATAGAGGAAAAGTAGGGAGAACGAGGAAAACCTGTTGATACACCAAAGGTTCCTCTTGCTATTGAGACCAAACAGGCTAGAGAAGGCACAGTTAAGGATGTGAAAATGTCTGAGTTCCTAAAAATGATGCCACCCATTTTCACCAGCGAAGATCTTAATGAGGACTCGCAACGATTTCTGGATGATTACGAGGCAATTTGTGATGCTTTGGGGTGTTTTGATGTATGAAGAGTAGAGATTGTCTCCTTTCAACTAAAAGGGAGAGCCGGTAAATGGTGGAAGGCCTGGAAGAATGGGAGAACCTAAAGTGCACCACTAATCACATGGGCAGAATTCCCGAAAATGATTATCAATGAATTCCTTCCAAAGAGTGCTCGATCCTCTAGAGTAAGATATTTTTTGTATTTGAAACAGGGATCCATGTCGGTAGATGAATACAATGCCCAATTTATTAAGTTGGCAGAATATGCTCCGTAACTGGTGCCTACCAAAGAGGCTAAAGTAGAGAAGTTTGTGGAAGGTCTTCTCGATTCTCTTTATTCACAGATGGGTCCGAATATGGTTAATTATAACTCTTATTCTGCCACTGTCGATACTGCACGTAGAATGGAAAAGAGGTGGAATAAGAAGGAAGAATTTAAAAATAAAAAAGAGGTCTAGAGACGGGAGGTATTTTAACCAAGGAGGGAACTCAGGAACCTCGAAACCTTTCACCATTTCACAGCATGTTCCGATTGCATCATCTAAACCCACATTCTCCACGGCTAGTGCAGTTAAGCCCCGCTCAAAATATAGAAGTGGTCACAGTTCTTCAAGCAAGGGTGGTTCTCAAGCAGGTAGAGGGAAACCTCAATGTCCTGATTGTGGAAAATTCCATTTTGGAGAATGCCTCAAGAAAATGGGAACATTAAGTTGTTTTCATTGTGGACAAGAAGGCCATTTCAGGAGGGATTACCCTTGACTTGATTCTGGACCTGGTCAGTCATTCGTTCTTCCATTTCACACTCAACCTGGAGTTACTCCAGTCGCTCGTACACCGACCACTTCTACTGGAGGAAGCTTTGGGAGAGGATCTGGCAGAGGCCAAGGAGGTTGTGGGTAGCAAGCAGCCGGTAGAGGAACTGCCAAAGTATATGCCTTGACTCAACAAGATGCCCAGGTAACCAATGTTATTATTACAGGTACTTTATTAGTTGGCGCTTTAGCTGCACATGTATTATTTGACCCTGGTTCTACACATTCATATGTGTCACCTCTGTTTGCCAAGAGGTTTGAGTCTGAGCCAGTTATACTGGACGAACCATTTCTGGTAGCTACACCGATGGGGGAAGCCTTAGTAGTTAGATATAGAAAGTCAGGGTTGCTTTTGTACCAAAATACTATTCATACGTATGATCACTATTCATACATACGATTAGTATTCATACGTACAGTTACTATTCATACCAAAAATAGAGAATACAATCTATAAAAGAGTACACCAGGTAAGTTCCCAAGAAAGAGTGGAGGGTCGCAATGGACATACTTAAAAACCAGGTCTTTCCTTAATCAGAACTTTTCTAGACATATATTCTTCACAGTTTACATTCTATTTCGGTATTCAGAGAATCAAAATAACATATAGATAGCTAGGGATAGTTTTTCTGATGTGGAAGATCAGCCAAAGCCGCAACCACAGACTATACTTAAGAAAATAACTTCTAAAATCTGAAAGACATAGAAAAGGGCATAGTATCCTTACTTTGGATCTAGGCTAAGGAAGAAAGACCTAGAATCTCAGAGCCTTAACGTCGGAGCAAGAGAAGTTTTGAGGAGAGAAGAGAAGAGAAACTGAAAATATGAGTTTAAAAGTGAAATGGAAAGGCCTATTTGTGGGAAATGTCAAGGGTACTATTTGATACTATGCGTTAATAAAATATTTAATTTACTATTTATGAAAATGACATTTCTAATAATTCAGTTTAATGTGAAATCACGAGTCAGCTGTGTTAATCGTTACTATTGGAAACTAAAGGGAAAATTATCCTTTCTCTTAAACCTTTAGGTTTCTTTTCACTTTTGTCCCTTTCAATTTAGTCCCTAAAGGGATTTTCTCGTATAAAACATTATGTTTCTCCCAGTTTCTTTTAGATCTCTCTTATGCTCGAACCATATTTCATCTAAGGGATAAATTCTATATCAAAACATCTATTATATCCCACAGTTTATACAATAAAAATCTGTATTTTCAACAATATGCACAAACAAATATATAAAAATTAAACAGATAAGAAATTTATTTTTTTCAAAATAAATTTATCGTAATTCTTGAATACTTATAACTTAAAAATATAGCGGGTATTACATTATACCCCTTTAAAAGAATTCGGTCCCCCGAATTCGAAAACTTACCTCATGATTCAAATAGGTATGGATATTTCGTCCACATCTTATCCTCTGTTTCGCACGTGACCTCTTTGTGAGAATGATTTCTCCACAAAACTTTGACAATGAGAATCTCCTTGGTGCGAAGTTTCTTGACTTGCCTATCGAGGATGGCTACTGGCACCTCTTCATAGATAAGAGTCTCATTAAACTGTACGTCTTGTGGCTGGATGACGTGAGAGGGGTCAGGAAGATACTTACGTAGCATCGGTACATGAAATACTGGGTGTACTCTCTCGAGGTGCGAAGGTAAGGCTAGGCGGTATGCCACGTTACCCACTCTCTCCACAATCTCATAGGGACCAATATATCTTAGACTGAGTTTCCCTTTCTTTTCGAATCGCATTACTCCTTTTATCGGTGAGATTCGTAAGAAAACCATATCACCAACAGAAAACTCTAGGTCACGTCATCGGTTGTCTGCATAGGACTTTTGCCTATTCTGAGCAGCTAATAATCTTTCCCTGATCTGCTTAATTTTTTTCACGGCCTCTTGTATCATCTCAGGTCCTACCATTTTTGGTTCACTTAGTTCAAACCAACCAATAGGAGATCGACATCGCCTCCCATATAATGCCTCAAAAGGAGCCATTTTAATGCTAGCTTGATAACTATTGTTATAAGCAAATTCAATAAGTGACAAGTGGTCTTCCCATCTTCCACCAAAATCCATCACACATGCTCTCAGCATATCCTCTAAGGTCTGAATAGTCTTCTCAGACTGACCATCAGTCTGAGGGTGAAAAGCTGTGCTCAAGTCTACTCTAGTACCTAAAGCTTTCTAAAAAATTCTCTAGAATCGGGAAGTGAACTGGGGTCCTCGATCTGATATGATGGACACTAGTACGCCATGGAGCTTTACTATCTCCTTTACGTATAGTTGACTAAATTTTGCTACACTGTAGGTGGTATGGACAGGAAGAAAATGTGTTGACTTAGTAAATCGATCCACAATGACCCATATAGAGTCGTACCCATTCATAGATCGGGGCAAACCCACCACAAAGTCCATAGTAATTCGTTCCCATTTTCACTCGGGAATCTCAAGCCTCTGCATCAACCCAGGTGGTCTCTGATATTCAGATTTGACCTGCTGACATGTCAAGCATTGAGCGACAAAGTCAGTCACATCTCGCTTCATGCCTTCCCACCAATAGACTTGTTTCAAGTCCTGGTACATCTTGTTAGCACCAGGATGAACAACAGATGGTGCTCCGTGAGCTTCTTGTAAAATCTCCCGCTTCAAGGGTTTGATGTTCGAAATACACAACCTCCCGTTAAACCATAATACATCTTCTTCGTCTACTGAGAAACCCTATACTAAACCTCCCTTTGCCTTCTCTCTAGTTTTAACCATTTCAGCGTCATTCTCCAATGTTGCCTTCACCCTTTCTACAAAGGAGGATTTAGCCATCAAGTGAGCCAAGAAAGCACCTGACTTAGTAATCTCAAAGAATATCCCACTAATCTCTAGCTCATGTAATTCTTGAATCAAGAACCTCCTTGCTGTGGTAATATGAGCTAGACTCCCCATCGACTTCCGACTAAGGGCATCTACTACCACATTTGCCTTCCCTAGATGGTAGAGAATGGTACAGTCGTAATCCTTTAGGAGTTTCATCCATCTCCGTTGCCTTAGATTGAGATCTTTCTATTCGAATATATATTTAAGGTTTTTGTGATCTGTGAAAATCTCACATGTTTCCCCATATAAGTAATGCCTCCAGATCTTTAAAGCAAACACTACAGCTGCCATCTCTAGATCATGAGTGGGGTAGTTGAGTTCATGCTTTTTAAGTTGTCGAAAACCATAAGCAATGACCCTACCGTATTGCATTAACACGCATCATAATCCTACCTTCGAGGCATCACAATATACAGTGTAACCCCCCGATCCCGATGGTAGAACTAGAACTGGTGCCGAAGTTAGATATTCCTTCAACATAGAGAAACTTTGCTCACAAGCATCATCCCAAACATACTTAGCATTCTTCCTAGTCAACTTAGTCAGTGGAAGAGCTAACTTAGAGAAATTCTTGACAAACCGACGGTAATACCCCGCTAAACCAAGGAAACTCTGAACTTCAGATACAATTTTTGGTCTAGGCCACTGCTTCACTACTTTGATCTTACTTGGATCTATATGAATACCCTCTTGGGATATTACATGCCCCAAAAATGTTACTTGACTCATCTAGAATTCACATTTTGAGAACTTAGTATATAATTGATGTACCCTTAAAGTCTGCAGCACATTTCTCAAATGTTCTGCATGATCCTCAAGACTTTTAGAATAAACTAAAATGTCATCAATGAAGAAGATCACAAATCTATCAAGGAAAGGTTTGAACACTCAGTTCATAAGATCCATAAATGCTGCTAGCGTATTAGTCAATCCAAATGACATTACACGAAATTCATAATGCCCATATCGTGTTCGAAAGGCAGTCTTGGGTATGTCTTCCTCTCTAATCCTTAGTTGATGGTATCTAGATCTCAAATCTATCTTTGAGAAGCATTGAGCCCCCTGAAGTTGGTCAACAAGTCATCAATTCTTGGTAAGGGATATTTATTCTTTACCGTGACTTTGTTTAATTGACGGTAATCTGTGCACAATCTTAAAGAGCTATCTTTTTTCCTCACAAAGAGTACTGGGGCACCCTAAGGTGAGAAACTTGGGTAGATAAACCCCTTATCAACAGGTCTTGTAATTGCTCTTTAAGCTCTATCAACTCAGCGAGTGCCATACGGTAAGGAGGAATTGAAATTGGTCTAGTGCCCGGAACCAATTCAATATTAAATTCAATATCCCTCTCTAGTGGTAAACAAGGTAAATTTTCTGGAAATACATCTAAAAATTCACTAACTACTGGTATTTGTTCAAGACTTCATTCCTCCATGTCTGTATCTTTGACAAAGGCCAGAAATCCATGACAACCTTTTTGTAACATACGTCGAGCAGTTAACATAGATATTATGTTACAGGGCACCTTACTTTGGTCTCCCTGAAATATAAAATTATGTCCACCCGGTATACTAAAAGAAATGGTCTTGTCATGACAATTCAATGTAGCATGGCATGAGGATAACCAGTCCATGCCTAAGATCACATCAAAGTCTGTCATACCAAGAAGCATGAGATTTACCTTCGTCTCTATGTCCTTAATAGTTACCTTACAAGAACGATATCCAGATCTAACTACTAGGGCTTCCCCTATCGGTGTAGCTACCAAAAATGGTTCATCGAGTATAACTGGCTCAGACTCGAACCTCTTGGCAAACAGAGGTGACTCATACGAATGTGTAGAACCAGGGTCAAATAATACATGTGCAGCTAAAAAGCCAACTAATAAAGTACCTGTAATAATAGCATTGGATGCCTGGGCATCTTGTCGAGTCAAGGCATATACTCTGGCAGTTCCTCTACCGGCTGCTTGCTGCCCATGATCTCCTTGGCCTCTGCCAGATCCTCTCCCAAAGCTTCCTCCAGTAGAAGTGGTCGGTGTACGTGTGATTAGAGTAACTCCAGGTTGGGTGTGAGATGGAAAAACGGATGCCTGACTAGGTCAAGAAGTAAGTTGAGGGCAATCCCTCCTGAAGTGGCCTTCTTGTCCATAATGAAAACAACTTAATGTTCCCATTTTCTTGAGGTATTCTCCAAAATGGAATTTTCCACAATCAGGACATTGAGGTTTCCCTCTACCTGCTTGAGAACCATCCTTGCTTGAAGAACTGTAACCACTTCTATATTCTGAGCGGGGCTTAACTGCACTAGCCGTGGAGAATGTGGGTTTAGATGATGTAATCGAAACATGCTGTGAAATGGTGAGAGGTTTCGAGGTTCCTGAGTTCCCTCCTTGGTTAAAAAACCTCCCGTCTCTAGTCCTCTTTTTATTTTTAAATTCTTCCTTCTTATTTTGCCTCTTTTCCATTCTACGTGCAGTATCGACAGCGGCAGAATAAGAGTTATAATTAACCATATTCGGACCCACCTGTGAATAAAGAGAATCGCAAAGACCTTCCATAAATTTCTCCACTTTAGCCTCTTTAGTAGGCACCAGTTACGGAGCGTATTTTGCCAACTTAATAAATTGGGCATTGTATTCATCTACCGACATGGATCCCTGTTTCAAATACAAAAAATCTCTTACTCTAGAGGATCAAACACTCTTTGGAAGGAATTCATTGATAATCATTTTCTGGAATTCCGCCCATGTGATTAGTGGTGCACTTTGGGTTCTCCCATTCTTTCAGGCTTTCCACCATTTACCGGCTCTCCCTTTTAGTTGAAAGGAGACAATCTCTACTCTTCGTGCATCAAACATCACAAAGCATCACAAATTGCCTCGCAATCATCCAGAAATCATTGCGGGTCCTCATTAGGATCTTCGCCTGTGAAAATGGGTGGCATCATTTTTAGGAACTCAGACATTTTTATGTCCTTAACTGTGCCTTCTCTAGCCTGTTTGGTCTCATTAGCAAGAAAAACCTTTGGTGTTTCAACAGGTTTTACTCATTCTCCCTGCTTTTCCTCTATACGATCTAATCGATCTTTCACCAGGCTGAACATCTGCATGACAACAATGACGTCAATCTGTTGGGTGACTCCAGCTCCCTCCGCCTGGTCGCCATTTAGACTTTCACTATTTGGAGCATGTGAACTATCTACATGGTCAGAGGGGTTGTCCTACGTATTAACTGGTGGAATTAAAGTCCACCTTGAGCCTACATGCTCGTTATGATTTGAGGATCCTTCTGACATCGTAGAGTCAAAAGTCTACACAGAGAACAAATACTTCTCAGATCAAACAAGATTATCTCATATTAACCCACCAAGGAATAAGTTATAAAAACAAAAGACACTATACTCTATAAAGTCTTTTATGGAATCTAATCTCATGGTCATGCCACGGCTCACGACAATGGGGAAGGGCCCACAAAGAACACTTTGCTCTGTAATCTATAGGGGATCTAAAAACTGACCTCTGATACCAAAACTGTCACATCTCAATTTAGGGCATGCGTGTAACTCTATAAACTCAAGGGTATACCTCTATCGTATCCTATAAAATCTCTGATCAGTACTAATATATATAACAAACCTTTCCAAGAAAGATATTTTTGCATATATACATATAAAAAGTTCAGCATAGTTAAACAGTAAACACAAGCCAAATATCATACAGTATGATATAATTTTCCCAAGCCTAGGTGACCTATAGAGATTACAGAGCATTCCTAAGCTTTTGGATTCATAAGCCCTGCAGACAATGTGAAAAGTATCCTCATGGAATACTATTCCTCCTGCGGATTTCCTGTGTTCTCATCCACTGTATCTAAAAAATATTCATAGAGAGTGTGAGTTCATCAAAACTCAGTGACTAAATGACTGTGCAATAATAAATATGTCACAAGTACAAATACCAGAATCATAATCACAATAAGAACAATTATTTTAATATCAGGGTTTCTATACCTCTGTATTTTATGTTCAGGAATTCAATTTATATTCCCAATCATTACATGCATTGGTATTTTGGGGAATAAAGCCCTCAACCATTCCATGTGTATAATTTCATGCATTGGTATCTTGGGTCAAACCCTCAACCATTCTATGTGTATTATATACTCAAATCATAATTCTCATCAATATAATCTTAAATCAACAATAAATTTCATTATCTTAGCAATCATCATTAAATATAGAATCTAATTGCGATATGAGATAGGATTTATATTGTACTTGGAATAAAAGTAAATAAAGTTGGTTAGCAAGGTCATCCACTCACATAGATTTTGTATCTAAGTCACTTTTCCGAGTTGCTATAGAGAAGAGTACGTAGCCGGATTTCAGGTTCCACTACGGAGATTTTCATGAAGATCAGATATAGAAAGTCAGAGTTGCTTTTGTACCAAAATATTATTCATACGTATGATCACTATTCATACGTACAGATACTTTCATATGTATGGAACTATTTATATGTACGGTTACTATTCATACATACGGTTACTGTTCATACGTATAGTTACTATTCATACCAGAAATAATGAATACAATCTATAAAAGAGTACACCAGGTAAGTTTTCAGGAAATAGTGGAGGGTCGTAATGGACACACTTAAAAACCAAGTCTTTCCTTAGTCAGAACTTTTCTAGACATGTATTCTTCACAGTTTACATTCTATTTCGGTATTCAGAGAATCAAAATAACATATAGGTAGCTAAGGACAGTTTTTTTGATGTGGAAGATCCGTCAAAGCCGCAACCACAGAGCATACTTAAGAAAATAACTTCTAAAATCTGAAAGACATAGAAAAGGGCATCATATCCTTACCTTGGATCTAGGCTAAGGAAGAAAGACCTAGAATCTTAGAGCCCTAACGTAGGAGCAAGAGAAGTTTTGAGTAGAGGAGAGAAGAGAAACTGAAGGTGTGAGTTTAGAAGTGAAATGGAATGGCCTATTTATAGGAAAAGTCAATGGTACTATTTGACACTATGCGCTAATAAAATATTCAATTTACTATTTATGAAAATGACATTTCTAATAATTCAATTTACTGTACGATTACGAGGCGGCTGCGTTAGTCGTTACTATTGGAAACTAAAGGAAAAATTATCCTTTCTCTTAAATCTTTAAGTTTCTTTTCAATTTTGTCCCTTTTAATTTAGTCCCTAAAGAGATTTTCTCATATAAAACATTATTTTTCTCCCAATTTCTTTTAGATCTCTCTTATGCTCAAGCCATATTTCATCCAAGGGATAAATTCTATATCATAACATCTATTATATCCCACAGTTTATACAATATAAATCTGTATTTTCAATAATATGTACAAACAAGTATACAAAATTAAACAGATAGAAAATTTATTTTCTCCAAAATAAATTTATTGTAATTCTTGAATACTTATAACTTAAAAATGACACTCCATAAGCATCCACCTACAAAAGAAAATGTGGAGAAGAGACTTAAGCTGAAAAATGATGTGAAAGATTTATGCAAGCAAGAGGAGAAATATTGGGGTGCAAGAGCAAAAGTAAACTGGCTCAGACGAGGAGACAGAAACTCTAAATTTTTTCATGCCTCAACAATTCAAAGAAGACAGACTAATACTATTCATAGAATTAAGGATAAAAATGGAAGGTGGATGGAGAATAATGAAGAGATTTTATCAGCCTTTACTAACTCTTTTGAAGATCTGTTCAGTGAGTGTGATGGTGGAGAAGAAGATTATACACTTCAATACATCCCCAGCCTCATCACCTCACGAGACAATTCCACCTTTCTCCAGGAAATACAAGAGACAGAGGTTAAGAAAGCTGTTTTCTCTCTCGGGGCAACGAAGGCCCAGGACCAGATGGTTTAAGTGGGATCTTTTTTTAACAAGCTTAGGAAACTGTAGCTCAAGATGTTACAAATATGGTGAGAGATTTCTTCAAAGAAGGTAAACTCCCTGAAAAAATTAATGAAACTCATATCACTCTTGTCCCTAAAATACCTAACCCAGAGGAAATTGGTCATTATAGACCAATAAGCTGTTGTAGTTTTTTAATGAAAATCATTACAAGGATCATGGCTTTGAGAATGAAACCTTTGATGAACAAAATCATTGCCACAAACCAAAGTGCATTTGTTGAAGGTTGTCAAATTCAAGACAACCTCATTATAGTGCATGAAGCCTTCCACACACTCAAGAAAAAAAGGAAAAATCTAGAGAGCTATATGGCAATAAAGCTGGATATGAGCAAAGCTTTTGACAGAGTTGGATGGCCTTTTTTGAAGAAAACTCTACTCAAGTTTGGATTTGACACTAAATGGGTTGATTTGGTCCTCAAAACACTAAGCACGATCTCCTACAAGCTAAAAATCAATGGTACCTTAAGTGAAGAAATTATCCCCCATGGAGGAGTAAGACCCTGGATTCGTTAAGTCCCTATCTCTTCATAATTGTTGCTGAGGCTTTATCATCTCTACTCACAAATGGATTAACTAGCAAAACAATCTTAGGTATTTCCCTTTCCAAACACTCCCCTAGTTTCAACCACCTTTTCTTTGCAGATGATTCTATGCTCTTTACCAAGGCAAATACCCAAGATGCTTATATATGGAATCATCAATGTACTAAATGCCTACACTAAAGCTTTTGGGTAGCAGATAAATCTACATAAATCGGGGATCATTTTTAGTAAAAATTGTTCGCAACAGAGCAAACATGAGATATCCAGAATTCTTGGGATCAAGGAATGGGATAAACCAGGGAAATACCTGGGTTTAACTGCTGATTGGTGCCGCTCTAAACAACAAATGTTGAAGGAGATAAGTGATAGGGCCATTGCCAAGACTAAGGGGTGGAAAGAAAAATTCTTTAGTGTTACTGGGAAGGAAATACTAATCAAAGCTGTCTTACAAGCTATACCGGCCTACTCTATGTCTATCTTCAAATATCCTAAATCCCTCTGTAAAAAAATTTCATCACATCTAGCTAGATTCTGGTGGGCAAATTCCAATAAGGAAAATGGAATTCATTGGATAAACTGGAACAATCTAACTTACAGCAAAAGCAGAGGAGGGATGGGCTTCAAAGACTTCAACGTAATGAACCAAGCTCTTTTAGCTAAGCAGGCCTGGAGACTTGTTAACAACGCAGATTCTCTTTGGGCAAAAATCCTAAAAGGAAAATATTTTGCAAAAGAAAGCTTGTGGAATGCCAAAAAGAAGCTAGGTTGTTCATGGGCTTGGGAGAGTATTCTAGAAGGCAGGGACTTACTCCTAAATCATGGCCAGTGGCAAATCGGGGATGGGAAAAGTGCAAGAATCTACAAAGATAAATGGATTGACAAGATAACCACTTTAAACAACCATACTGACTTGGACGACGAAATGACTGTCAATAACCTCCTAAAGCAGCAACAAAGATCATGGAACATCCATAAAATCCTACACACCTTTCCTAAGAACATTGCTGCAAAAATAATTGCATTGCCCCTGCTCCCTAAAGGTGAATCAGACAAACTTATTTGGCCATACACAAAGAATGGTCAATATGAAGTAAAATCTGGATATCATTTGGAGAGAGACAGGACAATGAATGAGGACTTCAACAAATGCTCAACATCTCATACAGTAGATAACAATCTATGGAAACAGATTTGGAACGCCAAAGTAAGTCCCAAAATTAAAACATTCATATGGAAAGCATGTAAAAATGCCATCCTAACAAGGTCCAATTTGCATAGGAAAAAACTCACTGATTGCCCCCGATGCCCTGTATGTGATGCTGACATTGAGGATGTTAAACACCTCCTTCTCCTTTGCCCTTGGACGAGGCCGGTATGGTTCGGCTCTCCTCTACAATGGAATCCAGAAAATTACACAATCACTAGATTTGATTTATGGCTTCAACATAAACTAAATCTTCTCTCATCCAACACAGAATATCAGGAACAAAATATAGCTCTACTTTTTACCTTATGTTGGACCACATGGAAAGGAAGAAACTCCAAGCTATTTGAAAGCCACGAACCACATCCTGAGTTTGCTCTGTCAACAGCTATCAGATTCGCTCATGAAAATTTCTCTGATCCCAACCTGAGAACGCCTCCTGATTGCCGGAACCACTCAAACTCTTCAGCAACCTGCAGAACCACCTGGCTTCCTCCCCCTGAAGGATTAATCAAAGCCAACGTAGATGCTTCCTTTGATGAATCCAGAAGCCTCTGCTCAATCGGAGTATTATTGAGAGACGATATAGGTACTGTCCTCTCTAGTTCAGTAAGAATCCTACCTGCAATCTCACCTCTACATGCTGAAGCTCTCACATTGAAAGAAGCACACATCCTCGCCTCCAATCTGAACACTAAGAGCATAATCTTCGAGTCAGACAACCAGGACCTCATAGCTACTTGCAAAAATAAAGAAAAACGTTGGCAAATCCACCCGATAATTCAAGAAATTGAAGCTCTGAGGCAGAACTTTGATACTGCAGTTTATTGGTGGTGTAAAAGGGAAGTGAATAGTGCAGCAGATGAAGTGGCCAAGCTATGCAGAAATTTCAGTCTTCCCAACAACTTGACCCATCTACCTCCACGATTGCTTCACCAAAAATTAATCGCTGACAGGGACTCACTAGCGAAATTCCTTTAACTCTTCTTCATCTACCAAGTTGGGTGTGGTGCCTAACCTTCATTCGGCTTCATGAAGCTTTCAGCGTCTTAGACATGGCTTTGTCAATCTTTTCTTTAGTTTGGTATCTGCTGGTCTTTTGGGCCTTTGTTTGCCCATGTATTATGTCCACTAGTTAATTCTAGTTGCCCAAAAAAAAAAGAAGAATTCCTATGGGGACTGAGGGGCTCACATTTGAGGATCTTTTCCCTACAATATGGGGATTGCACTCTTCGTTACTACTCTCAAAACAGATTTTAACTAGTTTGTATTTAGGTGGATTTATATTTCAAAAAATAAGTTTGTTTAAAAATAGACTTAAATTCTAAAGGTTGGCCCACTTTTATTAAAAAAATTTAATTTTTTATATAATTATATTATATTATTTAATATATAAATAATTTTATTTTATCATTTTTTATATTTTATAACATTATATTTAATAATTATAATAAATTTTGATATAAAAATTTTTATAATTTTTTAAAAATAAATATAATATTTTTAAATTTAATATATAATATAATTAACTTAAAAAGATATATGAAAAATTAAAGTTATTAATTATTTAAAAATATTAAAGAAGTAATTTTATATGTATAAATTATATTTCAATATAAAATTATTGATTTCTTTATTAAAATAATTTTAATATTATATTATTTAACTATAAAATATTAGAAAAAAAAAGCTTGGCTCACATGCTAGCACAGACGAGCATAAACATTAGATTTTAAGCCTGTTAAAAAATGGACTAACCCGATCTGATGCGTTTTGATAGTGCTACTCCTCGTTTTGTGGAGTTCTTGTTCTAAAAGAGTCAGGTGTCCCTACTTTTCTTGATAGAAAAGTAGGGTGCTTTTCATATTTTGTCATGATTTTAACCGTGACTAATATATTTAGCTACTGTTAAAACTATGACTAAATATAAAATCGTGACTAATTTTTTTTTTTGAACAATTTTTGCCTTTCACCACGTTTTATTTTTAGCTATGGTTTCATTTGTTAGCCACGGAGAAAAGTGCCCTACTTTTCTATCAAGAAAAGCCGAGACACCCAACTTCTCTCATATGGTATTTTAGTAAATTTAGTCTCATTCTCAAAGGGTATTTTAGTAAATTTACTACCCTCATTGTTTAGCTATATGTATGCTAGTCATACATGTCCATAAAAGTAATTTAATAATTGAAATTAATTTATATAAAATATTAAAATAATAAGTAAAGAACCCCTAAACCTCAGGTCTCCTAAAGCTCTCGCCTCTCAGCTTAGCCTCGTTCCGAGTCTGCGATCGTCGTTCCCGTTCGTGCTCAACTGCTCTCAGTTCAGCCTCAGTCTCATTGCGAGTCTGCGGTCACCGTTCCCGTTGTGCTTGACTACTCTTAGCTCAGCCTCTCACCCTCTCGCCAACGTACGCTGTTGCCATCTCCTCTCGCCCACATCCGTCGTCTGCCGTTGCTGTTGCCGTTGCCTAATTGTTACTTGCTCAGGTTAGGTGACCCCTAATTCCTAAAGCTCACTGACATACAGAACATGTTCCCGGTCCCTATTGAATGGTACAAGTTGTGGATTTTTCTTGTGCTTATCGTCTTTTAGTTATTAACCATAGTAATTTAGGGATTTAAGTTGGTTTCGTCATTGGGTCCTGTCACCAAGGGTTTTTGGGTGACAGTGTGTGATGTCTCATACCTCAAATAAATTATTATTATTTATTAGAATTAATTAATTTCAGTAAAAAATTAAAAAAATTATAATAAATTTTAGAAAAATAGTCATTGTCTAAATCTAAACCAATACAGTTAACATGATTTTAATTGAGGAAAAATTATTTTAAAAGAGAAAGACAGTGTATAAAAGAGAAGGATATATTTAAAAAAAAAATCAATCAATGGATAAAAATACTTATTCTATTTATTTTAAATCCTTTCTCTTTTTCTTATCTTCCTTCTTCTTTCTCTCTATGTTATTCTATTTTCTGATCTACTTCTTCTTCCTAAGATCATCTTCTCTAAAATTTTCATCTTGCTGTGTCTCTTTCTATTTCTCCCAACTGAGAACTATTTTTCATCTTCTTCTTTTGAATTTGGTATTTGGTGTTGATTATATACTTAAATTGGGTCCACAACTGAGTCGGGCCATGACACAGTGATTGGTGAAATTTGGACTTCTGTTGTCTCTGTGCTGTTTTATGCTCGTCAAAGATTGAAGCTTTTTCGTGCTACTTTTGAAAAATTTATTGGTAATAGAGATTTACCTCTAATAGAATGTGCAGAGAGACATGAAGATGGCTTGTATATCGATTTTGCATATCTTAGTGTCCATTAGTTTCTTTTTTAGTGTGATTCATTTATCTACGTGGCTTAATTGTGTGTGAGAATCTCTGTTAAATACATAACAGTGGTTTGAGCATTCCTGCAGTCCGGATACATGGAGATAATTCTCCGAGGAAGTAAAAATTAGTATGGGATTAAATCGTTGTGAGATAATTTGGGATTGTAATTGCGCACTGTCATATTTTTATATAATTTAACCATTTGGCATCTGTTTTATCCGAAGGAACGCTTGTAGTTGTATCTGAAAGAGTAAAGGTGCTCTTCCTATGTGTTTTGTTCACTTTCTTACAACTCATGTCCAATGTCTTTGTCCATGATACTGGGATTGAACTGTTCTATAAATTTTGTTCCTTTTCAAAAAAGAGGATCCCATTGTTATTTGAGAAGCTAACTTGACTGCTTTGCAAAGACATTTTATTGAAATTATTTCTCATATAAAACTGGGACCAAAGGTGTTAATGTAGTAATAGCATATTCCTGCCTAATGCCTTCCTTTATATTGGAGTTAGATGCTATTCTTGTAGATCTCGAAGTGTTTTAAAGTGCTTGAATTTGTTGTAGCACTATTTATTTCTATTTTTCTTGTTTTCTTGAAATTAAATTGAGTTGTTGGAGTCTTGGAGAAGTTGACCAAAATATTTAAGCCTTAAATATTAACTCTATATTTAATAATATATGTTTTTCATATTTTATTCAATATTATCTTTTTTAATATTTTTAAAAAAATTTTATTAAAACCTAAGGGACCTTGCGGGGACTCAAGGAACAGGGATGGGGAAAGAATTATCCTCATGGAGGAAATCAAGGACGAGGACAGGGAGGGGGTTAGCTCATGGGGACGGGGTGCAGGGAGGCACTCCTTGCCCTAGCCCTGCGGGTTTGCAATAATATTATTGTTTCTTATTATATTTAATAGCATCATTAAGTAATTGAGAGTTTGTTTGCAAGTGCAGGTCGTAGACATGGTCCAAGAGGGTGGTCAGAGGAAGAGGCCAAACATATTAGTGACTGGGACACCAGGGACAGGAAAGACAACGATGGCATCTGCCCTAGCAGAAACCGTCCATCTTCGCCACATCAATATTGGAGAATTGGTCAAAGAGAAGAACTTGCATGATGGCTGGGATGATGACCTTGATTGTTATGTCATCAATGAGGACTTGGTGAGCTACTAATTATATCAATGCTAAAAAAAATTTTGTCTGTATTTCTTGTATAATTTGCACCTTAGGTGTATGAGGATGAGTTTTACAATTGTGTATAAGTGGTAACTGTGGTTGGTTAAATATGTGGTGAAGACTTGAATTAGGCCCCATATAAAACACCCAATACCCCAAAAAGGCTTATAGACTGATAGAGAATTAATGAAATTCATTTAAATTTTCAGGATATGTATACATGGTATAAGAGTTAGTGGGGCCATCAATTCATTAATTGTGCACTATCTGTGTGGAAATATAATTTTGTAATAATAACTTTTGCCAACAAAAATTGAGCTGGTAGATGAAATGCTTTTGTTATCTTTTAAGCTGTAGTTATGACTAATGAGTATAGGTCCTAAGAAGGACATTTGAGGAAGAATAACATTGAAAGAAAGTTTGAAAAATACATCAAGGTTCTCTTTCCTGATGCCAAAGGTGCGAGGTATTTTAATTTTTGATGTCTCCTGATTCAATTACTAATATTGGTTATAACTGTTGCCAAGGTCAGGGTTGAAGGGAAACCATTGGTAAAGTGGTATCCTGCTGTTGGTGGGTTTCAGGTCCCATGTGTGATCTGAATATATAATACTCATGACTACTTACATCAAAGTTTTTTTATGCTAACTACAAATTGTCTTGGTCTAAATCTCTATAGTCTGCATTATTATAAATTAAAATCGTGTGCACCCATTCTCTAAAACTAATCTTTCAATGTCATGCTTTATTATCCAAACCCTCTAAAACATGTAGCTTGGAAATTTTACCATAAGCGTCCTTGCCAATTCTGAACTTTCAATTTTAACTGTGATGGAAGACCTACCACCTGGGGGAGTAGCCCAGTTGGTAAGGGTGGGGTCAGATATAATGTCAAGGATTCAAGACCTCTATACTCTTTGTTGTTCAGAATTTCCTCCAAGTCTTGTTCGTTTATTCTTTTAAAAGGTAATAGGGATAATTACATTTGTTGAGGACTTTTAAGTGCCATGAGAAAATAGAAATCATTTTATTGGTTTAGTATTGAGAGACCACTTAATATCCAATTTTCATTAAGACATTACGGTTTTTTTGTTTTTTTTGTTATGGGATTGTTACTTGAATCTGTACTGTTGTTCAATTATATGGACAGATTATTATTTGATTTTCACATCTTCTGTATGTTGCTAGAGTCCTAGATATTTAGGGTATCCATTGCATGGATTTTGTAGGTCTGTGATGAGCTTGAAGACATTATGGAAGAGGGTGGGAACATTGTGGACTATCATGGCTGTGATTTCTTTCCTGAGCGATGGTTTGATTGTGTGGTCGTACTTCAAACTGAGAACTCTTTGTTGTATGATCGCTTGAGTAAGAGGTATGGTATAATTATTGAATTAAGACTATTTATTCAATTACTGCTTTTTCATCTCAAGGTGTCTATGACTGTGACAGAGGGTATAGTGAGTCGAAGCTTTCCAACAATATTGAGTGTGAAATCTTCCAAGTTCTGCTTGAGGAAGCTAAAGAAAGTTACCCAGAGGAAAGAGTTGTTGCATTAAAGAGTGACACCATTGAAGACATTAGTAGAAATGTTGCAACTTTAACAGATTGGGTGAGAAATTGGCAATCCCAATCCTAGTCACAACAAACTCAGCACAACAATAGCTGTACCCTTGTGCATATCGTTGTTTTGCCCTGGGTCTTCTAGCACTGTTTTCTTTGAGGTTTTGTTTTGAAGTTTTTTCGTAGTAGTTCAAGATGTATGAATGAACAATGAAACTTTCGAAGATGCTAGCTTTCATCCTGAATGTCGACTGCCTTCTGTACGGTGAAAACTGTTCTACGTGTAGAAATGATTTTGAATTTTGGGTGATTAGAGAAGGGAGGCTAAAGCAAACAAGATATACTGGTATATAGGGAAGTCTAGGTTTCTTTCTTTCTCTTAGGCCAATGAAATCCAATGGTAGAATGCTATAGAAAGCTCACGCTGTAATGTACACGTGACTGTCAAAATTGAATGTCATTTATCTGCACTTGTAGTTTTTTTTTTTTTTCAAGTTTTAATTTGAGTAATACACTCTTGTAAACTTCTTTAAAAGCAATACATGGGTATTCTCTTAAGTGTTCTTGAGCGTTCTTTTCCTTGCAACTTGTCTTCTTTCTCTTTCTTGAGAGTTTGGTTGAGTTAGACTGACTTAGCTCTTATATCGGATTGTAAACAAGCTAAGTGTAGCACAAGTGTGGGTAGAAAAGTTTCAACCCGTGACAGTTTCTGTAGTTTTCTTAGTCGAACTAATTGTCTAGAGAAACCTTGCATATTCATTTTAGTGTCGTGAACTATGCAAGCCTCAAGGAAGACAATTGTCTCAAACATGTTAAAAAGAAAGTAGTGGGTTAGTTCTATTTAATGCATCAAAATTTGGGTTGTATTTATTTATTTATTTATTTATTCCTTTAGACAAGATATGTTGTTTATCTTAAAAAACATAGCATTTTTTTTTTCTGTGGACCTTTGAATATGAGATTTAGTTGTTTAGATTTTAATATTTTTTTAAAAAATCATCACTTGAAATTTGAGTCGTTAGATTTCAAATCGAATAGTTAACATCGAGACAAGTATTGGATTGGCCTTTTTTTCCCCATTTTTTTAGGGGGTTGGTGTTAAAGTGGACAAAATGTCAATTCAATAGAAATTGAACAATTTATATCAGCTTGTAAATTTGTAAGTAGATTAGTCTTAAAAAACTAGTGAGTTATTTTTTAAAAAAGAAAAAAAGTATTATATATCTCTAACGTTTATTTTGATTTTTTATTTGTCCTTAATTTTTTTTTGTCCCATTATGCTCTCATCGTTTTAATTTTTATTATATATATCTTAAAATGACAAAAATATTTCTCATCCTTCTCTTTTTTTATTTTCTCTCTTCACTCAAATACAGACCCTATTGGAGAAGCCGTCAAAATCGTCGCCAAAGAAGTAGAAAGTGATGGTGGAGGAAAGAGAGCGAATGGTGGTGAGATGTGATGTTTTCTGCTTCTCTGGCGATGTCTGTGTTTGAGTGAGGAGAGACAAAAAAAAAAAAGGAGAGATGAATAAGGGGTATTTTCGTCATTTTGGGGTACATATGATAAAAATTGAAACATTGGGGACATAATTAGGCAAAAAAAACTTCAAGGGCATGAATGAAAATCGGGATAAACGTTAGGGGCATATAATACTTTTTTGCCTTTTAAAAAAACAAAAATTTATCTTCAACATCATCTCAATTACTCAAAAACTTTCAAAATATCTCTATTTATAACTATTTTTTCAAAACAATAGTTATTTTCAATACTTTTTTTTATTTTTTAAGAAAAGAATTGGTCAATGTTTCAAAAACCAGACTAGTCATTAAACCGGTGAAGACACTAGTTCAAGGTTTACTTGTTCAACCGTTGTCGAACCGAGGTCGGACTGTTAGTAATTAAATATATATCTTTTAAATTTTAAATTGATAAATTAAGAATTAATTTTTATTTTTTATTAAAAAATATTATTTTATATATATGTTAAATATAAAATCTAGAAATTTATCTTTTATTTTAACATTTGAAATCAAAATGAGTGTTTTATTTTATCTTTATTGGTTCCCCGTATGCACGCCAGTTTGACTTTTGAATCCTAAGGAATAGCTTCCCTTCCATCTTCATCATATTTCCAACTTTTAAGGCATGCTTCTTCTTATTCTCTCTTCCCTTTTCCCTCTTCCCTCTTCCCTCTTCCCTCTTCCCTCTTCATTTTCCTTTTTTCTTCTCTCTGCAAACTTCTCAAGACGCCGACCGAGCAGTGGCAGAAATTTCTCCGATGAGAAGACTGATTAAAGCCACTAAATCCATGGTAGTTTTGATGGAGGCGCAGCGGCTAATCGACCAAACGACCTCTCTCTCTCTCAGTCCTCCACACCATTTTCTCTCTCTCTCTTCTAAGCTTTGTCTCTAGCTTCTTCTCCAACTTCTTCTTCCTTCATTTATGTTCGCCGGTGAAAAAAAAAAAGAGTTGAATCCGGTTCCACCGGCAACCTGGACGGTTTCACCGGTTTGGGACCGGTTTAATCATTTCTATAGTAAAAACGATTTTAGACCTCGACGGGACTGGATACTAGGCCAGTTCCCGGTCGAACTGGTCGGTACGGTCTGATTTTTTCATCAATGAAATTGGTGGTTTGATCTAGTGTTATTTAACCCGGATCGGCTCGGTAGGTCGAACTGAGACTCGGTGACTGATGGCTGGGATCGGTTCGGGTCGTGATATCGACCCAGGTTGCAAGCAACTTGGGTGACCTGGTCAGGTCAAGGTCGACCCGAGCTTTGATCTGAATTTTTTTTTAATATCCAAATTTGTATAAAAATTTTAAAAAATGTGTATTTATCAAAAATCAAACTCTATCTTCCTACTTATAGGTTTTGTGCCTCACCATCTTGCTATCAATTTTTAATTTATATGGGTGAAGTTATATATATATATATATATATATATATATATATATATATATATATATATATATATATATATATATATAAGGTGCTAAAATTATTCTAACCAAAAAACTAAAATGTGTATGTGGCAAGATAACAAAAACTAAAATAGAAAAGACATTTAGTTTAACAAAAAATAAGTATATTATTACGAATGAATTAGGAAATAAGAAAAAAATAGTTATATTTATATAATTACTTGATTAAAAAATTAAATCAAAAAAAGTTGAAAAGCATAAGCAAAAAATTTTATATAATTATCGAATAACAATCAAAGCTTACCTTTTATAAAAGGGAGAGATATGCAATTTTTGAAACCTTAAATTTTAATTCATTTCTTGTATTGTTCTTAAGTAGAAATGATAGATTGAATCATATTATGAATAAAAATGAACTTATGAATTGATTTGGAGAATCAAATCGTGAAAAAAAATATAAAGTGAATAAAAGAGACTAAAGTGAATGAACTAAAAAATTTGTGGGAGATGATTTTGATAAAGAAAAAAATAGATTCTTAAATTAGGGATCTAGATGAAATAAAAGATGAGTTTATATAAAAAAATTAGATAAAAATAAAATTTTGACCAAGGACCTAAGTGAATAAACAAATTTTTTTAAAATTAAAATTTTTATTTTTTAATTTTTTTAGAGAATCCACGTGGTTGCCACGTGATAAATGTTTTTTGTTACGTGACAGTCCAATCAATATTTTCGTTACGTTGAGTAACAGAATTATAAAAAAAAAGGTATATATGACAAAAATTAAAACATGTGAAACATAAAACAGCTAAAAAAACCTTTGAAATATAAACAAAATAATATAAAGCATCATTTTACCTTTAAAATAATTAGTCCAGCTTGACCCATTTTATTAACATGTTGCGGGCCAGCCTATCTCAGGTTAGCACATTTTGCTAGCTCTAATTTCGTACAAAGAATAATGAGTACTTCAATTTTCAATTTCTCTTATTTGGTTCCAATTTGTTACATTTGTTGGCTCACAAAGGACTCGTTGACCTTATTTCTTTTACAAAAAACGATAACTGATTTATAAAATATTTAAATCAATAATATTTGTGAAGAAAAAACTTATAAATATAGTCTAATATTAAAATATTAGAAATCAATGGATGCTCTTGCAATCATTTACGTGGGAGAACGCAGGTTGAAGCTTCTAGTAAAATTTATTTTCTTTGAGATCTTGTTGTAAAATACCATGCACAAGAATTTAGTACTATTATCTATATCTTTAAGCCAAAATGTTATATGGTTCTTTAATCAAAACATGATTCGTGTATAGTCTTTAAAAAATATTTTTATAACCCATCACTATATAGTTGATTTTTTTTAAAAAAAAATATTTTTCGTATGTTTTATTTTAAGTGAAAAATTTAATATTAAAGATATAAGGAACTATTATTTTTGTAATAGGATCGACTTGGTTGGTCAGACTGTCAACTCGACTTAGAGGCCATATTGGTTTTGGGGCAAGCTATTTGAACTATTCTACAAATAACTTGTTGTTGATCAATTCAAACTGGACAAGTTTCAACAAAACCGACAATGATCTAGGTCGTTGGGTCAGTGGTCCAACCATTATGCAAATAGCCCGCGTTGACCCATTCAAACTAGACAGGTTTCAACAAAATAGGCAACTGTTCAACCAATTCAAACATTGCTCTATCACCACTTCATCCCTTCGAATGGCAACCTCCCACCACCAAAGCAGCAACTTGAGCACTAGTAGGCAGCAACAAACCTGTCGGATGAAGTTCAGAGAGATGAGAGCATAGGCATAGAAGAAAGAATGAAAAATAGATGAAAAACAAACTTGCCATGATGTATGTCATGTCCCATAAATGGAAAAATGATCATCACAAAATACAAGAGTGAACTTGCTTCTATAAACCTTACAATGCATCCCGTTCTATTTTATAAAACATCAAACAATGAAATTAAAACGAAAACTCCTTCATGCATTAAACTTCGTTTTTCATAATTGCATTCATATTTTGATATAATTTCCTTGCCAAGGATTTCAGACAAAAGTTTGGGAGTTTGGCAAAATCTCCCTTTAAAAAAAAGAGACTTTTGGAATTAATACAATAGTTAAAAAACTAGCAAATACATCAAAGAGAGCATTGCCCTCAAGCCTATCATCTATTTTTATTGTAAAAGTAACAAAACAATCCTAGTTGAAGCAAGGATCTTGCCTGTAGTTGAGGGAGCCAATCTAAAATGAAGTTCCCAAGAATCCAAAAATGCTTGTCCCTCACGAGCAAAGTGAACGGCTCTCCACTAGAACTCGTACGACCCACACTACAGAAATGAATTTGTCTTGACACTCTAATTTGAAATGGTTAAATAGATGGAGTAAGCTAAAGTGATATCTGTCGTTGTGTAACCTATGCATGTGGCTTATTTGTGTATTTGTGTGATGTATCTTATACATATGTGTATGACCGTGCCAGATGTGTGCATGGGTGGTTGTGAGCCTTACTGTATACTATTTGTAAATGTTTCTTTGTATAATGAGTCTGGGTAGAGGACCAAAGTGAATTGAATGTATGTGTGGCATGATATTTGGAAATTATATGAGTAAAATTTTCACAATGGTTAAATATTGTGTTGAGCAAGTGTATGTGTATGTTTTTTGCCATGGAATGCTTGTGAGAGCTTTTTGTGTGTGAGAATCTTAGAGAGGGACCAAATTGATGGAAATTAAGTTTCTCGAGATTGATGGGGAATATGTGGTGGTTGGGAGAACTAATATGTGCTTGTGTTGGGGAAAGTGTCTATGATGTGGCATATTCAGTGTGGAACGAGTAAAGGGTCCATGTAAATTGTTTTAAATGGATTTTCGGAATTGCCCTTGGTTCCAAAGGTTTCTTGCTTTACATGGGAAGGGCAAAATGGGAAAGATGGACACCACACTCCATTATACCCCACAATAAGAATGTTTCCAAGTTACAAGCTCATATCACTGTCTCTCACGTTCTCATCATCTCCCACTCCACTCTCATTTCTTCCTTCCAAAAATCCACACACACACGTCGGTCCACAAGCTTTTGGCGAGATTTTTGTGATGGAAAACCACTTCTCAACCTTTGGTACACGGATTCAAGGTAAGTGTCATGCCTCAAATTTGGACACGTGACCGGCATGACAGAATTAATTACCCTCTAGTCGTAACTCTGCTCCTATTCCTAACCCTCCCACGCATGCACACATAACATATATAGAATCAATTATATTTATTCTAATATATATATAATGATATCAAGGTACAAGAGTCAATCTGTTTCATTCAAAAAGAAACTCCTATTCACATTATAATTCTCGTTATTTCAATTTTCCATATTAAATGTATTCAAACATGAATTACTAGTAATCACATACATAAAAACAATGTAAGTATGTTGTATGATAATCTCCATAAAAAAACTCCTCCCTCCTAAATGTTCTATTTGACTACAGAGCTGACTCTACATAAATAAAAGAAAAAGACTCCACATTAGCAATCCCAACAGCAAGATGGGTTGGACACACCGAACATCCACTACTCCTTATGCAAATGTTCTTTGGCAATTTTGGTACCTAAAAATATTGTTAAAGATATGAGATATGCATCTCAGTGAATAGATAGCCATCTCAAGGACACTTAAATAATCACAAGAAAGTCAACAAGGCAACTGCACTTCGCAAGTCGTACACACTCTACCATCTCTCCAAAAACTAATCTCCTAGTAGGTGACAACACAAGTCAACACGTCCAAATACAGTTCAACATAAATACCTATGATGATATGCCATCACGACATACTCTTCATCACATTTCACTCCACAAGCTCTAATACACTCCACATCCAACTCATACATAATGAAATGTACAATGCAATGCATATATGATGCAATAAATTTCTCCAACGCCTTAAGGCGGTACAAATCTCCTTGTTTGAAGGTTATATATATATATATATATATATATATATGTTTAAGTAGTTGGCTTAAAACTAGGGTATAGTAATAATCACCCCAAGAGGTGTTCCATCGAAGTGATCTCTGCTATACTCCGCTCATGCAAATATAGTGGTATGAATGCAATAACAACATGGTAATGCACATGGGTATGCATATTATAGGCTCATACACATTAAGTAGAAAAGTACATTGCGAGAGAGAGCTCCACTCCTCCTCTCCTCTCCACTTCAACAATAACACAATATAAACACATACGCATCTCCCAAGGTAGACAGTCAAGCAAAGACATGACATTATGCTAGAAATGCTATTCACTAAATCGTCACAACATGTGTAGACTTAGCTCCTCTCCTATAACTCCATTTGTTGTCCCTTTTTGTTTTTGTTCATTCGTGTGGGTACACAATCAATTGGTTCATAGGTAATTTATCCTAATTCATATGGGTTCAATTTTATAAGATGCTTGGACACTTTGTAATTAAGTAAATATCGGAGTGGGTTAGCTACTTATCTGGAAGAAGTCTATCTACAGGTGCTTATAGATTCAACTCGCAACTAGGGCCTATCCTTAACCAAAGATTTCGTAATTCCTAAAATATATAAACACAGGGAGCAAAAGGAGAAGATCAGGATTTCCCAAAGGATACAATAATATTTCTCTAAGGTGGACAAAAGTCAGGGCTAGATCTATGGAAAGGCAACTAAGGTAGCTGCCTTAGGCCCCATAGCTACCTTATGCTCCACTTTCACTATACATATGCCCCAGTTCAAAAAAAAACTATTCATATGCCTAATGGTAATAAATTGCCAACGGTAGCCTCGGAAATACCAATAGGAGCTATGGTAAGGCAACTAAAGTAGCTGCCTTAGGCCCCAAAGCTATCTTAGGCTCCACTTTCACTATACATATGCCCAGTTCAAAAAAAAAAACTATTCATATGCCCATTGGTAATAAGTTGCCAACGGTAGCCTCAGAAATACCAATAGGAGCTAGCTTCTATTAATCTATTACAAGGCCCCACTTTCACTATGCATATGCCATAGTTTTCAAAAAAAAAAAACTATTCATATGCTCAATGGTAATAAATTGCCAACGATAGCTTCGGAATAGGAGCTCAGCTTCCATTCATCTATTGCAAGGCTTTTTAAATTCCATTGCAGTAACTACACAGTTCCACTGTTACCAATTCTACTCTCATTTATTCTTCAATTTTTTGACTGAATTCTCAAAGGAGATAGGCAGATAGTTGATTTGAAATTTTTGCAGTACAATACATAATATGAATGTCCAATTTTCTTTGGCTCTAGGTTCTATCATTCCATCACTTTTTTCTATTTACGTTGCTGTCACGACCCGAAATCAGGGCTAGGAGTTTTACCATTCCAAGAATCAAATTCGTGACTGGCGCGAACAGTGTGTTATCAACACTACCGCAAGCCTAACTTTCTCCTATTAATCCTAGGTGGCCTATCTGATTACAGAGTACACTAGAGAAGTATAATAAAAATAATTACCCTACCCCAAACAATAAGGAGGCATCCTTGATCCGCGAGCCCTTGTTCTGACCATCCTGCCATACTTGCAACTGTGAGGGGGTGAGTCTAAACCACAGACTCACCTATATTAGCCCTACACTATATAGATATATATATATATATATATATATATACCCACTTGAAAATTTATCCCGCATGATACCAAGCTGCCCAAAGGCATGCATATGGTATAACGTCTTGTCATATTTTCCCCCAAACACACACATACACACCACACATTAAATGCATGCATTCTTTCACAAGGATCCATGCTTCCAATGCACGTAGCCCTACTCAAGGGTCCACACTCCTATACTACATTTCAAGAGCTTAATCAACGTGGGTTTACTTTCCCATGGATTATCAATCAAGAAATCTCTATTATGTGTCTGACTTATTGGGTCATATCCATAACCATAACATGTGTCCAGTCTCTCGAGTTATACCCGCGGCCATAACATGTATCTGGTCTCTTGGATTATGCCCTCAGCTAGAATATATATCCCACATACAAAATAATATAAGTAACCACACATATATTACATTATGCGAATGATGATATGCAATGTTTATCCCACACTTCCTGCACTTACCATATTGAAGACCAACCCTCAATGAGTTTATATCAGAGATCCACCTCTCTGTTCCCACTTTTTATAGAAGTCCATCCTTCTGTCTCCCTCTCATAGCATGAATATGCAAATAATGATATATAATGCATCCACACAAATACGATACAGTAACCAATCCACTATTCCCACCCACATATCCCAAATAATCCCCACTACATACCTCACAGATAATACATTTAACAATTAAATGTATATGAAACAATTTAGGACAATAAATCTTAATATATATATATATATATATATATATATATATATGTACATATCCATACAAAGGAGAGCTAGATCCCTCACCTGAATTCTATGCTCTCTCAGCTCCTACTTTATGCCTCAACCATCCCTATCAAATAAACAAGCAAAAATCATCAAGGTTACAAAATAGAGAAATTTCCTAGTATAAATCCTGACCTTTGGTCATAACTCTTAACCGGTAAGGAGTTTTTAAACAAATCTTATACCATTGGAAACTAGACTCGAAGGGCTTTCTAACGTTAAAAATAGAGTCTGGATGAAGGAGTTATAACCATTTGAAAAATGGACCAAGAAAGTAGCTCGACATTAGCATGCTTGGCACTTGGGTGCCACACACACACTTGGCACCTGAGGCACTATACCTGATGTGTGCCATGCCTTAGTCCTCCCTCTAAAGTATGGCACCACGATCCTGAACACTCGATCTAACCTTGGTTTTGGGTTAGATCTGGCTAGATCTTCACTGTTTTCCATGAATCATTCTATGGAATTTCATTCTTGATGTCTAAGGAGTATTTAGACAACAAAATCCCCAATTTTAATTGAGAAACAAAGCCACAATCTCGATTTTACCCCAAATACCCTTAAACTAGAAAATAGGAAAAAGTTTGGGAAATCAAAATTTCTACCTTGATTTCTTGCTTTCCCTATGTTGCTTGGCTGCTAGAGGCTCGTCCCATTGCTTGAGATTCACTCTCTAGAGCTTGGTTGATGGATTTGAGTGGAGAGAGAGAAGAGAGAAGGAAGAGAGAAAGAGAGGAGAGAAGGTAAAGAGAGAGAGGAAAGGAAAAAATGAGGAAAAAGGGGCAGGGCCACCTATATATACTTGCCCATGGTGAAATTACTACTTTGTCCTCCAATCGACCCTTAATCAAGACTAGTAAAAGTAAATTCGTAATATCCCACCTCAGGAGTTTCTAAATCGTAGGTGCCCCATAATTTTCCTTATTTCACTTTAGTCTTTCCTTGGATTCAACCAATTTTCTAACTCCCTCGGTGCCCTCAATACCACTAATACACTTCTCAACTCTCCACCACTCAAATTCCACAACCTTGCCACTTTTAAAACTTATATTTTCCTTCCTATACAATGAAAAAGTTTCCCCTGCCTAAAATATTCCACAATAATTAGTTTTAAATAATACCTAAAAATCACGGGTATTACAGTTGCACAATCTATTTTATTTATATTTTTTCTTTTTTCTTTTTATTTTTATTTTTTGGTAATTTGTAGCAATAGAAAATGTCAAATAGAAAGTATGAGTCTGGTTTTGAAAAATTGAAGAAAAAAAGAAAAATTAAAAATTTAATTCAAAGGGCTAGAAGTACTTGATTAAAAAACTTTGATAAATAATTTCACAGCTTAAAAGGTTAGAAGAATAATATAAAGATTAATTATTTATATTATATTAAGTTTCTCTAATAGTTTTGCCTTAGGTCCCGAAATCTCTAGGTATGGCTAATGATATAACTCATATGAACATATTCAACACTAAAATCATTATGAGATCAATAAGTATGTTTTTTGCTTTGCACCACTATTTTCAATATACACGACTCACTAGAAGGAGTTCTCAGTGAAAATGTAAATATCTATAGTTATAATAATCTTATTCAAGCTCTATTCTTGACTCTCAATCTTTCTAAAATAAAGAAAGAAAATCTTGTAGACTTAATAGTTATGAGATTTAAGTAGAGAGTCTGCACTAGAGATACAGTTCTTGATTAAAGGATATCCAATATGGGTGTTAAATCATCATAAGGTAAAAGAGTCATAATCATGCTTTGTTGCTACAATTTATCATACTTACTCAAAACCAACAAGCAAGACTTATAATATCCAATTCATCTTGCACATCACTAGTTCTTAATAACGTTACTTTGCAAAAGAGCTCAAATTAATCAATCACAGCTCACAGTTTCTACACAAATCTTAGTTCAAGCAATTTGTATCACAATTCAAATTTAAAATGAAGTTTGCGTGTAAATCTTGAATATGAATTTCAACCTTTAATCCCACATTATTACCACTATAGCCCTTTTACAGATTTACAGAAATTTTAGCCTAAAGAGACTCACAAAACTCAGTATTCTCGGGTAAGATTCCTACCTCTCGGCCCTTTGACATCCTAGACCAACTCAACTAAAACATTTACACCCTAACGTAAAGAAAGTAGAATCACTCAGTTTCTCCAAACAAAAATGCACTCAGATTTGCAAGAAAAGAAATAAAAAATAAGACTCGTTACTTACCTCGGCCACCTCTTACTCCAATTGTTCATTGGCTGGCCATGGTTCTAATTTAAGAAGAAACAAAATGCCCAGCCTTTCAACCAAATATACAACAATACAAAGAAGAAGAAAATTAAGGAAAACCTATTTATTTTCCCTCACTAACTTACTCGAAGAGGAAGAAGAACAGAGGCATGGTCATGGTGGTGGATAATAGATAGCAAACCACAACACGCTCATCTTTCTCTCTCTCTCTCTCTCTCTCTCTCTCTCTCTCTCTCTCTCTCGTGTGCTCTACACTATCTCGTACAACAAGGGAAAAATGAAGGAGAAAAGGAAGAAAAAAAGAAGAGGAAGGGGTGGCAGCCGTCGACCAAGACTGGCCAAAACAAGTCATCGGCAACAAAGGGATGGTCAGGCGTGGTCCACGGCTACTAATCCTCTTGTTTCCCCTCTTCTCCCTCTCGCTCCTTTACTCACTCACGAAGAAAATTGGTCGTGGCTTCTTCCCAAAGAAGCTTCAAAAGGGATTTGATGGAAAAAGTGGGACACGTCTCTAATGCCTGATATGCCACATACTTGTCCTCTTGTTTTAATTACATAAAATAACTCCTCCTTAAATTTATAATTCACTCAGGTCCTTGTGAGTTTTTGTAAAAATTACCAATCACCTTAAAGGATCTAAAATTACTTTGTTACCCCCTTGACTTATTTTTTCCCAATAGACCCAAGAGCTCCATTTCACCCAAAAATTTCAAATTAGTCCCTGAAAATTATTATCATTATTTTATTTTTAGTTTAGTCATTTCCCAAGGATTTATTTGAAAACTACTCCTTTTTTAGGCTTGCATTTCAAGTTTTTAGCAACCTCCAAAAATACACACATGCACCTATACCAAAATTTTCACACACGCAAAAAATAAAGTCCTTATACATTATATATTGATTGGAATATTACAGTGAGTCCAATGATTGTTTTCCCAATTTTCGCTGGTTTTTTAGTTTGGAAAACCCTAGGGTAGAAAATGGGTGAAATCATGGAATTGATGAATGGGTCATGATCTTCAACCTCCCTCCATGTGTTTAGGACCATTTTAAACTTGAATCATGAAGAAATCATTTGAGAAACCTTGGTTTTGAACTTATAAGAGTTTGGGTTTGATGTTTGGGAAACTTAAGTTCATAAGTTGAATAATTTGATTTGAGGGTGTTTCCAAATGATTTCAAATGTATTTTTGGAAGATTATAATGTGTTTTGGTTTGCCTTAGAGGAGGATTGAAGAGCATGAGAATGGATTTGGGGAGTTTGGAGGTGTCTGGGTGAAGAATAAGGCACACTTTGCTGTCTTGGCATGCACATGGCAGAATAGCCCCCCCTCTGCACTTCTAAGCATATAGGTGACAGAGAGCTCCACTTCTCTACGTACAAAACATGTTTGTACCTCGTTTCTCACCTTTCTACCATATTTCATCATAGGGACCATTACTTTCTATATCTTCCACCTTGAATTGGATTAACTAAGGTAGATAAGGGTAGCTCGAACCAAAGGTGAGTAGGTAACCTTGCTCAACTTATTTTTCTTGGAAATAACATCATGCATACATGTTTGTGGGAGTACTTTGAAACTCATATACTTGTAATATGAAATACATGTGATGAAATGATGGGATTGATTGAGTAAGGGTGAAAACGGTATATATAGAAATGCATGAATTGTGTTGTGGGTGTGATTATGATTAGATTCATGGTTGTCAAGATCTCGATCTAAATCTTAAGATCTTATGATCTTATCATTCCAAACAACTCGAACAATCCCGATCCTATGTAAGATCTAAATTTGCTAAGATCTTAGTAGGATCTCGATTTAAATCTTAAAATCTTACGATTTTATCAATCGTATAACATTTTGAATTTTTGTCATTTTTTTATTTGCTGATATGTTTCTAATCTATTAGGTCAATTGAGATGGAAAAAAGTCATTAAACGAAACTCAAGTCTTTACTAATACTATACAATTATAGTCTTATCACTCATAATTTGTTCAAATTTTAACTTAGTTTAGTGAAGGCTGACAATGAAATATATTATTATAAGTTTTGAAGAAGAAAATGTCTATTTGATGAGGAAAAAAGAGGTTTCTAAATACAATAGAAAGTGGGGGTTGTTCTCTTTTTTTTTTCTTTACTAAATGTATGACATTTGAGCTTGTTTTATTGAAATATAATGAGACTTTGATGGTTTTGTATTATTTACAAAATTTATATCATTATATATATATATATATATATATATATATATATATATATATATATAATTTTATATTTTTAATAGGATCTTATGATTATTGATTCGATCCTACGATTTAATCTATCATATTCCTATTCTGATCTTGCATAATATCTCAATCCTAACAATCATGATTATATTAAACCTAGTGGTGTGCTCTTGGAGTTACGAATTGGTAGTTTCTAGTGGGATGGCATGAGCCAAGATCTAGTATAGTGTACTTAGGGTCATGAAATGGTAGATTCTGGTGGGATGGCATAAGCCATATTTAAGAAAAGCTGTAAGTGGCTATGATATTATTTAGTATGATCAAATATCTTGGGTGTGAATCCCTCTTGATTTAGCTTGACATGATGAAATTGCAATATATGATTTGTGACACATTCAAGATGTGATACTTAGCCTATGTGGCCTATGGGCGTGTAACCATGATGTTGTTAATGCTTGATTTATTTTTATAGCACAGTTATTTGCTCACTGAGTTTTGACGAACTCACCCTCTCTGTAATTTAACATTTTCAGATCTTGTTAAAGAGGAGTATTCGCCCGAAGAGTAGCGAAACTTTGTGGTTGACTTCCTTATTTCCTTGGGTGGCGCTTTATGTGTATTTTGGTAAAGAGTGTCCTTAGAGTGCTCTGTAGTCTCGTAGATCACTTAGGAATAGATTATTGTTTTGTAAAGGATGTGTAACACCCCGGGTTCTTGGGTGTTACTATAGCTAATATAGTAGTGTGTGTACGAAAATATGAGGAATTTTTTTTTGTTTGAATAAAAGAAAAGGGACATGAAGGAGTTTGATATCTTGAGAAATCCAATGAATGGTTAGGGGTAAAGGAATAATTGTGGCACAGGAAAATGAGGGAGTCATGAGTCCGTGGAAGGACTAAATTGAAATAGAATTGTTATAAGGTACCCTTTAGTGAAAAAAAGGAGATGATTAGAGTGAAAAAATTCATGTGCTAGAAATGGAAAATGAGTGATGGATGTGTGTGGTGCTTTAAGAATGTGGAAAAATACCTGAGCTAGTTAAATTACAATGTTGCCCTCATCAAATGCTTGACTTTGGTTTGACCTAGTGGCATTTTTGTAACTTTCCAAAGCTCCATATATGTGTGTTGGCCATACTATTCAGCACTCATCTTTCTTTCTCTCATGGTCCCTCCCCTCTTATGCCTTAGCCTTCCTCTCCCCACCACACACCTCCCAAATAGAGGAATTTGAGCTTGGGTGTTGATCCTAAACTTTCCTCTATGCTTGGTAATGATAATGAAAAAAGAAATTTGAAGAAAACTAAGGGAAAGTTTAGGTTTTAGGGTTGAAGATAGTAGAATTCGAAAATTGAGAAAACTTAGGTTTTGAGTGAGAAAAGTGAGTGATTGATGGATGAATCTTCCTTGTAATTGGATTTTATTGTTTGGGGATGATTCCTAGTTATTAGGAGTGTGGATTAGAACAAAAAATCTTGGGAAATAAGCAAGATTTGAGTTAGGAATGAGAGAAAACTAAGATGGGAAGCATTTTCATGAAATAGGTGTGGCTATTCTGTAACTCACTATTGCAATGCTGGTGCTATGCACTGTAGTGGTGGGCTTGCTCTGTGGCTAGCGCTATAGCAGTGGCCACTACTCTCAGCTGTTTTCTCTCTGTCTTCTGGTGCTGCAATGGTAGATGGTGCTAATTCATGTTTTTGCATGTTTTTCTCATGTGTTTTCCATTCCAAATGATTAGGATATCCATCCTAAGGATCTAGACAAGGCATACTCCTCCAAACATCGAGGATTTGAGATGGAACGGATAGCTTGGAGTAGCGGTGAAGGATTTATCTACTTTGTTCCTTTTTCTATTCATGTTAAAAATTATTTTCTTGGTGGTACTAATGATGTGTATGAAGCACTTTGCTATGGCAATGTGTATGTATATATGTATGTGTATTTGCATATGAACTTCTCGTGCATATAACACATTAAGAGAAAATCGTTTTCAGAAATTAAGTGCTAGGAAGAATTTCGGATAGTTGGAGTTAAGGCATGAATAGGTTGGATGTTTAGATATATATATATATATATGTATAGATTATTATGAGTATGTGAGTAAAACCATGAATCTTCATGGATGTTTATGTTCATGGAATGAACAAGTATGAGTTGGTTGTAAGGATGTGAGTTAAGGCTTCGGCCAATGATTGAGGTGATAATGTTTCAACGCAAGTTGAGAGATGTTTCTAGAAGTATGTATGTATACGTATAAGGCCACATGTTTCAATGCAAGTTTAGCAAATTGTTAATTATATGAGGTAGCTATTAGGGGATGTTTGCGATATTTGTGGCTTATGCTAGTATGTGTAGGTCCATAGTCGATGAAGTCTGATGGGGCAAAGTATGGCTCATAAGGACTGGATCATGGGAAGAGGTCCATGAACTGATGAATCCCGACGGGGCAAAGGATGGCTCATAGGAATCTCAACCATGGGGAAGTTGTTGACCCATGTGAATTAGGTTGATATGTATGGCATAACATGATTGCATGATCACATGTTAGGGATGGTTGTATGAGTGTGATTGTGATATGATTATGTTTGTGTTTTGATGAGACTCAATGGTGTACTCTTGAGGTCAAAGACAAGTAGTTGCCCAGATAAGGCTTGTGGGCTGGGGCCAAGAGGGATGCACCTAGGAGTCAGAGGATGAAGCTTAATGGTACACTCTTGGGGTTAGACTGGTAGTTACCGGGATAGGACATATGGGCCAAGACTCATAATGGAAGTTGTGCCTGTGGAATAGTGAGTGTAAGGTATGTCGACTAAGATCCAAGTGAGTGTTCCCGGGGATGTTAGCATGAGTTGCCAATGTGGGCATGAGCTAGAACCTCGAGGGACAAATCCAAGATCAGTTACTGGTCGTTGCCAAGTTGGTATGGAATGTGATTAGTGGAGAAGGCCATGAATGCCTAATCATTTTATGCTTGATTGTGATGAACTGAGTGTGACCCCTGGTAGATACTATGTATGATATGTTTATGCATGATGTTTAAGAATATATATTTATATATTCATGTATGTGTGGACTCGGTGATTCTGGTTGTGCTGGTTAGAAGAGTTATTGGGGTTGTATATGGGGTGCCAATGCACATTGTCCTTTGTGACTTGTCTCTAAAATTTATTATTTGATCTTAAGATTATATTTTCGTATGCATGTGCATAGTAGAGATTTTGGGTGAGTCAGTGAATTGGACTCACCTCCCTCTTAGTTTCAAGTATTGAAGACGATGTGGCTTAGAGGTTCGAGTGGTAAGGATGCCTCTCCATTTCTCTGAAGCAAGGGTTTTTCCTTTTAAATTTTAAGTTATTCTTTTAGTATGCTCTGTAATCGGGTAGGCCACTTAAGATTTATTTATCTTGTTTGGATTAGTTAGTGAAATATTAGGCTTGCGGCAGTGTGGCTGACACGTCGTTCGTGCCGGTTAGAGCCCTCGGTATGGGCTGTGACAGGATGTATGGATATTAGTTTTGTAATCTTTAGTAAACCCACATTCTTCGATATTTCATCCCCTTTTTGTTATTGACGGAATAATTTGGAACATGGTGACTTTTATGATGAATGTATGAAAGTTACATTTTATCTGAATACAAATGATTATACTTTGTATGTTCTGATTATAAGCTATATGTTGATATATAAATGATGTTGAGCAGGCTTACAGTATTTAGAAGGGTGTCCCTTATACTGTGTTGCTCATATGCCTAGGTTTTGGGGCATGACAACTAATAAGCTCATTGATAAAATAAAACTAATTTATGAAAAATAAATATTTTGAATAATAATAACAATCATGATTGTACTTTATCCAAATATAGTGTGACAATCGTCCATTTCTTAAGCTACCAGAATTTCACATAAAATGAGGAAAAATTGTAAATATAATATTTTGTAAATAAAGTTGAAGCATCTAAATGAAACCAATTTCATATAACTATAGTTGTCAGAATCAGACAGAATTAGTCAATTTGATTGGTTAGACCAGGAACCCACTAGGGATTTGGTTCAAAAGCACCCCTAAAATTAGTGAGCTATTGGTCGAACAGACCAAGAATATGTCAAACCGAGCAAGAATCGGTAATAAATAAACTAGTTGGATCGGTTCACATGGAAGATTTTTTTTTTGGTTATAATTTTTTTTAAATTTTGCTTAGTCTATAATTAGATAATAAAATAATTAACATTACAAACCAGCTAAGTTTAGAAGAGATACTTATATATTAGCATTTTATGTATTTGATATGAATGAATATTATATTGATTGATAATACTTCCTTGTTAGTTAGCTAATTTTTGTTATGGACTTTTGGTTGTGGATGTTGTTTTGTATAATTTGATATCAAATTTTATTTTCAACTGAATTTGTAAATTTATGTTTATAATATTTGATTATATATTATTTTTTAAAAATATTTTTGAAGTACCACAAATTCAACTACGGTTCGATCGAAATCCTACCATTAACTCATATGAGCACGGGTCGGGTTGGGGGAGTTTTTCAACCTGAACCAACCAAAATTCAGCAGGTTAGGTTGAGTCGAGTTCAGCAATTTTGAAGTTGAACCCAAACCAACCTAACCAGCACTTTGGCGGGTTGGACCTTTTTTTTCTTTCTCTCCTCATCTTCTTTCCTTTTCATTACCCTTTTTTTATTCTTTTCTCTGGAGTCTGCCAGTGTGATATACAAACTAGAAATGTAGATCTTTGAACTAGAATATAAGAGAATCATCTTCTCCAGCAGTGGCAGTGGTGGTATCCTTCGTTCCCGTCGTCTTTCCATGTTACCTATGAAATAGAGTAGAGTGAGGCCGAGAGAGAGAAGTTATGGGTGAACGAGTGTTGTTACTGCTATAGCCCAATAAGCATCTCCATCGGCGTTCTCTGGCCACGTTTTCACCACAATAGGCCTCTTAGTCAGCTAGGTAGTAGGTACTGTGCTATAACCTACAATAGCGACAAGTCAAGATGAACTCGATGGAGATTAGAGGAGTGAAGGAGAAAAAATGATGGAGGACTGATTTTTAGATTGCACTGGTGCTGGATGCCTAGACCTGTTGGCTGCTATAGTGTGTGAAAGACAAAAATCTAGGGAGAATGTGAGAGACTCGGAGAGATAAGAGAAGAATCTGGAAGAAGACTAGAATTTTTTTTAATATATATATATATATATATATATATACATCGGGTGAATAGGTTGAGTTAGGTTGAAAATTTTCAACATGCCACCCGAATCACTGGTCATGGGTTTAGATTTTTTGAGCCAACCCAACTGGCCAACCCAACTCAAATTGACTCATATGTGTGGGTTAGGTCAGGTTGGTGGGTCTGTTGCTCACCCTTAGTGCTTTTCACTGATTTAATGATCGGTCCAATTTTTAGAACCTTGCAGATAATAAACATAAGCATACTCATAAGGGTAAGTAATAATATAAACATGAGCACACAACTTGGAATGTAAATAGCCATACAGACATGAGCATCCCGCTTACTAATAGATCAGAATAGTATAGCATATCCATATGTAGGAGGGGGCCAGCCACAACCACACGAAGCTAGCATAGCATTCACATTTGAGCATTACGTATCATTGTCCCCAATGTAAAGTAAGCCCTTACTAGTTGGGTTTCATGGTGCACCAAGGCTGACAACTACTATGTTAGCTGTAGGGTTCCATTACTTCCCATGAAATTAGGTTTCCATATAGATCAACTCATCAATATGATTAAATCCAAAAACTTTCGGTTGACATAAATTCATAAAGATATGAAATTTCAAATCATATTGCAAAATCGTCACGACTCATTCTTATTGGACCCGGTTTAATATGTAAACAAAATTTCAAATTTTCATAAGAAAGATAAATCCAATAATATTATACATAAGAAGAAAGTTAACGAGAAAGATCTAGCATTAGAAAATTTTCATAGTTAGTCTTATTTACTCACCGTGCTACAAGAAAACTATAACATTATTACTTAACTTTATTACTTGCTTGACAACTAAGTATTTGCTAAGGATGCATCATTTGTGTCACACCCCTGTTAGAGAGGTATGACCAACATGGGAAATGGGTTCGTTCCATTCCCGTAAGCCTAAAACTCATAGCAAAATTGAAACTTAGCAATAGATATCCATAAACCAAATACTGGAATCCCAAAACATAACATATCATATCACATCAAGCATCTTAAATAAAAATGTGTTAACAAATGTACATAATACAACAAAACCAGATATTCAGAAACATAACTATACCATATACATACTGCCAAAAGGGGTAAAGGATCCTGCCTATAGGATTGCATAACAATCCCTAGAGTCAAAATATACATATATATGTCTTCAAAAGAAAGGTATACCAAGCGCAAGATCCAAATTTGGCTCCCTTTTGAATTGCTAAACTTGTTACTCTTCAGGAGGAGCTTTTGACTCAAGCTTGCTATCTGGTAGAAAAGAGAAAAGAAGGGGTAAGTGATAAACACTTAGTGAGTAAATAAGCTACTGTAGCGCCATGCATCATGTATTCAAAAGACATTTTTAAAACAAAACATATGGAAAACATTCTTCAAATGAGAAATAAAGAAAGTCAATGTCAAAATCAGTCAAAAGTCACAATTCAAAAACAAATAAAGGGTTTTTAAACAAATCAAACATCATCGGGAAGAACTTTTAACAAAACTGAGAGAACCCAACTATCATAACGATCTTTCATAATGTCATGATCTCCAATTCTTCCAACCAGCCATCCGTCGTGGCCCTCACTTCTGGAATATCTAACTAAAGTCTGCACACTCCCTCCCGTGAGTGGCCTCAATCACAGGGCTAGCATCTCCAGACCTCTTCTAGCTAAGGTATATGACCAAGGTGCACCAAGGGTTACAAATTTTGTTATAGCACCAATGTTTTAGATAGAGTTCCTCCCAAGCAGCACAAAATCATAAAACAACTCAAACATAACTTAGCATACAAGTAAAGTATGAAATCTCAAAGTTAAACATCACTAAGGTCAATTAGTTTTACATAAAGGATAAAAGTAAATAGAATGTAAAAAGCCTTTGTTTATAGAGTTAACATGTAGATATATCAAGGTTATAAAAAAAATGAAAGATTTTCACAAGATTAGGTCAAATATGTCAAATGTGCTTAGCTTAAAACATATCATAGTAGTTTACTTACTCACCTTGGCCAAACCTTAAAATCCTTGAGGTTAACACCTAATCTGACACGTTAGAAGAAGGTTCAAACCAAAATTTATGAAGGACCTATGGAAGAATATAAGAAAAGAAAGAGAGAAAAGAAGGTTAAAATCTCATTTAGGAACCTTGACGGAGTTACTGAATCACCATTGTAGCAATGATATACCAAAAACTGCAACGGTAGCTACTGGGCAGCTATTGCCAGAGCCCGCTGCTAGTGGCTAATGCTACCCCTGCAGCAATGTTCTACATCACATTATTACCTTTGCCTGCTGCAGCAATGCGGGGTACTTTGCTCAGCTAGTGTTGCTGCTGTAGTAGTGTCCTGCAGCTACCACCTTTATCCACTACAGTGGTTAGCCCACCACTACAGCAGTTTGGGATACTCTACTCAACGATTCCTTCACTTCCTTTAACCCACCAAAGTTAATATATACATCCAATATTTCATGTGTTTATGTTGCGCAAGTGTTTGTTTGACCCCTCACGTAATCACACCTTAGGAAGTAAAGTTGGATAACATATTGGCATATGAAGAAGAACTGTTTGCTATTATGGATAAAAAAATCAAGAAGCTTCGCTCAAAGGAGATTTCAACCATGAAAGTGATTTCGCACAATCACTCATGAGTCATGAGAGGAAGCTTTGTAGGAAGTTGAGAATTAAATGTGAGAAGTATCCCCACTTGCTTGACTCTTGAGGTTAGTTGTGTATAAAAATTTAGGGATCGAATTTTATAGGGGGGAAAGAATGTTACACCCAAGGACTAAAATGAACCTTTTAGGGCTGAATAAATTTTTTTGGAACAAGTTAGAAAAGATTCTTGAAATCTTGAGGGAAGAATAAGAAAATAAAATAAAGAGTTTAGGAATCTTGGGTGTTACAGGAAATTTTTGGAAAACTAATTAGTCCTAAAGTGAAATAGGTTCTATAGATAGGGCTCATGTATAATTTCAGCCAAGATATAAATTAAATTTTCTCTTGTTCCATGTGCAGCTCATGTGTTTTGTTCTTTCCCTCACATACTTAGTGACTACGTTCTATGATATTTGGTAAGAAGTCCAGAAACTTCTCACGGCATCAACTTCCATTCTTCTCTCTTTCAATTAGTTGAATATTCAGATCATTCCTTGAATTTTCAGTTGTCGATTGGGAAGTTCATAACTGTGATCTTGGAGGAAGTTCTATAAAGGTAAGGAACTAAGCTTCTCTTCCTACTCTTTCCTCTCATTCGTGTAAGAATGGATTAAAGAGGGTGTGCTGAGTAAATCTTCTCTATGAGAAAGAGAGGGTTGTTGTGTGCACAAATTGCTAGTTTGTGGGTTAAAGTTGTAAGTTCAGTATAGTGAGAATGAAAAGAATTTGAGTAAGAGATCCGAATCTGACCTAAGTGAACTAGTAGATAAGAAAGTGGCTAGTAATTTCTGCTTGTGTGATGATTGTTAGAATTATGGTCTAAACCTTCCTTCTAGGGTCAATTTTAAGATTGTGAGACTGTTTATGTTATTTGATCTTTTGCTAATCTAAATAAGAGGTATAGAGGCAAAATTTCTAGGAAGAGTAAGGAAAATTCTAGTTTGAACATCGAACAGGGCACCACATGTTGTTGCAACCACTGCCACTGTAGCAAGTTCTGGCCGAGGCAATAATGTCTCCACTGCTGTAGTGACAATCCTAACCACTACAGCATTGCTAGATAGAGAGAATACTTTGATTCTCAGTTTTTCTTTGCTGTAGTGGAGGACTATACTGTTGCAACGACCTACCTTGACATCATAGGATAATCCTTGACTCATTTCCCTTGTTTATGTTGTGAAGTTAGGTCAATCATGGCTCTTGGTTGCAGCTTCTCTTTAGGGTGTAGAACCAGACCTGAGTAGTATAACAGAATCTTAGCCCTTCAGTTAGGTGAGAAATTGATATGTGGTGACTTAACTTTCTTTGTGAAATGATTTATTTAAACTAAATTCTCTTTTCTACTTCAATACTTATTTCATGACAACTAATTTTTTTAAAGAAGTTTCATAAGCCATGATATTTGATCTTTGCTAATCTCACTCACAAAGTTTCCTTTTCTCAATACTGAAGAGATACGAAATGAGCTTTGATATGATCTGTAATACCCCAAGTTACTGTGAAGGTTAAAGTACCCAATTTGGGGGAGTGGAAATTTTTTGCGTATTAGTAAGAGTTTCGACTAGAGAGATAAAGGATCAGAAGGTAAAACGAGAACTAAAACATGTCTTGGGACAAGTAAGTTTACACCAGAACAGAAGACATAGGTAGTAAACGTAGGAAAAATACTTAAGGACTAAAGTGAAAAGAAAAGAAATTATGGAATACCCTTGAGAAATGACTGAATAGTAACCCTTGGGAAGGAAGGAACCTTAGAGGGATGAATCCTTAAGACCGGTGATTTAAAACTGTTGGGGCTTGAAGCTAAAGTAAATGTTGAGACATGGAGAGGGACTACAGTAAATGAATGTGAGGTTTAGTGTTCTTGTTGAAACTAGATGTGATGATGTGTATTCTTAAGAAGGTGTGGTTGGGTGCCTACTAGTGAATTAAAAGTCTCTTAAATCCTCTTGCAAGCTTTAACTTAAAAAGTTACCCCTAGAGGGACCAAAGTGAAAAGATAAGTAGTGGACCCCACTCATACCTTTACTTATACACACACACACAGAGTCATGCTTTTCTCCTAATGCATATCCTCTCCTCCCTCACGCATCTCTCCTTTCTCGGGCTGCCAACAGCAACAACACACATATACATTCAAAGCTTTGGGGAATTTTCTTGCTTCTCTCATCATCATCTTGGTCTTCCCTCAAGGTAAGGTTTTCTTCCTAAATCCCTCTTTCTTTCCTCTTCTCTTCCTTTCAAGAACATCTAAATCCTAAATAAGGAAATTGGGGTATAAGGTTCCCATTGATAATTGATGCAATATGATTGTTCTAAATGGATGATAAATGAAAACCATGGATAAATATATTAGATACATTGGAAGAATTTTGGGTGGTCGAAAGAGTGGCAATGGAGATGATTTTGACATCCTTTCTTTTGGTTGTTACTCTAAATTTTTGAGTTTTGTGGCTATTCAAAGTATCCTTATTTTGTTTAGAACCACCCTAGATGAACCCTTGAAGTGATTGGAACCAAAAGGAATGATTTGGTGCATTATAGGAGCAAAATCGTGAAGATCTGCATTAGCCTAGACTTGAATACCCCAAGTGCCAGTTGTGGCACCCTGGACTAGCCCTAAACTCGTGGCTTTAGGGATTGGCGACCTGGGCGCCAACTGCCTAAGTCTCTGTTTTTGTGGCATCATGGGCGCCACCACTTGCTAAATGTCCAAAAGTAATGTTTTTTAATCCATTTCTTATGTTGTCTTGGACCCTAGGTGTTGGATGATGCTTTGGTGTACCTTGAGATATCTTTGAGCTTGCAAAACTACCTAAAAGGGATGAAGTTGGTAAGGAAGAGTAAGAAAAGATGAGGGACAGCCTTACCTTGTTTGTTTCAATTAAATTGCTAATTTGTCTCTATAAATTGGTAAATAAGAAATGTTGAGAAGTTATATGTTAAATTTACAAATGAAACCTTGTGTGCCCACTATATGACCATGCATATTGCTTGTGGATGCTGACATCATTGAAATACATCAATTTGAACTACCTTGATGTTCATTTAGACATTGAGTTAATGTTAAAGGGGTTTTACTTCCAAATCATGAATGAGTTGTGTATTTTAAATCATAATGGCCTTTCGATTGTTCCACCAATGCTATTGAGCACTCTTAATACCCAAAGTCTTATGGCTGACGGCTCTTAAGGGTTTACACTCACAATGAAAATGTATGCATCCCTTACTCGCCCTGGCTTGGTTAAGCCCAGAAGCGAAAACAAGGAAAGTACATGCATGGTCTAGAAGAAACAACTCTAAAATATGTTGTCATGATGTGTACCTTAAGTCTTGTACGAATGTCTTAAGCATGTAATGTGATGATAGACTTATGTAATTGCTTGTGAATGTGCATGTGGCCTTCGGGCAATGTTATGGCCTCCAGGCTAATATGAAATTTCCACATTTCTCCTCTTGATTGTCCAAAGTACATTCCCATGCATTTACCTGTGGTCCATGAAGCTAGGTAATGCATGAGGAAACTATTTCATGCTAAGTGCTTGAGGCATTGTTTATTTTTGTAATGAACCTCATGAAGTTAGAAGACCTCAACTCTTAGCATGTGTGAAGATGTTTTGTAATAAAGAAGTTGTGTAATAATCGTGGCAGTCAAGAGGAAAATGTCCGCGATGAACTATTTGTCGAAGGACATGTGTCGATGGGCACAATGTCAAAGGGCTCCAGTGTATGTAAATTCACGTGTGAGGAAATAAGGGTGGGACAATTCTATGTATGGCCAAAGAAAGACAAAGATCATTATGTAAATTTGTGCCTCATGTGTAGACATACATAGTGGGGGTGTATAAGGCAATAAGGAGGAATAATGTGACAAAGAGGTGTAGAGGAGAAAGGTAGATGTGTGATTCCAACAGTATTGATGTGAAAGTGTGAATGCATTGTTGTGATAGTAATTTGTGTTTTGCGCATGTTAAAATGTAATGTATTGTGATGATAAATACTTCCTTTATATCATGTTTGTATGTGCGTGAATTTCATTGTGCATATTTTATTATGCTTTAGGTTGATGATAAAAAATTTCGCATGTACATTTGATGTTGATAGTTGTTGAACATGCATGGTTACTTACTAATGTTCATATATTAGTTATAAATACTAGCATGCACAGTTGTGTGTTTATGATAGGTAGGACTATGTTTTGGGTGAGTCACGTGGTTTGGACTCACCTCCTCACAGTTCTAGATAACGGAGAGCCCTACACGTCAGAGATGCACGCATCTCAAGAGCCTCCCCTCTTGTTCGAGTATGGTATCACTATAGTAGTTATATGTATATCTATATATATATATATATATGTATGTATGTATGTTTGTAGGAGAAATTCTAGAAAGGTTCTGTAATCGGGTAGGCTATACTACACTATGTAAACTAGTTTAAATTGTATGTTTATAACTAAGAATTGAAAATGTGAATGTATGATAGTAAGAAATGTTGTTTCATTTTGATAATTAAGATTGTATGGTTTATGTTAAGTAAAAACTAGTTAAGGAAAAGAATCTGGATAAGGAAAGTTAGGCTTGCGGTTGTGTGGGCTAAGATACCATTTGCGCCAGTTATGTATCCGGATGGGGGTCATGACATGATCTTCCTATGTTTAGAATTTGTGAAGAACTGTGCAAGAAAAACTAGTTGAGATGAGAAATGCCTTACTAAAGTTCATTTTAAATGCATTGAGTACTTTTCTCATATCAATTATATGTTTCATGTTTATAAGAGTCTTCCATGACATGTTTAAAGTTGAGAAACGTTTCTTTGAGATTAGTGAAAGCAGTATGGGCGGAAAGTGCTACAACAATACTGTAGGCCTTGGAGCACCTTGGTTAAAGAACCTCAATTAGCAGACAAGGCCACACATGGGAGGAAGTACATAGATTAGTTGAGTATTGGATGTGAGAGTCACATCGGGTGACCGGATGAGGTATCTTGTGGAGATACTAGAGAGTCGGAGGGAAGAAAATTGGAGATATTTCAGAGGTTCTATTAAAGGTTCGTCCTGAGAATACTTTACTTATTAAAACTTGAGTTTCATATTGAGATTATGTTTTCAAATATATTTTGCATACATTTTTATTATTGTACCATTTTGCACAGAAGCTGGTTCAGAATCTGCTACCTTTGCCATTGTCATATGTTTTTATGTTTTAAGGCAATGTTTTTTGTTTTTAAGTTATTACAAATTAATTGCTCACTAAGGACCTATTTGATTTGGATATTTCTTATTTTTATTTTCACTGAAAATAGAAAATAAGTTTGAAAATACATTTGGTTGAGTTTAATAAAAATGTTTTCTTGAAAATATTTCATAAAATAGACCCAAATATAAAAATACTAAAAAGATATGTTCAGTATTTTAAGAAATATATTTCAGAAAATAAAGACTGGAAATAAAAATAAAAATATTTTCATAAACCAAACAAACCCTAAACCTCTCGCTCACCCCTTTCTTTTCCTTTTCCCCCATAGATAGTAAGCTGGACTCTGAGCATCTTCCAATAGATTAGATGTGTTGTGGTTCTACGAAGCGCCTCATCTCATCTCCTGGGCTGGTATATATTGAAGATTTCTTATGTTATTTTGTTTGACCTCTAGTGATGGTTCTATAATCTTATAGGCAGGATCCGAAACCTTGTGATGTAGATATCCTCTATAGATGATCTTTTGGATTATTGCAAACAAGTGTAGTCTTAAGTATCAGATACCAGCTTGTGCTCTGTTGTGTACCTTGGTTTTATATATATATATATAAAGTATGCTTGAGTTGATTGTTTCCTTTCGGATAAGATGTTGGTATATATGTGCATATAAGGCATGCTCAAGTTTGAGGATGGTTATGGTTGTTCCTGTTTTGATATCTTGTTTTGGTTATATATGTGTGTGTTGTTATAACTCTCTTTAAAGGATTATATATATTTATGTATGTTAAATTATTTTATAATACATCTTTTAGAATACATTGGTTATAAAATTTTCATACAAAAATTATTTGTTTTATTTACTTTGATATATATATATATATATATATATATATATATATAAAAGCTTAGTACAACCAAAGACACATTGACCGTTCCCCCTTGACAATGTGTTGAAATAAAACGAAATGACAAAATATCCTGGGTAAGATTTAGGAAGAATGGCCAAGAAAGCATTGTCGCAAATTTAGGTAATTTGGATGCATGAAATAATTAATAGACTAAATTATAAATAGACATAACTATGTTACATGTAAGTTCTATTTAAAAAAAAAATTGCATCTAATATGAACATATTTATTCATTTTTGTTATGCTTACATATTTTTTTGCAAATTGAGTGTACCTTTCATTTGTATAGTTTGACTATAGATTAAGAGATATTAGGATCTAAAGCTAACTCATTGAAGGGGCAATGGGTACGAACTACGAATGAACACGCACTCAGATATTAACAAAGTTTTTTAAATTACAGTAGTCTGGTGAAAACACAAATTTAAAGTTTATTAGTTTTTTAGTAGTTAAATCGGTTATAATTAAATTTATATTTTTTTAATTTTATATTTTGAAAATCTAATATAATAAATTAATATATCTTTTTATAATTACCAACTTACAAAGAGTTTAGATAAACTATTAAGTATTTTTTTTTACATATTTACTAATATCTAATCTAAATAATATATAAATGTGATATAAAATTTAAAATTAGTTACAAAATAATATATCAATAATACTCGTGTAAATAACAAATCAGTAATCTTAAAATGTATGAAAAATAAGAAAAAAGGGTATGAAAAAAAACTAGAAAAATAAAAATATGGCTAAAACCGGTTTGGCCATTAAATTATGTGATTTTATCGGTCCTACTGATTGTTTGATCGGCATGTACACTTGGATGTTGTAAACAGTAGATATTAATACGGCGGGCAGGGCAGCGATACGGTTGAATAATGAATGCCAAAGGGATTCATCATTCATGTGCCACTTAGCTGAACAAGCAATCAAATGCAAATTTTAGGATTAGTGTGCACCCCATTACGTACCAGTGGACAATAATATCTCGGCGCACCAAGTATCATACCATTCTTAATATTCTCATTATTCCAGTGGGTGTTTTTCATGCCAGGTAAAAGAAAATCCATGGCTAGCCTTAACTAAAATCAACTCAATTCAAGGGCTTTATTCTTTTGATTAAGTTTTGGTTTGTCTGGCATGGCATTTTAACATATTCAAGGATTCCACAGCCAAAGCAAAGCTGGTAAAATGACAATTATTTTTAGATGATCAATTTATTAAGCACATTAGGTTACAGTAAAAATCTTATTTCAAATTAAACAAGCAATAAAGTACAAAACTTGCCCTTCTATTTTCATACCATATCCAAAAAAAAAAAAAAAGAAACAAAAGGACGTTTTCCTTCTTTTGTTCCTCGCTAGTCTAGTCTATCAGATTATGTACAACATATCCTCCTCAAAGTCTAATCTAGGGGATCCAATCCACCAAATAAAGGATGATGCATTTGGGAGCTTCAGAAAACTTTGGAGACTTGACAATCAGCATTCAGCAGCCCTCGCACTGGCAAGGAATAAGCAATCCAAACTAGCATAGAACAAACAAAAACAATCTTGCTCTTTGCGTTCAAACTAAAAAGCAGTGGCCGCTTCTCTGATTCACAGGTCAAGTTAGATTTCAATTCAAAATTGGGGATGCAATTAAAAACTGTCACAGGAATTTCGGCGCTCATGATTTAATTGCTGTCTTCTTTCACCGTCTTCTTTTCTTTGGCACGGAAGTCATCCAAACTTCGGTATTCTTCTCTGAGCAATTTATCTAGTTCTGGGTGTTTACTCAGTGGTTCTTTCTGGTTACGTATTGCACGATAGTGGTGAAACGCCCTGCCATATCAATAAGAAAATACAGTTAGAGTGATGATAGAGTAATATTAGCTCAAGCAATCTGAGCTGATTTTTTTTTTTCTATGTTTAACAACCCCTAAAAAGGTTCGGTATATCAAAATTCAAAAACATTGACATGACCAAAAATTGGCATCAGATCTTGTCATAAAAGGTGCAAACCCAGTCTCATGGAATTCAGGATTCAGTAGAAGCAATTGGAATGTGGTCCAAACATCAACATTAATAAATCCCTCTACAGGAAATTAAGCTACCATTAATTCCAAATAAAGTAATCTGTAATTTTTGAAAATGAAGAAAGCATTGGCTACTTTTGCTTGTCTTATGAACCAAACTAAAAACTCTGCCACTAACCATTTTCTGGCTTCACTTAAACTGCAAGGTTCTTCAACTGTTTATGCTTAAACTCTAAATCCTGCAATTACTACTTGTTTCTCTTCACATTTCTTCCTGGATTGTATTTTGGTTGAAAACTGGTTCATTTAAAGGTGAGTAATTGATGTTGTACAGGAAAAGAACAAACAAGAAACCAAATACTATTCTAAAATCAACAATTTGTTTCTTCAATATCAGTAATAGGGGTAACTTCCTAAGAGTGACAGCAGGCCTATCTATGGACAACCTAAGGAATTCCAATTATCCTAATGTAACTTAAATACCAAAAAATAGGAATCCCACTAAGACTCAGCTAAGGGATAGGATATCCCAAGACCCAAACATATTAATTAACATTCTAAATTACAGTTAAACCTTGAATCACTGCCAATTTCCGCTATTACCATTACATCATAAATTAAGGTGATAAACATTTTCCTTTTCTCATAGTGCATTAAAAGAAAATTCAATGGAGATAAGTTGAGAGAACAGAAAGGAGTATAGAAATTTCCACATCTCTTCATTTTGGATAGAGTAAATGGTACAATATTTTCATCACGATTACAAAAATGAAGTGCAGGATATAACAATTTAACACTATATAAATTGCAAATACCATTTCTCATATTTTACTCCAATTAAGCAAACAGTTTGATTAGTTTTCAAAATAGTATACTTGCCTATAAAACATGCTAGACTTACCAAATCATACACGACATTCTCAGAAAAATAGTATACTTCTATTTTACCATTTATTTTTTTTCACTATCTCAATAAATCTGTGTGGTCTGCTAGTCTTGGAATAAACTGTGTGTACAACTAAAATTCTAAATTCAAAGGAGAGGAAAAATGAACAAAAATTCAAGAGGAAGCAAGTCACTTGAAAATGTCTACCATTAGGTTTAGATAAGTCAGCCCAATTGTTCTTCCATTTAGGTACACCATCAATTCTTTATTATTATCATTTTTTTTTTGGGGGGTGGGGGAAAAGAGGGGGGGGGGGGGTTGTGTGTCTAAATATCTGTCCAAACTATTCCTTTGTACGAATAAGGAGAATCCTTTTCATTTTCGGGAAATTTACAGATAATTTGTATTTTTTGACATTTATTATAACTGTTGTTTGCATTATTCTAAGGCAAACTAATTCTCAAGGATCAACAAATGCTTGATCTTAGAGATTGTTATACTGCAATGCAGCACCACAATCAGCTAAAAATACCAAATTCAATGACATTGGCTTTGGCTGTACAATGAGATTGTATAGATATAAATTGAGAGAACTGCTCTTTCTATTAAACTTACCCTTAACTGAACAGATATTATAACCTTCTCAACAACAATAATTGAACACTTCCAAATAAAATGAGGAAAATGATTTAAAAAAAAAACTACAAATTACAATTTTGCAGTAAAATTTTAAGAAAGGGTTAATTAGTTACCAATATTTTTCCAGGCCATACAGATTGCCCTTATGGTAAAAGTCCAGAGTTAGCTGTTCAAAATCCTTGTACAGATCCTCTTCGAATTCCTTCTCCAAACCATAACTGAAACAATGAATTATTCAATATCACATGAGGAACTATGAGCAAGGAGCTATGAGCACCAAAGCTTTTTCCTCCAAAAAAAAAAAAAAAAAGGCTAATAAAAAAGCAGCTTAATCTGATTTTCCGAACAATGCATTGCAGATTTGCAGACCTTGCACAGTTGTTTCCCTTGTGTTATGTGTAAGCATTGACATTTTTCAGGAAGCTACTAATAGAACACAACTGTTTGGAATTCTGGATGAATACGGGATGTGTCCTTTGGAGCATATCTACATGATACTTTTTGAGTTTTGGAACAGAATAAAGAAGCAAAAACATTGTGGTAGTGTGCAGTGTGCATTGTTCTCTGGTGTAGATGGTTGGAATGTGGTGGAACTGCTACTGTCCGGGGGAAGAGGATTACTCCAACCCAAACTACCAAAATACTTGATTATTCTAGAATAGGGAACGAGGGGCCAAAAAGGGAATTGGACCAAGAAATCACCAACTCTGGCACTAGTGGAGAGAGCAGTGGGGTAGTAGAAGAAAGAGAGTTGCAGCTTAAGCTATAAGAGGTGTTCCTGGGCATGAGAGGGGCAGGAATCATTTGGATGGTTTTCTTGGGAGAGAATCTAGCCTCTTGAAAGCTACAAGTTACTTCTTGTTTTCCTTTATTCTCTACTGTCTGTGTTCTGTGTTTTTTGCTGAACTTTTCCTCATTGAGGTTGTGTTGCTGTTGTTGGTAGCTTGGCTCTGTAGTAAAGGTGGCTGGTTTGTTAATATCAGTGTACAGGGGTTTGCTTATAGTATTTCTTGAGCTGTATCTTTATTTTGGGTTCTATCAAATTGAGCAGTGAATATGGGGAAAGTTTAGGGAGTAAGGAGGACATGCCTTTTGAAGAAGCTTCTGATGATTCATCCAACTGTGACGAGGAGGAAGAATGGAAGGAGAAGAAAAAAACAGAGCCCTTCAATCCACCAACAGCTTTGGAAGCTAATCTGTATACAGGGAAGATGATTTTAATCGCAGCTTTATAATCACACTTGTCAGTGAGAATTTCTCTCCTGTTTGATGCCCAAATAGCAAGCTTTATGGCCATGGGGAAGAGAAGTTTGGGGATGATTGATGGAGAAGAAACCAACAAGGAAGAATCTCAGACTGGACAGTAAAGGGAAAGAGTATAGATGGGTTTTGGATTGGGTCAGGGTAATTATGTGGGGAAGAAGCCTAAAACTGAATGGAGATGAAAATTTTGTCAGGATCTTCTGTTCTTAAACTGAGGTGGCCCAAAAAAATTAGTTGCCCTATTCTATTACAACAACCACAACCCAGAACAATTGTGGAATTTGGCCCATAAAGTGGATGAAAGAAATCTGATTTCAGAAAAGACCAAGGATGGCTCATAAAGCAGATGAAAGAAATCTGATTTTGGAAAAGGCCAAGGAGAATGGGCTGAAGAAAGGCCCAAAAGGATTAGGGTTTACTAAAACTAGGGGATTTTTAAACCCAAATTCTCAGGTTACCCAAATTGCTGACCTGCTGGATATCACCCGTGTTGAGAGTCCCATTGAGCAGGCTGTAATGTTGCCACCTGAGGATATGGTGTCATTCTTGTCAACTACTGCAACAGCCATAGCGTCGAAAAAGCTTGGAGACTTTTGTCACCAATCTAATGCTGAGAAAGCTAGAACAATGTAACGGGTTTGGTTTTTGTCCTGTTGAGATGTTTGGGGCAGACCAAAGGTAACAGTGGCCAAATAAGAGGATGTGAGGACCGTGGACAAGGGCCTTTGAAGGGTTCAAACTGAGGGATTAAAGGGCAAGAAGATCGTTTTGTCAGAGAGAGCTAGTTACCAGATAAAGTTAGGAGTAAAAGAGATCTTGATCTTGCAAGGCATTTCTGGATAACAGGTAACTCACATGATTTCACCTGAATTTGTACATGGTATGCCTAAATTCTTTGAACTTTCTAAGGATCAAATCAATTTGGCTGAAGGCAGTGACCCAACAAGCTTAAGAAAATTAATGAGTTGGAGAATTTGCTGTGGTGGTCTAGTGGCAAGTCATGGAGAAAGCCAAGCAAGAAGACAAGCTCTTAAAGATGGGATAAGTGACCTGCCCCAATAAAGTCAGTAAGGATTCAATTAAGTGGAAGGGAATATCAGATTTTGAAAGCAATTCGGGAGCTACTATTATCATCAAACAGCAACTTCCTTGTGCACAGCTTGAGGAAAAGGTGTATCCTGTTCATCATGGTGCTATTACTGCTCTTCATTGTATTACCTAGAGCGGGATGTGGGATTTGGTGAATGACTGTGAAGATGCTAGTCTATTTATCAATGGAAGCACAAATTGTTCAGTTAAGATCTGGGATCCTAGCTTTCAGGATTATGAATACAGGGCAGCTTTGAAAGTATATCTAGAGTAGGGAAGACTTGAGAGTGAATAAAGGCTCAAGTACAACATAAAAGTGACGTGACCTTTAACAATGAGGATTCAGTTTTCTTGAGAACTGAGCTCATCAATCTGCAACCCCCCTCAATTCCACCTTGAGGACAAGGTGAAACTTGATGGTACAGGTAATGATGGAACCCCTACTGTCCAGATTATGCTAGAATGGGGTAAGAAGGGGAAGAAGAGGAGTCCAACCCAAACTACCAAAATACTAGATTAGTCTAGAAGAGGGGGTCAGGGAAAAAAAGGGAATTGGACACAAAGAAACAACCAATTAAGGCACTAGTGGAGAGAGTAATGGGCTAGAGAGAGAGAGAGAGAGAGAGAGAGAGATTGGCTTGAGGTATAAGTGGGGTTCCTGAAAGTGGGAGAGGGGAAGGAATCATTTTAAGGTTTTCTTGGGAGAGACTCTAGCCTCTCAAAAGCTAGAGATTACCTGTTTTCCTTTATTCCTACTGTTTGTGTGTTCCATGTTTTTTGCTGATTTTTTCTCATTTATGTTGTGTTGCTGTAGTTGGTAGCTCAGACCTGTAGTGTTGGTGACTGGTTTGGCACCCATATTTCAGTATATATCAGATACAGTGGGTTGTGCTTACAGTATTTATTTCTTGAGCTGTATCTTTTATTTTGGTATTATACTATGGGATGGCTTTATTATACTATGCATGGCTTTATAAAAAGTTTACAGCCTCATGCATGGCTAAAATTTCTTGTTTGTCCTGTACTCCAGTGCATATAGTTGGAATTAAATGATCGCATTTTATTGGTGTTTCTTTATCCTTACAGATGTTGAGGGATGGGATTGTGTTTCTTCCGTGTTATTCCATGCATGGTTTTATAAAAGTTTCGTTGTTTAAAATGCAAAGGGATTAGACAACTTGCTTGCACTTTTATTCTCACTCTGTTTAAGGTTTCTCTGAGAAGGGCATGTTATCCTCCTCCCACATATTTTTTCTCTTTCGCTCAAACTATTTTTCTTCTTTAATATATTAAATAAAAACTAAAGTTGAACATAAAACCTTGAAATTTTCAAATTAATTTATTTTGATTGAGAGGAACAGAAGATAAAAGCTAAATGACAGTTCTAACTTATCAAGGAAAAAAGCATAATGTGAAATTAATACCTGTAAAATCTGAAGAGACACTCTATCCCATAATAATAATTAGCAGATGCATCTTCCATTGCTAATTTCTTAAATTCATCGTACATAGAAGGAACAAACATGTCCCGAAGGAAGTACGACCAGAACCTATATAAGGTATTCATTTCCTGCATAGACACACAAATCCTTAAAAAAAGAGCAATTGTACAATCTAAAGAGATTGTATATAATAATAGATTAAAGGAAAAATGAGTAGTCTCTGAGAAACAACTAAGCTAATGGGACTTCATAACAAACTCAGCTAAAGATTAGCAATTTTAAGTGCAGTGCAATGTCCATAATTTTCACAAACTAGTTAAATCATATCAGCATAATTTTTCAAAAAAATAAATAAAATAAATAAATAACGAAAGCAAAGAATCTTTCAAAACTTAATGCACAACAATATGAATGAAAACTGAGAAAAACAAGTAATGGAAGAATGAATCAACCTACATACCACCAAAGTGGATACAACTAAAATTTATCAACTTCATTTAATCCTTAAAAATATATTTTTTCAAGGGAAGTTAAGAGATCTTGTCCACCTCACTGCAGCCAATTCCAAGTTTCTTTCTATCATTCAGGCACCGCTTATGATACTTCAGATACCTGAAGTTAGAACAACCACATAAATAATTTTGACAATACAGTATATCCTCCACCCTACAAGTCCTCAGACATATATACTCTGAGCAGTAGCATCATCACTTACTTCTGATGTTTGAAACCATTTTCTTCTAAAAGTTGGTGACTTGGATGCTGAAATGGTGGAAAAGATTTTGGCATAGAACCCACGGGTGGGCTACTTCCAGAAAGACCCCCATGTGGTGAACTACTCAATTTGGAAGGCCTGGGGCTGCAAGATTTAAATAATTATTGGAAAGTTTCAGAGTCATAAAAAAGAACAATCAATCAATCAACATATCATTTCATTCAGCATGTGTGAAGTATGATATGCTCTTTGCACCAATGGTTATTTTGATATCATTCCTCTGAAAAAGAAAAAAAAACAAAAAGGTATCACACCAATATTACAAAGCTATTTGCTTAAGGAACAGACAATTCTGAACTGACCCATGACTTTCCGGAGGTGTAGAACCAAAGAAAAACCCAACCGAATTACTTGGTGGGCTTTCAGATATGATTCCAAGAGAGTTGCGGCCAGTTCCATGATTTCTAAAATTGCTGGAGAAAAACCGCTGCTTATGGGAAGACTGTTGCTTGGGGAAGGCTTTTTGTTTCCTTCGGAAATTATTGGTTCCAGACTCTTCAAGGGCATTGTTTCCACTTATATTTTCGCCAACCTTTGTATTTGATACTCCTGGAGTATTGCTTGTAGATTTCAACTTTCGATCTCTACTATCAAAATTATTCTTTCTACGATTAGACCGCCTATTTTTAAGTTCCTGTCAATAATTAGGTGGGCAACAAAAAATTCAATATGAGAAAGATGATGATGTACAAGATAAATGATGACTGGTATTAAAATTTATATTTTAAAAAAAAAAGAAAAAAAGAAAAAGATAACTTCTTAACTTGCTCATAAAAGTAAAGACCATCATTTATAGCAGAGGCGAGTTCACTGGAAATGGATTTTGATTCTTTGCCAACAGCTTTAGATCCTTGTTTAATATCGCCATTCTGTACGTTACAATAGAAAAATAATTAATAATTAATCTATTCAATGAATTTAAGAATCTGTTAGATATGGTTAGCTTTCATAAAAACCAAAAGATAATCGATATTTATCCAAGTCTAAAACACATTGCCAAGAAATCATAACGCTATCAATAATTATGCAATTCTAGCATGTATAGCCATAAATGTATCAATTCCTCCTCTATTATTGGGACCTGGCAATTCTGAAGATTTTTATGCGTTGAATAATTGGAAGGGTGCATTATTTTCCTTGGGCAGTTGAAAGACCATTGTCCAGACCTGTTTATCTATCATTTCTTTTTACTATCTTTCTCTCTTTTGAATCATAGTGAGTGTAGCTAACAGAATTGAGAAGACTACAAGGGATTGTCTTTGAGCAGTGGCTGCTGTGTTGAGAAGGCTATGGCATTTTCCTCGGGACAACTTTGTTATTCACCAAGTAATTTGCCATTATTAGAATGGGCGGGATGAAAACCTAATGCTCACAACTCATGAAGGTCCTTGGAAATTCATTTCCCAGGTTTATGAAATTTTCAGACCATTGGTTTCCTTAAGATGAGCAATAGGAGTCGCATAAAGTTTACATAGGGGTCTTTGGCTGGGAAATACTTTGTCACGTAATGCCTCCATTCAGATTTTTCCCCTTTTTTTTTCAATCAAGGGTTTCAGTGTCTCTTGGAATTTCCATTTTCAAGGAATTTGTATGAGAGATATGCTTAGGATCTTAGGATTTACATTCCCCTCTTCTCCTAGATACCATGCATCTCTTATCCAGCTCAGAAAGAAGCTGTTGGCATCTTCATCCTTCTGGCTATTTTACTTGTAAGTATTTATCTTTTTTTATGACTCCCAAAATCAAAGGCTTCTAATAAAGTTGCATTAATGATATGCAATAGGTTCATAGACCAAATGCAGTTTTAATGTTTTATGCCTAATATCCCAGTGGCTGTTTTCCTACAGAGTATGTTTTCTGGCATTTTCAATAAGCATTAGGTGTACCCTTGAAACAATTGCTCGACGAGTTACTCCGGGATCTCCATGGTGCCTTTTTCAAATATGCAGAGAAATTGGGTGGCTCTGGTGCATTCTTGACATGCTGGTTATTGGTCTTGGTTGGGTGTTCTCGTGTTTTGTAGTTTATAAAAGGATATTTATCCTCCTCATTTGCAATCTTCCTTCTCTTTGATAAAGCTCTTATTAAAACAATAATAATAATAACGATAACTCACTCTACAGGAAAAATTAACATACATTTTTTTCCTAAAAAAATGGTTCGACTTATTAAAAGAATACCTGGGTAACAATTACAAGTCTCTGAACGTCCTGGTCATTGACAACCATCTCATCATCTTCATCATCAATCCTTTTGTGCAATACATTTAATCAGACAAGTGAAAAACCCACTTAATTACACTTAAATGACTTTAGTATGACAATAACCTAATTCCATCTCATATGGGATGCCAAAACTGGAGAACAAGAATGCAATATATTATCACATCTACAAAAGCTTATTCGAAGGGGGAAAAAAAAAATTCTTCCAACTTCAAATTCACATCACTCAGATTTTATATATACTGAGAGAAAATGAAGTCAAAACGACACACAAAGAGAGAGAGAGAGAGAGAGAGAGAGAATAATAATAATAATGTGTTATTAAAACTAATATGAAAAAAAAAAATTAACAATGTGTCTCCTCCAGATTGCATATACGAACATATGCAACAATAAATCTTTTCTAGCTTCAAAAGGTGACAAGCTTCTCAGGGGATGCAAAAGCAAGTATTGATCCAGTAATAACCTATGGAAGCAGTAATTATTTTTCTTTTTTCTTATTGTTGGGGGGAGGGGGAGGATATAAATAATAGGGAATTAATTTAATTAAAAATATAAATATACATATATTAACAAACAATTAATAGTACTAAAATAAAAACTAAGGCAGAAATGATGCCCGTCATACGCATATGGTTTTAGAAAAAACTAATAGACAAAAAGAAGATACACAAATATAAAACACAACCTTATGTTTAACATATACTATTCATTAGGGTTGCGAAAATGATTGTTGTCCAATGTATTTCATCAATATTAATGTTCCGAACAGAGCCCCAAATCATCAATTTGCTCTCCTAATCCATGTCGAAGTTTCATCCTAATATTTAGGTTAAAAATTATGTTGTATCCAGGCTTCTCAGTTTCCCACTATCTGCTTCTTTAAGAGCTTTTTAACTATTTTTATCTATGAAAAGCTACTTTAGTAAGGAAAAAGCACAATCATTTTTCCTTAAAGAATCTTGTGTTTGGACTTTGGACAAAATTGCTCCATGAATAATTTGGCCAAACATAAAACTGTCTCTTTAATACAATGCTTCAAAAACTAAATTTTCCAATAAGTGACTTTTACACACACAAACACAAATATTCCACTCAGACAAGCTCCAAACATGGTTCCAACATAGATGACCCCAAACAAATATTAGAATGACAGAGAAACCATCCTGACACATAGTTGAAGTTTTTTTTCCCCCCCTTTTTTGGTTTTAAATGACCAGTTTGAATAATATAGTTTAACAACTTTTTATTTAGCAGATTATTTCAGAAAATAATGACGTAGGAGACTTAGAATATAGAATAATGCTAATTGTGTTTTTCTTTAGAAGTATATCACTATGGAAAGTTTAAAGTATCTTAGGATATAGGATTTTATATATAACATATGAGAGGCTGCATATAAATAGTGTAGCAGGTCTGTGCTTCATAGCTGTGATCATAAATAACAAGTCCAAAATTGAATATTCTACCAGACATTTTTTAAGGACCTAGGAATTTTGACAGTGTCCAATCCTTCCTTTCTTCCTGATTGACATCCATGCCATGATAGCCACCCAAAGGTTATTTCTAGACCTGGATAAGAATTATATTTCTTACCTTCTAGTGGAAGAAAGGTCAGTCTTTTTTAGCATCTTGTGTTCAAGCTCTATCTCTTCATCAAGCATAAATGTGGTTGCAAAATCGTCAGAAAGATCTCTGACATCCATAGAAGCCAAAACCCCCACACTTCCAATCTCATTATCATCAGATTTTTTGGCCTCTGTGTCTTGTGAATCAAAGCAAAGATTGTTGCTGGTGTCAAGATCAGAAAATTTGACACTTTCACCAGTTGCCTCTGATTTATTGTTGGGAAGATGACACTCAGTATCATGTTCTGTGTTCGCTTGTGAAACTTCTGAACTATCTTTCTTTGTTTGCATCTGCTCCAGCAGAGTTGCATCCTGCACAGTATCTTTTAGAGTTGCTTCAGAAATTGCCTTTGTCCTGTCTCCAATGGCATCACCATTTTCAAGAGATTTGGTAGTATTATCTGCAGGTTGGCTCGGCTGAATCTGAGCCATTGATGATGCTGAATTTTCCGAGGAAACTCGAATCCATTTTGACCAATTATCACGTTTCCTAATCTTTTCATCCTATGGAAATAAATATCACAAGCTACAATAAAGACAACTTGGAAAACGAAGTAACACATGATATAAAATCTAATTACCAGCAAAGGCAACACCAAATTCCATTCCTCTTATGCTTTGTAAAATAAAGCTGGCTCAAAAGTTTTTAAAATCTCTAGGTTAAGAAAGAATGGCATCTTTTACCCAAACTTTAACCTACGTGTCTTTAGTAAATTAATGAATATAAACTATTGCTTAACAAATTGCTTTGAATGAACATCATGCACCCAATTTATCAAAAAAATGATGTTTATGCCCAATAGAAGGAAAGGAAACTTAGCGCCTTGTTTAAAATTTTATACTTATCTTGACAAGAAACAACTTTTAAACAACTTAATGGAAAAGTTTCAATACAAACCATAAAATCATTGAGAGAAGAAAAGAGTAAAATGATTTATGCTGAAGGCTTTGAAAACAAAAAAAAAAAAAAATTCTAAGCTGACAGAAGAACAAAACTACTGTCAACAACAGAAAAAAGATGTTGCACCTTCAAACTTCTAAAAAATTTGAAAATGCAGCCCCTAACTTATAAGAGGGTAAAAAATGCACTATGCCTTTCTGTGACTCTGCTTCGTGACATTAACATTGGAAATTACCATTTCCCAAGTATAAGAGACCAATAATAAGATAATAGAAACAATAAGATGAATAATTGGAGCAAAAACAAGAATTAAAGCAATGAATCAGATTATAGAACCAATATGAAACAAAAGCAAGCAGCAATGATACCAAAAGTGTAAAAGCAGGATGTCAGAAACAGCCAAGTGAGAACCTAACCTTCACTTCTACAGTATTGGAGCTCTGCAGTGCATCAAGGATGAATGGTATGTCCATGCTCATCTTCTTAACCTATGGACATTAAAACAAAAAGAGGCATGAGAGTTATATTAAAATTTTAGAATAAAGTAATTTAATTAAAAAAAACATTTGACATCATTAGAGGCTACTGGCAATAATACAGATTACGGAATGCACCTGTATAGCATGCATATCTAGACATTAGAAGGCAAAAGCTTTACATACATACCCTTTTAAAGCCAGCTACAATGGATATTGGAACCCATCCTTGGTCATCCATCAAGGAAATAAGATAATGGTCATTCTGCAGATTTTCATCACTGCCAAGAAAAGGCTCTGAGGTCAGCAGTTTGCCGTATCATTAATCCTTATCACATTAATTACATTAGCCCATTCCCACATAAACTAGATTAGAGGAGTTCTTAAGAAATTTTTAACATTCATTAAAGTCATTACCATTTTCTGTGGCACAAATTGTAAATATAAAGCCTGAAGGTAAAAATGATCTTAGGCTTTGTTACTCTCACTTTCCAAAACTACACATTAGTTCCTTTTCATCAGCTAGGCAACAATCCTCTCGGTAAAATTAATTGATTTATCCTAATCTAGAATACATGCTGACATCCATGGGTCTAAATTAAAAACAACCATCAAGATGAAAAGAACAACATAGAAATATCTTATGATAATTGCAAAACCTGTTATACAAGATGGAAATTAAACTATAGCCAACAGCACTAGCAAGATAAAAACCATTGTCGACAATTAAATTACTGACCTGAAATAATATTCTATCTGTTTAACAATGCTAGCCCTCAAAGATAGAGTTTCTGGAGGCACTGGCTGTGATCCTGGATTGACAGGATAAGGAACAAAGTGCCGGGGATGGGGTCCCCTAATAGAGCCTGGGGGTGCCATGGGGACATACCATACTGGTGCAGGTCCTAATCAGAAGACAGAAATATTGAATTACAAAGTTACAAATGGAGGAATTCAAGAATAAAAGATAGCGGAGATGAGATGTATCCCGAATTATTCAAGAGATGTGCACATGCATAATATTTACCTGGGAAGCTTGGAGCAACCATGTATCCTGGGGGTGGGCCATAAAATGGAGGTCTTATAAAGGCCCTTGCTCCCATGCCCTGTTGCATAGGAACGTTTGCTCTGGTGGGATATGCCCTCTGAGGATGCCAAGTATTATTTAAATGGTCACCTTGTTCCTGCATATGGGGTCTTCCATTAGGAAAGTTCACATAAGCATTTGGATCCCCTTGCAAAGAAGGCTGAACATTTTTAGCATCAACAGCATGAGCAGGCGGAACAAACGCTTGTCTTGGTGTCTGAGGTGCAGGCTTCACTAAAGGATTTTCAACACTCGAAAAAGGTCCTGGACCGGGAGGGAAAGCATATCCAGGAACAGCAATGTGTGGTGGAGGAACCATAGTGTGAAAAACCGGTGGAACTGGTAGTTGATGATAAGGCATTGGTACAGGAAAAGGAGGTGCACCACCAGAATTCCGCTTAGAGCCTGGCTTCTGATGACGTGATGATGAGATCTTATTCATTTGATTAAAGTTTCCAGAACCATTTGACTTCTGTTGAACAATAGGGCCCTGAAGAATGATGCACACAGGCAAGAAGAAGAAAAGCATAATTGATACCAAAGTTAAGACTCTTGCAACATTAAACTTTCATTTCAATTACAAAATTAAAAAGAAAAAAAAAAGTTCAATATCAGGCATCTAAGGAATTTACTAAAGCTTTAGGACTGCAATGTTCTTTCAGTATATATCACAGGACGCCACTTCAATGGCCAAATTGTTTCTCTTGTAACTAACCACACCAATCATCTCAAAAGGTGAACTACTAACCATCATCATCTGAAATTCTCAAATAATTTACTAAACAATACAGATAATTTTCAACCAAAACTGCAAACAAACTGATGGTTCAATACAAAATGATCAAAGTGACACATCAAACAATTTAAAGTTTCAGTAACAGAACAACACAAAATTTCACCACTTAAGGCCAGGGTATATCAGAATTATTCTTCCAGCATACAATAAACACTAAAATATGGTATCAATCTATGAGAGGGACATAGACAGACATGTATCCTAGCCATCACCATGTAAGAAATAGAGAGGACCTCTCCCATTGTTGAGCACACTAACCCAAAAGGCATACAATGGTTTCTTGCTAAGCAATTTGATCCATGTGATCAAATTGGATCAGAGATGCAATGGACTAGGAGGCTTCCTGGCTCCCGGTCCCTGCCATTCCCTTGCCTCCCATTTCCTGCAGAAAGGGACAAGTTACCCCAATTCCCATTGCCCGCATGAATATGGGAACTTGCAAGATTCCCCGAATTTATAAAATTTTAGAGAAATTAAGAAGATTTTTTAAATAATATAGTCTTAACTAATCAAATATAATATCTAAAAATGACATTAGTAAGTTTATTAGTACAAATTATAAACATACAATTACTAATATATACATATAAATAAAGTAGTTGAATAAATGAAAGATTTAATATAGCACAGTTCCAGCGGAGTGGGAGTGGGAGTATAGTCCCCATCCCCAGACTCTAGGTGGCCAGGGGATGGGGGAAGGTATATACATGATAACGTAAGCGAGAGCCTATCCCCAAAATAGTAGATTATGGATAAAAATATAGTTACTCAAACCTCTCCGTGAGGGAACTTAAGAATAAACAACAATAACAGAATGCAAAATAATTAATAAAAATTCCAAGTCCAAAGTGCAGACCCACATAAAGGCTGCCTTATAAGCAGTCATCTCAAATACACAGCTCAACAACAAAAAGGTTATTGCTCTCTAACACGAGTCATTAGTCACAATTTAATGGGCTATAAACGTGAAATTCAGATATAGATATTGATGCCTGTCATTAAAATAGCGAATTCCGTCCATATTTCTGACAATAAAAAACATATAGATGACTCAAGAAAACCATACATTGTCCTTGAAATGTTATCATTTCATATTTGACGCCATAAAACTATACAAGTAAGACAGATTAACCTGCATAGGTGGAGGTCGTGAAGCAACCTCCCCAGAGATAGGCACAGCAGCCGACGTATCCTCAAGCTTAGGAGCAGTCTCAGAATTCTTGGGACGTTGGGCATCAGAGAGAGCTGGCCAAGACTCAGTGCCCATCATGACAGTCACGTCAGTTCCGTTCCCGTCAACAACAGGAGATTTCCAGGGCGATTTGGGGCCATTAACCTCCTTCTGATCCTCACTAATCTCATTCTCAGCAATCACCATCACTACCAATCACCTAACTCTTAAATTTGCACCCGCAAACCTCACTCTCTTATCAAATTACCCAGTGAAGCTTAAAAAGCCACAGGACAAGTGGAAACTCAAGGGTAAACTAAAAATGAGAAAACAATACAGAAGGATAAAATTCACTTGCCACTTGAATCAATAATTAACTATCATCCGCGCAAGAGCCGTGGGTTGAGCACAAAATCCTGAGCTGGGGTAGCAAGAATCCAAGTGCGTTTTCAATAAAAAGCAAACTCTGAAGCCCTGATCAAAGTTAAAGTTGGATTAGTGGAATGGGGAATGGCGAGGTGGGGATTAGGGTTTGTGTGGAGAGTGAGGTGCTGTTAGTGTTTCGTTTGGGTATGGTATTAACTATTAAGAGTTGCAATGCAGACGGCAACAAAGTGCGATGAACAGGCGAAAAAGGCTGTGCACGAGGTTTTAGTTGTGTTTATATGTAGTATATATAGGGGTGCCCTATCATATTGAAGCGTGAAGTGCGAAACTCATTGCGTGCTTCCTATTGGCCGATGCTCACTTTTGGAATTGGAAGACGTTACAAGGAAACAGTGACTGTGTTGGTTAAGGGTTTGGGGGCCCATAAGTGCCCCTATCAAATTTTGGAGATAAGTAACCATCTTATTTACTAATTAATATACTATCTTGTAAAATCGAAGAGTACGTTATTATCTCAATCTAATTTCTCAATCATCCAACATGTGAGTTAAATTCTTAAAGATTATATTTATTTTAATTTTATTTTTTATTTGTTACAATAGTTTTTTATAATAAAAAATCTTAAATTTAATAACTATAAATTTTATAATTTAATAATAAAATTTATCAACTTAAAATAAATATAATTTTTTTGAAACTAGTTTGAGATATTTAAATTTTTTAAGATCAAAATAAATATAATTTTTTAAAAATTAAATTTTTAATTTACTCTAAAATCAAAGAAAAAATTTTATAGAGAACTCAATCATCTTGACGTTCATGTCTATTCATGACAATTTTTTCAAAAAAAAAATCAAAAATATAAGTAGTTAATTTTTTATAACATTGTTTTTAAAATTTTAGGAAAAATCTAGATAACTTTTGGATTTTCTTTTTGTTGGTAGTAAGGTTACTTTCGAAATTTAAATAGTGTGAAAATCACAGCTTACAGTAAAGGTGTTTGGCAGTTTGAACAGTTTCCCAAAAAAAGTTAGACTGTTCGGTTTAGTTTTCAAAACCAATTAAACAAAATCATAAAATGATCTATTTACATGATTTGGTTTGGACAGTTTGGACCTATATGTAGATTTTTGCTTTGTTGGCCAATTTATCTTTATTTTTTGTTGAACTTTTGATAATTGTTTATTAAAATTATTGTTCAAAAAAATTGTTTATTAAAATAAATCATAAAAACGTCTTACTCAAGTTCAAATAACTCTCAAACCATTACATACTTTTCAATTAAACTTATAAACCACAATATACTTATCTATTTAAATAATTTATAAAAATAAGATCAACCTATTTTTAAAGTCAAACCACTAGAGAAGAAATAAAACATAAACTAATTGGTAGGAACCATGTGTATAGGCAGTGTATTATTAGAGCACTTAACTATTTATAATAAATATAAAAAATTATATAATTTGTTATATTAGAGTGTTTCTTTATTTATAATATATATATAATGATCAATTTGGAAGTTGGTTCAATTTGGCTATTTACCAGACCAAACCATATCCAACATTATAAATTTTGATAGAGTTTTTGTAATACTCGCTGTTTAATTTTTCCATTTTATTAGTAAATCTAATTTCATAAGTATTGAATTTGTAATTTTGTGTGCAGTATGTGTGTGTGATGTTATAGTGTGATGTGATAGTGTTTTGATATGTGATTTCGGGTTGCATGCTAGTAATATGTGATGCTAAGCTATATAGTGATTAAAGTGAAAATCACAAGGACTAAAACAAAAGATTCAAGATTTTGTTGGGGGTGTAGCAAAATGTCTATAAAGGGATAGGAATAGAAGGAGAAAATTATGAAAAACCTTGATGTAAAATAAGAAATTAAAAAGGGCTCTTAAATCTTGATATATTAATTTTTGAATAAATGATTATAGTTAATAATAGTATAAGAGAAGAACAAAAAAATTAATAAAATATAAAAATCAGATGGGGAAGAACCGTACAGTTAATTAATAGGGCGTTAAAATAGTAAAGTTAGTAAAAAGAATAATTAAATGATAAGGCAAAAGATTAAATAAAGAAAATAGTTAATTTTTTAAATAACTAAATCTAATGTAATAGCATATTTAAGCATAAATAATTCTAATAAAAAATCTGAAAAATATCCTTTGAAATCGTAACTAAATCCATATCTTTGCTTAGATTTAACTAGGATGAGAATATCAAATATATTTGAATTTAAACAAATAAATTAGTAAGATTATGCATGCTAAAAAGATAATTAAAAATATATTAATTATAGATAAATAAATCTAAAAAAATAATATACTATCCAAATCTAGGTTAAACCTTAGATTTTATTCCCACAAATCTATGTTTGAATATTAAGCTACTCTTCGAAATTAACAAAGGAAATTAATAAGAAGTATAAATGTTGGTAGATAAGTTAACCAAATAAAAATCCTAACTTAATAAACTATGGGAATTCGAAAATTTTCAAAATAAAATATAGTAACATAAATGATAATATAATATGAAGAGGCAAAAATAAAAGAAGTAATATAACCTAACTCTAGAAAGGCACACGTAGGTTCCAATTAGAATAAGGGGTTTGTTTGGGTAAATAGTTTATTTAATTGCTTATCGTATAAGTATTTATATATAAGTTATTTTTATAATTGAAGAATTTATAAAAACAAATTTCACATAAAATACTTTCAACTTATTTTCATAAACTATTTTAGAGAATTTATGAAAATAAACTGAAAACAATTTATGAATATGTCATAAACTATTTCTATAAATTCCTAAAAAAATGTACATAAACACTTTTGCTATAAGATAAATCAGATAAGTTTAAAATAAACTCTTCCAAATGTACTATAGGTCATTAGTATTTAAAACAAATTTCAATTAATCCTAGTACAACACCTAGGCAATTCAAATTGAAGGACGTACACATACACCTTAGCTCCGAAACCCAAACATGCACATTCCTCTTAGTAGTACCAGGAAAAAATATCGTGGCCCTATGGGTCAAACTGGGACCGCTCGTAAATGGGTGGTTCTAGATTGAGCAATTTAGGCCCATGCCTAAACGATCTTTTCTTTTTGTTTAATTTTTATTTTTAAAAAAATATATTATTTAGTATAAATAATCCCTCTTTATTACATTTGTATATTTTATAACCTTATATTCAATAAATATAGTAAATTTGGATATAAAAACTTTTGTAATTTTTTAAAAATAAATATAAAATTTTTAAATTTAAATATAATGTAGTTAATTTAGAAAGAAAATATGAAAAAGTAAAGTTATTAATTATTTTAAAATATTAATGGTGTAATGTTTTACATTGATAAATACTATTTTAATAAAAAATTATTAATTTTTTTACTAAAAAATTTAAAATTATATTATTTTAATATTTAAAAAATAAAAAATAATAATAAAGTGTAGCCTGCAGGCCTATGCGTGCGAGCTTGGACTTCCTAAAAAAACTATAGGCCTAAACGAGCTATCCCGTTTAACAATACTACCTCTTAGCCTAATGCAAGCTCCCACATCTTCAACCGAATTCATGAGCTTCAAGAAATACCCTTCCAGAAATTTGCACGAACAAGGTAAGAACAAGGCTCCAACCTTAATCATTCACTTTAACCCTTAGATTGTGAAAATTAGAATTCTAATTAATAAAAAACCTTACTGCTCCTTTTTTTTTAAACATAATTTTGTAGCAAATTTTTGAACTCACATTCATATTCTCTCGTTCTTTGGACTTCGCTTGGGCTACGATAACGGTATCGTAGGGTTCTAGGTGAATGAACTAACCATTCTTTAATGTTATCTCAAGTGTTAAAGTGATAGGATAATAAGATAGGGAATGATCATGGTGGGAAAAGGGAGAATTCGATTAAGGAATTCAAGTTAATAAATTGAGAGTTTTATATACAATTCAATTATTAATGAAATTGCTAAAGGAAAATGTTAGGGAAAAGGGATGAACAGTGATATATATGTGGTTGTTGAAATCGAAGATAGTTGAAATTATCTCGTAAAATTATGATTAATGACTATTATGACTATTGTTGATTTGAGTTGAAATCTTGTTTGTGTTTGGGCAAGATAGTACTCTCTCTCATGTCATGTAGGAAATTCAAGTGATAAGATGACTGACCTTTGAGAGTAAAGACAACGATTCATTTGGTAGAAAGACGAGCCTGGATTTAATCCGTGAAGTGCCCTGACCGTTGAGGATGAAGTTGTGCGTCATGGCATGTTTGATGAAATTGGTTGAGTAGGCCTACAGGTGCTTCCAAGTATTTTTTCCATTGACGAGTATTAGTTCCATTGGTTTGAATTGTTTGATTGAATTGCAAAATCTTTGGTAGGTACTTTTCCTTGTGATTTGTGATTTATGCATATACTTTTATTTTATTACTTTTGCATAGCAAATTTTAATAGGGCGGGGATTGGCTCGCTCACTAAGATATTTATCTCACACTTGGTCGCTTGCTTTTTTTTTTTTTAAAATCAAGTAGCGGCAGAGGAGTTTCCACAAGAAGACTAGAGTTACCATTGAACTAATCCATTGTTGGGTGAGTCTTGAGTCATTGGCATTTTATTTCATTAAGTTTAAGAAACTCTGTGGTCAACTAGGACATCTAGGAAATTTCGAGGGTACTCGTTAAATAGATATTTAAGCACTTTAAACTGATATTCAGGCGTTTTTACGAAAAAGATGTTAATTAGTTATAATCATTTTGCATTGATCTTGACATGAGTATTTTGGGATTTATAATGTTAAGGTGTGATTAATTATTATTTCACTTTTTTTTTACCTTATGCCATTATATGTTGTTTTCAACTTTGTATGATATATGATGCATAGTCACATTGTATGTGTTTGGTAACACATTGAGACTATTGCAACCACGTTAAGAATGTTGGAACCATGTTGAGTATGAAATCATTTTTGTTTGACTGAGCATTCATGGCAGTTGTAACCACGTTGAGACTGTCGAAACCATGGTTGAATCACCACGAGCATGTGAAGCTTTTCTAGACAGATAAACCACATTGGAACACTAGATTACTTTGCTGCCCTTCACATTCCAATTTTTGAGAGAGATATGCGAGCTGGGGAGATGAGGAAAGAAGATACAACAAGGGAATGAGATGAAGATAGAAGATATGGCATGACCATGGTACATGTCGTTGAGTCTCAGACAAAGTGGGTGATTGACAATGAGGTACCTCTCAGCCGATGGTGGCAAACTGTCATCTTCTGGGAGGAGCTTCAAATGCTTATGGTAGGAGCTTAGGATGCTTGTGGAAGGAGCTCTAGAAACGCATTTGGTAAAGTTGCTTGAAATGAAAAAGCCTCTTATGGTAAGGGATAAGGTAAATAAAGAGGAAGACACAACTTACAAGGACACATGGCACACGTACATCAATCATGAATTTTTTTTGTGGAACAATAACGTGAATAGTAGTAGCCATTTGTGGAATTTGAAAAACTTCATTTTAATTCATGTTTTGCCTTGATTTAGGTTGGAAATAATCAAACTTGTCCTAAAAACTTCTAAGAAGAAGTTTTGGGCAAGTTTGGAAATCAAAAGCATGAGAAAAGAATGTAACTTGCATGATAGGGACTAAAGTGAAAGAAATGAAAAGTTTACAGGGTTGATTTAATTTTTAAGAAAAATATATTCTGGATCTATGGACCTATATGAAACTAAATATGATCTTAAATAATGCAAAATACAAAATAAAATTTTTGACTAAGGACCTAAGTGAATAAACAGAAAAGTTTTTGGTAAATGTTGAAATTAAAGCAAAATTTAGTTTAAATTAAATTTATGGACTAGACAAAGAAGGACTGAACTAAACTTTAATTTAAAACTTATATACCATGTGAAAAATAATTTATTTTAATTAAATAAATATGCATAACATAGACTAAAGTGAAAGAAATAAAAAGTTTACAGAGGTTGATTTCATTTCAAAAAAAAATTATATTATGGGACTAAGGACCTAGATGAAACTAAATATGATCTGGGATCATGCAAAAGACAAAGAAAAAGTATAAGCTAAGGACCTAAGTGAATAAAATGAAAAGTTGTAGGTTAGAAGTAAAATATTTGAAAATAAACAAAACTGTTATAATTGGGATTTTAATTAAGATTAGAAGGAGTCTACCAAATTTTAAGTGTTGTTGTATAGTTGAATAATGGCTTAAACTAGTTAAGTAAGAAGTTAAAAAAATTTAGAAGTCAAATTTAAATAATGAATAGTTATTTTATTTAAATTATTAATTCATTTGTTAAAACTTAATTATAATGAATATTTAGTTTATTTTGTTTGAAATTTAATTATTAATAAAAAATTAGTCAATAATTTATTTGTAATTAACAATTTATTAACATTTTAATTATAATTTTTATTAACAGTATAACCATAAAATTCAAAACATACGTCCAAAATATAATAGTACATTAAAAAATAAAATATAAAATTTATATCCTTTTTTATAATTACACATCTAAAATTATGTTTACAAATCAACATCTAAATATCATGCTGTACTTCAAATCACATTTGCCCAAATGTCTTTTAAACATAAATCATATTCATTTAAACTTTAGTTTTTTCCAACTATGTTTAATCAAACCTAGTTTATCTAACTCATATTTGCCCACGGGGCTCCCAATCACACCCATTGTTGGCTTTATGAAATGTGCTTATATGAGTTAACGTGCATATATGAGAATATTGAGTATGTGCATATATTGTTGGCATTGGTTTAACATGAGTCCCTTATCTGTTTGTGCATGTTTCCAGTCTGGGAAAGTTTAGGTGGTACCATAATATTTAATCCTTTCTCAGTTTGTTTTGAAAATATATATGTATATATTATTCAACAAATTTCGGAATTAATTTTTTATTAATTTTATTTGTTTAGAAGATATATATGCATAGATTATTCAACTAATCTTTTTAACTTGTTTAGAAAAGATATATGTATATATGATCCAACTAATATCGGAAAAAGAGGTACACTTACAGAGACTAGTAAAATAAATGAGGTTGCAAGGATATCAAGCATACATTCTCCTGAGAATTTAATTCAGTGTGCTTGTCTATTGCTTATATATATATATATATATATATATATATATATATATATATATATATATATATATATATATATATATAATTGAATTAAATGAACGGGGTAGAGAAAAATGTCAAGTAGGCTTACAGTGACGGGAGTACTATCACTGTGTTGATCACAGCCTAAATAGTCGAGTGCGGCGTGTCTATAGTCTTGCACGCCAACTACACTCTGTAGTTGGTGCGCAGCCGTCTAATCCAGGCTTATCTGACCGTCCAGCTCCCGCCACATGGACATGGGTTTATGCAAGTTTTTCAGCTCTAAATGCATCGTTTCACTTTAAGTGAAACAGTGCGTTTTTGCGCTGAAGTTTTAAAACAAAAAAAAGCCCCTATTGAATCTTAACCATTCACTCTGTTCTCCATCGCACCGTCCATTTGATGACACGTGGCCATCTCTTTCTTCTGCATTCTCACCATCTTTCCTGCATACGTGATTCACAAAAATGGGAAGACGTATTCTACTGCCTAGAATGAGTTCTCCCATGCTTCTTCTTCTGTGAATCATCTTACATTAGGTTTTCTGTTACAATCCCTTCTGTGAATCTTTTTTCATCGCCTTGCTGGTTCTCTTCTTTTGTTCTACTGGTTGAAGCTCTCTGCCATTACTACTCTGCAACATCACGTCGCCTAGTGAGTCTTCTTCTTCCTCCGTTGCCTGGTTCCAAGCTGGTTCAATGTTGCCTTTGCTAGAAGCTCTTCCGTCGTCGTCTTGCTGGTTCTCTTCACTTGTTCAACTGGTTCAACATCGTCTCCACTCTGCCGCAAGCAAGCTTTCCCTTATTACTGCACTGATATAACAAGGTAAGCTTTTATTTGTCAGGTTTATTTATTTTATTTAGTTTATTTTAGTGTTTTTTTATGTCAGTTTATTTTATTTAATAAAAACTAATGATATGATTAGTGATTAATGATGTAATATCCCCATAATTTATATGAATATTTAAAATTTATTTGAAATTTATTGAAAAATTTAATTACATGAAAAATGTTCTTTTTGAATTAGTGAAGGAAATTTGGGAATAGAAATTTCAAAATTTTAATTTGGGAAATTTTTACAAATTTTCAAGGACTAATATGAAAAGAAAAGAAAGTATAGAGGACTTTTGAGAAATGACCAAATAGGAACCCGAGAAGAAGAATGAGCTTATAGGAATGCGTTATGAGTCCGGTACCGAAAGGATGATGGATTCGAGGTTAAAGTGGAGTTTGAGACATTAAAAGGGACTAAAGTGAAATAAAGAAATATGTGGGGCACCTAGGATTTAGAAACACCTGAGGTGAGATTTTATGAATTTGCTTTTGCTAGTCTTGACTGAGGGTCAATTGAAGAGCAAGTGATAATTTCACTCTGGGCGAGTATCTAGATGACCTCACATCTTTTTCCTCATTTTCTCTTTTCCTCTCTCTCTCTTCACTTTCTCTCCTCTCTTTCTCTCTTTCTTCTCTCTACTTTCTCTCTCTACACTCCAACTCCACAACCGAACTTTGAAGGGTGGATCTCGAGCTACGGGGCGAGCCTCTAGGAGCCAAGCAACGTAGGGAAAGCAAGGAATCGAGGTAGAAATTTCTATTTCTTAAGCTTTTCCCTATTTTCTAGTTTTAAGAGTGTTTGAGGTAAAATTGACATTCCGGCTTCGTTTCTTGATTAAAATTGGTGATTTTGGTATCTAAATGCTCCTTAGACATTAAGGGTGAGATCCCATGGAAGAAATCATGGAAAACGGTGAAGATTTGGCCAAATTTGGGCCAAATCTGAGAGAAATCGCGAAGGGCTCGCGATTGTGGCGCCTAGGCGCCAGGTATACCGGGAAACCTTAGTTTATTTTTCAATCGGTCATAACTTCTTCATCCGAACTCCGTTTTGGGAAAACTTTATATCGTTGGAAAGCTATTTAAGTCTAGTTTCCAATGGTATAAGTTTCATTTGGATATTCATTACCAGTTAGGAGTGATGATTTTAGAAGTAAGTGAAGGTCGGGAATAATGGTAGGAAATTTCTCTATTTCGTAACCCTGATGGTTTTTGTCTGGTTACAATAGGAATGGTCAAGGTGCAAGGTGGGAGTACTGAGAGCGTGAAATTCAGGTGAGTGGGTTAATACTTGCTATGATTAAATATCTTTGTTATTGACTTTTTGCATCATAGTGAAAATATGTTGTATATCCAAGTTTAAAGATGATGATGTGGGACGATGAGGCATAAATAATTGTGGAACGTGCCTGGTGATGTATATAATTATATTTTCTTATTTTCTCATGAATGAAGGTTATATGATGGATTGTGAATGGCATGTGAACTGAGTTGAAATATATCATACTTTGATTGTTGAGTTCATTCATATGCGGATAGTTAAAGTATGTTATTGTTGAATAATTGTTCTATATTATGGGTTATGTTGTATACATGCTATGTTGCTGGAACCATATTGATTATGTTGTGACTTGAATTGTAAATGACTGAGTTGTGTATGTGGCTCAAGATTATGATTGAGGATGTTCTTAGATGTGATTGTGATTGTGTTTGACTAGAAAGGAAAGGCATGGTGGTGCACCCCATGGAGAAATTTATGTGAAGCTATAAGGGTGGAGAATATACATGGAGCGATAAGGGTGGATGCGGCGGGGGCCACGGGCAACGATCCAGAGGTATCCTGGATGACCCGGTTGGTACGGGAAATGTGTGAAATTGATTTCACTGATTGCTGTTGTGAATTATTTGAATTATGTTGAAATGTATTTGATTTACTTGGATATTGCTGTGAAGTATTATGAATTATATTATGATCGATTACGTATGATTGCTGCATGTTATCATTATGATGCATGATATTTTTTTTTGTCATAGTGTTGTGTTGTCTACTCACTGGGTACGTGGTTTGCTCATACCCTCTTATTAACATTTTTTTTCAGAGTTGACAGCTGAAGGTAAATATCGGTACAAGGAATTATGGATCCTTAGTCCATGATTACCTTTTCATTTGTTCAGGATAAGGTATAATAGTTAAGTTTTATTCTAAGTTGTATAAATCTAGAAATCTCTGTAATCGGGTTAGTTCATTCAGTGATGTAATGTGAATGACTGTAGTATGTATAGAGAACTCGGTTTGGTTGCATGAAAAAAAGAATGGTATGATGCTTAAGAGAAAGATAGGCTTACGGAGGTAAAATGAAATTCACTTTCCGTGCCGGTCACGTGCTCAGATTTTGGGACGTGACAAGTTGGTATCAGAGCTTTGGGATTAGGTCTCCTACTGATTACAGAGTAAGGTAACCTTAGTGGGATTTGTAGGATGTTTTCATTTCCTTTTCCTTCGAGACTTGTCTTTTCTTATGAATTATGTTTTTAGTTTTTGTTTTAGACAGATATGGCTATACTTTTGAACTCGGTAAAGGAAAGGTTATTATTTGTTTTGATTCCGTTGCTGTCGGATCAAATTGTATGTATGGGGCTTTATATGTTGAATTCATGATTGATTTTGTGTGACTGATTTCTTTTATCTTCCTTACTTTTATTATTACTATTTTTTTAGTACCATCCAGTAAAAGAAACCACTGGCATTAAAAGCGGAAGGATTACATTGCAAAAAAAAAAAAGAAAATTACTCATGCATGAGTAATCTAAAAGCGAGGTGGTCTCGGATTAGGAGGGTTGTATTGTATCATCACCCCTCGACCATTCCTTGGAGCGAGAGACAGAGCAATGTCGCGGAGGGTAGTGTAAATCCCATTCATACAATCAACACTTCTTTGTTGTTGATTGCAGAAGCACTGGGTAGACCAATAGAAGAACCTGTCTATTCTTGAAGTCATTGCCGCATTATTGCGTTTAGTTAACTTCTCCAGGTCTTCTATCATCTTTTTTAGATTTTTCACCTCCTGCTCTAGACAGGCGATTTTGTCCTCTGAGGTATGGCCCGTGCTAGTCTCCTCAGCTTCCTCGTTCTTCTTCATTTTCTTCTCCTTATGCTTCTCTAGAGACCCCTCAAAAGGTCTTTTGCCCTTGTCTTTGCCCAGACTTAAGTTTAAGTCGAGCTCTTCTTCCTTGGCCTCCACTGTGAGATCAATGTACTTCCTTGTGGCCATGATTTAAAAAATTTAGAAATTTATGTAGGAGTATGAGAAGAGAGGAATGCTGGGAAGTTGTAGGCTCAGAGATGATTACTCTTTGTGGTGTGGTAACTGAGAATGTTGGGACAGTTCTTATAGAAGAAAAATTTGAACTTAGAGACAAAGAAGATATCTCTTCGCCGCACCCTACACGCTTAACCTATGGATTTCTACAAGCTGGAAGCTAGAAGTCTTGGGTAGGCATGCACACCAACAGCGCGTCGCATTAATGCCAAAACCACGAAAGTCAATATTCGGTGGATTTACGGCCGATTTATATTTGGTTTTTCCATTTCTCTTGTTGGCATTTTCTGAAATTCAAAAATGATGACAATGTAGCCATTACAGAGTGTCTTGGATGTTTTCACGATGAAATAAAATGTATTTCTCTGCTTTATTGTGTTGTTCTTGAAAGCCTTCAGTTGCGTATAATATACAAGATTGATTGAATCATACTATGATTATATGTATCTAAAAACATATGATATGTATGCTATTTATGCATAGTGAGTGAAGGCTATTTGTTATGGCCAGGAATAATATGTAATAATTCCACATACATTCAGAGAATGAGAAGTCAGAAATTTAAAAAGGACTTGAATAGATGAAAATATATAGATAATGATGTATCTCTATATTTATACATATATACATATATGCTCGTAGAGGCAAGTGGAAGGTAAAAAAAATTTTTTTTTTCTCACTTTATGGAACGTTTGATGTGTAGATGTGAGAAGTTTTTATTTTAATATGTATGTTTGAAAATGTGTAAGCCTAGGGCAAAGCCACGGATTAGAAACCTAGATAAGGCTAGTATGAAGCTACCCGTTCATGGAGTAATATCTCGATTTAGGATTATTGGATAAGACAAATACAGAGTTAGGAAATCATAAATTGAAACGGCGATTAATTGAATAATTTGAGCAAGAGTCAAAAGTTAGCCGAAATTTTTGAGGAAATCTTTTGTATTAGATTATATTTTGTTATTTTCTGGCATGCTTATCAGAGACCGTTGGCATTGCGACGGATAAGGTCTGTAGGCCATTTTTAGAGTATGATGTAAAGGTTTTTGTAGCCCTAAATTTCGTCTATATATAATGGATGCCCCATTACACTGCTCACTACACTAAGAGTTCATTACCTATAAGCTTTCTAACATCAAACTTCTCCTTCTTTACAACCTTTATAGCTCAGAAAAATATGGCCGGTAATAAATCTTTCAATTTAAACTTTGAGGCTGGCAAGGTAGAGTTAGATCTAAATCTTAGCCTGGAGAATTATAAGAATAAGAGATCCATGGAAGAGTCACCAGAGGCTAAGAAAAGAAAAAGGGATGTAGTAGAGTTAGAGGATGTTAGCACAGCAACATCTTCTAATAATGAGCTTGCGCTTATGAGACAAAAGATGGAGGACTTTGAAAGATTGATAAACCGCCACTTTGAGGACCAGGGGAGATTGATAAATCGTCTCTTTACAGAACAAGAGAAGCTTTTGAATCGTCATTTTAGGAAATTGGCAAATAGAGTTGATAGACATTCGATGTTTGCAACTCAAAATTTTCGTGACCAACAAGCGAGATGTATTGACTGTATGAATGGAGTGACTTATGCACTTCGCCAAATTTCCCAAACGTTTCCTCCAGAAACTCTTTCTAGGCTGCAACGATTAGCTTCCTCCTTAAGATTTGAAGCACCTTCCTCTTCTAGACCTGGAGCACCTTCTGCATTTCAAAAGCCTCCTCGTCCTTAATTTATTCTTTCTTTTGTTTGTACCTAAAGCTGATATCTGATATGAGATTTACATATTAAAATTATCTATTTTGTAACTTGAGTTAAGCTTGTTGCATGTAGCTTATATAATAGAAATAAAATTTAAGTTTTCGAATATTCTTTTGTTGAGGTGATTCTTTTATTGAAGGAACATGAAAAAAAAATGGACTTGTTATATTTTGTACTTGATTGTGAAAATTCCAAAAGAGAGAATGAGATATAGACAAAATATCTGCATTTGTTTCAACCTTGAGTTTTGAATTCGGAGGACCGAATTCTATTAAGGGGGAAGAATGTAATATCCCCATAATTTATATGAATATTTAAAATCTATTTGAAGTTTATTGAAAAATTTAATTACATGAAAAATGTTCTTTTTGAATTAGTGAAGGAAATTTGGGAATAAAAATTTCAAAATTTTAATTTGGGAAATTTTTACAAATTCTCAAGGACTAATGTGAAAAGAAAAGAAAGTATAGAGGACTTTTGAGAAATGACCAAATAGGAACCCGAGAAGAAGAATGAGCTTATAGGAATGCGTTATGAGTCCGGTACCGAAAGGATGATGGATTCGAGGTTAAAGTGGAGTTTGAGACATTGAGAGGGACTAAAGTGAAATAAAGAAATATATGGGGCACCTAGGATTTAGAAACACCTGAGGTGAGATTTTATGAATTTGCTTTTGCTAGTCTTGACTGAGGGTCAATTGAAGAGCAAGTGATAATTTCACTCTGGGCGAGTATATAGATGGCCTCACCTCTTTTTCCTCTTTTTCTCCTTTCCTCTCTCTCTCTTCACTTTCTCTCCTCTCTTTCTCTCTTTATTCTCTCTACTTTCTCTCTCTACACTCCAACTCCACAACCAGACTTTGAAGGGCGGATCTCGAGCTACAGGGAGAGCCTCTAAGAGCCAAGCAACGTAGGGAAAGCAAGGAATCGAGGTAGAAATTTCTATTTTTTAAGCTTTTCCCTATTTTCTAGTTTTAAGAGTGTTTGAGATAAAATTGAGATTCCGGCTTCGTTTCTCGATTAAAATTGGTGATTTTGGTGTCTAAATGCTCCTTAGACATTAAGGATGAGATCCCATGGAAGAAATCATGAAAAACGGTGAAGATTTGGCCAGATTTGGGCCAAATCCGAGAGAAATCACGAAAGGCTCGCGATCGTGGCGCCTAGGCGCCAGGTGTACCGGGAAACCTTAGTTTATTTTTCAATCGGCCATAACTTCTTCATCCGAACTCCGTTTTGGACAAACTTTATATCGTTGGAAATCTCTTTAAGTCTAGTTTCTAATGGTATAAGTTTCATTTGGATATTCATTACCGGTTAGGAGTTATGATTTGAGAAGTAAGTGAAGGTCGAGAATAATGGTAGGAAATTTCTCTATTTCGTAACCCTGATGGTTTTTGTCTAGTTACAATAGGAATTGTCAAGGTGCAAGGTGGGAGTACCGAGAGCGTGAAATCCATGTGAGTGGGTTAATACTTGCTATGATTAAATATCTTTGTTATTGACTTTTTGCATCATAGTGAAAATATGTTGTATATCCAAGTTTGAAGATGATGATGTGGGACGATGAGGCATAAACAATTGTGGAACGTGCCTGGTGATGTATATATTTATATTTTCTTATTTTCTCATGAATGAAGGTTATATGATGGATTGTGAATGGCATGTGAACTGAGTTGAAATATATCATACTTTGATTGTTGAGTTCATTCATATGCGGATAGTTAAAGTATGTTATTGTTGAATAATTGTTCTATATTATGGGTTATGTTGTATACATGCTATGTTGCTGGAACCATATTGATTATGTTGTGACTTGAATTGTAAATGACTGAGTTGTGTATGTGGCTCAAGATTATGATTGAGGATGTTCTTAGATGTGATTGTGATTGTGTTTGACTAGAAAGGAAAGGCATGGTGGTGCACCCCATGGAGAAATTTATGTGAAGCTATAAGGGTGGAGAATATACATGGAGCGATAAGGGTGGATGCGACGGGGGCCGCGGGTAACGATTCAGAGGTATCCTGGACGACCCGGTTGGTACGGGAAATGTGTGAAATTGATTTCACTGATTGCTGTTGTGAATTATTTGAATTATGTTGAAATGTATTTGATTTACTTGGATATTGCTGTGAAGTATTATGAATTATATTATGATCGATTACGTATGATTGCTGCATGTTATCATTATGATGCATGATATTTTTTTTTGTCATAGTGTTGTGTTGTCTGCTCACTAGGCACGTGGTTTGCTTATACCCTCTTATTAACATTTTTTTCAGAGTTAACAACTGAAGGTAAATATCGGTACAAGGAATTATGGATCCTTAGTCCATGATTACTTTTTCATTTGTTCAGGATAAAGGTATAATAGTTAAGTTTTATTCTAAGTTGTATAAATCTAGAAATCTCTGTAATCGGGTAGGTTCATTCAGTGATGTAATGTGAATGACTGTAGTGTGTATAGAGAACTCGGTTTAGTTGCATGAAAAAAAAGAATGGTATGATGCCTAAGAGAAAGATAGGCTTACGGAGGTGAAATGAAATTCACTTTCCGTGCCGGTCACGTGCTCAGATTTTGGGACGTGACAAATGATTAGGTTCCTTTAAAAAATATTAGTGATTAGGTTATATTATAACTTTTTTTAGGTCATTAATTTTTTTTTAGTTTACTTGTTTAGGTTATTTTATTTTATTTTTAGGTTATCTTATTTTATTTGTTTCTTGATTTGAAACTAAAAGTTGATATGATTAGTGATTAGTGATTATATTACTATTTTATTTTTAGGATATGGATATAAATTTGAAGCGAAAAATTGGAAGGGAATTGGAAAATTATGATGCGGCATGGAATTTTTGGGTGACATACAGTGGAATGATTGGGTTTGGGGTCAGGAAAGGATATTCTAATCGAAACAAATATGGGATTAAAACATCAATTAGATTTTATTGCAATAAAGAGGGATTTCGACAGCCGGACAAACGAGATGCTAAGACTAAAATTCCTAAACTTGAAACTAGAACTGGTTGTATGGTAAGACTAGGATTGTTTCTTGTAAATGGAAAGTACAGAGTGCACGAATTTATTGAGGAGCACAATTATGAACTTCAGACCACAGAAACAAGTCATATGCTTGTATCACAATGTAAAGTGTCTGAAGTTTATGCTCATGAGATTAATATGGCAGAAGACTGTGGGCTTCGGCAAAAAGTGTACCTAATGAGCATGCAGGTAGGGGGCAGAATCCTTCTTGGGTTTACTAGGAGTGATGTGAAAAATTATTTAAAGGCAAGAAGACAAAGAAACATGCCATATGGTGAAGCCGGTGCTTTATTGGAATACTTCCAAAAACAATTAGTGGAAAACACATCTTTCTTCCATGCTTATCAGATGGACTCAGAAGAACAAATTAAAAACTTGTTTTGGGCTGATGCAAAGATGCTAATTGACTATAGTTATTTTGGCGATGTAGTATCACTAGATACAACTCATTGTACGAACAAGGGAAATCGACCTTTAGCATTGTTTGGTGGCTTCAACCATTATAGAGGAATGGTGATTTTTGGGGAAGCATTGTTGTATGACGAAACAGCAGAGACGTTCAGATGGTTGTTTGAGACTTTTTTACAAGCCAACCGCAAAAAAAAAAACCACGAACTGTCTTCACCGATCAAGATGCCGCTATGACAAAAGCATTAGCTGAAGTGATGCCGAATGTTGTGCATGGTCTATGCGCATGGCATTTGATGCAAAACTGTGGGAAACACTTTGGCTACTTATGTAGGGGTGAATCGCGTTTCCTGGGTCACTTCAGGTGGTGTATGTTTGAAAATATTGAGGAAGCAGAGTTTGAGTATGCTTAGAGTAAACTGTTAGCAGAACATGATTTGTATGATAATCCATGGCTTACAGCAGTCTATGCTATAAGGGAAAAGTGGGCTGCATGTTATATGAGGAGCTTTCATGCTTGGCATACGGAGTACACAACTAAGTGAAAGCTTGAACTCTGATGTCAAAAGTTCGTTGAACCCAGACATGAATATAGTTCACTTCTTTAAGCAGTTCGAAAGGATTGTTGATAAAAAATGCTATAATGAATTGAAAGCTGAATTTGATGCCAGGTACAAAATTCCCAGGTTACGAGTTGCCCATTCACCTACATTGTAACAGTTGTCTAAGATCTATACTCTTCCTATCTTTGAGTTATATCAATCAGAGTATGACTTACACACTGCTGCATATGCCAAAGATAAGAATGAAACTGAACACATATGTGAGTATGACATTTGCTCTTATAATGCGAATCGGGCTTACAGGGTGGTGTTTGAGCCTTCCAACAGGTCGATATCATGTTCTATGTTTTTAAGAATAACGAATGAGGCATATGAGTGTGTGGTCTCATCAGAGTTGGTGGATAATGCTCTTGCCATGTTGAGCAAGCAAGTGTCTGAGCTTCGTCTAACAGGTAAAACTATGGAAAGAAATGACGAAGAAACCCCCGACTTAGATTTCCATCAAGCATCTCAAGTAGCCAGATTCAAGAAGAGAGACGGTCTTAAGACTAGAAGACACATGATGAGTTGTCTTGAGGGTCAGCAGAAGAAAAAAAAAAGAAAGGAGTTGTAGCTGTAAGCCAACCGAAGAGGAAGAAGAAAGACGTAGTAAGTAAAATATGTAAATAATTTTCTATTTAAAATATCATTTGGTATAATATTTGATCATATAATCAATGACATGTGAAAAATTTTGTAGGCCAGTAAAGCACAAGCAGACGCTAGAGTATCATGTTCAGCACCTCCAGCACCCTATGGACACTCTCAAGTGAATATTGGAGGATTAAGTTTTACCGGGTTACTAATGGTTAGCATTTAAAAGTTTGCATGTATATCTTTTGCAAATAATTTTTGTATATGTTCAGTTATAATTCGTGTTCACTTTTTTTTTTTCTGAATATAGGCACATGAACCTTTAGATGACTCTATAAACTTGCTTGACACGTTAGATTTCAATGGAGATATCTCAAATGTGAATCAAGATAATTGAGAGTATAATTTTATTTTATTTTATTTTCAATCCATTTTATTTTTTTTTGAATGTAGGCACTTTTGACTTTGACTCCAATGTGAAGCAAGTTGAAGCAAGTTGATGCTGTTATTTTTGTTTTTGTTATTGTAAAAAGTTGAAGCAAGTCAATGGTTTACTCTACTTGGATTTATTGAATGTTAAGTTGCTGTATATAATGACATTCAGTAAGAATATTTTACGTAGTTACATTTTTGTTTTGCTGCCAATACCATATCAATACCATATGTTAGCTAAATTGACCAAAGAGACCTGAGATGACTCTCTCGGCCGCCATTGATATCACGCTTAAAACTGCCATTGAATACACACTGCCATTGAATACACACTGTCATTCAATAGCGTGCTCATTAATGAAATTATACCAGAAATACGAGAACATGCTTGTAATCTAATATTGTTGTGGATTATCGACAATAAAAAAAAATTAGTGTAGCAAGACTCTGATAAGCCATTGCGAGCCCAAGCATAGCGCCGAAATAGATCAGTTTTGTGAAGGAAGAAGACACAATAAAGAAAGTGCCACATGTCATCAAATGGACGGCGCGATGGAGAACAGAGTGAACGGTTAAGATTTAACAGGGGCTTTTTTTTCTTTTAAAACTTCAGCGCAAAATGCACTGTTTCACATAAAGTGAAAGGTGCATTTTGAGCTAAAAAACTTGCGTAAACCCGTGTCCACGTGGTGGGAGCTGGACGGTCAGATAAGCCCAGATTGGACTGCTGCGCGCCAACTACAAAGTGTAGTTGGCACGCAGGACTACAGACACGCCGCACTCTACATATAGTGAGCTGTGACATTTTTGTTCAGTTCGATTAAATCGATTTGGATAACTTTTGAACATTCTTAGCTTATAAGCTCATTTATGTCACGAGCCATCCATGGTGCTTCACCTACAATTAAGTGACTGCATGACTTTTTTTTTGTTTTATAGTGACAGCGTGATTTTAGGAGGTGCTTGATATATACTATAATAAGTGAGAATTTTATTTTAGATGATTTGAAATTTTAATGTGAATAATAAATAATTAATTGTGTTAGGAGGATCTAAGTGTAAAAATGAGAAATTTAATGGCTAATCATGTAAATATATTTTATCTAAAGTTTGTATGTGTATTTGAGGATTTGTGAAAAATATGAAAGATTACCCTATGTGAATTTTTTATTATATAAGAATCCATACAGAGGAATTAAAAATTTACATTTTACCCTTCCCTCCTTTATGTTTCAACCCCTCATCCCGCCATGGTTCTTATTCATGCCACCCTCATTTCTCCCTCCCTTAACTCACCTTCCTTCTCACATCTGTCTTTCCTTTCATTTTCCCAACTATCATTTTTTAGAATCTGACAAGTTTTCTAGCTCAGGTGAGCCCCTACCATGCTGGAGGTATCATCTTGCTTCCACTCTTCTTCCCATCATTTTTTAGAATTGTGAATCATAGGCTAGAATTCTTGGCTGAATCTTTGTATAAATGGTACGGGTTGCTTTTCTTAAGCTTTCTTTTGGAATTCCTAAGTGTTTGGAGTATAATTTGTTGATATGAGTTGTTTATGGTTGAACCCTAGCATTTGGAAATTTTGGAGAAATGATGGAACTGATGATGCTATAACTTATTTTTGATAATTGGACAATATTTGATGATTCTTGAATTGGTTTTGAGTTTATGAAGCTTGGAAAATGAGTGATTGACGATGATTAGTGTTAGAATGAGTTCCGAGGTGTGAAGTTAAATTTTATAACAGAACAAGGGAGATCTCTTCGCCTGTCGCCCAAGTGGCAAAGAGGCCACATTTTTGGAGTTTTTTTGACCGGCCCCAATGCGGCCAAGACTGACCCCTCACTCAACATTTTCTTCATTTTTCTCACATTTTCAAGCATTTTCTTTGTAGGATTTCATCAACAATGCATCAACCAAGCTTCTCCTAGCTCCTAAGAGGTAGCATTTTATAGTTGAAGCCAAAGTGAATAGATGAACCTACCTTACTATAAGTCCTAATTTAAATCTCTTCTTGATATTCAAATGCATTTCTTCTTGGTATTAAAGAAAGGTTTGCAATGGAAATGATAACGTGACACTTCATTTTGCCCTATTGTGGGATGTTCTAGATTAATGTGATAAAACCCATGGTTGCAAACTTGAACTCGATATGGCTTTGTTATTTATTATGCATATGTATGATGGTTAATGCTGACCTTGATTTATCATGTGATGTGCACGTTGGACCTTTAGTTTTGTTAATTTGATGTTATGAGGCATAAGTTACAAGGTCGGAGATATTGTATGCAAGTGAGTACATGAAATACATAGGTAGGTAAATGTGGAGGCTAGGAGGGATAAGATTGAACAAAGGTAGGCAAATGATAATCACAGGTGGACTTTCAGATGTGAAGGTCACGGCGAGTGGCTAGTATCCAAGTGGAATTTATGAGAAATGTCATGAGAGTTTTAAGGTGTGTCATTGGAGAAATAAGGGGATGCTAATATGGATTGTGTAACCACTCTATCATGCCTTGTAATCATATACATATAATTTATCATCATTTTCATGAATCTTTGCTTTTAACTGTTATCTTTATTTATGAATAATAGTAATCTAATAGATTCACCTTATCACTAGGTGTTTCACTCACTCCTTTTTCCTTTAACATTTCCTGATAGCTTAATAGAAGAAGAATCTCTGTATCAAAAGTAGCGAAGAATGTGAGCATTTAGAGCCTTTGACGTATGGTTTACTTTTGATTTAAGATACTCTAATAGATGCTTTGTAATCTTGTAGGTGGGTGTGGGGTTCTTTTGATTGTTTGTGCTGGATTGTACAGGCCGAGCACTATTGCTGCTTTCTTTTGATTGTTTGGACTGTTTGTAAGAAATTCTAATTTTCTAAACTCTTATTGTTCTGTTGTCGGAAATTCTTTGAACAATTATGACTCTTTGTAAAAGATGTTATGAATTATTAATGACAATGACCTGCCTTATTTTAAAAACAATTGTGTGAAGATGTGTGCTATTATGTTCAATTTGAAATTAATTGCTTGGTGTATGAGACATTAGGACCATAGATATTACTTATTAGTCTTATAGTGATAAGATAATCTTATCCAGCGTGCTAATCACGTTCCGAGCTAATGGTGTGATATATAAAGTATTTTTTTTTAAAAAAAGTGATTTTCAATAATATTGTTAAAATCGTTTGGTTTGTGCAAAATACTCTCAATCATAATTTCACACATTTTAAAAAAAATATTATATTAATGTACTTGGTTTGATTATAATATTCTTAAGAATCAAGATACTTATTAAAAAAATATTGATTATTTTTATCAAAATTATAATTACTTAGCACTCAAATTTTTATCAAAAAATTTATAATAACAATGTAATAGTGCATAGTGATAACATTTATAACAAGTTGTTTGAAAGAATTAATTATATAATTAATATTAAATTATAAAAAATATAATTTTTTTTGAAGATTATATACTTATTGTATTTTGATTTGAAATTTGATATTGATAACAAGAAGTGCACCTAAGCTTTTTTAAGTTATTTTCATATCATAGGAATGTAATAATTTTATGCCCAAGGTGGGAATGAAAATTAAAAAAAATTTGTAAAAAATATTAAATATTCTTTAAAATATATTTTACCCACTAATCAAACATAAAAAATATAGTATTATATACTTAACATTTATAGAAAAGCAAAATAGAAAAAATTTCGCACACCAAACACATCTTATTGTGGATGTTTCGCTGAAAACAAAGTCTAAATGTGACATCTGGAATCATGCAGCACCATGACTAAATGAAAAGGCAAAAAAAGAAATGACAAAAGATAAGAATATTAAATTTATTTAAACGTGAATATTAAAATCAATATCATACAAGTAATCCGCCCATGAATATCAATTAGAAATCCAAATTCTTTTTTGAAAAAAAGTATAAAGACTATCTTTTCATTTTATATAATTTAAGTACATCTCAAAGATGCGCCAAAGAGGGGACGTAAGAAGAAAAAGTCCCTTTTGGTATGACCTTGAAAATAGGCCAGAGTATCATCGTAGGTTCTACTAAAGAGAAAGGTGCATTTGGGTTATTTCTCTCTTATTAACAAAGAAGAGACCGAATAATTAGCTTGAAGATTTTTTAAAAAGAGTTTAGGTTCTAACTCGCAACAACTTAGTGGTGATTTCTTTTCTTTTATTTTTTTTAAAAAAATCTTATTAGCAAATGTTGATGCCAAATTTCTTGGAAAGCAACTTTCATGTATAGCATGGTCATCCAAAAAAAAAAAAGGAACTTCCCTGTATAGCCCCGTGTTTGGCATGCCAAAAAAAGTTAAGTTATAATTTATTTAACTAACTTATAAGTTTATTAGAAGTGTTTGGTAAATAAATTTATTTAATTAGTTTATAATTTATTTTGAAACGTTACTTTATATAGTTTATAACTTATAGCTTTTGATAATTTTATTCTTATTTTACCCTTAATATTTTATTAAAATTTTTATTACACCCTTATATGTCATTAACAACTCTCTGCATCTTCTTCGTCGTCCGTCGTCTTCTTCATTGTCGAGCAAATTATATATACATGTATGTATATATATGTATATATTAATATAATATATATATGTAATTTAAATTAATTTAATTAAAAAACAAAAAAATAATATATTTATTTATATTATTTTGAGATTATAAAATATATATCATTTTATATTTATTAGCTAATTCAATAGCTATTTTTTCCAAACACTTTTAATTCAATAAACTAGTTTAACAACTATCAATTTTTAGTTAAAAATTAACTTTTTAACTTTAACTAACTTTTAAAATTTCAACTAACTTATCAGCTATTTTTCCTATAACTTATATTATGGAGATTTTTTTTATTGTTTATGAATAGCAAGGAGTTAAAATATAATTAAATGGCCGTTACCTTGATCCTAAATTAGTAAATCACGTGAACTCATTTTTAGTTTAAGCAAAAATTTTAATGAGTGTGAATCACGCAATCTGTAATAGAAAGGTGCCATAAATGCCAAATCTACTTGGAAAAGATTCACATGCCTCGATTCTGCTAGCTAATTTAACGGCACCTTGGCCGTTCGTGATGTGGGGTATCGATGAAATTAGCCCCACGGTCTTGACTAGTCATCGTTTTATTCTAATTGCCATCAACATCAATTATTTCACGAAGTGGATTGAGGCTAGCTCCTTTGCTAACATTACGCAGAAGGCGTTCCTCAGATTCCTCAAGACAAACATCATCACACTGACAATGCCCCTAACTCGAACGGAAGTGAGGTCAGGGAGCTTTGTGAACAGTTTAAAATAAAAGCACCATAATTCAGCCCCCTATAGGTCAAAGATGAATGGGGCTATTGAAGCAGCAAATAAAAATATCAAGAAAATCATTCAAAAGTGAAAAAAGAAAATAAAAATCTAAAATTCAAGTAATACACAAAAATTTGAAATTCCAAAAATAATAAATAAATAGGAAATTTTAAAAAATTAAAATAATACAAAAATAACTAAAGATTCAAAAATGAATCAGAAATTAATAACAAAATATATGAGGAAATTAGAAAATAAAAGCAAGAGACAAAAATTAGAAAAATTGAAATTTCAGAAAGTAAGAAATAAAAAATTAGAAATAAAAATACAAAAAAAAGAGAGAAAAAGTTTGTCAGAATATACTAGTCTAGCTTAGGATGAATCTTAAACAAACGGTCCTTATCCTTGCTCGAGAATAGTTATTCCTTCCAAACACACCTTTAGAGCCCCTAAAAACCAGGTTTGCTTAAACCTTGTGCCAAACACCCCCTTTCAGTCCTTAATCCAAGCACAAACCGCAACCTGCTCCAGACCTGTAACCTATTTACCCGACCCGGCTTCCCTTTTTTCCTCTCTAAACACTGTGTTTTTTCACCTTGAACCTTGAGAACCTTCAGTCATGAGTCATTGAGCCCTAGTCGTGAAGTAGCCCCAACATCTAACCCACACCTTAGCCTCTCATGCACACCATACCAAGCCCCTGAAGTTGTTGAGCCCTAGCCGTAAGGAACCCTCTGCAAGCTAACTCATATCCATCGCACCAAATCGAATCTTCTTCATGCTTAAATTCGCAAATCCAAGCCTTGGTTTTGTCTCTCCCTCGTTTTTGTATACCTTTCGATGCTGCTGGTTGTGGTTCTCTTTTTTTTTTTTTTGAGTCACTTGGTTAGAGCTATTCGAGTGAGTTCAGAGAAGAGATCATTATGAAGGTGACCGAGCCCAAGTGTGAGATCAAGAAGTGAGGTCGTATGATCAGTATCCTTTCAGAGGGGTTGTGTTTGGTACTCATTTAAAGAGTTGGAATCTCATTGGTTAAGGTTGAAACAATTGTTTGGTATTCATTTAGCATCATGAAAAGGGAATATGTTGGTCTGATCTCTTGTACAGCTACTTTCCATCATCAGCTAGCTTGGATTCTCTTGTAATGGAATTGTTGTGAATGTTAGTTTTGCCCTAATGATAATGTCTTATTTTCAGATATGCCCCTCTGAATCTCTCATATTGAATGTTCTTGTGTGTTGCCCTATACCATTTCACCACCACTTCATTGCATTGTAGCTGTTGCCATTTTTAGTCATCGCTGAGGCCACCATTATCATCACTTCTACCACTACCAATGAGTGTTCTACTCTCATATTTGTCTTCATGTGCTTGTTGTGTGGGTCTTTGTCTGCTTGTTATGTCACTTCTAAAGCCACCAATGAGTGATGTGTTATTCCGCCGCCGCCTATGAGATGCGTCGTATGTTGTGTGGGTTTGTCGGCAACCGGTCGTAGAAGAAGGTTTTTTAGCAATGTGTTATATATTCTTCTTTTATGTTTATTTTGTTATATAAGGGTATTTTAGTAAAATTACATTAAATTTATTTCATTCCCTCATTTAAAATATCATACCAAACACATTATCTTATTTCTTTCCATTTCTTTTCACATTATACCAAACACAATTTTCTCATTCCCTTTCCCTTTCCATTTCTCATTCTCATTCCCATTCCCTATCATTTAAACACCAAAATTTATACCAAACATGCCCAAGAGTCTTACTAGTGGTAAGTCTTTCTTCATCTCTTTCCTTTTAATTGCCTTAGTCCTATTCATGGCCTCTGTTTTTAGCCTCACGATTTCTTTTGGAATAACAGGCTTTTAGGATAACCAATGTTCATTTCTTGATTTCCAATTAAGGTTCATGATTGTTCTTTTTTCGTCCTTCTTTGATCTTGATTAACATGTTTTTGCCTCTCATTTTGTGTTTCTGAATAATAGATAGAAGGATTTAGGGTTGGTAAATACAAATCTTGCTTCCTGAAACTTTTAATACAGTGTGTTCTGTTGTTTGATTTCATTAGATTCCATCTCCAATTTGTAGAATTTAGTCTCGACTCTATCTATGTTTTTTGTTATTGATGTTTAGTTCAATTTTAGAAATCTAAGAGATGGTCGTAATTGTAGTTCTTATCTTGACCTCTAGGTTATGTTACACTTTATTTTTTTAAGTCAAACATGATTTTTGGGGATTAATGGAATGCTAATCTTGAAATCAAACCTTGTTCTGAGAACACATTATGTTTTGGACTTAAATATTGATCTTGCTGATGTTATGCTTTAATTTCAGAAGTTTAAATCTAGATCTTGAGATCATGACATTATTCCAAAAACTTAAATATTGATTTTATGGTGTTGTTTTCTAATTTTAGAACTAGAATCTATTTGTAACTTTGTTTTTTATGCCAATATCGAAAATTTGGATTTGGTTTTTTGTTCTAATTTTGAGTTTTGAAAATTGGTCTAGGTTCTGTTTAGTTTTATTTAGAGGTTGCAAATTAATCTTGAGTTTAGTTCTAATCTTGGAATGTGAAATCCTGGTATCTATTTTCTTTTTCTCTCTTCTGTGTGTTAAATTAAATTGCTTTTCTCTGTTTGCATGCATTGTGTGATAGAACGAAATGAATATGTATATACCTTGTTGCGTGACGACGACACCTATTTATGAATAGATAAGACATTCAATGGAAACTCTGAGCAAATGGGCCGAGCACATGTGTTGGATAGGCAAGGTGTGTGGCACACAATACGGGCCACAACTAGCTTAAAGTCTTCTTAAAATCAAATTGGGCTTGATGATCACTTAAGCCAAATTGCAAATACTTAAAACACTAACCCAAATTGCTTAAGCTATAGTTAGTTAAGATTAGGCCTAGGTAAAATGACCAAAGCACAATTATGTTTGTCACTTTAGCCCACAAATTTCAAAATCCATGACCTAAAAATTGACTAAATAGTGTGAACCATAACTAGTGTTAGCAAGGTCCATTAAGTTAATTAAATTAAATACGTTAAATTGAATAAAATAAGATTAATTAAATAGACATTGGATGGATAAGTGAAAACACAAAATAAGATAACATATTGCAACTAGTATTAGGCTAAATTAAAAATGGGATAGCTCAAATGAATTAGGTTAGCATAGTTTAAATTTTAATTTGAGTAATTTAGGCATAAAATTAATTAACAAACCCTTTTATTAAATAATAACTAATTTAGATTTAGTTTTAAAACCTTCAACAAACAAATTCAATTAACAGATCCTAATAATGATCTACCCTTGCGTTGTTTGATTTATTTTTAGAATTTTGTTTTCTAGAGATGTAATAAAGTAATGAATGAATATATTTTCTATATATTTGGATTGAGATATAATCTGTGTATGGATTGAACTTGCAAAGTGCATGTGAATGATTGATGTTGATACCTTTTGTAATTGTGTGCCTAATAATGTATTGGAATTAAATCTTGTGAGGAAATATGACATGCATTGATAATTATGAATGACATGGATTTATTAAAGCTCATGATATGCATATGGATGCTCTTATTTGTGCACGTGTTTGTATTTGAAAGAAATAAAGATTTTAGACACTTTTATGTCCCTTTGAAGGTTGGAGTGAAATAAAATTGAATTACTTTTACATAATAAGGTTTGGGTGCAACATGATATAAGGAGTGTTATGATTATTGTGATTTATTGGGTTTGCTTGTATCTGTGGTTGTGATAATGGCTGTTGCGCTTGTTGAGAATGAATGTTTGTGAGATGAAATAAGTATGAATGATTATGAGCATCGCTAGTTGTGCGAGTAGTGCATTATGCTTATGCATCCTTTATGGTAAACGTATCACTTGTTATGGATACTTGTAGTTGTTATGCTGAATTTTGGTTGAAGTTGGTTCAGTATATATACACATGATATACTTTTAGCATGCATAGTCGCATGTATTTGTGGTAGGGCTAGTTTTACGGTTAGCCAAGCGGATCAAACTTATCACCTTACAGTTTCAGGTACAGAAGACTCTCTAGCTTTGATGACATACACGCTAAGAATACCTCCCTTTCGTTCAGGGTAAATGTATAATACCTTAGTTTATATTAAGTTGTATTATTATAGAAAAGCTCTGTAATTGAATAAGTTATATACTATTGTATAGGATGGTTAATTTTGAAAACACGTAATTTAATTGTATGAAATCTTATTCATACTTTCTTATGTGATTATGAGAAGTGGAAAGATTTTTTCTTAATTCTTCATTGTGTAACTTAAATTGATTACATTTAAAGGAATAACTAAGTTAAGGAAAAGTAATAAATTTAAGAGAAAGTTAGACTTGTGGCAGTGTGGGTTTTGATACCATTCGCGTTGGTCACGGGTCTGGATTTGGGGCATGACACAAATAATGGTGAAAGGGTGTGAGGTTGGAGGATTGTCGTAAAGTTGGAGGTGGGTGAGTGGAGGAAGTGTGAAAATGGTGACTAGGGTGTATATATAAATATACACGTGAGCAGGAGAGGGACGAAATGAATTTTTTTGATAACAACACATATGAACATTTAAACGCAATAACCATCAAAATCATCAATTTTCATTATTATAAGTCATATATTCGAAAACTTTACATTGTTTCACAACAACCCCCATTACTTTCACTTTAGTCCCTCAAGATACATTTATGAATATACACACAAGATACACATATCATCCCTATATATACATGAGAGGTTTGTGGATATAACATGCCTTATGCTGATGAAGTTCATAGATAACTTCAACAAATTCTTTTCTTTTTAATTGTGGATGAAGGTGAGACCATGAGGGTTATGATAATTATTGACAAACAAATACGTTTCCCTACAAATCTTTTTTCTGTTTTTACCTTGAAGGATGAAATAATTGTTGATTCACTTGCTTTTTAAATATTTCACTTAATTGCTTTTTTTTAATTGTGAGTTTATCCTATCCATTCAAAGTGATAATTGTTTTTACTTATATCTCAACAGGGACAAAGTCAAGTGCCAAACATAAATACCATTGGAAAATCTGCAATGACGCAAGGAACCATGGAAAATGAAAGACTAGTAATAGTTAGGTCCTTTTGTACCAATGTAGTACCAACATAGTAGTTAGGTCTTCTGTATTAAATTTGCTAAATTAAATATTATGTATTTCAAACCATTTTCTAATTTATGATGGCTTATATGATAAAAATGTTTAGGTTGCTTTTATGAATTTAGTACAGTGTTGTCCAAACCTCTTTAAACTTGCTGTGTAAATTTTTTTCTTATCCACTCTTGCCTGTCGAAAACTACTATCTTTTAACATCCTAAGGAAGACAGATTATTCCTTGTGAAAAATGGTTAGAAAGATTTTAAACACAATCCAACCCCCTTCTTGTGTCTAATATCTAATATCAAATCATTTTGATCTCTATTTACGTAGGTTTTACAACCTTGAAAAAAGATCCTAAGGATGAATATTCCTCCTTCTCCAGAGGGAGAATCAATTTCTCGACCTCCATTCTTTGATGGGACCAACTACTCTTATGGAAAGCAAGAATGAAAATTTTCATTCAAGCTACTAACAGATGAATCTAGAAAATTATTGAAGTACGACCATATGTTCCTACCAAGAAGGAAGGAGAAAGAGAGGTTCCTAAACTAGAAGAGGAATGGGAAGAAGCAGATCACTTACTGGATGAATGTAACTACAAAGCTATCAACATGTTATATTGTGCAGTCAACTCTAAAGAATTTAAGAGGCTTGTCCGCTCTTCCACTACAAAGGAAACGTGAGAAAAGCTAGAATTGACCTACGAAGGAACTCAAGATGTGAAAAGGCCAGGATTGCTGCCCTAGCCAAAGATTTTGGTCTCTTTCATCAATTTGAAGGAACATCTATACTGGAAATTTTCAATAGGTTTAGTAAGATTATCAATGATCTTGATACCTTGGGAAAACATTATCCTAAGGAAGATATGGTGGACAAAATCGTCATGAGCCTGACATCACCGTGGAAATCCAAGGTAATAACTATTACTGAAAATTCTAAATTATCTTCACTAACTCTTGATCAACTCAGGAGAAATCTAATAACATATGAAAGTAAGAGAAGAGTTAGAAAAGAAAAAGAAGCAACCGAAAATTGCTCTACTGTCCAGGAAAAATAGCTCCCTAAAGAAGATAAATCTCAAGATGCCTTCGTTGATGACAAAGAAATGTCATTGATCTCTAGAAGGATGTACTCATATTTTAAGAAGAGGCAACAAAATAGAAGAGGGTAGAGAAATAACTTTTCAAGGTATGACGCTCCTAAAAAATCTATAATGTGTTATGAATGTCAAAAACTAGGACATATAAAAGTAGAATGCCCTCAACTCAAAGGAAAACATGGGAAGAAACTCATGATGACAAATGCGACATGGAGTGATGATGACTTGCTAAAACATTTAGAAGAGGAACCAGAAATAGCAAACCTATGTCTTGTTGTAGAAGAAGAGGATGTTGACACCTCTAATGATAAGGATCTTGGGGATTGCTCTAAAGTAAAAGGAAAGGAAGTTTACTGGCTCTTAGACACAAGTTGCTTAAAATACATGACTGGTGATCTTAGCAATTTTCTCTCCTTCACAGACAAAGCAATGGGGAATGTTACCTTTGAAGATAATGGCAAAGGAAGAATTACTGGTATAGGAAAGATTGGTATCTCTTCTCATTTATTTATAGATGATGTTTATTTTGTAGATGTCTTATGTATAATCTCTTGAGTATTAGTCAATTATGTAACAAAGGCCATAAGGTAGTCTTTAAATCTTCAAAATGTATTATTTTTAAAAGAAATTCTAATGATATTTTGACTTATGGTTAGCGTTATGATAATGTATACAAACTCTTTTTAGATTATCTTCCTATAGAGTATAAATGTCTTGCATCTACAAATGACCTGAACTGGTTATGGCATAAAAGATTAGGGCATGTAAGCATGAGAACTGTTTCAAAATTATCTAAAAAGGATTTAGTCATCGGATTACCCAAGGTAAAATTTGTGAAATATCATATTTACGAAGCATGCCAAAAGGGAAAACAAACCAAAACATCCTTTCCTTCAAAAGATCAAATTTCAACTAAAAAACCTCTTGAACTATTACATATGGATTTATTTGGTCTTATCAGGATTAGGAGCCTTGGAGGAAGATATTATAGTTTCGTAATAGTAGACAATTACTCTAGATACACATGGGTATTCTTTCTATCTCAAAAAAAAAAAAAGAATGTTTTGAAACCTTCAAGGTATTTTGTACAAGAATTCAAAAAGAAAAGAATCTTCCTATTATATCTATTCGAAGTGATCATGGGACTGAATTTGAAAATAAGAAGTATGATAATTTTTGTAATACTGTTGGCATCTCACATAATTTTTTTTCTCCCAAAACACTATAATAAAATGGTGCTGAAAGAAAAACTGCACCCTCCTTAAAATGACTCGAACTTTACTTTGTGAAAACTCTCTTCCTATAAGTCTTTGGGCAGAAGCTATCAGTACCTCTTGCTACATCTTATATCATTGCCTAATTAGATGAGGTCTGAATAAAATCCCCTATGAAATTTGGAAAGGAAGAAAGTCTAACATAGGGTATTTTCACTCATTTGGATGCAAATGTTTTATTGTGAATGATAGAGAAAATATTGGAAAACTTGATTTGAAAACCGATGAAGGCATATTTTTAGGATATTCTATAAATAGAAAAGTATATAGAGTTTTCAACAAATGTAAATCTATTGTTATGGAATCCATACACGTGGTATTTGATGAAAACAACTTTGTTGCTAAAAATAGTTCAAGAAGAAGTGGTGATGATGATGATGTTCTTGCTTCCTTAAATCAACAACATCCAAAAGGTTAGGAAGTTACATCCCCTACTGAGGCAAGGGAAGATCCTACCACTGAAACTCCTCCTTCTTCAAGCTATCAAGTTCTTAATACCATTGACAGAAGCAAGCTTCCTAGAGAATGGAGACACTTTGCCTCCTACCCAAATGATTTCATCATTGGAGACATATCTGAGGGGAGGAAACAAGATCTTTATATAGAAGCATGAATCACATGACTTTCATGTTTCAAATCAAGCCAAAAAATATTTAGGAAACTCTTAAAGACAACTCCTGGATCAATGCAATGTAGGAAGAATTAAATCAATTCGAGCGAAGTAATGTGTGGAAATTGGTCCCTGCTCCATCTGACCAGTCAGTCATTGGAACTAAGTGAGTCTTCAAGAACAAACTTGATGAAGTTGGAAATGTTGTTAAAAATAAGGCAATATTGGTTGCTCAGGGGTATAATCAATAGGAAGGTATAGACTATGAAGAAACCTTTGCTCTTGTAGCTAGATTAGAATCAATTCGTATGCTTCTTGCTTTCGCTTGCATAAAGGATTTTAAATTATTTCAAATGGATGTCAAAAGTGCCTTTTTAAATGGAAATTTAAGTGAGTAAGTTTATGTTAAACAATCTCTTGGTTTTAAAAATTTTGAACATCCTAATCATGTCTTCAAACTTTCAAAGGCTTTATATGGTTTAAAACAAGCTCATAGAGCGTGGTATGATAGACTAAGTACATTCTTAGCTCAAAATGGTTTTTTTAGAGGAATGACAGATTCAACACTATTTGTTAAAAACTTTAAATCTCATCTATTGATTGTTTAAATATATGTTGATAATATTGTTTTTGGATCAACTAATGAGTCTTTGTGTAAGGAATTTGCTAAACTCATGACAAGTAAGTTTGAAATGAGTACAATGGGAGAACTATCATTTTTCGTCGGGCTACAAATTAAGCAAAGTTCTGATGGAATATTCATATCTCAAACAAAATATGTTCTTGAGCACCTAAAAAGATTCAATATGGAGAATGCAAAAGGTATAGGAACTCCTATGAGCACTTCTATAAAGTTAGATCAAGACTTTTCAGGTAAGAATGTTTGTTCTAGTAAGTGCACCAGTTGCACAAATAATACAATGATAAAATAAGTAAGAATATCATCCTACAAGGACCAACGTGTTAAGTACTCTAGGAATTGAAATGCATTAGTCATATAACCAATTTGGATTGAAGGTCACTCTAAATTGAAAATTGCAAGATAAAATGCAAAAGGCAAATATTTTTTTAGACTGTTTTCTTAATTAACAAAGACAACGTAAATTCAGATGAAATTAATATGAATAAAGATATAGAATTACTAATCCCCTTCTCTCGTTCTAAGAATTGCTAACTCTCCCTAACAAATGAGATTCAATTCAATCATACACTTTAATCATAGGTTTTCTAATGGCTTAAGGTGATTCTCCCGAACCTAAGTTAAGCTGCTCAATTCTAACATAATTCTTTATGCGAATTTAAGCTGAATGAACATCAACCTATTATGATCAAGCGAGGTTAATTAGCATCCCTCTTAATTAACAAGCAAACACTCAATTTCGACAACTCACCCAATTCACTCAGTGTTCTACCAATACCTCCCTCTCTTGAGTTTAGTGGAAGCAACAAGCATACAATGAAGTGATCAGTTTCAGAGTAAGCACAACAAGAATAAGTGAAAGGAATGTATGTATTGAATGAACATCACAAGTTAGGAAGCATACAACTTCTAATCAAGGATTAGGTTCATAGTAAGCCTAGAAAGGGGAAAATTAGCTACTCATAGCCCTAACAGTACAGAAATCAACAGAAAAGCACATAAACATCATGAAACCGAAGTTTAGTAGACAAGATTCGAGCTCCCGAAGCCTTGGAAAATGAATTCGTCCTCTTCTCTCAGCAGAAACGACGCTCCCCTCTTAGTCTTGAACTCAGAATCTCGTGAAAACCCTTCCTTTTTTCTATTTAAGTGAGACAGCAAAGACAGAGATCGGGAACCACTACTATAGCGGTGAGGCTCCGTCGCTATAGCAGTGGTGGACAGAAACAAATGGCAAAATGACTTCAGCTCTAGGGCTCACTGCTATAGCGGTGAGAATCCACCGCTATAGCGATGGTAGGCAAATAAACATGGCTTCTCATCCTCAGTAGCACATCATACCGACTCAACCAATTGCTTTAGCTTTGTCTAGCTTACCCTACATTAGAGACAATATAATGGTGATTAATAGCAACTCTGAGTCAAGAAATCATGCAAAACAACCTAAATTCTAAAAAAAACCTAAGCTAAACTAAATCAAACAAAACAAGGGCAAAGAATTACAAGCTAAGACAAGTAAGAGGTAAAAAGATCAAAGATTTAGCACCAAAATGGTACTAAATCTAGCACTTAACACTCCCCCAAACTTACACCTTTGCTTGTCCTCAAGCAAATCAACCCTCTCAGCAGACAATAGTGCAAGGCAGACATAAGATAAACAGATTTATAGACGAGATTAAAACCACATTCGTACTCAACAAGAGAGAAATGCGAATTGCATAATTAAAAACAATTTCATTCCTTAAAAATTGAATTCAAGAAATGCTTTTATCGAAGGAGAAATCATATTAGCAATAATCATCAGGGGATTTAAATCAAGACTTAAGTAGAAGCTTTGAAATCACAGAAGCTTTAGAAAGCAATAATACTATCACCCAAATCAAGCTTTCCTTTTTATACTTCCACACTTTCAAGGGTATACAGTCCAGATTCCAGTGATCCAATCAAACCGAATAAAGTGAGATGTATCTAGTAAGAAGCAGATTCCATGCGCCCAATCCACACAGCTCTTCCTCCCCCTTCACACTCAAGGTGAAAATTATAGAGTAAGAAAAGTACATGTGCGCCTAATCCACACAGAACTTCTCTACCCTTTCATCTTCTCCAATCAGTCTAAAAGGAAGGTTCATTGGTTGAAATAGTGTCGTGCGCCTAATCCATACGACACCGCTCCAACAAAAACCACACTTTTAAGCCAACAAATTAACTTATTTAATTTTTTTTTTGCAATCTAAAATTTATACCCCTTATTGAGTTTATATATTTTTTATGTTTCATTAGGAAAGATTAATTTAAACAACAACATTCATTCTCAGAATTTCCAGGTTTCAAAAAGCCTAACTCAAATTTTGAAGAAAATCTCCTAACATTACAGAAAATAAGATTAGTTTTTTATTAAAAGCAGATTCAAGAATTTAAATTTTAACAAAATGATTATGTTTTTAAATCAACAAAACAATATTTTCCCTTGCAAAGGCAAATAACAAAGAGATAAGAATTTGAAAAACAAGAATCTGCCTATGCCTATATCTGTTTTACACAATTATTTACTAAAACCAGCACACCACACAAAATCAAAGATTCCTCTCCCCCAAACTGAAATTTGACAGTGCCCCCACTGTCCTATGTTTCCCCAACAGAGCAAAAGAAATCATAAAATGAAGAATACATGCAAACTACAAAAATTGCTAATAACATTATAATATTGCCATTCACATCAAATCAGCCATACATCAAACTCACATAGTTAGATGACATAAATATATAGCAATTATACAAATTATCAGTAGCTCAAAGAATAAATACACATAAAGACTGAAAATTAAAGATAAAAAAATAAATGACAAAAATAAATGATAGTGCCCGATTTTAATCCATCATATGTTCAGCATCATCAGCTCCCTCATCTGCCTCTTCTTCAGCTTCAGCACCAATGCCGGATGCCTCTTCTCTAACCGGCAACCTCGATGAGTCAAGGCTGAACTTCTCAGCCATCAACTAGCCTAAAGTAGTCACATACTTCATTGTGTAACGCACATTTTCTTGCGTTTTTCCCAATTCTATTCTAAAATATGTCATGCATTGCTTTACCTCTCCTAGCTCATTGCTAACGTCTACTAAAGTCACATTAGCTCGAGCTTAAGGTACCGTACATCGAGGGCAGCCAACTGGATGAAGTGGTGCTAGTATTCCCTTCACAGGGAATAAACTGTCAATGTAAATTTTTCTAATTCTTGGAGGCCTCTTTATCTTCATATCGTCAGTAGGAACTTCCTTCTTAAGTAAAAATGCTGTTAGAATGAAGGGGTATCCTATAACTCCCATATTCACCTGAGCCAACTCATATATTTTTTTCAGCTATTAATTGCCCAAAATTAATTGTAATTCCCTTCATAATGCAGTAGATTAATAGGGCTCTCTTGGCAAAGACATCAGAGAAGTTCGATGAAGGCAACATAGTGTATTGCACAAAGCTATACCATGCATTGGCAATTGGCAATAGATCTGTCCTCTGTACCTTGTATGGTTCTCCCCTTGAGTTAAGCTCCCAACATGCCTCGGCTTTACAAATTGTTTGGCACATATCTTCAGGATCCTAAGTTTTTAATATTTGCAAACCATGATAATCTTGTTCTCTCGGGTTCCACAAATCAAACGCCTCATCAATAGCCCCCTCGGAGAAGCTAATAAGTTTGCCTCTGACTTCAGTTGTGTATTTCTTCATAGTGTCATTAGGGGTTCTGAATGCATTGGCATAAAATTCTTTAACCATGTCCACGTATGCATATTCAGGCAAGTTGTATATCTTATCCCAACCCCTGTCAATGATTTGCTCTTGAATATCTATGTATTCATCCTCCTTTAAATTGAAGACTTTTTATGGGAGGGCTTTTCTTCTGCTTATTTCCTTATCAAATATGACTCCATGGTCTGGAGTCCTAAATGTGAAGAATTGTGCTGAAGATGATGAAGCACCCAGCGTTTCCTTCCTCTTAGTTGGAAGCTTCTTCCTTTTAAGAGCCGGCGGTGCCATAAGGAATGCTAGAACAATCAGAAATCCTGCATTCATAAATATATATTCCAGCCCCAACAATCAAGTTCAGTTAAAGTCCATTAAAATTCACTCAAAATGCATGAATTCCCTTTTTATAAAAATGGTAAGTTGAATATCCCCCAAACTTAGAAACAAAACGACAGACTCACTAAGACTCACTATAGGCATGGCAATTCTCATTTCAAAAAGGACCAAATCCAAACACAATCAATCTTACTTTTAGCCACACATTAAGCACAAATGCGATTCCCAAATTTAGTGTATATTAACCACCAATCCCTTAAACATTAAGCTTTCTTCAACATTCAATGATTGCATGTTCATCCAAATTGTGCACAACAACAAGGGAATTCATTGTGGTATTCTATCAAACACCCTAAATGCTTATGAAATCTCACCTCTCTTGTGCATCAACCATCAAATTTCAACTACATACTCAATAATATATCACTTTGGCAGCAAAACCATCTAATTCATGCACAAAATTTAAACTAAAATTCATTTGGGAATTTCATCAAGCACCTTGTGTGCAGAAATCATCTAAAAATGTGGTTATAGCAACTGTGAGCCCTAAATTTCATCCTTAAGCATTTATGCAACAGAAACAACAACAACAATTGAGGAATGTATGAATTTAACCTTTAGAACTCAAAGAATAATCATACCTAAGACCAAAACTAAAAACACTACTGCTCCAAAAATCAACAATCAGTGGAACCAACAACACTTCAAAAACTTCAACCAAAATTGCTTGAAATTAACGAACTAGAAAAAAGGGAATAAACCACTTACCAAGCATGATGACCAAACAAAAGAGAATTCCAGCAAGCAAGAATACTTTCAAGGGTTTTGCAATCAGTGAAACACACCCAAAACACCCAAAGTCAGTCCAATCAGTGAGTAAGAAGGAAGAAAGTGGTGGGGATGGTTCGAAAATGGTCATAATAAGTCAGTTGCACAAGAGGAATCATAGGGAGAAGGGTATCGAGGGCGTGAGAATGTGGGTTAAGGTTTAGAACAGATTTTATACCCTGATACGCCACTATAGCGACATGAGACAGAAAGCCCCTTTTTATCTTTTTAAAATTTTAGACTTATCGCTATAGCGCTAAAATCCCACCGCTATAGCAGTACTTGATAGATAGGTAAGTTTCTTTTCTGGAATTTTCAGACATATATCGCTATAGTGGTAATATTCCACTACTATAGGATACTTGACAGTACCATACCTCATGTTCCAGGCTTCACCGCTATAGCGGCACAGTCCTACTACTATAGCGCTGGAAGGCAGACATTGCCTCTCCAAACTGTAAAATCAAATCCAGAAAAAACTCCTTAGCAGACCTTTAACCCTTCACAAGCAAGATTTTTACTTTTAACTATAAAATGCCCCACAAATCATTCAAAATCAATCCATGTTCACAACCATATCTCAAAACATGATCATCTCACAATTAATCATTTAAAATCAGAATCAGCACTCAAAATTCAACAGCAAGAGTCACAGCAGTCCAAAATACTGATATTATCCATTTAATAAGTGTCTAACCCTCAACAACCATTAGAAAAATTTCATAGTCAATATCAGCCAAGATTCTCACCCAACATCAACAATTTCTAGTAGCCAAAGAATATAAACCTTAGATGCAAATAACATCACAACAACGCCAGCAGCACTAGATAACAGAATCAGACAACAAAAACTAAAAACAAGAATAAAAACTAAACTAGAAAAGCTAGAAACTTGGGTTGCCTCCCAAGAGCACTAAGTTTATAGTCTTCAACCAAACTTTACCAGGGCGCATATGCATTCGGTGTCGAAAGATCAAGAGACGTTCTATCCCTTTCATCATCATGTCCAAGGAATATTTTCAACTGCTGACCATTTACCTTAAAGCTTCTAGTATTTTCAAGATCAGCTATTTCAATGGCACTGTTTGGAAAGACATATTTCACAACAAACGGGCCTGACCACCTTGATTTGAGCTTCTTTGGGAAGAGTTTTAGCCTAGAGTTATAGAGTAGCACCTTTTGCTCCACATAAAAAGAACGATGTGCAATCTTTCTATCGTGCCACCTCTTCACCTTTTCTTTATAGATTTTAGCATTCTCATAAGCTTGAAGACGGTGGTCTTCCAATTCATTCAACTCCAGTAATCTCTTTTTCCCAGCTTGCTTAAGATCAAAATTCAAAAACTTCAAGGCCTAGAATGCCTTATGCTCAAGCTCGACAGGAAGATGGCAAGACTTGCCATATACAAGCTGGAATGGAGAGGTGCCTATCGGAGTTTTATATGCCATTCTATATGCCCATAGAGCATCATCAAGCTTCTTGGCCCAATCCTTCCTTGAAGCACTCACAGTTTTCTTAAGTATTCACTTGAGCTCTCTGTTGGACACCTCCACTTGTCCACTCGTCTGAGGGTGGTATGGAGTAGCTATCCAATGTTTCACTCCATATCTAGCTAAGAGGCTTTTTAGAGGCTTATTGCAGAAGTGAGAGCCTCCATCACTTATTAGAGCTCAAGGCACAGCAAACCGATAGAAAATATTCTTCTTCAAGAATCTGATGACCATTCTTGAATCATTGGTCTGAGTAAGTACAGCTTCTACCCACTTAGATACATAATCCATAGCCACCAATATATATTGATTAGAGAAAGAAGATAGGAACGGACCCATAAAGTCAATCACTCATATATCAAAGATCTCCACCTCTAACATAATGTTAAGAGGCATTTCTTACTGCTTGGATATGTTTCCAACTCTTTGACATCGATCATATCTATCCATAAATTCTCTGTCATCTTTAAATAAGGATGGCCAATAGAAGCCGCATTCCAATACCTGGTTGGCTGTGCGCACAGTGCTGTAGTGGCCTCCATACTCTGACCCATGACAATGCCACAATATCTTTGTCATTTCTTCCTCAGCTATACACATTCGAAAGACTTGATCTGCACCGAGCCTAAAGAGATAAGGCTCATCCCAGTAGTAGACTTTCACATCATGAAGAAACTTCTTTTTTCTGCTGATATGTCAACTCAGGAGGGAGTATTCTGCATACTAGATAGTTTGCAAAGTCTGCAAACCAAGGCGATTTTTGTTCCTCCACAAAGTACAGATATTCATCAGGGAAGGTCTCTTTTATCTGAATCGATTTCTCATCTTGAGCATCAGTACTCAAGTGAGACAAGTGATCTGCCACTTGATTCTCGGTTCCCTTTCTGTCTACTATTTTTAGATCAAATTCTTGCAGCAAATGTATCCATCGGATCAATCTAGGCTTCGAATCCTTCTTGCTTACAAGATATTTTATGGCTGAGTGATCAGTGAACACAGTGACACTTGTCCCGACCAAATATGCCCGAAATTTGTCAAAAGCAAACACCACTGCTAACAACTCCTTCTCAGTGGTTGTGTAATTCAGCTGGGCATTTGCTAGTGTCTTGCTAGCATAATAGATGGGATGAAATAATCTCTCAGCTCATTGCCCCAAAACAGCCCCCACGGTGTAGTCGCTCGCATCACACATGAGCTCGAAAGGCTTGTTCCATTCTGGAGCAACCATGATTGGAGCAAAAATAAGTCTTTTCTTCAATTCCTCAAAGGCTTTCAAACAATCAGCATCAAATACCAATGGGATATCTTTCTCAAGCAGCTTACGCAACGGTTTAGATATTTGGAGAAGTCTTTGATGAACCGTCGGTAGAATCCTGCATGACCAAGAAAACTTCTTATGGCTTTAACTGAATTAGGGGGAGGTAATTGCTCAATAACAGAAATTTTTGTCCGATCTACCTCCAACCCACTCTTTGAAACTTTGTGGCCCAGAACTATGCCTTCACGGACCATGAAATGGCATTTCTCCTAATTCAGCATAAGATTGGTCTCCTTACATCTCTGAAGCACTTTTTCCAAATTTTAAAGACACAATTCAAATGAAGAACTGAAGACGAAGAAGTCATCCATAAATACATCTCTGAAATGTGGCTGGAGCATTACACAACCCAAAAGGCATTCTTCTGAAGGCAAAAGTGCCATGAGGACAAGTGAAGGTTGTTTTTTCTTGATCACTTAGGGCTATTACAATCTAATTGTAACCACTGTACCCATCCAAGAAGCAGAAATACTCTTGCCCGACTAATCTATCTAACATTTGATCAATGAAGGGCAAGGGAAAGTGGTCCTTACGAGTGGCGCTATTCAGCTTCCTATAGTCCATACACACCTGTTACCCCGTAACCATGTGCGAAGGAATGAGCTCATTATGGGTGTTAGCCACTACAGTCATTCCGCCCTTTTTAAGGACGCATTGGACTGGGCTCACCCATGAACTATCAGATATGGGATAGATAATCCCAGCATCATGCCACTTAATAATTTCCTTTTTCACCACATCCTTCATCACTAGATTGAGACGCCTCTGATGTTCAACTGATGACTTATTCTCATCCTCTAAATGAATCTTGTGCATATAGAAAGAAGGCATGATACCTTTTATATCCGTAATAGACCACGCAATTGCATTATTGTGGCTTTTCAACACCTTTAGCAACTGCTCTTCTTACTTATCAGTGAACGAACTCGAAACCACTACTGGTAATGAATTAGAATCTCCAAGATAGATATATTTTAAATATGGAGGAAGTGGTTTCAGCTCTAGTACAAGGGGTACCTCAATGGATGGCTTCAATGGTGAGCTTGCTTTAGCAGACATATCTAGAGACTCAAAGTAGTTCCTAGGCGTGAACGTCACAGAAGAAGTGGTACAAGAATTGACTACAACTAGTTCGCCTTTCACATCTTTTTCTTTGTCGTCACCCAAGAGATCCTTCAGTTCATATTTTTTCACAAAATCCAGAATTTACTTATTCAAATTTCCTTCCAAGATCTATACAAGGTTACACTCTTCATGATCATTTGGTGTTCTTATTGCCTTGTTCATATTGAATTTCACCTCATGATGATTGACCCTCATTATCAACTCGCCTTTATGAACATCAATCAAGGCTCTACCAGTTGCAAGGAAAGGTCTTCCTAAAATGATAGGGATTTCCTTATCTTCTTCAAAATCCAATACTATAAAATCTACAAGAAAGATTAATGTATCCAGTTTCACTAGGACATCTTCAATCACCCTATTTGGGTAGCATATGGAACGATCTGCCAACTGAAGGGTAACTATAGTAGGATGAGTCTCTCCTAGACCCAACTTTCTGAAAGTGAAGAGAGGTATGAGATTTACACTGGCACCCAAATCACACAATGTCTTGCCTGCAAAACTCTTTCCAATGTTACATGGCAACACGAAACTCCCAAGATCTTGCATCTTGGTGGGCAACTTTCTCTGCAAAATAGCATTACATTCCTGAGTTAATGCCACTGTCTCAAACTCTCCTACACGCCTTTTACGAGAGAAGACGTCCTTCATAAACTTGGTATAACTAGGCATTTCCTCCAATGCATTTGCAAACGGAATGTTTATATGCAGTTACTTTTAAACCTCTAGAAACTTTTTGTACTGCCTCTCTAAATTTGGCTTCTTTGCCCTCTAAGGATAGGGCATTGGTGGAACAAAATTCTCAGTTGTTACATCTTTTACCACCTTTTCAGCTTTATCTTTTACCTCTGATGCATCAACTTTCTCAGTTGCAATTTCTTGAGGTGGAGTAACCTCATCTTTTACTTCTTCAGTAACTACTTTCTCTGGTTGAGTATATGACTTAACAGCATCAAAAAGTTCTTTACCACTCCTCAAAGTGATGGCCTTACAGTTCTCATTACTCTCCCTTCTTGGGTTATTCTCAATATTACTAGGGAGGTTACCCTGTGGCCTGTTATTCAGTGCAAGGGCCATTTGTGCCATATGAGTTTCAAGATTCTTGATAGCCACATTCTGAGTCTGAAACATCGACTCGCTTATCTTTATGAATTTCATAAACATCTCCTCCATCAAAGATTTCTTCTCCACTTGAGTTGGTAGAGCTCTATTTTAAGGAGAGTAATTATTCTGACTACCAAACCAGGAAGGATGAGGAGGCTTACCAGAAGATGATGAAGCTGTAGGATTTAGACAATGATTATTGCTCCAAGAAAATTTTGGGTGATTCTTATTCCCCAGATGATATGAGTTGGAATAGGAATTTTGTTGATTTCTCTTAGCGTTACCCATATAGTTCAGTTGCTCCATCACAGTCGACTCATCACAACACCCATTAGCATGGGCACCACCACAAAAATCACAAATGAGTCTTGGAATGATTATAGCATTCACTCTTGCAGATTCTTGTTGCCTCGAGCACAACATATCAACCATCTTAGTAAGTGCTTCATTCTGAGCTAGAAGAGCATTAAGGGTATCCAGTTCCATAACTCCTCTCCTTGAAGCATTTCTAGTCTTGTTTGAAGCATTTTGGCTTGCCCCCATAGCCTCTATAATTTCTTTCACTTTAGTAATCGATCTTGCCATCAAAGGTGTAATACCCATTATATTTTTTTTAAGTTATAAGTATTCAAGAATTACGATAAATTTATTTTGGAGAAAATAAATTTCCTATCGGTTTAATTTTTGTATACTCGTTTGTGCATATTGTTGAAAATACAAATTTTTATTTATAAATTCTATAAATTGTGGGATATAATGGATGATACGATATGGAATTAATCCCATTAAGTAAAAATACAGTTCAAAAGTGGAATCTAGAATGAATAGTTAAAAGTGAGACTGGTAGATGAAAACTGGTAAGTGAAACTGGTAGATGAAAACTGGTAAGTGAAACTGGTAGATGAAAACTGGTAAGTGAGGCTGGTAGATGAAAACTGGTAAGTGAGACTGGTAGATGAAAACTGGTAAGTGAAACTGGTAGATGAAATAGTAAAGGAGAACGGTAGATGGAATAGTAGCAAATAGTACCATAACTTCTCCTATAAATAGGTCCTTCCATTTCACTTCAAAACTCACACCTTCAGTTTCTCTTCTCTCCTCTCCTCAAAACTTCTCTTGCTCCGGCGTTAGGGCTCTGAGATTCTAGGCCTTTCTTCCTTAACCTAGATCCAAGGTAAGAATATTATGCCCCTTTTCTATGCCATTTAGATTTTAAAAGTTATTTCCTTAAGTATGCTCTATGGTTGCGGCTTTGGCTGATCTTCCACATCAGAAAAACTGTCCTTAGCTACCTATATATTGTTTTAATTCTCTGATTACCGAAATAGAATGTAAACTGTGAAGAATACATGTCTAGGAAAGTTCTGGCTAAGAAAAGACATAGTTCTTAAGTGTGTCCATTGGGACTCTCCACTATTTCCTGGGAACTTACCTGGTGTACTCTTTTACATATTGTATTCTCTATTTCTGGTATGAATAGTAACCGTACGTGTGAATAGTAACCGTACGTGTGAATAGTAACCGTACGTGTGAATAGTGACTATATGCATGAATAGTATTCATATGTATGAATAGTATCCATACGTATGAATAGTAATTATACGTATGAATAGTGATTATACGTATGAATAGTGATTATACGTATAAATAGTATTTTGGTACAAAAGCAACCCTGACTTTCTATATCTGATCTTTATAAAAATCTCCGTAGCGGAACCTGAAATCCAGCTACGTACTCTTCTTTGTAGCAACTCAGAAAAGTGACTGGGATACGGAATCTATGTGAGTGGATGACCTTGCTAACCGACTTTATTTACTTTTATTCCAAGTACAATATAAACTCCATCTCATATCGCAATTAGATTCTATATTTATTGATGATTGCTAGATAATGAAATCTATTGTTGATTTAAGATTATTATGAATTGAGTATATAATACACATGGAATGGTTGAGGGCTTGACCCAAGATACCAATGCATGGAATTATATACATGGAATGGTTGAGGGCTTGACCCAAGATACCAATGCATGAAATTTTACACATAGAATGGTTGAGGGCTTTATTTCCCAAGATACCAATGCATGTAATGATTGATTATAAGTGGAGACTGAATTCTTGAACATTCAATACAGAGGTATAGAAACCCTGAATATCAAAATAACTGTTGTTATTGTGATTATGATTCTGGTATTTATACTTGTGATATATTTATTATTGCACAGTCATTTAGTCACTGAGTTTTGATAAACTCACACTCTCCATGAACATTTTTTTAGATACAGTGGATGTCATATATTGCCATTGACGAGTACTAGTAACGTTTGTTGAATTGGATGAATTTTTATCTTGTATGTAAGAGGATGATGTTGTGCGTCATGGCGGAAATATACATAATTGGTGAGCCGGCCTGTGTGCGCTCTCCGGGATATATTGCCATTGACGAGTACTAGTAACCTTTGTTGAATTGGATAAATTTTTATCTTCTGTCTATTGGTTGAGTATGAGCCTTTGGATATGCTTGCATGACTGGTAATGTATTTGAATTTTATTAATGCGAGGCTGATTCGCTCATTGAGTTTAAAAGCTCACATTGTTTGTACAACCTTTTTGTTCAGATCAGGTTGCCATCGAAGAATATCTGCTAGAGGAGTAGATCACTTTGGACCTTCCCGTTGTCGGGTAGACCTCTCTTCTGTTATAGATTATGTTGCTCTGTAATCGTCTAGGACATCTAGTTCAGGGGTTAGATATTTGGCTTGTATGTCAGTATAATAATGTATTTTAAATTGATAATCTATGATTTTCAGATAAGAAAATTTGATATATTTATCGGAAGGCTTACAGTGATGAGAGATTCATCATTGTGCCGGTCATGTGCCCAGAAAACGGGTCGTGACAAGAAATCCGCAGGAGAATTAGTATTCCTCGAGGATACTTTTTATCTGGAGGGCTTATAAATCCAAAAGCTTAGGAATGCTCTGTAATCTCTATAGGTCACCTAGGCTTGGAAAGTTGTATCATATTGTATGATATTTGACTTGTCTTTCTGTTTCACTATGCTGAACTTTTTATATATATAAATATCTTTCTTGAAAAATTATGTTATGCATTAGTATTAATCAGAGATTTTATGGGATACCATTGAGGTATACTCTTGAGTTTACGAAGTTACTCACATGCTCAAATTTGGGATGTGACAGTTTTGGTATCAGAGGAGTTTTAGGTCCCCTATAGATTACAGAGCAAGTGTTCTTTGTGGGCCCTTCCCCATTGTCGTGAGCCGCGGCATGACCATGGGATTAGGTTCCATAAAAGACCTTATAGAGTATAGTGTCTTTTGTTTTTATAACTTATTCCTTGGTGGGTTAATATGAGGTAATTTTGTTTGATCTGAGAAGTATCTGTTCTCTGTGTAGACTTAACTCTACGATGTCAGAGGGATCTTCAAATCATAATGAGCATGTAGGCTTAGGGAGGACTTTAGTTCCACCAGTTAATACGCAGGACAACCCTTCTGACCACGTAGATAATTCACATGCTCCAAATATTGATGGTTCAACTGGTGGCCAGGCGGGGGGAGCTGGAGTCGCCCAACAGATTGACGCTGCTGTTGTCATGCAAATGTTCAGCCTGGTGAATGATCGGTTAGATCATATAGAGGGAGAACGAGCAAAACATGTTGATACACCAAAGGTTCCTCTTGCTATTGAGACCAAACGGGCTGGAGAAGGAACAGTTAAGGACGTGAAAATGTCTGAGTTTCTAAAGATGATGCCACCCATTTTCACCGGCGAAGATCCTAATGAGGACCCGCAATGATTTCTGGATGATTGCGAGGTAATTTGTGATGCTTTGGGGTGTTCTGATGCCCGAAGAGTAGAGATTGTCTCCTTTCAACTAAAAGGGAGAGCCGGTAAATGGTGTAAGGCCTGGAAGAATGGGAGAACCCAAGATGCACCACCAATTACATGGGCGGAATTCCAAAAAATGATTATCAATGAATTCCTTCCAAAAAGTGTTCGATCATCTAGAGTAAGAGACTTTTTGTATTTGAAACAAGGATTCATGACAGTAGACGAATACAATGCCCAATTTATTAAGTTGGCAGAATATGCTCCGCAACTGGTGCCTACAGAAGAGGCTAAAGTGGAGAAGTTTGTGGAAGGTCTTTGCGATTCTCTTTATTCACAGGTGGGTCCTAATATTGTTAATTATAACTCTTACTCTGCCACTGTCGATACTGCACGTAGAATGGAAAAGAGGTGGAATAAAAAGGAAGATTTTAAAAATAAAAAGAGGTCTAGAGATGGGAGGTATTTTAACCAAGGTGAGAACTCAGGAACCTCAAAGCCTTCCATCACTTCACAGCATGTTCCAATTGCATCATCTAAACCCACATTCTCCACGGCTAGTGCAGCTAAGCCCCGCTCAGAATATAAAGGTGGTTACAGTTCTTCGAACAGGGGTGATTCTCAAGCAGGAAGAGGAAAGCCTCAATGTCCTGAGTGTGGAAAATTTCATTTTGGAGAATGCCTCAGGAAGATGGGAACATTAATTTATTTTCATTGCGGACAAGAAGGGCACTTCAGGAGGGAATGCCCTCAACTTACTTCTGAATCTGGTCAAGCATCTGTTCTTCCATCTCACACCCAACTGGGAGTTACTCCAGTCACTCTTACACCGACCACTTCTACTGGAGGAAGCTTTGGGAGAGGATCTGGCAGAGGCCAAGGAGGTCGTGGGCACCAAGCAGCTGGTAGAGGAACTGCCATAGTATATGCCTTGACTCGACAAGATGCCCAGGCATCCAATGCTGTTATTACAGGTACTTTATTAGTTGGCGCTTTAGCTGCACATGTATTATTTGACCCTGGTTCCACACATTCGTATGTGTCACCTCTGTTTGCCAAGAGGTTTGAGTCTCAGCCAGTTATACTGGACGAACCATTTCTGGTAGCTATATCGATGGGGGAAGCCCTAGTAGTTAGATCTGGATATCGTTCTTGTAAGATAACTGTTAAGGACATAGAGACAGAGGTAGATCTTATGCTGCTTAGTATGACAGATTTTGATGTGATCTTAGGAATGGACTGGCTATCCTCATGCCATGCTACATTGAATTGTCATGACAAGACCATTTCTTTTAGTATACCGGGTGGGCATAATTTCATATTTCAAGGAGACCGAAGTGAGGTTCCCTGTAACATAATATCCATGTTAACCACCCGACGTATGTTACGAAAAGGGTGTCATGGATTTCTAGCCTTCGTCAAAGATATAGACAAGGAGGAAAGAAGTCTTGAATGAATACCAGTAGTTAGTGAATTTTCAGATGTATTTCCAGAAAATTTACCTGGTTTACCACCAGAGAGGGATATTGAATTTAATATTGAATTGGTTTCGGGCACTAGACCAATTTCAATTCCTCCTTACCGCATGGCACCCGTTGAGTTGAAAGAGCTTAAAGAGCAATTACAAGACCTGCTAGATAAGGGGTTTATCCGCCCAAGTTTCTCACCTTGGGGTGCCCCAGTACTCTTTGTGAGAAAGAAAGATGGCTCTTTAAGACTGTGCATAGATTACCGCCAGTTAAACAAGGTCACGGTAAAGAATAAATATCCTTTACCAAGAATTGATGACTTGTTTGACCAACTTCAGGGGGCACAATACTTCTCAAAAATAGATTTGAGATCTGGTTATCATCAACTGAAAATTAAGGAGGAAGACATACCCAAGACCGCCTTTCGGACGCGATACGGGCATTATGAATTTCTCGTAATGTCATTTGGATTGACTAATGCGCCAGCAGCATTTATGGACCTTATGAACCGAGTGTTCAAACCTTTCCTTGATAGATTCGTGATCGTCTTCATTGATGATATTCTGGTTTACTCCAAAAGTCGGGAGGATCATGTAGAACATTTGAGAACGGTGCTGCAAACTTTGAGGGAACATCAGTTATACGCTAAGTTCTCAAAATGTGAATTCTAGATGAGTCAAGTAACATTCCTGGGGCATGTAATCTCTCAAAAAGGTGTTCATGTAGATCCAAGTAAGATCGAAGCAGTGAAGCAGTGGCCTAGACCAACAACTGTATTTGAAGTTCGGAGTTTCCTTGGCTTAGCAGGGTATTATCGTCGCTTTGTCAAGAATTTCTCTAAGTTGGCTCTTCCACTGACAAAGTTGACTAGGAAGAACGCTAAGTATACTTGGGATGATGCTTGTGAGCAAAGTTTCTCTATGTTGAAGGAGTGTCTAACTTCAGCACCAGTTCTAGTTCTACCATCGGGACCGGGGGGTTACACTGTATATTGCGACGCCTCAAAGGTAGGATTGGGATGCGTGTTAATGCAACACGGTAAGGTCATTGCTTATGGCTCTCGACAGCTTAAAAAGCATGAACTTAATTATCCTACTCATGATCTAGAAATGGCAGCAGTAGTGTTTGCTTTAAAGATTTGGAGGCATTACTTATATGGGGAGACATGTGAGATTTTCACTGATCACAAAAGCCTTAAATATATCTTTGAACAAAAAGATCTTAATTTAAGGCAACGGAGATGGATGGAACTCCTAAAGGACTACGACTGTACCATTCTCTACCATCCAGGGAAGGCAAACGTGGTAGCAGATGCCCTTAGTCGAAAGTCAATGGGAAGTCTAGCTCATATTACCACAGTAAGGAGGTCCTTGATTCAAGAATTACATGAATTAGAGGCTAGTGGGGTATTCTTTGAGATTACTAAGTCAGGTGCTTTCTTGGCTCACTTGACAGCCAAATCCTCCCTTATAGAAAGGGTGAAGGCAACATTGGAGAATGACACCGAAATGGTTAAAACTAGAGAGAAGGCTAAGGTAGGTTTAGTACAGGGTTTCTCAGTAGATGAAGAAGATGTGTTATGGTTTAACGGGAGATTGTGTATTCAGAACATTGAACCCTTGAAGCGAGAGATTTTACAAGAAGCTCACGGAGCGCCCTATGTTGTTCATCCTGGTGCCAACAAGATGTACCAGGACTTGAAACAAGTTTATTGGTGGGAGGGCATGAAGTAAGATGTGACTGACTTTGTCGCTCGGTGCTTGACATGTCAGCAGGTCAAATCCGAACATCAGAGACCACCTGGGTTAATGCAAAGGCTTGAGATTCCCGAGTGGAAATGGGAACGGATTACTATGGACTTTGTGGTGGGTTTGCCCCGATCTTTGAATGGATACGATTCTATATGGGTTATTATGGATCGACTTACTAAATCGGCACATTTCCTTCCTGTTCATACCACCTACAGTGTGGCAAAACTTAGTCGACTATACGTGAATGAGATAGTAAAGCTCCATGGCGTACCAGTGTCTATCATATCAGATCGAAGACCCCAGTTCACTTCCCGATTTTGGGGAGCTTTTCATAAAGCTCTAGGCACTAGAGTAGATTTGAGCACAGCTTTTCATCCTCAAACTGATGGTCAGTCTGAGAGAACTATTCAGACCTTAGAGGATATGTTGAGAGCATGTGTAATGGATTTTGGTGGCAGATGGGAAGACCACTTGTCGCTTATCGAATTTGCTTATAATAATAGTTATCAAACTAGTATTAAGATGGCTCCTTTCGAGGCATTATATGGGAGGCAATGTCGATCTCCTATTGGTTGGTTTGAACTAAGCGAACCTAAAATGGTGGGACCCGAGATGATACAGGAGGCTGTGGATAAAATTAAACTGATCAGGGAGAGGTTATTAGCCGCTCAGAGTAGGCAAAAGTCCTATGCAGACAATCGGCAACGTGACTTAGAATTTTTTGTTGGTGATATGGTCTTCTTACGAATCTCACCGATAAAAGGAGTAATGAGATTCGGAAAGAAAGGGAAGCTCAGCCCAAGATATATTGGTCCTTATGAGATTGTGGAAAGAGTGGGTAACGTAGCTTATCGCCTAGTCTTACCCTCGAACCTAGAGGGAGTACATCCAGTATTTCATGTATCGATGCTACGTAAGTATCTTCCTGACCCCTCTCATGTCATCCAGCCACAAGACGTACGATTTGATGAGACTCTTGCTTATGAAGAGGTGCCAGTAGCTATCCTCGATAGGCAGGTCAAGAAACTTCGTACCAAGTAAATTCCCATTGTCAAAGTTCTGTGGAGGAATCATACTCACGAGGAAGCCACATGGGAAACAGAAGATGAAATGTGGACAAAATATCCACACCTATTCGAATCATGAGGTAAGTTTTCGAATTCGGAGGACCGAATTTTTTTTTAAGGGGGGTAGAATGTAATACCCATTATATTTTTTTTAAGTTATAAGTATTCAAGAATTACGATAAATTTATTTTGGAGAAAATAAATTCTCTATCGGTTTAATTTTTGTATACTCGTTTGTGCATATTGTTGAAAATACAAATTTTTATTTATAGATTCTATAAATTGTGGGATATAATGGATGATACGATATGGAATTAATCCCATTAAGTAAAAATACAGTTCAAAAGTGGAATCTAGAATGAATAGTTAAAAGTGAGACTGGCAGATGAAAACTGGTAAGTGAGACTGGTAGATGAAAACTGGTAAGTGAAACTGGTAGATGAAATAGTAAAGGAGAACGGTAGATGGAATAGTAGCAAATAGTACCATAATTTCTTCTATAAATAGGTCCTTCCATTTCACTTCAAAACTCATACCTTCAGTTTCTCTTCTCTCCTCTCCTCAAAACTTCTCTTGCTCCGGCGTTAGGGCTCTGAGATTCTAGGCCTTTCTTCCTTAACCTAGATCAAAGGTAAGAATATTATGCCCCTTTTCTATGCCATTTAGATTTTAAAAGTTATTTCCTTAAGTATGCTCTGTGGTTGCGGCTTTGGCTGATCTTCCACATCAGAAAAACTGTCCTTAGCTACCTATATGTTGTTTTGATTCTCTGATTACCGAAATAGAATGTAAACTGTGAAGAATACATGTCTAGGAAAGTTCTGGCTAAGGAAAGACATGGTTCTTAAGTGTGTCCATTGGGACTCTCCACTATTTCCTGGGAACTTACCTGGTGTACTCTTTTACAGATTGTATTCTCTATTTCTGGTATGAATAGTAACCGTACGTGTGAATAGTAACCGTACGTATAAATAGTACCCATACGTGTGAATAGTGACCATACGCATGAATAGTATTTGTACGTATGAATAGTATCCATACGTATGAATAGTAATTATATGTATGAATAGTAATTATACGTATGAATAGTGATTATACGTACGAATAGTATTTTGGTACAAAAGCAACCCTGACTTTCTATATCTGATCTTTATGAAAATCTCTGTAGCGGAACCTGAAATCTAGCTACGTACTCTTCTTTGTAGCAACTCGGAAAAGTGACTGGGATACGGAATCTATGTGAGTGGATGACCTTGCTAACCGACTTTATTTACTTTTATTCCAAGTACAATATAAACTCCATCTCATATCGCAATTAGATTCTATATTTATTGATGATTGCTAGATAATGAAATCTATTGTTGATTTAAGATTATTATGAATTGAGTATATAATACACATGGAATGGTTGAGGGCTTGACCCAAGATACCAATGCATGGAATTATACACATGGAATGGTTGAGGGCTTGACCCAAGATACCAATGCATGAAATTTTACACATGGAATGGTTGAGGGCTTTATTTCCCAAGATACCAATGCATGTAATGATTGATTATAAGTGGAGACTGAATTCTTGAACATTCAATACAGAGGTATAGAAACCCTGAATATCAAAATAACTGTTGTTATTGTGATTATGATTCTGGTATTTGTACTTGTGATATATTTATTATTGCACAGTCATTTAGTCACTGAGTTTTGATGAACTCACACTCTCCATGAACATTTTTTTTAGATACAGTGGATGTCAACGAAGAAAATCCGCAGGAGAATTAGTATTCCTCGAGCATACTTTTTATCTGGCGGGCTTATAAATCCAAAAGCTTAGGAATGCTCTGTAATCTCTATAGGTCACTTAGGCTTGGAAAGTTGTATCATATTGTATGATATTTGACTTGTCTTTCTGTTTCACTATGCTGAACTTTTTATATATATAAATATCTTTCTTGAAAAATTATGTTATGCATTAGTATTAATCAGAGATTTTATGGGATACCATTGAGGTATACTCTTGAGTTTACGAAGTTACTCACATGCTCAAATTTGGGATGTGACAAAAGGACTGCCAGTTGTGGTATCTAATTTATCTTAAGTCTCATATGTGAGACCACTGTGAAAGATAGTCAACTGCTGTCACTCTGGAAGACCATGATTAGGACACTTCATCAAAAAATCCTTAAACCGTTCCCAAGCCTCATAAAGACTATCGCCTTCATGCTGATAGAAGGCCGAGATCTCATTTCTCAATTTGAACGACCTCGATGGAAGAAAGAACTTATCTAAGAATCTCTTCTAGAGTTCATCCCAAGTTGTAATGCTCCTTCTCAGTTGAGCGTTCAACCAATTCTTAGCTGTATCCCTTAAGGAAAAAGGAAACAAATGGAGACGGATAGCATCGTTGCTTACTCCATTAAGTTTAACTATGTCACAAATATCCAGAAAATTTATGATATGGTTGTTCGGGTCTTCTATGGGACTCCTCCCATACTGATTCTGTTGAACTAAGTTCATCAAGACAGCTTTAATTTCAAAGTTGTGCGCACCGAGTGGAGGTTTCACTATACTGGAAGGGTGTCCAGCCTTAGTGGGTGATGCATAGTCCCAAACAGCTCTATCATCATCTTTTTGCAAGTTTGCAACTCCATTTCCTCTATTGTTTCCAGTATTTTCTGCCACATCTTCTTCTGGAGCTTGGCTCACTTGAGTTTTCCTAGCTTTTGCTTTCTTTCTAGCTCTCATTGCAAGTTTCTCGATCTTAGGTTCGTATGGAAGCTCAGATGGATCAAGAGTACCTCGCATACACAACAGAAATAACTAATTAGAAATGACAAATAAAATTCAAAAAAACAACACTAAAAGTAAAAATAACTACTGAAACAAAAATAATTAAAATAAGGAACTAAAATGAAATAAGATAAAACAAAAATAAATGCCTAATCTAGCACCTTTAAACTCCTTAGAATATTACCTAAAAACCGTTAGTCTCTGGCAACGGCGCCAAAAATTTGTTGAACATTCTGGCAAGTGCACTAGTGGCACAAGTAATACAGTGATGAAATAAGTAAGAATATCGTCCCACGAGGACTAACATACTAAGTACTCCAGGAATTGAAATGCATTAGTCAGACAACCAATTTTGATCAAAAGTCACTCTAAATTGAAAATTACAAGATAAAATGAAAAAGGCAAATATTTTTTTAGACTGTTTTCTTAATTAACAAAGACAACGCAAATTCAGATGAAATTAATATGAATAAAGATCTAGGATTACTAATCCCCTTCTCTCATCCTAAGAATTGCTAACTCTCCCTAACAAATGCAGTTCAATTCAATCATACACTTTAATCATAGGTTTTTTAATGGCTTAAGGTGATCTCCCAAACCTAAGTTAAGCTGCTCAATTCTAACATAATTCCTTATGCGAATTTAAATAGAATGAACATCAACCTATTATGATTATGCGAGGTTAATTAACATTCCTATTAATTAAGAAACAAACACTCAAGTTCGACAACTCACCCAATTCACTCAGTGTTTTACCAACACCTCCCTCTCTCGAGTTTAGTGGAAGCAACAAGTATACAATGAAGTGATCAGTTTCATAGTAAGCACAACAAGAATAAGTGAAAGGAATGTATGTATTGAATGAAAATCATAAGTTAGGAAGCATACAACTCCTAATCAAAGATTAGGTTCATAGTAACTCTAGAAAGGGGAAAATTAGCTACTCATAGCCCTAACAGTACAAAAATCAACAGAAAAACACATAAACATCATGAAACCAATTTAGTAGACAAGATTTGAGCTCCCGAAGCCTTGGAAAATGAATTTCTCCTCTTCCCTCAGCAGAAACTATGCTCCCCTCTTAGTCTCCAACTCAGAATCCCTTGAAAACCCTTCCTTTTTTTCTATTTAAGTGAGACATCAAAGACAGAGATCGCAAACCACCGCTATAGCGATGAGGCTCCACCACTATAGCGATGGTGGACAGAAACAAATTAATGACTTCAGCTCTAGGGCTCACCGCTATAGCGGTGGTAGGTAGACAAACATGGCTTCTCATCCTCAGCAGCACATCGTACCGGCTCGACCAATTGCTTTAGCTTCGTCCAGCTCACCCTACATTAGAGACAATATAATGGTGATTAATAGCAACTCTGAGTCAAGAAATCACACAAAACAACCTAAATTCTAAAAAAACATAAGCTAAACTAAATCAAACAAAACAAGGGCAAAGAATTACAAGCTAAGACAAGTAAAAGGTAAAAAGATCAAAGATTTAGCACCAAAATGGTACTAAATCTAGCACTTAACAATGTTGACCAATGAAAATATCAAGGTATGATTGGCTCCTTATTATATCTCACTGTTAGTAGACCAGACATGTCTTTAATGTGTGTTTATATACTCATTTTCAATCTAATCCAAAAGAATCACATTTGACTGTTGTAAAGAGGATTATGAGATATCTTAAAGAAACCTAGTCTTTAGAACTTTGGTATCCTAAATCACATGTTTGCAATTTAATTGGCTTTTCTGATGTTGATTTTAGTGGTTGCAAAACTGATCAAAACAGTACAAGTGGCACTTGTCAATTTTTAAGACATAATCTTGTTTCATGGCATAACAAGAAACAAAATGTTGTTGCCTTATCAACTACTGAAGCATAGTATGTTGCTCCAGGAAGCTGCTGTGCACAAATTTTATGGATGAAGCAACAATTAAGAGATTATGGTCTAAATTTTTGTCAAGTTCCTATCAAGTGTGACAACACTAGTGCTATTAATATTTCAAAAAACCCTATTCAGCATTCTCGAACAAAGCATATTGAAATTCGTCATCATTTTCTTAGAGATCATGTTCAAAAGGGTAACATAATTCTTGAATTTATCTCCACTGACTATCAAATTGCTGATATTTTTACAAAGCCCTTATCTAAAGATAGATTTTGTGCTATTAGACGTGAGTTAGGAATGATGAATATATGCTCCTAAGGAATATCTCATTTTATATTCATGATTCGTACATCTTGTCTTTAATATGTGTCTTATTTTCTCGAAAGTATAATTGTTCTTGGTCATATACGTTTCTCTTTCATTTTTTTTTTTGGAGCCTCAACTTAGACTAAAAGTTGTTTCTAATTTCAAAAATTCAAAAGTAAAGCTACATATCTTCCCAATACTTCATTAATTGTTGCACAACTTTTCTGAAAAATCTGTTGCATGCCTCTGCACATGTTACATGACTTCTCTCTCTTCCTGACAAAGCTTGTAACCTCCGAGTAATGTGAATGCTTCTTCTCATTTTTTTATAACCTCTCTCTCTCCATTTTCCTTCTTTACTTTCCTCTATACTATTTCCTCTTCTCCGAAACCCTTTTTCTCTGAACCTCTTCAATGGCGTCTCAAACCACACTCAAATGAAAGCTCTAAAGCTTGATTGCCCCCTTGCACCACTTTATGACTGGATGACCAAAGTGATTTGACGGAATAGATGCAAAACTTTGGTATGAGTCCGATTTCACCCATCGCTCCCTTGCAACCAATTGTGAGGTAAATATGGGGTTCTTTGTTGGGGAAAAACTTGGCCACTTTCATAAATTAAAAGAACTCAGTTGGGATGCTTTTCTTGGCCTTATTGAACCTGTGTACGAAGAACTCACCAAATGATTTTATTCAAACCTCTATTTTAAAAATGATCTGTTATCTGCTGATTGTCTCCTACTTCGTCATTGTTTTAAAATTTCGTTCTAAAGCATTAATTCTCTTATAGGGCTACCAAATCTTGGCATTGAAGCTTATGTATATGGTGGAAATATTGATCATCCTAGGTATTCTCCTGAGGTAGCCGTTTTTAAACTCACTCATAGAATGGATACCCCTATTACAGTGCATAATATTGATGTTCATGATTGCCTCTTACTTCACCTCATCAATCAAGTCTTAATCCCCAAGTAAGTCAAATAATCCTACTGCTATTGAAATTTTCTACATGTGGTACGTACGTCACTCATTTCATATCAATCTTGGTTTTACCATTATGAGTCATATGCAGACTGTTATATCTCGTTCCTTCTATGAACTGCCATACAACATACTAATCACCAAGATTGCCTTGGCCAATGGAGTGGATTTGTCAACTTGAGAAAGCAAATCTGAGAGCTACCTTTGATAAGAAGCTATTAGCTAGCATGGGTATTTGCAAAGTTAGAGATATTTAGATAAAAAAGGATGAGGAAGCTCCTGAATCTTCCTCTAAGCCAAAACAGCTGAATACACTTGCATCAAAACGAACTCCTCCTAGAAGAGCTTAACCTCTAACCACTATTAAGGAGAGCAGCTTATCCAAGATCTTGGATGAAGAGTCTGCCTCTAATAAGGACCTTGGTAATCATCCTTTTATTGACCTTGAATATTTTGAAGAGGAGGATGTGCCTCCTAAGGATCTATCTCCAGTTTGTCTCTGTCCTTTGAAGTTGATGACAAAAGTACAGATGCTGTCTGGTCTCCTACCCAGACTCCTGGAGCTCCTATACATCCTCCTATTGTTATTGCCACTTCTTCTCTCACTTAAGGAGGTCCTCCAGGCTACTGCAGATCGATATAGGGCCATCATTCGTGAAGAGCTCAACTCTCTGCTTGTTCCCATTCTGAAGGATTCCAAGGGACAACCTCCTTATTCCCCTACTATTGAGGATTCTTGTTGTCCCCCTTGATTTTGATAATGCCATAGGGAGAGATATAGTTATTTACTTACTTTTCTTGTCCTCTATGTTATGTCTTGGAAGTATCTTGATGTTATGACTGTGTTATGCTTTTGGGATATTTTGGTTATGGATTATATATTTTGGTCACTTGTAGATATTATGAATTTGGTGATTAAATTTTCTGATTCATAAATATATGCTTGAACATGTGATGAAATTGTTTTGGCAAAATCTATATTTAAATACCTGGATTAAGGAAGTATATTCCTAAACTTAGTGTTTAGGAAGTATATTCCCAAGGAATCGCAAATTGAGGGGAGCTAAATTTGAGGGGGAGCAAGCTTATGTACACTGATCTACCTAAACATCTTAGAGAAGTTTCTTCTATCTCAAAAACTTTATGATACTCAAATTGGATGTCATTATAAAAAAAAGAGGGAGATTGTTAGGGTAAATGTATTTAAAGCCTAATGGTTTTAAATATATTTAAGCCTACTCTATTATTTTTAATAATGTCTTTTATTAATTGAGCCATCTTGTAAGAACAAATAACGAAAGCCTATGTAATTTATTTTGGCCCACTCCATTCATCCATAAAGTTTTTTGTTTGACTTATGAGAATATATATATATAACCCTTGACAGCTTTTTGTTACCTCTTTCTCTGCAAAAAGGGTGTTCTGATAAAGCTGTTTAGCCTTTGCATAAAAAGTGTGCAGACGGTAAACAAAAAAAGATAAGAGCAACATATGGGAATATACATTGAAAACTCAATTTGCCTTCTTCATTATTCCTCGTACTGCCTACTCCAGAATGTGCTATGGTATATTTCAAAGATGGACAGAGAGCATTTAATGATAGAGTGCTGCAATCTTCATTTTAACAAAGTTGTGTTGAAGAAGAAGTTATTACAACATTCACTTTCATCCTTACTCTTCTCTCTAAAATTTTTTTCAAGTGCTCTGTGTGAGCTTGAGTCTTAATTCTAGTGTACTAGTTGTAGAGAGAGAGAATAATATTTCATTGACTTCATCTTTTTTGATTACTTATTTGCTTTAAGAAGATTCTAAAAGCTTGTTAGCTGATTCTTTGAGAAATATTGTAATTTATCTTCTTTAAAAAAAGTATTTCTGGTCTGTGATAGTTTTAGGAAGTAAAAACTTTAGGAAGCTTATTCTATGTGAGGTTTTCTTATAAAGTTCAGGACCTTGAATTTATAGAAAATTCCCTTTGCTTGTATGCATTAGGAGGAGGACGTAGGATCCAAGTGGATAAGATCCGAATCTCTTTAAACTTGCTGTGTAAATCTTTTTCTTATCCACTATTGCATGTCGAAAACTACTCTCTTTTAACATCTTAAGGAAGACAGCTTATTTCTTGTGAAAAACAATTAGAAAGATTTTAGACACAATTCAACCCCCTTCTTGTGACTAACATCATTTCAATTTCAAATTCTTGCACTATTTTTATGTAATAATTATATACTCTTTTTTTTCTCTAGATAAATGAAATAAGTTTATCTAAATAATATAATTTATTATTTTTTAACTTCATTCATTTTCTTTTAAAATTATTTAAACTACATGAAAATTATTATTTTATTTTTAAAATTTATTTAAACACAGCCACAAGACACTGTGTCTCACAGTATATGTGTGAGACACGACATCCACTTTTTATAAAAAATAAAATAAAATACTAAGAGGTCGAGTTTAGTTTTTTTTTTTTTAAAATTAAGTCTGATTGAAACTTTGTCTGTGTCAAGTTGAGTTTCAATCAGATTTAAAAAAAAATAAATTTGTTATAAACTTAACTTCTAACAGGCCGAGTTTCTGTCAGATTAAAAAAAATAGGGGAGAAAGTTAATGGGACAAAAAAAAATAGTAGTGGGCTAAATTTTTTTTTAAAAAGTTGTATTTGACTAATTTTTTTTAAAAGAGTAGTATTTAGCCAAAAGACTCGTATTAAAAAGACGATAGCATCAATATTTGGAATTCCTGTCAGGAATAAATTAGGCAACATCTTAAAGTTTTTATAGATGAATATGAGAATAGATTAGGCATGTTAATGTGGGATAGGAATTAGGAATACACATTTTGTATAAAAAGCTTTATTAAATAAGCAGATTTAGAGAGTAGTTTCAAATATACATTTACTAATAAGTAAGTGGTTTATTAACAAATACTGTATAAATAGATTCCTACAGTCAGTAAGAAAATCTTCCCAGCTTTAAATTTTTTGCTGTTCTTTGAGAGAACAACATAACATGATGCTAGATTTTCTAGTACCTTCTATCTAACCCTACCTTTTAGAGCCAATCGGATAATGTTGAAAAGTCGAGCACCATTTTTGGCTTGCTTCAAGCCAAATAAAAGCCTAAAAGTGATGACTCTATCTCTTCTTTTAATTTATAATATTATTTCCCTTGGTTTGTAATATCCTCGTTTATACTATACTTGTTTATTATATATTAAAACGAAATTTTAGTTCATGGAGAAAAGGAAGGTAACAGAATGATCATTTCTTTTAAAGCAAATAATTATTTTTTAACAGAAAAGTTAGATTAATTTATATATTTTTTATCGAATTTTTAATTAAAATATTACAAGTATATAATCTTTAAAATTAATTATATATTATTTACAATTTAATATTATATGATTGATTATTTTAAAATTTTTTACATATATTTTATTTTTAAGAGCAACATAACAATTTAAATAAAAAAATAGATTTTTATTATTAAAATTATTTATTTCAATTTTTTAAAAGATAATTTTTCAATTTTTGTTGAGGCTGACAATTATTTTTATCTATTTTTCTTTAATATATTAAAAGTGCTTTAATTTCTAAAAGAATGACATTTTTTCCTCCAAAAACAAAAATTGGCAGAGGCACAGAGGCTAGGGCTTTTCATTCGAAACACTGTTCCTCGATCTCTGTTCTATTTCAATTCCAGCTCCCACTCACTCTCAATTGTTGGCTTGTCCGGCACCGGTAGCCGTAAGCTCTTCTCCGCGGCCAATCTCCGGCGATACAGCTGTAAGCCAACTTCTCCCTTTCTGCATGAATTGATTTATCCTGTATTTTAACTTAATTTAAAAATTGACGGATGGCGTTGCCGGATCTGTAGAATTCGGCGATTTTCGTACGATTGGAGTTCTGGCTGCTTTCATTTTCTTCGAACCCTTAACTCTTCTGCGTGCGTGTGTTTGGTCCAGAAATTATTGGCTTATTTATTCTTTTTCGTGCTTCTGCCTGATGAGCGTCGAGTGCATAATTTTTCTTTTCATTTTACCCAACATTTATGGAGAATTTTCTGTTGTTGAGGCGAATGAAGAGGGGGAAGAGGAAAGTAAATAGAAGGCTGGGGCTGCTAGAGAGATAGAAACAGAGCACATTTGAATTTGCCCTTTCCTTTTTTTTTTTTGGGTACTCCCATTATTCCCTCTGGGACTTAGGATAGATGACGGTTGTTAGAGAAATTGAGAGATTTTTTTTTTGGCTATATTCTTATTGGGAGTCTTTAATGGCCTGGATAGAAAATTAAGACTAGATAATTTTTACATAGGTTAATATTATGGGCAACTTCTTTAGGATTTTATGAATAAAAACAACCTTGTGTCCAATGATGATATGTGCAGTGTGTAAGAAACTAGGTTCCTCACCGTCGTACCTATTGTGTGTTTGTGTATCTACATATGTATGTATTTATGTGTATACATACATACATACATACATACATATATATATATATATATATATATATATGCACACACATACATACATACATACACACACACACACACAGAAACACAATCTAGATTTTCATGTCTTCAAAAGAAAAACTGCACATTTGACTTAATTATTGAGAGGGACTTCCCTTAATTGAGTGCATCTTTTTGTTGCTAATGATCTCTATGCTTTGTATTCAAAGAAACATTTTGCAGAGCGGCATTTGTTTACATGTGAAATTTTGTTTTTCACTATAAATTTGTAGTTTTTTTTTTCTTTATTTTACCTCCAGAGATAGGAGACGTTTGTAGTTGAGATAAAATGAGTGCAGTAGAGAAAGCATCAACAACCACAAAAACCCCAGCAGATTTTCTCAAATCCATTCGTGGCCGACCAGTTGTTGTAAAGTTGAATTCTGGTGTTGATTATCGAGGTTTGTCCCTCTATATTTCAATTTTTTTCTCTACTTCCATCATGTGGATAAGGCTTTGTTGTTGTTGTTCCATCTTGTGGATGTTATCCTTTGTGTCTGAGTTATGGTAAACAGTGGAAGCAGAAAATTTCTTTCTTTCTTTTTCTTTAAGGTGAATGATGAAATTATTTCTGACTGTCCAAGTAGTCCAAGTAGTTTTGATATGCTTGTAGTATTAATTCTTGGGGTGAGAACATTCTAATTTATTACATAAGAAAGGCAATTTATTTAACATAGGAACAAGGAAGTTGGGTGAGAACATTCTAATTTATTACATAAGAAGGACAGTTTATTTAACATAGGAACAAGGAAGTTGAACAATAAAAGGCTATAATTTATGCTTTTGTTCTAAAATTTATGTATGAGGGCGCCATTAAAAAGGGTTTGACTTTTGAATTTTGAGTAGTGAAGTGAGACAGAAGGTAGAGGAGTAGATGATAGTGAAATTCTTATCAAGTTCCTTTTTTTTTTTTTTGGCCTTCACTTTGCAGGTACATTTTTTATGATTGGTCCACTAGTCCGTATGGTTTTGTCATTTCAATACTTCCATATACGCATGAACTGGCTTGACTCCTTTGGGGTCAATCTTTGCAGGCATTCTAGCATGTCTAGATGGCTATATGAATATTGCAATGGAACAAACAGAAGAGTATGTAAATGGGCAATTGAAGAACAAATATGGTGATGCGTTCATTCGAGGGAATAATGGTACTTTTTAACAGATAATAATTTTGTTTTTTGTTTCACAATTATTATTTGATTGCATTGCAGCGATAATTGAAATCTCTTTCTTGATTCAGTTCTATACATCAGTACTTCAAAGAGGACCCTAGCCGAAGGGGCTTAGCATTTACTGGTGTCAAACATTTTTGATTTGGAAGACAGCTTGTCGGCTACTACATTTCCAGTTTATATGTGGAATTTTTCCTGTATGTTGCTTACAGCCTTTGACTTTTATACTGAAGCATTCTTATTTCCTTTGTCCTTGTCATGAAAACTGACTTGCTCAGGATGTGGATATCAAAAGCAAAATGGCATGACTACTAAAATGCTTGTTGGGATATGTAAGAAAATTTAGGCATTTCTTGAAAATAGTGTCACTTCAGTGTATGCGTTTTCTGATAATACAAATCACGTAGTTGTTGGTTAAAACATTTTAGGGGCTTGTTGAAAGCTTTAAATTTTTTGAGACATGTCGAGATGTTCTTTCTATTCTCATTGCCTAAGTGGAAATGATACTTCTATAACCACTTGGATCGGGTTTTCTCATACAAGTCACATAATTTGTTGGTTAAAACATTTTAGGGGTTTGTTGAAAGCTTTAGATTTTTGAGAGACATGTTGGGATGTTCTTTCTATTTTCGTTGCCTAAGTGGAAGATACTTCTACTTGGATCGGGTTTTATTAAATTTTGCAAGAAATATACTGGATAAATTACGTTCAATTAATATCATTGAGTCTCACCGCTTTGGTAGTCTTAGATAAAGTCTGATCGCTTTGTTAGTCTTTGATAAAGTCTGACCGTTTTGTTAGTCTTACTCTTCTCTGTCTCTTCTGAGTGGTGAGTCTGCCAAACAACAATAGAGTTTGGTTTAATCAGTAAGGATTTGCCAAGTGCCATTGCTGCATTTGGATTCTACAGCCAAAATTGATGTGCCTAAAAGAGTACACAATCTGTACCACAAGGAAAATAAAGAGAAGAAAACTAATTCAACTAAATTGATAAGCCTATGGCGCCACAATCAAGCTAAGATGGGTAGAATTCGCCACACCCCAGATTAGAGAACGGAATGGGAGTGATAAGAATTCTGAGATTTTCTCGCCAAACTAACACAATTGTTAGATAAGAGAAGATAGATGTGCACAAAGCAATCTGAAATATAATTCACTCCAATATGATTATCTTGCCACAAGGGGGCAAGTTCCCTTTTATAGATAACAAAAGCCAGCTCCCTCATTAATGCAACCACAACCACCTCATTAATGAGCCTACAACAACTATAGTCAACCTACAATTAATGAGCCTACAACAACTATAGTCAAAGTACAGCTACCTCATTAATGAGCATACAACAACTACAGCCTCCCTACAGTCACCTCATTAATGAACCTAGCGTACAACAACTACAGCCACCCTATAGCCACCTCATTAATGCAACAACAACAACTACAACCACTTGGAAAGCTAAATGACATTACAGCAACTCTAAAAACATTAAATTACATCAGATTCTGTATCCCAAAAATTCATGCACGAAAATTATTAAAAAAAATAAGAAAATCTGCATTTCTTTTATTCTTCTAAGTCCAAGCTTCTATTTGGCCCAGCCCATCATTGCACACAAGTAAAGAAACCCAAGTCAATCCCATTTGATGCTTCTTGGCCCTTGAACGTGTTATTGGCCCAAGTATAGATTCAGCCTCTTGTTCTTCAAGGACAGCCTTCATGATGACATCATCTTCCCCTGGTTGACAAGGATTTGCCCTCAAATCCAGCTCCATGTTATCTTCCAAATAAGGGGTTATGTCCCTTACATTGAATGTTGCTGAAACACCATAATCTCCTGGGAGATCAATTTTATACGCATTGTCATTTACCTTTGCTAGTACTCGAAAAGGACCATCAGCTCGTGGCATAAGTTTAGACTTCCTTTTGTTTGGAAATCTCTCCTTGCGTAGGTGAATCCAAACAAGATCTCCTGGGCTAAATTGAACATGTTTTCTCTTCTTGTCTACTGACTTTTTATAGGCAGCATTCTTCTTCTCAATTTGCTTTACTGCCTCATGCATTTTCTTCATGAATTCAGCTTTACTTTTGCCATCCAAGCTAAATTTTTCATTAATTGGAAGAGGTGCCAAATCTGCTGGTGTATTAGGATTAAATCCATACACAACCTCAAATGGAGATTTCTTTGTAGTACTATGAACACTCCGATTATAAGCAAATTCAACATGCGGCAAGTACTCATCCCAAATCTTCAAGTTTTTACTGATAACACTTCTAAGCAAAGAGGAAAGAGATCTATTTACCACTTCAGTTTGTCCATCAGTTTGAGAATGACAGGTTGTGCTAAATAGCAGCTTTGTTCCAAGCTTCATCCATAATGTCTTCCAAAAATAGCTCAAGAATTTGGCATCACGATCAGAAACAATACTCTTTGGAATGCCATGCAATCTCACAACTTCTTTGAAGAATAAATCAGCAATATGAGAAGCATCATCAGTTTTGTGACATGAATTAAAATGAGACATTTTTTAGAATCTATCAACAACCACCATAACTGAATCTTTTCCCCTTTTTGTTCTCGGTAATCCAAGCACAAAATCCATGCTTAGATCCATCCATGGTTGATCTGGAACAGTCAATGGCATGTACAAGCCATGTGCAGCCTCATTGCTTTTTGCTTTCTTGCAAGCAACACATCTTTCTACAATCCGATGCACATCCTTCATCATATTTGGTCAATAGAAATGCTCTTTCAACATTTCAAATGTCTTCTTTTCACCAAAATGTCCAGCCAGCCCACCTGCATGTGATTCTCTAACAAGCAATTCCCTAATAGAACAAGTAGGAATCACAAGTTTCCCAAATCTGAACATATAACCATCATGCCTATAAAACCCTTTAATGGCCATTTTCTCACAAGCTGAATAGATTTTAGCCAGCATAGTGTCACGAGCTTAGCGATTCGACACTAAGTTCAGCCCGTGCGGCACCCCCACCTTACTGCCACTCGGTAGAGGTTCAGCCGTTTAGCCCATATAGATAGAGAGGTTCACTGGTTTCGTCCTGCCATGGACTCATCAGGGGAGTGGCTCCAACTCCCAACCAGTGAGGTGCCCAGGGGACAAACCCACAAGGCACGCACAACTATACATCCGTTGGAGCCACAACTAATAGATTGCAGTTAAAAACCAAGTGAACCTATACAATATCGTACATGTTGCGCAAACCCAATCTTCAAATATCTGGGCCGTGACATTCTCCCACCACAATTTCATGCACGTCCCCGTGCATGGCTAAATTCACAGAACGCCACGCCCAATAACACCGAAGCAGCCCGCATACAACCATCTTGGCTTTCGTCAGTGGAAACAAGGGACGCCCATTCCCTGCCTACTCGTACTCGGCGTGCAGCGACCAAGCCATTCACCCTTAATCGGCTGGCCCATTACTCTCTCCGACGAACAAGCGCTTGGAGAATCTCTCCGAGCGAGATCACCACGATCATGTCACACCGCGTGACACCCTTGGGAGAACACAACTCCCACCACAAAGACACAGCCAATATTTTATCCTCGTGCGGACTACTCATGCGCAACCTTCCCATGGGCCGGAACCGCTCTGATACCACTTGTCACGAGCTTAGCGATTCGACACTAAGTTCAGCCCGTGCGGCACCCCCACCTTACTGCCACTCGGTAGAGGTTCAGCCGTTTAGCCCATATAGATAGAGAGGTTCACTGGTTTCGTCCTGCCATGGACTCATCAGGGGAGTGGCTCCAACTCCCAACCAGTGAGGTGCCCAGGGGACAAACCCACAAGGCACGCACAACTATACATCCGTTGGAGCCACAACTAATAGATTGCAGTTAAAAACCAAGTGAACCTATACAATATCGTACATGTTGCGCAAACCCAATCTTCAAATATCTGGGCCGTGACAATAGGATCAAGCAAGTATTGCTCCTTAATAAGTTCAAAGCCCAATAGTTTAGTGTTCAAAAGAGAAATCAAAGCATACCTCCGAGATAATGCATCAGCCACAACATTCGTCTCTCCCTTTTTGTATTTGATTACATAGGGGAAAGCTTCCAAATACTCCACCCATTTGGCATGTCTTCTATTCAGCTTCCCTTACCCCTTCAAATGCTTTAGGGACTCATGATCGGTGTGAATGATGAACTCCTTTGGTAATAAATAATGCTGCCATGTCTCAAGAGCTCGAATTAGTGCAAAGAACTCTTTATCATAGATTGAGTAATTCAGACTTGCTCCACCAAGCTTCTCACTAAAATAAGCAATGGGACACTTATCTTGCATTAAGACAGCTCCAATCCCTACTCCAGATGCATCACATTCAATCTCAAATACCTTTGAAAAATTTGGAAGAGCTAGAATAGGTGCTGAACACAATTTCTCCTTGATTAAGTCAAAACTCTTCTGTGTAGCTTCGGTCCATTTAAACTCACAATTTTTCTTGATGCATGCAGTTAATGGTGCAATAATAGTGCTAAAATTCTTCACAAATCGTCTATAAAAAGAAGCAAGGCCATGAAAACTTCGTACCTCAGAAATACTTTTAGGAATTGGCCACTCTTTGATTGCTTTTATTTTCTCCTCATCCACGTGCACCCCATGTTGAGAGACAACATAACCAAGGAAAATAACTTGGTCTTGACAGAATTGGCACTTCTTGAAATTGCCAAATAGCTTTTGTTCTCGTAATACTTCAAATACTTGTCACAAATGCTCTTCATGCTCTTCAGAATTTTTACTATAAACCAAAATGTCATCAAAATAAACGACAACAAACATACCTATAAATTTCCGATAAGGCCGGTACTGAACAAGGACTCATGGACTCCTGCACATATCCTCTTTCCAGCAACTCATTTACTTGACGTTGCAACTCCTTTGCCTCCTCCGGATTCATTCTATAAGCTGGCCTATTTGGTAAGGCAGCTCCTGGTACAAGATCAATTTGGTGCTCAATACCACGAATTGGTGGTAATTCCTTTGGTAATTCTTCTGGAAATACATCACGAAATTCTTCCAAGAGCCTTTGAATTTGTGGTGGAAGTGATCCCACAATTTCTGGTACTATCTCCTTCAAATGCAATAAAAGAACTAAATTAGAGCTGGATAAAGCTCTCTCAATATCTCCTTTGTTGGCAAGTAAATTACCCTTTCTTTCAGCTTCTTGTTGATGCATCTTCACTTATTGAGGACTCAATGGTGCTAACACAATCTTTCTTCCATCTTTCTCAAAGGAATATGTGTTTTTAAACCCATCATGCAAAGCTCTTCTATCATACTGCCATGGTCTTCCCAAGAGCAAATGACTAGCACTCATTGGAACAACATCACATAGTACCTTATCTTTGTAATTATTCCCAATAGAAAATGGCACAACAACCTGTTTAGTGACTCTCACAACTCCATCTTCATTTAGCCACTGCAATTTGTAAGGATGAGGGTGTTCAGTTGTTGCTAAATTCAACTTCTCCACCAACGTAGTAGAAGCCACATTTGTGCAGCTCCCTCCATCTATAATTACACCACAAACCTTCTTTTCAACAGTACACCTTGTGTGAAAAATGTTCTCCCTTTGCTCATCACTAGGCTTAGCTTGCAAATTTAGAGCACGCCTTATGACAAGGAGTTCTCCCTCATCAGCATACTCCATGTTTTCCTTATCAGAACATTCTTCCATAACTCCTTCAATGGCTGCCTCATCTTCGCTTACCACTTCTCCATGCGTGTCTTGGATAATCATTACCCTACGGTTTGGACATTCAGATGCGTAATGCCCATGACCAAGACATTTGAAGCACTTTACATCTATACTCCTTTTAGGAGGTTCTGAATCAGCTCCCTTTTCTTTCTCTTTTGATGAACTTGATGGAAGTTTTGAAGACTCCCTCTTCTCCACCTTTCTTTCATCTCCTTTAGATGCAACCCATGATGGTGTTGTAGAGAAATTTGTGATTTTGTTTCTAGCTGGCTGTGACATTTGCTTACTAGAAACTCTCTTTCTTTGTCTCTCCACCTTGATTGCAAGTTTAATAACATCCTCTAAGGTTACATAATTTTGTAGTTCCACCAAATCACCAATCTCCCTATGCAAACCACCAATGAACCTTGCAATTGTTTGCTCTTGAGGTTCATTCAGTTCACATCGAATCATTAGCATCTCAAACTCTTTCACATAGTCTTCTACACACATACCTCCTTGTCTCAAAGATTGAAATTTGAAGAAGAGCTCTTGCTTGTAATATTCTGGCACAAATCTTCTTTGCATAAGTCTCTTCATTAGCCTCCAATTTCTGACTTCTTCCTCACCATCTCTCCTCTGTTGGTTCTTCAAATTCTCCCACCATAAATTGGCATAATCTGTGAATTCAAGGGCTGCAAGACGACATTTGGTTGCCTCCGAGTACTCATGGCACTCAAAGACCTTCTCTACACGCTGCACCCACTCCAAAAATTCCTCTGGAGAGCTACTTCCCTTGAAAGTAGGGACCTTCATCTTAATCTTCAATTCTTGCTCTCTTTGTTGCCTCCTTGGCCTTGGAGACCTTTCATCTTCTGTATTGCTTTCTTGGTCCGATTGCTCTTCATTTCTATTTCTTCGCTGCAGACGCCTTGGTTGATGGTTTAGCCTCTCCATTTGTTCTACCAAACGATTCAACTGCTCCATCATTTGTTGTTGAGATCTCTCCATTTGACTGTGAGACCTTTCCAACTTCAGAATTTGAGCTTGCTCTAAAGTAAGCCCCATTGGAATTGGAGGTTCAGAACTGTTTTCTCCAGACATGATCTCTCTCTATAAGTGTTATACTCTCAAGTTACAAGAGTTTTCCCACACGAAACCACTGCTTTGATACCAATATGATGTGCCTAAAAGAGGACACAATCTGTACCACAAGGAAAATAAAGAGAAGAAAACCAACTCAACTAAATTGATAAGCCTATGGCGCCACAATCAAGCTAAGATGGGTAGAATTCGCCACACCCCAAATTAGAGAACGGAATGGGAGTGATAAGAATTCTGAGATTTTCTCGTCACACTAACACAATTGTTAGATAAGAGAAGATAGATGTGCACAAAGCAATCTGAAATATAATTCACTCCAATATGATTATCTTGCCACAAGGGGGCAAGTTCCCTTTTATAGATAACAAAAGCCAGCTCCCTCATTAATGCAACCACAACCACCTCATTAATGAGCCTACAACAACTATAGTCAACCTACAGCCACCTCATTAATGAGCCTACAACAACTATAGTCAAAGTACAGCTACCTCATTAATGAACCTACAACAACTACAGCCTCCCTACAGCCACCTCATTAATGAACCTAGCCTACAACAACTACAGCCACCCTATAGCCAGCTCATTAATGCAACAACAACAACTATAACCACTTGGAAAGCTAAATGACATTACAGCAACTCTAAAAACATTAAATTACATCAGATTCTGTATCCCAAAAATTCATGCACGAAAATTATTAAAAAAAAAATAAGAAAATCTGCATTTCTTTTATTCTTCTAAGTCCAAGCTTCTATTTGGCCCAGCCCATCATTGCACACAAGTAAAGAAACCCAAGTCAATCCCATTTGATGCTTCTTGGCCCTTGAACGTGTTATTGGCCCAAGTATAGATTCAGCCTCTTGTTCTTCAAGAACAGCTTTTATGATCACATCAAAAACTTTTTTTTCATGATATTGTCACTGCAATTGGATGGATCCCTCATCCGAAAGAAATGAATGCAGTCCATGACGTCTACAAGACTGCAAAGGCACAAAAAGTTCTACTTCTATGTAGTATTGTGCTAAATTTTACAATACCCTGCCTTGATTACATGGGTTGTTTAGCAATCCAATGAAAATGGATCCTTTAATGTTTGTGACGGAATATGACCGTCATGTTCTTGATCACAGTTGTTTATTCTAAATTGGATGAATTAGATCAAAGGAAAAAATTAAAAGTCATTTTTTCCTTTAATCTAAATCTTCCAATCTGAATGCACGGTTTCGATTAAGAACATGAGGCCCATGTTCCTGACACAAACAATTTTCAAATGACGGGTTCTCCCTCATGATTGTGGAGAAGAAAAGATCGAGAAAATATAATATTTTATTGAATATCCGTATATACTTGCAATGTTCCTTCCAGTTATTTTATTTGCTCAGGAATTAGTAAATTGTCCTTTTGTAGTTATATTGTAGAACGTAGAACGAAAATAGCTATTTTTTTCCCAACAAAATAAGTCATTTTGACTGCATTCGTTATTATTATTATTATTATTATTATTATTATTATTATTATTATTATTATTATTATTATTATTATTTTGAGGAGTAAATGTACAAGATCTCCAAAGAATATAATTTTTATTGTTTTAATCTTTGAAATTTAAGTGTTGAATGGGTTAATACTAAAAATTAAGTCCTTTGTGAGATTAAATTGTGCATTCATTTATTTTTGAGGAATTGATTCAATAGTAGTGTTTTAAAGAGTTCATAATTTTTAGGGATTAAAAATTAAATTTTTCGGCACTAGATAATCAATAATGAATCTTTTGCATACAGTATAATAATTTTTACTCATTTAAAGGTTTGAACCTTAAATTTTGCTCATCCGCACCTTCTCCCTACGCTTAGTATCACGCTACTCTCAGGTGGCCCATTAGTTGTCATAAAGGAGATTTTGTTTGACCATTTGAAGTTTATAACAGTCAGTAATAACTATTTTTAATTTGAAAATAATTGTTTTTATGATTTTTAATAAGACGTTATGTTACAAATTATTTCGTTCCTAGCTTCATTCTGGAGGCATTCAATTGTTTATCACAATGGAATCTAAAACGAGACCAAATGATCCCGTTAGCGGGGAAAAAAGATATGGTAGATCCATATTCTTGAATTTGTAGCAATGGTTTTACATAATATTGTGTACATCTTTTGTATTGAGCTAAAGAATTTGAATAAGAATGTTTATGTTTAGCTAGCAAAATAAGCTAGTTTATGAATTTGTTAAAAGTGTTTGATAAATGAGTTTATTTTAGTAGCTTGTAACTTATTTTGAAATATTATTTTTAAAATCTTATAAATTATAGTTTATGGTTTTTATATTTTTTCTATTTACTTTTATTATTTTATCAAAATAGCCATTATTCCTTGGTGTCTTATTTATAACCTAAATCCCAAAAAAGGTTTCAGATTGTGGTCCTGTCTTGTCTTCCTGTCAGCTTCTACGTCTTGCTCTGTCGTCGGTCATCTTTGTCCGTCGTTGTCGTTGTTTGTATATATATAGATGAAGGTCTTCTTTGTCTGTGTGTATATATATATATAATTAATTAATTTAATTAAAAAAATGATATGTTTATCTTTATTATGTTGAGATTATAAAATATATATGTTTTTTTATGTCATTTTAAATTATTATATATATAAAATTAAGTGAATATATATCTTTTATTATATTATATATATAAATATGTTATTTATATATATATATATATGTTATGTAGAAGCACGTTTACTAAATGTTTCTAACAAGCTTATAAGTCAGTCATATAAGTTATAAGTTAATTTATTTGATTTGTTAAACATATCATATAAGTTTTTAGCTAGTTTATCAATTATTTTTGCCAAACATAGTTAATGAGAATTTTCAACATTATCATATTTGGTTGTTGAAATTCTCATTTCCATAGGAATTTATATTCTTTCTGTTAGACAAGGTAACTTCACCGAAGTGAGGGGTGAATTGGGTGTTATAAAAAATTTGATTTATTTTTAAAAATCGTTTCAAGAACACTTCTAATGAAGGTGATTCTAAAGGAAGATAGAGTAAACAACAATTAGGTCACTTGAAATGGATTTAATAAAGTAAATCAAGCAACAATTGATCAATTCTTGAGGTAAAAATGAAATTAAAAACATCAAATAATCAATTTGAAATGTAAAGAGTGTAGGGATAGAATAAGCAAACTCAAATATTTATCTTGGTTCAGATTCAATCAGAATTCTACATCTAGTTCTCAAGACTTTTCTTTGAGATTTTTCACTATCTCCACAAGATTAATCGGACACTTGTGAGCCTTTACAATTCCCAACTCAAATTAGAGGTGTTTCTCTCTCTAAAACAAAGTATTTCTCTCTCAATGGATGAACTACCCTTGTCTTACAAAGCTTTTGGAAGAAAAAGATTACTCAAACAAACTCTCTATAAGAGTAGATATACAAGATGAAGCTCTAAGAATTCAAATGATATAAATTATGCAAGTGTTGGCTTACTGATGTTTGTATCTCTCTTAAAGATGGTAAAACAAGTGAAAGATCACATTATAACATTTGGGTCTGTAATAAAAATGTATTTTTGAGGTCATATATAGGACTCTTTGAAATATAGTCGTTGGAGATGAAAAAGAGCCGTTATGTACTTTTAAAAAAACATTTTTGACATGTACCGGACGACTTTTGAGGGTATAGCGATCGACCTCTTGCTCTTTAGAAACTATTAGTCAACTTGCAGCTTTCTAGTTCATTTTAAAAATTTATAACTTTCTCAGTTGAACTTCATTTTATGCAAATGATATATCATTAGAAAGATTTTTGAGTTTAGTTTCAAATGAGACAAGTTTTATTAAAAAGTTCTTTGGAGTTTATGAGATATGACTAAAACACTGACCAAAAGTATGAAGCAATCAACTTAATGATGCTATTAGTGGACTTGCAGTTTTTATATTTAATTTAAATAGTTATAACTTTTTCATTTGGATTCCGTTTTAAGTAAATAATATATTATTGAAAAGATCTTTGAGTTTATTTTCAAATAAGATGAGTTTCGTGAAAAACCTCTCTGCCGTTTAGAAGATATGATCAAAGGTCAAAAATAGTTGACTTTCAAATGCCACCAATTGACTTGCAGTTTTTAGATTTAATTTAAAAATTCATAACTTTGTCATTTGAACTTCTTTTTAAGCAAGTGACCTATCATTAGAAAGTCCGTTGAGTTTAGTTTCAAATGACACAAGTTTAGTTCAAATATTCATTGTATTTTAGGAGATATGATAAAAAGTGGTGACCAAAGATCAGAATAAAATTTTTGTAAAAATTCATATCTCACTATTTTTTTTTTTAATTTAAAACATGTTTTTCATTTAAGGTGCATTAAGACAATAAATGTAAATGTAAATCATTGAATTTCACATACAATTTCTTAGCCTATTGTAAATATACCTAGTTAAGCTCATTGGCCATATTGATGCAATGAAATTTTCAAAACTTCAAATCTTTTAATTCTTCATTTCTTGGAGCATATATTTTGCTTGTTGCTCCTTTGAGTGAAGTATGATGTTGTATTTCATTTTCTTCAATCTAATGCTCACTCTTCTTTTTTTGAACCAACTTACATAAAGGATATTTTTCTTGCAAACTAAATAGTTAATCTAATTCATTGTAAAGACCATGATTCATGTATAAAGCATTACATATTAAATAATATAGTCATGCTTAACTTGTAGTACATGAGAGACATATATGAAATACACATCTCACATATATCAAAGCTACAATTCTCACATTTGTTATAATCAAAACTTATAGCATAATACTTTAGGACTAATACCTTCAAGTAAGGAAATGTGAATTCTCAAGCTCAAGTTACAATCTTATCTTAATTTATAATTAATCTCATTTAATTACCTTAGGATATATGTGACATTTACGTTGGCACATTTAGAAGCAATATTTATTTTAATTTTTATGTTTATTTTTTATTTTAATAAATTATCTTTTATTTATTTTCATGTACAATTTGAATAAATCAATTTACCATAATTTAGTATTTTTCAACATCTTCATAATGTTAGATTGTGTGACTTAATCCGCTACAATATATATCATTTTTTTATTTAAATCATTTTTTAGTAAATATAAAACAAAATTGAGTGCAAGGATATTTTTATAAGAGTAGATAAAAATGATCAATAATTAATTTTATTTATTTGTAAAAATTAATAAGAATAACTCTCATGGTAAAGGATAACTTCGACTAGACAATATTATGCTAATGCTAGGACGTGGCCTAGAAGCAACGCATTGTATGACTCGAACACGGTGTCAAGTGAGTGAGAATTGTTGCATCGGTGCCTGGATGTAGTGTTAAATGAGCAAGAGTCTACTCATACTAGGTCGTTGCCCAGAAGCAACGCGTTGTATGGCTCGAATATAGTGTCAAATGAGCTAGAGCCATTGCATTGACGTTCGAATGTAGTGTTACATGAGCATGTTCTTGGACAGATGAGGGTAAAGAAGCTAGTCCAATAGAGCAAGATCAGGATTGGTACGTGAAATATTGTGACCATGAAAGGAAAATCCATAGAGGTAGTGGACACTATGAAGTGGAGGAAAATTAACATCTTGTGCTTTCAGGAGATTAATTGGGTTGGAGAAAAGGCTAAGAAGTTTGACTGTTTAAAATTTAAGTTTTGGTACACGGAGAAAGTAAGGACAAAGAATGGGGTAGGTATTATGGTTGATAAGGAATGAACGTCGAATGTGGTAGAGGTAAAAAGGATTGGGAATAGGATTCTATCCTTAAGAATAATTGTTGTAAGGGATACTATCTATATCATAAGTACCTATGAACCTCAAATAGGGACCGATACACATCTTAAGGAAAAGTTTTGGGAAGATTTGGAGGGGTTAGTTAGAGGCATACCTTTAGAAGAGAAGATTTTCATTGGGGGGACCTTAATAGCCACGTAGGAAAAGAAGCATGACAGTAATTGAGGGTTCATATGAGTGTTGGTCTTGGGGAGCTTAATGAAGAAGGATAGTCTATACTTGATTTTTCAATGGCTTATAATTTCAAGGTTGTCAACACCTGCTTTAAGAAGCAAGAGGAGCATTTAATCACATATAAGAGTAGAGCCTCAAGGTCATAGATTGACTTCTTTTTGGTAAAAAAATCCAGATACTATACAAATTGTAAAGTAATCCCTAGGGAACTCGTAGCAATTCAACATAGGGTTTTGGTCGTTGACGTGCTTATTAAGGGTTGGAAACAAAAGTATAGACAGGTGATGAACCCCATGATCAAAGGGTGGCAGCTAAAGGAGGAGAAACAACTGACTTTCAAGAGGAATCTGTTGGGGGAAGGAAAGTGCTAACATTGTAATATCCCAAGAATTTACATGAATATTTAAAATCTATTTGAAGTTTATTGAAAAATTTAATTACATGAAAAATGTTCTTTTGAATTAGTGAAGGAAATTTGGGAATAGAAATTTCAAAATTTTAATTTGGGAAATTTTTACAAATTCTCAAGGACTTAAATGAACAAATTTTAAAGTTAGAGTGGCTATGAGCAATTTTTTCAAGAAAGTAGTAGGCCCCAAACGTATACACATCTCTCTTATTCATTTCTTTCTCTCATTCTCCCGTATCTTCCTCACTCACTCTCGGTTATGCATCCCAAGAGAATTTCTTCATCAATCATTCATGCAATTTTTGCTTGGGGAAGGAAGCTATGAAAGTTAGGAGGATTGGAATGGTTGAGGCGCAAGGTGGGAGCGCCGAGAGCGTGAAATCCAGGTGAGTAGGCAACCTTGCAAAATTAATTTACTAAATTAGTCAAAGCACAATATAAATACCATTTGCATTATTTGTGAAATTGAGAAGATTATCAGTGTATGTTCAAGTTGAGAAAAATTACAATATCATTGGGAATTATTTTATTACCTTTGTGAATTGATTTCTCTAGTTGACTAAATAACTAGATGTGGTAGTTCCTTGAATAAATTGAAATATTTTGTAAGTGAATGACCTTACTAAACTAATTTGATATTATTAGACAAAGTACAATATAAGTCTCATTTATAATATTATTGAAATGATAAACAATCTATGCACGAGTTTGAAAGGGTTAGAGTCTCACACTACTCAGTGTATAACTATGAAAACCTATGCACGAGTTTGAAAGGGTTAGAGTCTCATACTACTCGATGTATAACTGTGAAAATCTATGCACGAGTTTGAAATGGTTAGAGTTTCATACTGCTCAGTGTATAAATATGAAAACCTATGCACGAGTTTGAAAGGATTAGAGTCTCATACTACTCGGTGTATAACTGTGAAAATCTATGCATGAGTATGAAAGGATTAGAGTCCCATACTACTCAGTGTATAACTGTGAAAACCTATACACAAAGAGTTTGAGGGTTAAATACCAAGGTCACTTGGTGTAAGTATTTTATAGCACATAATGCAAAGTGATTGAGGGATTGATCACCCAAGAAATTATATGCAAATTTGGACAAATGTAATAGTATAATTATTTAAAATAAATGATAGATTGATTGTATTAGTAAATGTGGTATTTGTGCTTGTGATATTTTCATGTATAGTTGTTTACTCACTGATTTTTGATTAACTCACACTCTCTATGATTATCTTTTCAGATATAGTGGTTGATGAGGAGAATTTATAGCCTTTAAGGATATACTCCACTTTTGTCTGGTAAACAAATAAATATAGATTTGGTAAGAATTAGGAAATGCTCTGTAATCTAGTAGGTCACCTAGGCTTGGGAGGTTGTATAATACTGTATAGTGTATGAATGTTGAACATTTTCTGAATATGTATACAAAATATCTTTCTTGAAAAATTTATGATTCACATACTTGAAAAATTTATGATTCACATAGTTATGGATATTAAGAATTTTTATAGAGAATAAGGGGTACCACGGAGGTACACCCTAGGTAATTTAGGTTTATCTCACATGTAAATTTTGGGATGTGACAAACATCATGTGGGATGAGATGGCCAAAAGGGTTAGGAAGGTTACTAAAGTACTTTTAGGAAAATTAAAAGGTTTTGGACAAAGAAATAAAGAATCTTGATGGTGGAATGAGAGTGTTTAAGAGAAGATCAAATATAAAAGAGAATATTTTAAAGCTATACATTTGTGCAATAACACGAAAAATTGAGAAATGTATCAGAAGGCAAAAAGGAGACTAAAAAAGCAGTAAGCAAAGCACGATCTAAAGCGTATGAAGAGTTTTACAAGGACTTAGGAATGAAAAATGAGGAATGAAAGATTTACAAGATTACGAAGAATAGAGAAAGGAAATCTAGAGATTTGAATCAAGTAAGATGTGTTAAGGATGAAGAAGGAAAAATTTTGGTTACAGATGGAAATATTAAAAACAGATGGCATGGTTACTTTCACAAGCTCTTTAATGATGGAGCAGGGTCAACTAGTGATATGGAACATTTAACAACCCATGAAAGTGAACAAAATTTCGCGTATTATCGTAGGATTAAGGTTGACGAGGTCAAGGAAGCTCTTAGAAGAATGGATAATGGTAAAGCTATTGATCCTGATGGTATTCTAATCAAGGTTTGGAAGGGTTTAGGGGAGGGATACTATTTGGCTAACTAAACTCTTTAATGAGATTAAGATTCAAAAAAATGGCTGAGGAATGGAAAAGAAGCATTTTAATGCTTATATACAAAAACAAAGGGGACATCTAGAATTGCGCAAACTACCAATGGATTAAACTTATGAGTCACACTATAAAATTATGGAAAAGAATGATCAAACATAGGTTAAGAATTGAGACGGGTATTTTTCAGAATCAATTTGAATTTATGTCAGGGCGGTTTACTGTGGAAGTTATTTGTCTGCTAAAAGGGTTGATGAAAAAGTATTTGAGTAAATAAAAAACCTTGCATATAGCTTTTATTGATATGAAAAAAACTTATAATCGAGTACCAAGAGAACTGCTGTGAAAAGCCATGGAAAAGAAAGGGGTTTGAGTTATGTATATTAGAGCTATAAAAGATATGTATGAGGGAGCAACAACTAGTACGAGAACGTCTTGATAGGAGACAAGAGATTCCCTATTAAGATTGGCTTACATCAGGGATCATCTTGAGCCCTTATTTGTTTAACTTGGTTTTGGACGTTCTGATAGACATTTAAGAAGAAATTTTCAAATGCATGCTTTTTGTAGATGATATTGTCCTCATGTCGAAGTCAAGGGAAGAATTAACTCTGAATTCAAGTTATGAAGATGTACTTTGGAATCGAAGGGTTTTTGTCTGAGCAGGAGTAAGATAGAATATATGCATTGTAAATTTAACAAGCAGCAAGCTAGAAACGAGTTGGAGATTAAAATTGGAGACTAGGGTATATCACAAGTGTTAAAGTTTAGGTATCTAGGATTTGTTATACAAGATGACGGTAAAATTAATGGAGATGTTGCACATAGAATACAAGTTGAGTGGTTTAAATGGAAAAATGCATCAAGAGTTGTTTGTGATCGAAAAGTATCTAATAAGCTCAAAGGAAAATTTTATCGTACTGCTATAAGACTAGCAATTTTATATGAGAGTGAATGTTGGGCGGTGAAAGCACAACAAGAACAAAAAATTTAGGTAGCAGAGATGAAGATGTTGAAATAGATGTGTGGACATACAAAATGAGATATGATCTGTAAATATTGTATACAAAGTAGAGTTAGAATGGCACTTATTGAGGAGAAAATAATAGAAAATCGTTTAAGCTTATTTGGACACATTCAAAGAAGACAGTTGGAGATGCCAGTTAGGAGAGTTGAGTAGATGGTATTTAGTCATGTGAAAAAAGGCCGAGCAAGATGAAGAAGGACACTTAGAGAAGTCATTGAATAAAACTTCTAGTAATGAGATACCTACAGAGTTGGTAATTGATAGAGCTCAATGGCGTCGTGCAATCTATGTAGCTGACTCTACTTAGTGGGATAAGACTTTGTTGTTGTTGTTATAGTAAAAATTAATAAGAATGTTGTATCTTCGAGAAAGTAAACAAAAATATACTCAAGTTATTAATTTTTTTTTACTTTAAGCATGCATATGACTTGTAAATTTTAGAGATGAGAATTGTGAATGAAGAAATTAATCTTTACTATCAGCAGTGTGGTCACAACTTATAAAAAAAATTATTTCATATATTTTGTAATATATTAAAAAGTTATTAAAAATATTAGTGACCTATTGATTATTAATTATATTTCTGGACTCTCGAGAGAAGAAACCAAGAGATAAAGAGAGGCATTGATTGAAACTTCAAAGAAAGGTCAACCTTTGGGAAGTGACAAGCAGAGCATTCAATGGAGAGAGATTACTTTGGGGAGTGGGAATGTAATTTGTATAAAAAAATTTAATATTTTATATAAAAATATTGTTTTAATTTTTAATATAATACAAATATATGTAATAGTATTTTTTTCAAAAAAAAAAAAGAAAAGTAATTCTCGATATAAAATTTATATATATATATATAATTAGTACTAATTCGACTACGGTTGAACTAGTAAACTTTATGTCATAACCCCCATCCGGATACATGACTGGCACGGTAGAGGCATCGTACCTCTTCATAAGACTTGATTAAAACATGAAGACCCAACCCAAGAGATAGACATAAAATATAACCATTCCACAATCATTCAACTAACATCATTATCATAAATAAAGAGAGTTACCGCAAGTATATATTAAAAGGGTCACCACGTATCAATTTGTTTGCATTCTACAACTACATGCCAAGAATACAACAAATAGATCTATGACAAAAGATCAAGCATCCAAGGATGATATACTTTCACAATACTACAACCCATTCCTCACCTACCCAATTTTTAGAGCACTACTAGAGTCTTACAAAAGAATGGCGAGGAATCAAAATATACAATACGTCTAACGATGAGGCGTAGACACAGATCACGTACCACGAGGAACATCTTCTCCAGAAGTCTCTAGATATGAAATGTTGGGAAAACGAAGAGTGAGAATGGATATCTTAGTGAGGATAACATTTAACAACACATAAAGGCAAAAGAAGAGCATACTTGCAAACATGTTCATTACACAAGTAGGACGAAGGCCAATCTATTCCCAAGCAACTCACGACCACAATACACGGGCCCTCTGTGTGTGCAGCAACGTGAGAACAGGGATACCAAAGCCAACCATGCCTAGCCAATATCACACGATATCATTAGTAGTTGGAAACTAGTCAATTCCCAAGCAACTCACAACTACAATGAAAGTAATAGTTGGATCTCAAGCGGAGGGTGAATTGGGTTTTATAAAATTTTTCACAAAACTTTATTGAAAGTTTAAAATGATTTTCTGAAATATGCCAAGCTAAGACAAAGAATCTAATTTAGAAAATCAAGGTGCTATCAAGATGAATATTGAAGAGAGCAAGATATAAAAGAGCAAATAAAAATGTACACAAATTAAAGAGCAAGGGAGAGAGAAAGCAAACTCAGAGATTTATACTGGTTCAGTTAATCCCAAGCTTACATTCAGTCCTCAAGAAACCACTTGAGTATTTTCACTATAATTGTAAGTTTGTTCCAGGTAGTTGCAAATCACTAAAACGGAGAATATATGAATCCGGGATCCTCCTCAACCCAATGCAAGTTCTTCTAACACCAGTACTTGTGAACCACAACTCAGAATAATATTTGTGTTGATTAAAATCAACAATACAAAGAAACTTTCTCAAAAGAGTAGATGAATACAAATGAAGATTTTATAACTTTAATGATAGAGAATGTGCAAGATTTGGCTCAAGGGAGTTTTCTTTCTCTTAAATATGATAGAGCAAGTTAATATCACATTGTAACACTTTGTTCTAGCCCAAAATCATGTATCTAAGGTCATATATATAGGGATATAAGAAACATGCCATTATATAGCCATTACAGCACTTAAAAGTACAGTCCAGGTGGCAACCGGTCGATCTCCTTAGCTCACTCGGTCGACCTCCAGCCCAAATATGACCGTTAGACAGTATTTTCTCGGCTGACAGTTGATTGGTCAAAGGCAAGCGGTCAACCTCTTACTAACAGTAGCGAAACGCAATTTTTGAGCTCACTTTAAAATATCATAACTCCCTCATTTGAACTTTGTTTTAAACAAATAATATATCTTTGGAAATCCCTTGGAGTCTAATTTCAAATGAAAGAAGTTTCACTCAAAAATTGTTTTTGGTTTAAAAGATATGATCAAAGCACTGACCGTAGGTCGGAATAAGTTATTTTTTAGTGCAGTAAAATCAACTTTCAGTTTTTCAAGCTATACTTTAAATGGTCATATCTTTCTCATTTGGACTCTGTTTTGAATAAATAATATACCGTTGGAAAGCTCTTTAAGTTACTATCAAATGAGTTAAGATTCTTGAAAACTGATTTTCTATTTAGGAGATATAATATGAAGAGTGACTATAGGTCAAAAATTAACTTTTGTAAAACTTTATATCTCACTATCTTTTTGTTCAAAATACTTGAGCCAATGTATGCAAATTTAAATCATTGAGTTGTAGAAGTTTACTAGCCTATTTAAAATATACCTAATGTAAACACATAGGCTATCTTGATGCATCCAATCTTCCAAGACTTCAAATCTTCTAGTTCTTCATTTCTTGGAGTTTTATCCTTGCATGTTGTTTTCCTTGAGTGAAGCATAATGTTATTTTTCTTTGTTCTTCAATCCAATGCTCACTCTTCTTGTTTTGAACCAACGTATAAAATGTATTTTACTTGCAAACCAAATGATTAGTTCAATTCATAAATAGCATGATTCAATATAAATTATTTCATTCCAAATAATATGATCATACTTAAATTGTAGAACAAGAAATACATATGTGAAATATTTTTCTAGCATATCAAGGTTACAATTCTTAGACAATGTAACTACATATATATTATAAATGTAATCACATATATATTGTAAAGAGCGTGATTCATATATAAAATATTACTCATTAAATAATATAATCATACTTAAATACTTGTAGCATATATGATAATAAATCCTTGTATATTAATGTTATATTTTTCTCATATTTATTATCATCAAAACTTATGGCATAAAACTTTAGGGATAACAAACAACGCATAGACTCATATTGTGCATGCAGCAACGTGAAACTGAAGATACCGAAGCCCAACCATAATTCATCAACAATATATATATATATATATATATATATATATATATATATATATATATATATATATATATATATATATATATATATATATATATATATATGTATACAATCACCCAGTGATCAATAAACATGTGTTTTCATGCACAACATCACATAGCTTAATCGTATTGTTGACTCATTTCTTCAATACATAATCATTTCATAATCAATTAAATTTTATTAATATCTATCATAGAATCAAACATTGATCATACCATCCAATGTTCCCAACATCTCAGAATAATGGAATTTACATAATTTCAGTCAAAGAGAAGATTTCATGGACTGAAAAATCAGAATGGACTGGCCGGTTGAACCGGTTGGATCAGTGATCGACTTAGGGTCCGGTCCAGTTGGGGAAAAAATCGGCTAGGTGTTGAACCGGTTGAACCGAAAAAGTTGGTGAAACTGGTTCAATTTTCGGTTCACCGGTCCCCAACCAAAAAAAAAAGCTGCCTACTTGCCCAACGCTGTGATGGAGAGACGGTGAGAGTAAGAGAAGGGGAAGAAGGTGAACACTTGCCTAAGCCGTGATGGAGAGATGGTGAGAGTGAGAGAAGGGGGAGAAGATGAACACTTGCCCGAGCTGTGATGGAGAGACGGTGAAAGTGAGAGAAGACGGTGAGAGTGAGAGAAGGGGAAGAAGGTGAACTGATGAAAGAGGGAAAGAGGGAAAGAGAGAAGAGAGAAGAGGAAGAAGAATAAAGTGTACTGATGAACGAGAGAAAGAGATTAGAGGAAGAGAGAAGGTGAATTGATTGTAATGCTTGGAAATGAAGTTGAAATGAAGGTTGGCAGTAGCAGGTAAATTGATGAAAACCCCTATCCCATGGATTGTCGTGCATGCCTGTGCCTCGGTAACTCAAAAAGTTAGTGTATGAATATTAAAGTGTACTAACTGATCATTTTTTATTTTTATATTTAATATAAATATATATAAAATAATATTTTTTATAAAAAATAAAGATTAATTAATAATTTATTAATAAAAAATTAATATATATATATATATTTAATTACCACCAGTTTGATTACGGTTTAATTATGATTTGATCATTGAACTTTGAATCGTGCTTCTACCGATTCAATGATCGGTCTTATTTTTAAAACATTGGAAAATTTAGTTACCCTCACTTAGCCAAACTTTTCTTACCATAGCTCCCCTTAATCAAGAAAATTTGCATGCCACAAAGAGAAGAAAAGAGCTCCTAAAACTCACCATTGCTCACTCAAGTGGAAGATTATCGAGAAGCACACAAGAGGGTTGGAAGGAGGAAGCTCGCCCAAAATTCTGAAATGTGTGTGTGTGTCTTTGTGAACACAGAGAGTCAAGAAAACCGAGGGAGAGAGAGACATTTGTGAGGTAAGTGAGGGAGAGAAGGAGGATGACTTGGTAAAGAATGGGCTTTTTAGAAAGGAAGGTACAATAATAGTAAATATACCCCCCATGTCCCTTAGATAACAAAGTGGTAAATAAATATATGAAATGCATTTTTTACTCCTACTCAATTATTAATACATATAAATATCTTATGCATACACCACTCCTACACTTGGTTAAATTACACTTGCTCTCCAAGCCACATTCACATTTAACAAGCTCATTAAACTCATTTCAAATTTCTACTTAACAACAATTATACACATATATCATTCCACATCAAGCACATCAACATTGTATTAATTCACATATAAACTTTTAAAATAAGACATTCAGGACTACAGTTATAATATTTTCTTACCAATGGACCAGGGTATTACACTTTAAACCAGTGCCTTGATTGTTTTAATAACCGATTCAATTTTTAAAATATTGCTAGTATCTTATATAATGATGATTAGAAATTTAGCCTTAGGGCCATCAGAATAGCCGAGACGGGTAGGGCTAGCTTTTAACTTATTTTATATACAAAATTTATATTATCTTATTTTTATATTTTATAATATTATATTTAATAAATATAACAAATTTAGCTATAAAATTTGTATTTCTTTATATGAAAATTTTAAATGTACATATAACATAACTGATTTAAAAAGTTATTATGAAAAATTAACGTTATTAATAATTTAAATATCATGAAAGAGATAATATTTTTCAAATATTAATTTTCTTTTTATAAAAATTGCTGATATTTTTACCTCAAGAACCTAATAGCATAGAGTGAGGGAGTGTTTAGTATAAAGATATTCTATTCCTATAAATGTGAATTTTAAGATTGTCTTGAGTATGATTACTTTTAGTAAATGATAGATGTGGATTCTTTGCTTGACCGTTGTGGCCAAGCAAAGTGCTTAGCTTCATCATTGTCGTCGGATGAACAAAATTAGAGGTCAAGATTTGTTGAGCGTTTGAAGTTGTGACTGTTAGATCGACTTGATCCAACAGCTCATATCGCGCCCCTCTTTTTCTTCATGTCCAAGCACCAGCCCACTATTTCCATTGTCTTCAACCACGCCAATGGAACTAGAGAAACCAAGCACACTCCCAACTTCTTCTCCTCAGTTGTAGCAATTGTTCCATCGTGCATCCACTAATGTTCTCCAGCATCCATTATGTCCTCTGTCCTCTATCAAAGCGTCCTCCTCCTATCGGTGTGAGCTTCATTATATGTAGTAAATAATACAGACAAAGAAGGATAGCTGAAAGAGGGAAAGAGGTAAAAATGGAGGGCCTCGAGGTTAAGAGAGAGAGTGAGTGAGATTAAAGGAGAAAAGTGAAAGAAAAAAGAAAACATAAGAGGGGAGGCAAATAAAGGAAAAAGAAGGGAAGAACAAGCAAGAAAAACGCAGGAGCAAAGGCTAGGTCGAGCTCTAAAACTCCAACAATGGGGTTCATGTTTTTGGTGTAGATAACGGATTTGTGCCCAAATGTTTTTGTAAATTGCACTTGGACCCAAGTTTGATATTTTCCTTACATTTTGGTCCCTATTTTATTTGCATTTGGATATCCATAACCCGAGAGGACTCTACATCAAAATGCGTCGTTTCATTAAATCTAGGACATGTTATCTGGGCCGTTGTATCGACTACTTTAAACACTCAACAAATTTCAACAGCTAATTTTGCTCATTCGATGGCAACGATGAAGCCAAACAGAAAAAATCACGTCTGTATATGATGTTTGTGGAAACCTTTAAAATAAAAAAGGTGATTTTTAGGGACCACAATCCCCGTTATGTTTAAATATTTAGTTTGTTTAATGAATATTAATATTTTATAATCTTATGCCTTGTTCATTTAGAATACTTCTATGATTCACAGACCGTTTTTTTTTTAAAAAAAACTATTCTTCATAATTTTTTTTATAAAAACATCATAATCACTTAATTTTTTTAATAAAAGATCAACATGAATTGTTGTGATATCAGTTACGTTAAAATTGTTTAGTTTGTTTATTCTAAGAAATATTTCATGTCTGGCTCATTCATACATACTTCTAGGAATCACAGACCAGTTATAAAAACTATTTTTGATATTTTTTAATAAAAAACAAAAAATATCAATAGTTACTTAATATTTGTAATAAAACAATCAATAATAATAGTTGTAATGCTAGTGGAGGAGGTTAACGTGGTAGCAGTGGAGACGATGATAATTTGGTATTTAAGAGACTGAGCGCTGCAAGGGGTAATTTGGTATTTTAAAATTTTTGTGACTGTAACATTCTCAAAATTATTTATTGTGCATCAAATACGATTTTAGAATCTGTTTGATTTGGATTTTTTTTTATTTTAATTGAAAATAAAAAAACATGTTTAATTAAATTTAATGAAAATATTTTTTAAAATATTTTTTAAAATAAGTCTAAATATAAAAATACCAAAACATATTTTTAATATTTCATAAAACGTATTTCAAAAAATAAAGATTAAAAATAAAAATAAAAATAAAAAATAATTTTACAAACTAAACAAACTATTAATTTTCTCAACTTTAAACATAAAAAATGGAAAGAATGAAATTATGTATGTTAAACATCCTTAAAGGCGTCACTTAAATTTACTTTAATCAACTACCTAAAAACTCGTTGGAAAATGAGCTTTCAATTTTATTGGTATGGTATTTTTGAAACTTGATACCTTTTCATCCAAAGTAGAAGTTGGGTGAGCTCACGTAATTAAAACTTTTTCGTCAAATGTCGGTTGCCTTGACGATAATTCTATGTAATTGCTAGAATTTTTGAAGCAATTATCATGAATGATCTCGTCTAATTGCCTTCTTCTTTAGGGTAAAAGATGCGTTCATATCCATTTTATGATAACTAAGGATCTATTGAGTAATTCAGAAAGTGGAGAGTGAGTCCGGCCATTTCAAATCCAGTTCCGAATTTCACTTCACATGTATATTACTAAACTGTACAATTTTACTTATATTTGAATTTAATACTAACTTTCAAAAAATGTTTGGCGTCTCCCATTTATTTATTCATCTTCTACACACAATTTGATTATTAAAATCGTCAATTTGAGACTTATATGGGGTATTAAACTGTAAACATGCATTCTCAACATTCTTATTCAAGGTAATTGAATCTGGGCCATTCTTTCGGCTGACGTACATCAAAACCAATCAATGAAATGGCCTCTTATAACCATATCACATTCTCAAGTCCACCATTATGGAGATACGAATGCTAACTCTAATGCGTGCAGCTTGCTCAATCTCATCCTGTTGGTAACACCTGAACACCGACCTATTAGAAGGGCTAAGTGCAAACAGTCATACTGCTGATCACTCATGCACGTTGAGCCACGAGTTATAGCTTTAGAGCTTTTATTTAAGTACTAACAAGTTGTTAGATCACTTAACAAAAAGGTCTCACAGGTCTGAGACACCAATATTTCAAAGAATTTAACCCCTCTTCAACCGAATACTCTTGGCCCCCTGTCGTCAAAAATATATCACAGCAGATTATGTATCATTTTCTAGTACTTTCCTTCATCGGTAGACCAGATCCATACCAGCATCAATCATGTCATGCCAAGAGTTCCTTCTCATTGTTGTGGCCCAAACGTGCATACACAGTTCATGTATGATGACTATCTGACATCACACAGGACCTTTTTTTTTTTTTCTTTATGGGGGAGAAGGAGAAAGAGGAGATAGAAGAGAAGGGGGTGGGGGGGGGGGGGGGGGAAGGATTATATTATCCAACATCCTAATGACTTTCCAGATAATTTACAAAGAAAATGATACATATCCCCCATACAAACTGGAGAGGAAATTAAGAAACTGTTTACACCCAGTTTAATGAAGCCCTACATTATGCTATTCAGTTTTGTAGTTCGAAAAACCAGCCGCTTAGGCTTAGAACATTCATTAATTTTGGCCAAAAGGAAGTTATTTTGACGTGGCATGATTTTAGGAAAACGACTATTTTCTTCTTTATGCTAATTACCAAGTAAAAAACACAGCAATGGCAAACTGGGCATTAATCAACCTAGATTATTTGCCAAGAAACATTTCAAAATCCAATCAACAAAATTCAGAAGCCCACTTGCTAATACATGGAGAATTACTTGAATAATCATTTAAAGACTTCTGCAAGTTAAATCAAGTTTGTAAAAACATTTTATATTTTTGTTTTCAGTTCTCATTTCCTAAAATACTAAAAACATCTTTTTCATGTTTTTAAATTTGAGATTATTTTAAGAAATATTTTCAATAAACTCAACACAACACATTTTCAAGCTCGTTTTCTATTTTCAATGAAAATAAAAACAAAAAATGTCTAAATCAAACAAGTCCCAAGAGAGGCAATTACCATAACCTAAATCTTTCCCACAAAAGATAGATCATACCAATGGAGAATATCAAGGCTTGTAAGACCAGGGCATCCATCTTCTCTACTCTGACATAAACACATCCACTCCGAACCAGAGAGAACTTGACGAAAGGGAGTGCAACCTGCCCAAGTGGCAACTTCTTACCTTGGATAGATGTTTCAAGCTCCATCAGAGGATGCAGATGATATAAGCTATGAACCCCGGAAGAGGGGGGAGGGGGGAAGTAACTAAAACCCTCTGCTTCTTGTAAAATATCGTTAAAAATTTAACCTTATCCAACGATGTGAATGTTAAATGAAGTTAATTTTTTTTTTCTGACTGAATTAAACTTCCTTGGGAAACATGAATTTATTGTTAGACCCTCATGGACATAGTACATCAAAATAGAACACTGCACAAATACTTATTTGAAAAGGAAAAGGTTTTCTTATGTCTTTTTTTTCTTTGGGGACCAGGGACGCAGGAAGAGAGGGGGGGGGGGGGGGGTTTGGCTGTTGGAAAAGAAAAACCTTTGCTAAAAAAAAATTTAAATAGAACATATTTGACGTGTTTCCATATGAAACTCTATCCATTCCCAACACTCCCTAAAAAAAATGAAAGAGGACAAGGGATCCAGAACAAAGATATTGCATTCAAATTGAATGCAGGCATAAAACTAAAAAAGCAATATCAGAGAATAGCCAAAATAAATTTCCTTGTTTGATGGCTAAACAGATAATATAATAATTAAAAAAAAAAAGATGGAAAAATACTTATATATCGTGGCTGAAAGCAGAGACCCATGTAAAATGCATAAACATTCAGTTTAGGTCCCAGTAAAAATAGAAGTACTCCATGCCATCTGGCTGTCAATGACTTTCAATGTCAAGGAACCACAAATTACAACACTACAAATTTTTGGCAGTGGGGGAGAATGTCAACAGCATATTTCAAAATTGTTGCAACAAAGTTTTTTCTGTCCCAAAATTCAACCTGGTCCTCATCAGACTTTCAAATAGAGGTACTACATGGTTTTAAAAACATGTCGCTGGGAAAATGTAATAGATATAAAGAAAATACACGTTTCCGAATCTGGTTCTTTTAAATAGTAGCGATTCATTACAAATTTAAAGGATGCATTTGAATAGTGCCTGGAACTTCAGAAGAATCAGCAGAGTCCAAAACTAAATGATTGATGCATCTATGAGGGTATCTGCACAATTCATACATAAAGCATAAAAAGACTAATTTCATAAAAAACTTCCAGTAGAAAAGTAGATACAAATGTAAAATTTTAAAAGCCATATCTCTGCCACTGCAAAAATAGAGTACAAGAGTTAAATTTGTTCCAAAACACAGCAAATGATGGTAATCTTTTGTTTCAAACTAGATATATGAAATATTAAAACAGATGGTATAATAGTAAAACGCAAAAGGTCCATAGTGGGAACTGAACTTGGAAGGGCCAGCCTTAATAATTATGATTTCAATTTTCCTTCTTTTAGCCCAATATAAATGCAAACATTCAATTTCAAATAATAAAAGAAAACTCAACAGAGGCTGAGTACGTTGGAGTCAAAACTATTAAGTAACTACTAGCTAACACAAAGCTCAGTGGCCGGTAAGCTCATTTAGCATGTCAGACATATCACCAAACCAGAAATCATTAAACATGCTCTTCTTTATAGAGCAATAAAGACATGATCTACCTTCATAAAGAACCAATTAAATAGAGATATTTCTACATGGCAATAGATTATAATTCATGCTTAACCAAATTCACCACTTTCAAAATTAAGCAAAAGAATGTGCACTATTTCCATCCTAGAAGGTGAGTAGACAATGTCTAAGCAATATCCTCTGCCAAAAATTCACTTTCTTGAGTTAAGATCAAGAAAACTTCATTAAGCAACAGCAATCAAGTCAAATGTCCACAAATACATTGTCTAAAATACTTGAACACAACAATTATAAAAATGTCCTTATAACATGCATCCACACATAGTCGCATATTCAGAGAACACCTTTATCTGTTTTTACATGATTTATCTGATCAGTATGTGATGTAAACTAGATGATCACAACCTTAAAAGCATCTCAACACTTTCACATCCTTCCTCTCTAACCTTAATCCTCACCATTCCTTATGATGAGAGAATATTTTGCTAAATGCCTTATCGCAAGCCTGCAACACTACTCCAAATAAGCAACCTCCTTCCATCTCAGAGGGTCAAGTACAACAAGGAAAGACACATAATTTTTATACAGAAAACTGAGAACAACCACTACATTCAACAAGTAACCACCGCATCCTCCTTAAAAATTAGTCCCAAATTACCAATTTCAGCATACATTAAATAACATGGCTACAAGATGAAGAATATAAGTTCTCATGTATCAAAGAAAGTATAACCCCCATCCATGGGTAAGCAATTAAGAACCATTCTATATTTTATCCTTTAGATTCCGGACTCAATGAGGCAAACACACAATTTAATTGCTCACACAGGACAAGAAATACAGGTGGAAGTAAAGTAAATGCAAACAAAGATGTCAAGATGTCATTACAAAATCATGTAACTTAATAATGCATTCATTGAAAAACATTTAGCAAGACTGTAAAAAACTAAAAATTCCGGTGATATTGTACTGCAGATTGACCATGATGCCAAGGGCATTATCCTCAACAGACATGAAGTGAGAGTGAGAGTGAATAATGTCATAAACATTTTACAATGACCCTTTATTGAAGAGTCAATTATTTTGACACTACTCGGGGAGTGTGATTTCATCAAGGGTGGAAACAAAACACTTGACATGCCACGCATATTCATCCATAAGTGAATTCTTGCAAAAAAAGATGCCTGGTTTCTTCACTTTATGAGCTGTGAGACCTAGATCTTATGAAAATATTAAAAGATGCTTCTGAATTAAAAATACTTATTCAGTTTATATAAATATCATCATCTTCTATCTCATGCTTCAGTACAGGATCTTTACCAGTTTCATGTCATCCTTTTGAAAACAGTTTTCATTAAAAGCTAGATGGCCTTAAGAAAATTCAGCAGCAAATGGATTTGGAAAATGCAAAGCTATTTGATACTAAGCTCACCTAATGACCCATGTATGGAGCGCCAGAGCCAAGATGAGGCCTAACACCACTGCCCTGCCCCATTTGTGGATTCTGGTATCCCACTTGCACTCCTGGCTGGTTCCCGTAGCCCACAGCACCCTGATTGACATATCCAGCAGGGGGCCCAGCCTGGTTTGCGGGTGCACCACTAAGTCCTCCAAGCAGGTTACCCAGCCCTAACCCAGCTCCTTGGGTTGTAAGCAAAGCAGTCAATGCCTGCCCAAGCGCCGGATTTAATCCTTGTGCAGCCACTCCAGGATTGAAACCTGTGGCTGATGGTGCCATGAGGTGTCCGTGTCCCGCATTAGCCCCACCAGACTGATACTTATTCTTCTCCTTTCTTGACTGATAGTGAGGCTGATGATGATAAGAATAGTGCTGATGCTGTTGCTGGTGATATCCTTTGTTTCCTTTAGGACCATCAACGGCCTTCTGACAGTACAATTTATGGCCCTCAAAGTTCTTGTACGGCTCTTCCAAAGCCTTTTTAGCACTCTCTACGGACTTGTATACAAACAGTGCGAATCCCTTAGGCTTCCCTGTCTGCTTATCAAGACCCAAAGGACCATCCTCTATCTCCCCAAACTGCTCAAAGAACTCGAGCAACATTTGGGGATCAAGCTCTGCACTCACATTGCTAACAAAGATTTTCCTTTGAGTATATTCCGACAGGGGTGGAGCCGTACTTGCGGGCGAGGGGAAAGGTCCAGCGGAGGCCAATTGACACGATGTAGTTCGATTCCCAATCTTCTTCTGGGGCTGCTTTAGAGCCTTACGAGCCCCACTTCGGTGTTTGAACAAGATGAAAGCATAGCCTTTGGATTTGCCAGAGACCTTGTCAGTGACGGCCTTGCAATCCTCAATCTCACCATACGTCCCAAACACACTAGTAAGGGTTTCAGCAGTGGTGTCCCAGCCAAGACCATGGATGAAAATTTTTCGGTGAGCAGGGTCCACATCCGCCAGCTGGCGAATATTCTCTATAAAATCTGGGTACTTCTCCACAGCTTGCTTGACAAGAGAGTTCAGCTGCTCCTTCGTAAAGGGCTCAAGAAGCTTCTCTACAGACTCTTCTTCGTCCAAAACGTCACCATCGTCATCATTCTCATTACCTTCTTCAGTTCCATTCGCATCAACCTGAGCTGATTCGAATGAGGCAGCATCAATCGATGTTTGTGCCGTTTCAGGGTACACGCCCTCCTGCTCTTCAGGGTTGTTTTCTATATGTCCTTCTACATCGGCGTTTTCTTCTAATTTTACATCCCCTCGTTGCGTGACATCATCCACCGCCATAGTTTCGTGTCCTTGGTGCTCTTCTTCTAGGGTTGCTTCGGGGTTGTGTTGTTCGTCCCCTCTCACTTCCTCATGGATTTGCTGCTCTAGGGGTTGTTCTTGCTGAACAGGTTGTGAATCAACAACCTTGGCAGATTCAGGTTCAGATGATCGAAGCTTTCGCTTCTTAGCCATGGCGGTGGAATTGCGTTTGAGGAGACGAGCTAGGGTTTACAGAGAGAGAGAGAGAGAGAGAGAGAGAGAGAGAGGGAAATTTGTTTTATCTCCGAACAGGAATGATTGAAGAAATTGGCTTGTCCAAATAATGGGCGAGCGCTGAGTGTTATCCAAACCCGTTAATTGGCTGAAACCAATCTCAACAGGCCGGTTTAGTGTCAGTCTAAAACCGTGATGAGATTGGGCCGGTTTATATTTTTTCTTGGGGAGTTCATTAAAACTAAACTAATAAGATAAACGGTTCTATTTTTTTATGGACAAGACTTACGGCTAATAGTTCTTCTCATATTTGTTATATTTGTACTCACAGTCAGACATTCGTTTCAGATTGAATACTTTAGATTAAAAAGAAAAATACTTTATGAGGCATGATTATTTTTTTAATTTTTTCTTTGAACTGAACTATCTAATATGACATAAACAACTAAGATCAAAACATAAAGATCATATTCCCTCCACAAATATGAGAGAATCAATTTTTAAACTTAGTTATTAACTTAACTTGGACCTTCACCCGTAAGGAAAGTTGTTGCAATTTTCCTTTGGCCCGTTTGTCATGCTGTAAACTAACTTGGACCTTCACCCTTAGGGAAGGTGGTTGATTTTATTTTATTTTTTCTCTCGGCTTGATAAAATTATAATCACACATAATATTGTATAAAATAGAGAATTTGAATATGTTATTTTTTTCCTCATAAAATCCTTCACCAGAGGTAATTTTACTTAAGATACTATTGAGCACTAAATATGGACACTTTTTTAAAGGAGATTTAAACTTAAGTTCATCACTTTATGAAAAAACTAGCCTCATTCGCCATATCCAAACTATGTTGGTGAGAATTGAATATGTGTTACATCAATTTTTTTTAAAAAAAAGAAATATGTATTTCTAAGTTATAGTAAGATAACTAGTATGTCAACCCGTGTGATGCACGGGTTATTCTAAGAAAAAAATAAAATAAATAGATAAATCAAATCATAGTGAAATGCAATTGATATAATAAAATTGTATACCTTATCACCATTATAAGTAATAACATTTTATTCAATATATTTGCATTATTTATTCCTGCAACAAAAGAAATAGTTGTCAAGTTTTTTTTTTAAAAAAGCTAATAATTAGAAAGGAAAAAATAATAATTAATATGATATTGACTTGCTGTAAATTGTTAAAATAGTAAACTTCGCTTTTAGTACTTATAGTAGCATTTCCATCATTATCTAATATCAAAATTTTAAACTATTTTGACCTGACTTTTGTTGATTGTCGTAGCAAAGCTCAAAGATAACGTAAACTGTCTTCATTTTAGCTTGAAAGGAAGTTTCTAATTTGATGAAATCATCAATATTCTAGGGACTATGACTTTTTCTCCAGCATGCTTTTTAAAAATTATGGTTGCCTCAAGCATATTTCTCCTCATTCTTAATATAATCATATGACTACCATTACAAAGGTTCATTGATTTATCAATGTCCCTAAGTAACATCACTAATAAGATACATAATAAAACTGTTGAAGGAGTCAATCCAATATAGGTAAGACACTTGACAAGAGATGGCACATAAGATACTGCTAATCTACATCAATGAAAACCATCCTCAACAAACTTATTTGCACTTTTCCACTCTCTGGTGTTAATATTATAACAACTTAGCAATTGCTTGTCCACCGCTTCAAATTTAACAGGGTCATCTTTGGAGTCAATAGTCATGACAATGTACTCAATAACAAAACACACAAGATAAAAAAAAAAAAAAGAAGGGCATATTTGATAAACTGAATACCTTTAACCTGGATTCAATGTTCCTAAACTTATATTAAGTTGTGTTGTTGTCATTATCAAAAAAGAGAATGTCAATTCCATCCTTGTAGGTTGTTATCTTGTATTTGACATTCATTATATGATTTGATACTTGAAACTTGTAAAATTTATCAGAACAAACATCATAAATAATTAACAATGAGGTAATACCCATACATAATAGAACAACTCAACAATCCATATTAAAAAACCTTCAAAACATTGACATTTGCCATAGATAAAAAGATGTTGAGTGCCAACTAGTTTGAGGCTCTTCCATTGTTTGTCATTCACAGTATACTTAGTATACCAAAATTGTCCTTGATGTGGTTCATTATGGAACCAAAAAAAGGATCTCAAAAGAGTTAGTATTCTCATTATAACCAAATGTATAAACAACATGTTCTGCAAAACATACAAAACTCAGTAAAAACCATTTGTATTTTAAAGTAATGAAATACCATAACATAAATAACTTAATACCTATAGTGATATTGTTATCGTAGTCTATGACTTGGATAACCTCTTTAGTAACTGGATTGAATAAGCAAAAAAATGTGGTAAGATCTTAGGAGGCCTCTTTTAAATAGCAATAAAACCCTCGAAGACTCAATAAAACTGACATATAACTCCCATGGGGAAGAAAGCAGGCGGATTGACACTAAAAACTATTTGGATATGACATCAAGCATGTGTATTTTCCTCATTAAGACTGATTTATCTGTAGGTACCTGAGATAATATAATACGCATAGGGTCCACAGGAACTTTTTTTGTTGACATCAAAGGAAAACATCTTATTTAAAACTTCTTTGCTAGTTCTTATTGACAGCAAACATATGCACATTCTCTTCACACTTTAGGTAGCTAGGTATATTGACTATCATGTCTCCTACAACACTTGTACATGCCTTGAACAGATCTTCCATTTCACTACGAGTTAATTGTGAGAGAGTAAACCTATGCAAGTAAGTAGCCATAATCAAAAGACAACTTATGAGGTACTAAGACGTCTCCTTCTAATAATGCTCAATTAGAGTTTTATTTGAGTACACAGGATTTTGATTTTTTTTTTTCAACTCCAAACTAAATCATCAAAACTTGTATATTTTGAGCACATTTTTTGGGATTCGAATCTTTGTTAGAATAAGAAAGGACAAATACCAATAAAATAATTATAATTATAATTAAGTTTGAAATTGATTCCTTCCAAAACCAATTAAACTTCACATTAATTAAGGATTGGTTTTTCATCACTCACCCTCATTTTATTAAACAATTCGTTTTGAAAGAATGGAAAATGTATTATTTAATGGCCTCATTAGTAATATGTATTTTTTTTGTCTATATTAGGAAGAGTTTTATTGTTTGATTTTTTTTATATAGTTCCTACAAATAGCAATAATAATTATAATTATATTTAAATTTGAAATTGATTTCTTCAAAAGAAAAAACAATTAAGCTTCATACTATTCTATATAATAGACTAAAACATCTATGTAATACCCAAAAAAATAAAATATAAATGCGTATTTACAAACTACAGTTATTATTTCAGTATACGGTACTGTTCACCTGTATAATACTATTTATGTATATGGTACTGTTCACTTATACAATTGAAATGTCAAGTACTAGATGTGGTTTGGTCATAAGAGAAAACTAGAAAGAAGTTTGTAGGAGAAAATGACGTTTTATTGGTGAAAATACCCTCAGGGACTAAAATAAAAGGAATGATTTGAAAAGAAACTTAAAGGTTTAAGGTGAAAGGATAGTTTTCCCTTTAAGTTTTAATAGTAACTAATAATTCAAGCCGCCTCCGCGTTTTGCACAATAATGCGTAAAATATTTTATTAGAAATGTCATTTTCATGAATAGTAAATTGAATATTTTATTAGCGCATAGTGACAAATAGTACCGTTGACTTTTCCTATAAATAGGTCCTTCCATTTCACTTCTAAACACACACCTTCAACTTCTTTTCTTCTCTCCTTAAGTTTCTCTTGCTCCGACGCTAAGCCTCTGAGATTTTGGGCCTTTCCTTTTTTGCTTAGCGGAACCTGAAATCCAGCTACGTACTCTTCTTTGTAGCAACTCGGAAAAGTGACTTGGATACATAATCTATGTGAGTGGATGACCTTGCTAACCTATTTTATTTACTTTTATTCCAAGTACAATATAAATTCCATCTCATATCACAATTAGATTATATATTTAATGATGATTGCTAGATAATGAAATTTATTGTTGATTTAAGATTATATTGATGAGAATTATGAATTGAGTATATAATACACATGGAATGGTTGAGGGCTTGACCCAAGATACTAATGCATGAAATTATATACATGGAATGGTTGAGGGCTTGACCCAAGATACTAATGCATGAAATTATACACATTGAATGGTTGAGGGCTTGACCCAAGATACCAATGCATAGAATTATACACACGGAATGGTTGAGGGATTGATCCCCCAAGATACTAATGCATGTAATGGTACACATGGAATGGTTGAGGGCTTGATTTCCCAAGATACCAATGCATGTAATGGTTATAGACATGAATACATCTTTAAGCAGAAATATCGCCTACGGGCAGAACACGCCTTCGGGTGGGATGACATCTACAAGTGGGATGACGCTTTCGAGCGAGATGCATGTAATTATTTATGAACTTTCTTATGATGAATTCCTCTTGACTTACATTTATGTCATGAATTATTAATGTTGTGAGTTTTTCACATGTTCATACATGATTATATGTACTTTTGGCATGCATAATTAATTATATATGCGATAAGGCTATTTTATGGTGAGTCAAGTATATAAGACTTACCCCCTCATAGTTTCAGGTAAAGAAGACCCTTTAACTTCGAGGATGAACGTGTCGATGATGCCTCCCCTTTGTTCGGGGTATGGTAACAGACTTAATTATATTGTTTTAGTAACTTCGGGTAGGTCATGTATTGTTGTATAAGATGGTTAAATTTGAAAACATGTAATTTAGTTGTATGAAATCTTATTCATACTTTCTCATATGATTATGAGAAGAGAAAACATTCTCTTGTTTTACTTCTTCATTGTGCAATTTAAAACAATTATATTTAAAGCAATAATTAGATTAAGGAAAGAGTAAGAAGTTAAATGGAAAGTTAGGCTTGCGGTGATGTGGGTTTAGACATCTACGCGCCGGTCACGGGCCTAGATTTAGGGTGTGACAATCTCCATCTCCACAAATTTAATGCCTATTCCTAATTACATATTATAACATAATGCAATTACAATTTGTTAATTTTGTAATTCATTAATTATCTAATTTTGAATTTGATTGCATGATTAATGCGTGATTAAAAAATTAAAATTCAACTTTTGTAACATTCTGATTTGATTACATGCTTAATTAATATGTAAATTAATATTGATTTTAATACGTGAATTAATATTGACTTGATTATTGTCAATCAATAGTCTTGATTTTATGCTATATTTTTTTATTTAAGCAAATTCAACCAAAGCCTTGGCACATCCCCTTCATACCTATCACACTCTCTTTCTTTGTACAAAACCCTAATCAAACAAGATTTTATAGCCACACTCTCACATTATAGATGATCGTGATGAGATCAAAAAGCCAATGCCTTGGCTTTAGAGATACTAGATCTAACCACCTTCTTCCTTGATAAAATATTGTCCCTCATCATCTCCAAGTTTCCCATAGATGAAGCAGTGAGAACTAGTGTCCTTTTATGCAGATGGAAGCCACATTGGCAACACACATCCCGCCTTGAGATCAATAGGAAGAGAATGATCATGTCATTATCTCAAGTAGCTTGTACAAGGAGCTTCTACAAGGAGCTTCATTATCACAATAAGTCACTTTTGCGGCACACCACGCAACTTTGGCTGTTGAGTTGACAATCATCACAAGCTTGTACAAGGAGCTTCATTTTATAGTTACTGTGTTGAATCTATAGTTCAAGATTGAGTGAAAGTATTGCAAACTAGACAGATTTTAATTCTCTACTTGCTTTGTTGTTTGTTGTGTCTCTTACTATTTTGTTGACAGGATCACTATTATAAGTATTATTTTTGTTACGTTTATATTGTTAGTAATTTAAACATGGTGCAAATATGTTTGGTGGATGTATTTTTCATATGAATAATGTGGCGAATTTCATTCCATAATTTATATTCGTTTAGTTTATATTAATAAATATACATGAAAAGACTAAATATACCTCAAACAAAACATTTAAACAGAACAAATGTTTATAATAAAGAGAACCAAAAATTTATCTAGACATAGCAATATTATACTTAATTATTAAATTCTACATTAAGAACATGAATAGACTATTTCATCTTTTAACTATTAGAAATGATTGAATTCTACATCAATTAAGAATGAACTTGTGTGCCTTTGATTTCTTTCCAAATTAAAAATTATCATATAGAAAGATTCAAAATTGGTAATTGTATAATTTTTATTTTGATGACATGTGTGATAGAAGAATTAATTTTGTAATTTGTTAATTCTATAAGTAAATCTTTTCAAATTTAATGCACTACCTAATGACATAGTATTAGGTCAAAGAATCAAAATTATTAAATTATTTAATTTAATGTGGGAGTTCCATAATTATGTAATTTTGAACACTAGGTTATTTTTAATTTGAACTCATGCTTAATACAAAATTTAATTATGTAATATATTAATCTTGTAATTAATTCTTCCAAATTTATTGCACCACCTAATGACATATATAGTATGACGCCATACAATTAAATTATCTAATTTAAGATTTGATTGCACACTGGTTGCATAATTGATATGTGAATTAAAAAATTTAAATTCAAATTTTGTAACATTCTAATTTGATTACATGCTTAATTAATATGTGAATTAATATTGATTTGTTAATTATGTAATTAAATTTGGAATGCTATCCTAATATTTATTATAATCAGATTTAAATAGATTATTAAATTCTAAGTGAATTAATAATGAATTTTTGACTTTGATTTCTTTCCAAATTTAAAATTATCATATTGAAAGCTTCAAAATTGTTAATTGTCTAATTTTTATTTTGACCACATGCTTAATAGAAGAATTAATTATGTAATTTGTTAATTTTGTAAGTAAGTCTTTCTAAATTTAATACACTACCTAATGACATAGTATTAGGTCAAAGAATCAAAATTAGTTAATTATTTAATTTAATGTGGGAGTTATGTAATTATGTAATTTTAGATACTAGGTAATTTTTAATTTGAACCCATGCTTAATACAAAATTTAATTATATAATATGTTAATTTCGTAATTAATCCAAATTCATTGCACCACCTAATAACGTGGTTTGACATTATACAATTAAAATTATCTAATTTAGGATTTGATTGCATTGCATGATTAGTATGTGAAATTAAAAAAATCTCAATTCAAATTTTATAACCTTCTAATTTGATTGCATGCTTAATTAATAATGAATTAATATTGATATGTTAATTACGTAATTAAATATGGAATGCTATCTTAATATTCATTATAATTGGATTTAAAGAGATTATCAAATTTTACGTGAATTAAGAATAAATTTGTGTGATTTTGATTTCTTTCCAAATTAAAAATAAGTCACATCCCAAAATACGACATGTGACTCGCACAATAGTAAGTCTACTCTTACACTTTAAGCTTAATACCATAACCCCAAACAAACAAATATAACACTAATGGCCCTTTTCAAGATAGTAAGAAAACATTCCTTTCTTGTACAATTAAAGAAAGGTGAAATCATTTATCATTTCATTCATAACGTCATATAGTTCATACAAAAGTATAGATGGCATCCCATCTCTCATTTCCAAACGAATAACCATATCTTGAATCACATTCTAAATACAAACAAAAAGTCTTAGGCTACCTATGTAATCACAGAGCGACACCTAGATTAAATAAGTTAGCAAAATCCAAATAAAAGGACCAACCCAAGGATGCAAGGGGATTGGTGGACACGGGGCTCACGACTCTTCAAACGCGTCTCCTACCTTGGCTACAGACTCAAAAGATTCAAGAGTAAAGGAATGTGAGTAATTAAATACTCAATGAGCAAACAATAATATCAACAACATGTAAGGACGATAACTAACTCAAGGAGAATCTCTATATTCTCAATTGTTTTAAGGGCTCGCCAGAGTTGTAGTAAAGAGGAAAGCCCACTCAAATATCATATATCACAAAGTATGAAATCCCCAACCTCATACCTCAGAATCCCACAAGTGCCACACCACAACACAACTATTCTCAGATGCCACACCTAACACATATCTCGTGTGCCACACAAGCACAAATATCTCATGTGCTACAAAAGCACAGTTGTCTTGTGTGCTATGCAAGCACAATTATCTCGTATGCTATACAAGCACAATTATCTCGTGTGCTACACAAGCACAAATATCTCATATGCTACACAAGCTCAATTATTTCACGTGCTACGTAAGCATAAATATCTTGTATGCTACACAAGCACAGTTATCTTGTGTGCTACATAAGAACATGTATCTCATGTTCTACAAAAGCACAATTATCTTGTGTGCTACACAAGCACTAATATCTCGTATGTTACATAAGCACAAATATTTCCATAGAATGCACCACACCACGATGCAATAGCACATGATGAATAACACACCTTGGCACTATACAATCACAACCATCTAGTGAATTACCAAGATGACCACCTTATTACACTAATCAATTTTCACAATGCATTCTTAACCCTTCCATTGGAATTTATAACTCAATAGTTCAAATAGTGGACACACCAACTCATTGGTTAAATAGTTTTCTTGAATCTCTTTTACAAATAATGTTCTTAAACTCTTAAATTTAAAGTGTAAATTTAATAGAAGAAATAAAGTTGTTCCACTCACTTCGATTCCAAGCTATACTTTACCATACATGTGTTAACTTGAGAGAAATGTAGTCCCACGGTTCTAGAGTTGATTCCCTATCCATTACACTCAAGAAAAATAAGAACCAAATTAGAACTCCAAATTATTGTCCAGAGCAACTAGTCGTCTACCCTCTTCTTAGAAGTCGACTGGCTTAACTTAGCCAATCATGACTGTGAGCAACCAGTAAACTGTTAGTCATCAACTAGTCGACAGTTATGAAATTACCAAATTTTGGGTAAAGGTAACAGAGAGCAATCGGTTGACTGATGGCCCACAATCAGTCGATCGATGCTTTCTACCTAATTTTCTAGTTCTGAAAGTGAGGAATTAGTCAACTGATGATAACTCACTAGTCAACCGGTGTGTCTCTGTCAAAACTAGACCACGCACCAGAGGCAGCCAGTCGACCTATCTTCTCATAACGGTCGATTGGTTGCCATCATATTTTAAAACCAGATTTCTTAAACTCTCCATTTACCTTTTCTAAGCCATTCTAACTCAAATCCAAGGTCACACATATGTATACTCCACCCAAATTTCATCAACCACAGAAAATACATACTCGGTCTAGAGAAAACATCACACATGCATTTATGACCAAAAATCCCCAAATCTTCCCCGTTTTCTACTTGAAGAAGAATTTGCTTAAAAACATGTCTTTCTCATGATTGATCTCATAAAAACATCCTTTAAGGATTGAATATTACCAAGGAAAGTGTTTTAAGCCACACCCAAACTCCCGTTTTCAAATTTCGTCACCCAATCTACCTGGGGTTCCTATGTTGTGAAAATGGAAGAAGAAGAAGAAGAAGAAAAGAAACACTCACCAATCTCGAAGCTTCATTCAAGAGAGGAGCAAATGCCACCACCAAAGAGTTCCAAGGGAAGAAGACAAAGAGCTTTAGGCAGGGAGAGAGGGAGAGTGGAGAAGAGAATGAGGAAATGAAGGCAAAAATTTCATCAGGAGAGAATATATGCTCATTAGAACAATCCTCCAAATCCCCTTCATGTCCCTTGGACCTTTGTCTCAAAAGTCAACAATTCAACACTTGGCCACATTGGGTTAAAATACCACACATCATAGTATTTCCAACATTTAATCATACACCATAATTAAATAATCATAACTCAAAAATCTTGGCATCATAAGGATCATGCAAAGGAACACATAAAAATCACAGACCCCTAGAACCTGAATGTTACAATAATCATATAGAAAGATTCAAAATTTTAGTTGTGTAATTTTTATTTTGATCATATACTTAATTAGAAGAATTAATTTTGTAATTTGTTAATTCTGTAAGTAAGTCTTTCCAAATTTAGTGTACTACCTAATGACATAATATTAGGTCAAATAATCAAAATTAGTTAATTGTTTAATTTAATGTGGGAGTTCCGTTGTAATACACTAGGTATTACTATGTAATTAAAATATGCAAATTTGGGGGAGTAAAAAAGTGTTTCATGAAATAATGCACTCCGAAAGTTTAATAAGGATTAAGCCTTACCCTTAATCAAGAAAAATTGCAATGGAAAAGAAAACATGTGTAGTGAGAAGAAGTATGTTCAAGGACTAAAGTGAAAAGAAAGGAAAATATGAAATACTCTTGAGAAAAGATTGATTAGGAACCCGTGAGGGAGAATGGTTCTTATGAGGATGAAATTATGAATCCGGAACCTTAAAGACATTAGAATTAAGGCTAGAGTGGATCTTGAGGCACCAAGAGGGACTAAAGTGAACAAATGCAGGGTTTTTGGTATTTTAGTAAAAATGGGATAAGATGATGTGTATTTTTATAGAAGTGTAGTTGGGTGTCCTAATTTTGATCAATCATCCTAATTACCTTGTAAGGTCTGAATTAATGTGGTTACTAAATGAACTAAATTAAAAGGAATTAAGTGGGCCCCACATTATTGATATCAAGCATTTTTATATACTATTTAGTCCATATCTTAGTCCTTTTTGCATCTTAAATATTATGAACTCTCTAATTTTACTATGTTTTGGATTTATTAGGTGTAAATTAATTATAGAATTAATATGCTTCAATTTCATAATTTTATCCCAATTAATTCTTGTGCTTAATTTTCAGAATTAAATTCATTAGAGAGCAATTTGCTGACCTAGATGCTAACATGGACGAATTTGCTAATGTGGCACTACATGGAGCATTCTAGTGCTGACTGGGTGTTGACTGGACTGGGGCCCACTATTTCTGCATAAACCAAAAAGCTGCAGCAGAAAACAACATAAAAAATAACAGCAACAACAACATCAGAAAAAGCAACAGAAGCCAAAAATGGAAACCACTTTTCTGCACCAGCAAAAGGGAATTTCTGCAGCATTTATTATGTGATATGCTTCTGCCTAAGGTGCTGAACTTTCTGGTCAAAAGCGAATGGAAAATGACAGCTCAAGCATGCAAATTCGTTCTCCCACCTTGGCTGAAGTTTAAGAACACATTCAGACTCCATTTTATAAGGTTGAAGAAACCTATCTTCTTCTACTTTCTGTAATTTCATTTTTCTTCTTCCCCACTTTTTGTGTATTTTAGCCTCCATGGAAGGCTAGAAGTCTCTTATAATCAGATCCAGATCCTCTGCTGTGAATATTTTATGCTCAGTTTTTAGCAACGGTTTTTACTGTTGCTAAAAACTTTCAACAACAGTTTTTTGGTTGGTAAACTGTTGCTAAAGGTTTTTAGCAACGGTAAAAACCGTTGCTAAAAACTGAGCAGGCCTCTGCTTGGATTTTTTCCAAGCAGAGGATCCGGACACCTTATAATCAGTCCATGGAAGAATAGAGTTTGTAACATAAATTATTGGAGCTTAATCAGTAAGTTTCTCTTGTTGTTTCTTCTATTCCATTTCTGTTCTTGGTCATTATCTCTATTTCTGTGCTTGTATTAATTTGATTGGGTTTATATAAGCATGATCTGAGGTGGTTCTTGTTATTACTATTTGGTTTAGCAAGTAGACTAGAAATAGCTTGATTAGATGATTATCTAACTTGATTAGATTGGACTTAATCAGATTACATGTGGTTAGGTTTAATTTATGTGTAATATAGTTCTAGGAAGTCTCTTGAAAATATTAGTTAGAAACTTAATGATAGAGAACACTAGAATTAATTTGAAGACAAGAATGATGATAGTTGCAACTTTAGGGATTCCATGACTGATTGTATCTTTGTGTTCTGCTCAATTTCATTTCTGTCAGTGTTTCTATTCTGTTCTGTTTAGCTGCTGTTAGATATGTTTTATATGTTAATTATGCAATCACCCCTCCGTGGCAGTTAATCAGTAGATAATTAGGGTAATTAGGTAGATTAGTGTAGAATAATTAATTAGGCAATTTAGAAGCAAGGCTCCAAGAGTAAAATGACCTGGGAAGACTACTATACTGCAAGTTGCCACGAATCTAATTCTGGGTAACTTGACGGTCGTAGTGGCTCTAACCAATTATACACTTAAATGCCATCATCCATTTCCTTCTTTCATTTTTCTTCTCCTTCCCGAGGCTTCCTCTTTGCCCTTAAACCAACAACCTTCGAAACCCATCTCCAAATCTGGCTATGGCTTTGTTTGAGGATGGAAGTTATAGAAGTTTAAGAGAAGTGATAAGTGTTCTTCCTTTCCTTCTTCTTCTTCTTCCTCTATTTCAAGATGAAAAACCCTAGGTTAGTGATTTGGGAAAAAAATCGTGTATAATGTTTATACTGAACAATTGGTATGGTATTGTTGTTCTAATTTGTTGATAGAGAAAACCTATTGTTAATTGTAGTTGAAATTTTGAAAGGAAACTTGAGTTGTTGAAAGAATGAATTAGAGAAAATTTCTTGAAATCTTTTCCTCTTGATTTGTTGCTTCAAAATTTTGAGTTTTGGGGCTATTTAAAGTGTCCTTTTCTTGCTTAAAAACATTCTAGAGGAACCCATGAAAGATTGGGACCAAAGGAGAGCAGTTTGGGTAAGGATAGAGCTATTTTCGAGCTCTATCCATGGCTACCCAGACCTAGGGTGCCCAGGTGCCATGGTTTGGCAGCCAAAGGGGCTTGAAGGTGCAAAGATGGAGCCTAGGCGCCAAGAAGCCATCTTGGCAGAAGCAAGGCGTGGTGCCATGTGTGGAGGTTCAAATGCAGTTTTCAAATGATTATAACTCTTTCGTTCGGACTCCGTTTTTTGACAATCTTATACCATTGGAAAGATATTTGAGTCTACTTTCTAATAGTATAAGATTTATTTAAAATTATTTACTATTTACGAGTTATAACCATAGGAGTGATCAATGGTTAGAATTAGTGGTAAAGATTTCCTTATTTTGTGACCTTGACATATTCTTACATGGTTATTGTATAGGGATGAATTCTTTGATGTGTCATCCACATATTTTGGAATGGAATGGCTAGCTTGGAGTAAAGGTGAGGGACTTCTCCTACTCCTTATGATTATGTGAATTTATAAATGTGTTTGCAATCCTTAATAAGTATTTATAATATATAACAATATATCTTTTGGAAAGATCATTAGTGGGAGAAGGGTCTCAAGGTTTAACCCCTTTCAAAAGGAGATAATAATGTCTAATTATGTGTATAATGTGGTAAACTTCATGGACCTATGAATATATTGGTGAATGACTAATTTTAATTATACCTTGGATATAGTTTGTACTTCGTGTGTTATTTAATTTTATACTATGGGAAATCCAATATGAGTGAGGTATAAAACGACTTAGGATTTGGGTCACCTAATTTTCAAATAATTGACGTTTGATGAATCTTCTATTTGGTTATTATTATTATTATTATTATTATTATTATTATTATTATTATTATTATTATTATTATTATTATTATTATTATTATTATTATTATTATATATACCCATGAGCACAGAGACTTGAATAAGAATTTTATGTCTAAATGTGTCTTGGGTGCCAATTCTGTGATGGCTCGATTTTACATATTCAATTATGGGAAATCATGATGTGGTAATCCATTATGGTTGGTAAAAAGGGAAACTATATCATTAAAGTGTGGTTGTACCCTAGTGGATGGAAGGGTGCCTATTATTTGAATCCATTATAAAAAGAGTATAAATTTTCAATTCGTTTTGACTATGGTGAACAAATTGCTCTTCTATATATTTGGTATTCTATGATGTGTGATAGTGTTTAAGTGGGAATAATATTAACCTAAAGTAAAACCATGAGACAGAAATTTGTATGAACTTTACTCTACCCTAATTCGAATGCATGTTGGAATCTATTTGTGTTGTTTCTTGATTATTCTTTTATGCGATGGTGTTGGCCTATAAGTGTTACAATTTGCATATGGTTATTAATGGCGTAATAGACCTTATTGATATTATAATTCATATAAGTTGAATGTGAATGACTTTTCCCTACATACGGGTCTATTTTGGATACGTCCTTTTAAGTGTGGGACTTACCCTTGTGTGCTCAATAAAACCCCTTAGTGTTAAAAAATGTATTGAGTGATTCTATTGGTTTAATTTTACTTCCAAGAATATAAGTGTGTTTATGAGAGGCACGAGACTTTGCAATCATTATTCTTGTGTAATGAAATTATTGAACATGGATATATGTGTGTGTGTGTACATATACCGAGAATGGTAAAAGCTTTTAATTGAAGACTTGTGTAGTCAGTGTAAATATGGGTGACCCCAACTACTAGGGATAAGCATTGAGGAAAGAGCCCTAAAACATTTATTAGAAGCCTATGAGGCTAAGTTGGTATAAAGGACCTAAAATGCTAGAACGATGCATCATTGCGTTGTTAGTGGAACGGTCTAGCAACAAGTCGCAATGTGGCTACGTGACCTTATCCCTCGGGAATGCCAGACTTGAGGATGCCGCCTATGTGGAGGAAAGGCAATGAATATTAAAACCCTTGTATAGGATAATGTGGAAGCTTGCGTGGCCCAGATTAAAACCCTTGTATAGAGCAATGTGGAGGCTTATGTGGCCCAGATTAAAACCTTGGTGTAGGGTAATGTGAAGTGGCCTCGGTGGCCTTCTTATTATATTATGGCCTCGGTGGCCTCCTAGTTGCAAAATGGCCTTAGAGGCCTCCTTTTTATGAATAAAAACTTAGTGTTGGATAAATTAAAAACTTCATGTTATGTGTGTTGGGCATGAATGTATAATTACGCTGTGTTTGGTGAATATGATCATGTATATTATGTTTTGTAGTCAAAATAACCTCGTCCTATCAAGATGGTCTGGTTGTTGATATGGATGGGATAGTGTTCTAGGTCCCTCTTTTGCGAGTGGTGCACATGTTACAATTGTATAGGTGTTGTTTTTCCCTCATTGAGTATCTCTTGTACTCACCCTTTTGATTGTGCACCCTTTGTAGGTTTTTTTTTTCAGTCGGCGAGCCTCCATAAGAGGAGTAGCGGAGTCTTCGAGTCCATGACCCATCTCAGCTTCGAGTTGATGGTGGTGTTTTTGAGTATGTTCGGGCTATTGAGTCGCTCTGTAGTAAATATAACTCCTAGGTCTATGTTGAACATTGTGGAATGATTTCATCTTATTATTATATGTTAAGGTTACGTATGCTGATCATATGTGACGTCAGGCTTATGGTGGGGGTATAGACTCTACCGCCGTACTGATCATGTTCCCTAATTTGGGGTTGTGACTTCCATAATTATGTAATTTTAGACACTAGATAATTTTTAATAATAAGAAATTTAATTCTGTAATATGTTAATTTCATAATTAATTCTTTTCAAATTTATTGCAGCATCTAATAGCGTAGTATGACATCATACAATTAAAATTCTCTAATCTAGAATTTGATTGTGTGATGGTTGCATGGTTAGTATGTGAATTAAAAAATTAAATTCAAACTTTGTAATTTCCTAATTTGATTGCATACTTAATTAATACATGAATTAATATTGAATTAATATTAATATGTTGATTATGTAATTAAATCTAGAATGCTATCTTAATATTCATTATAATTGGATTAAAGAGATTATTAAATTCTACATGTATTAACAATGAATTTGTGTGACTTTGATTTCCTTTCGAATTAAAGATTATCATATAGAAAGATTCAAAATTGATAATTGTATAATTTTTATTTTGATCACATGTATGATAGAAAAATTAATTTTGTAATTTGTTAATTTTGTAAGTAAATCTTTTCAAATTTAATGCACTATCTAATGACATAGTATAAGGTCAAAGAATCAAAATTAATTAATTATTTAATGTGGGAGTTTCATAATTATGCAATTTTGGACACTAGGTTATTTTCAATTCCAACCCATGTATACAAAATTTAATTCTTTAATATGTTAATTCCTTAATTAATTCTTTCCAAATTTATTACACCACATAATGATATAGTATTACATCATACAATTAAAAGTTTTTAATTTAGGATTTGATTGCACGATGATTGCATGATTACTATGTGAATTAAAAAGTAAAGTTCAATTGGATAATAGGTAACTGCTAATAACTTATTTATTAAATGATATTATATTAGCTAATATAAGATTATTTCATTATGATATTTTATTGTTTTCTTTTTAAAAATATGTTATATCATATAATCTAACATTGCAAACAAGATATCGAGCCCATATTAATATTGAAAAATGTAATCAATTAAGGTCCATAAAATATGTGTTCAAATACATCAATAAAGGATATGATATAGAGTAACAACTGTTGTCTATCAAAGATCGGAAAAAGGTAGGCACAATGAAGAGATTGATGAAATAAAAATGTTTTATAATTGTAGATATTTATCTCCTTGTGAAGCAATTTAGAGAATAATTAGGTTTGATATAAATTTCAGAAATCCACCAATAGAAAGATTGAGCTTTCATATTTTAAATATGCAAACTATCATTTTCAAGGATGATGAACCAATTGATTCGGTTGTTGAGAGAATTTTTCACACTATGACTATGTTTATTGCTTGGTTTGAGGCAAATAAAAAATATGTTGAGGCAAAAACTCTAACATCTATTTGAGTTCCCAATGAAATTTGTTTACAAAAGTGACCTTAAAGAATGGTTTTCTCGAAAGGCTGGTTTCTTAATTGGAAGGTTGTACTTCATTCTTCTTGAAAGTGGTGAAGTGCATTATCTCAAGACTTCGCTTAATGTAGCTAAAGGTCAACTTCTTTTGAAGAAATTAGAACAATTGATGGAGTTCTTCATCACGCATTTAAGGAAGCATGCCATGCTTTAAGATTGCTTAATGATGACAAAGAATATGTTGATGTAATCACTAAAGCAAGTCAGTGGGCAACAACACAGTATTTAAGAAGATTGTTTGCAACTCTACTATTATGAAATGCAATTTCAATCCTTGAATTTGTTTGGGACAACACATGATAACTTCTATCTGATGACATGTTGTACAGGCAAAGAATATTATTGCACCATAGAGGTAACCATATTCTAATTTTCACAAAAATTAGATTAAAAATATAGATAAAAATTTCTCTGTTATATTATTTTACTATTTAGTTCATACCATTTTTCATTTTGAAAACATATTTGCAACTCATTAATGATCAATTGAGAAGCTATGCATTAATTAAGATTGAAAACACACTCTAAAGTAATGGAAGATCTCTTAGTGAATTTGAATCTATGTCATTTCTAGATATAGCTAGAAGTCATGAATATAGAAATAGGCTTATATATGATGAGATGTCATATGATTGATCTTTTTTAGAGAAGGAGCATCTTGATTCAATTAAAATGTAAACAAAGATCAATTACATGTATATACAGAAGTCACTGCTGCTGTTAATGTAGATAATGGAAGAATCTTTTTTGTATATGGATATAGAGGTACTAGAAAAATATTCATGTGGAAAACATTATCATTGGCACTTAGATCAAAAGGGATGATTGTCTTCAATGTTGCATCAAGTGAGATAGTATCTCTCTTACTTCCAGGTGGAAGAACTGCTCATTCTCAATTATGTATTCCCTTACAAATTACTGAAGACTCAAGTTGTAATATTAAACAAGGGGTGACCTTGCAAAACTTATCATCAAGACAAAATTAATTAATTATATGGGATGAGACACCCATGATGAATAAAATATGTTTTGAAACATTTGATAAAACTCTAAGAGATTTGATGAGATTTTCTAATTATCAGAGTTCTATTGAACTTTTTGGTGGAAATTCATTATGTTTGGTGGAGACTTTAGACAAATATTCCTAACCATACCAAGAGCAAGTAAACAAGAGATTGTATTCTCCACAATTAATTCCTCTTACATTTGGAATCATTGCAAATAAGAATTTGACTCAAAACATTCGACTCTAGACATCTAAATCAATAGTTGATGCTGAAAAAGTTAAATCATTTTCTAAATAGATCATTAGTATTGGTGAAGAATATTGGTGAGTCAACTATTGAAATTCATGATGACTTACTAATCAACATTGTTAATGATCCTGTATCTTTGATTATGAAAGAACATATCCTGATTTCATGAACAATTTAAACAATTTGAGTTACCTCAAAGAAAGATCAATTCTTACTCTAAGGTTGAAAGATGTTGACAACATACATGAATACATGTTAGCTTTACTTCCAGGAGAAGAACAAGAATATTTATATTTTGATAGCGTCTGTAAAGCTAATGCAAATACTGATACAATGAATGATCTCTATACACAAGAATTTTTGAACAACATCAAATTGTCTAGTGTTCCAAACCATGAACTAAAGTTGAAGATTGTTGCTTTAATAATATTACTTAGAAATATTGAGAAATCAATGGGTCTTTGTAACGATAGTAGACTGATTATGTCTCGACTTGGTAAGCATGTCATAGAAGCAACAATTATCTATAGAAAAATTATTGGAGAAAAAGTCATGATTTCTAGGATGATAATTACTCCATCAAATTCAAAATTACCTTTTCAACTTAGAAGATACATATTTCCAATAACATTGTGTTTTGCAATTACAATAAACAAAAGTCAAGGTCAATCATTTTCAGCAGTTGACTTGTATCTGTCAAACACAGTCTTTACACATGGATAACTATATATGGTAGTTTCAAGAGTGAGGAGCATAAATAGTTTGAAAATTTTGATTCTTGACAAAGATGAAAATCCTATCACAACAACATCAAATGTATTATACAAATAAGTTTTTAATAACTTGTACTGAAGTAAGTAAATATCTAAATTTGAACATTTATTATGTCTGTATATTGATGAAATGTTAGTGTATAGCATAGATCGCTACACTAGTTAAAAGTTGATTTTTCATAACTCACCTTAATTGCATTAAACACTTAATTATGGTAGATTTGAAAATCTGCCATTTAATGGCCTCATTAGTAATTTGTGTACTTTTTTTTATTGTGTTGGTAACAGGAATTTTTGTTGTCTTTTTTTTTCTATTTTTATATATTTCCTTAAACGATAAATAATAAAGAATAATTATAATTATAATTAAGTTTAAAATTGATTTCTAGCCAATGAGAAAAATGCATGCACCAATCATGAAGAAAAAAAATAGAAGGAGACCTCATTAAATACTTAGAGGTGGAGTTGTTTTGTATAATATATGGATCTAATTAAATTACATCAAAGCTAGAAATTTATTCTTTTGTACAAGTCAATATATTAATATATTCAATATGTATATACACACACACACTTATCACCTCCTCCATCTAGCATACCTATTTGTCTTTTTTCTCTTTTTTTTAATTTTAAAAACAAATATATATATATATATATATATATATATATATATATATATATATATATATATATATATATATATATATATATATATATATATGTAAAGTTGGTCTATAAGGGGTTGATGTGACATTACTAAAAATTGAAAAGTCTTAAGTTACAATTTTTAATTATTTTGGTAATTTAATACTCATTGATATGCTATATTAATTTTAATAATAATAAGAATTGAAAGATCTAATTAACAATTTAATTAAAAGGTTTTCCAATTTATAATTTTTAATTAATCAAGCAATTTAATGTTTATTTGGGTGCTATTTTAATAAGGACAATGCCAAGAATGGAAATTTCTTACATGTTTCGAATTTTTTCCATTATGAAATGAATCGAAAGATATGCTTATCAACCTAAGATATCTGTCAGAATGCAAAGAGCTGAACTCTTTCATGATGAAGCTCCAGAGGAAGAAGAGAAAGAGTTACCTTGCTTGAATTTAATTTTCTTCCATTTTTCTATTACTTCCTATTATTTTGACTTAGTTGAATTTTTGGTAAATAATATCATTCAAGATGTTATTATAAAATGCCATCCTCTCAAGATATCGTTAGTGTCAACATTTTTTAGATTATTGGTAATTTTGTTTCTAATAATTTGAATTATTGATACAACTAGTGTTGATAGATAGTTTTAGATGTGCAAAGAAAATATTAACTTTAATAGGAGATAAATGTATGGTAATATTAATACATATTTTGGTTTAAAATTTATTGTCATTTATAAATTTGTTTTAACTAATGGGAGATATTAATTTAATTTAATTCAAAATAGAGGAATTAGATTAATCTCTTTTATAACAATGATATTTTTAAAAAAAATGTGTAATGAAAAATGAAAAATATAGTATGATAATCTCTTTTCTAATAATTTGGAATACAACTTGTGTTGATAGATAGTTTTAGATGTGGAATGAAAATATTAACTTCAATGGAAGATAGATGTATGGTAATATTAATACATATGTGATTTAAAATTTATTGTCATTTATAAATTTGTTTTAACTAATGGGAGGTATTAATTTAATTTAATTCAAAATAGAGGAATTAGATTAATCTCTTTTATAGCAATGATATTTTAAAAAAATGTGTAATGAAGACAAATGAAAATTATAGGATAATAATTAAATAATTAATTTTATTAACTATTAATCAAATTTAAAAATACATTTTAAAGCTTTAAAATGATTGCGCAAAGCACAAAAAAGTTTTCTAATATATAAATAAAGCTAGTCTATGGGGGAGGTGATGTGGCATGTCTTCCATTTAGTATCCATATTTTTCTATTTTCTCTTTTTTTTTCTGAATTTAAAATGATTTTTTAGTCCATTTAATTTAATTTTCAAAACTCTTCATCAATTAATAGTCATAATAATTTATTTCCTATAAATGACCATCAATAGTCATTATAATTTATTTTTCATAATTCACTATCAATAGTTTTAATAACAAAATAGGAAAAGTTCCAAAATAAGCCTATTTTTTTTTTTTAAAATTTAAACATATGAATGTCTCAATGGCAGATGCTTGAATTATGTTCTTGGAGACATGTCATTTTTTTATTTTGGCAAGGTTAACAGGGTTACAGAGTGTTTTAGAAAGAAGCCATTAGCTGTAGAGAATTAGAGTTTGGTAGACAGGAAAGAGGGTTTGCAGAACAATCAATCAATTTCCAGGTGATGAGATTTTTACACTGCAAAGGTTGGTTTGGTTTATGCGTGTAGGTTTTTCTACATTTTAAGTATTTTTTTATTATGGAATTGTAAAGCATGTCAGTAAACCTTTAGTACTTTTTCTTTTGAGTGAGAACCTAGAGTATCCCCAAGCCATTTTAGATATGTTATTAATATGCATCCATAAAAACTTCATCTTTGTATAGTCGTGCTATAAAATTCACCAAAAATTCAACATTTCTAGAGTTTATTTTTCTTAATTTATGCGTGTAGAATTTTCTACTTTTGGAGTTTTTTTTCTTGTTATGGAATTATAAAATATCTCATTAAAACTTTGGTACTTCGGATATGTTATGATTCTGTAAGTGTAAAAGTTTTGCCTTTGTATGGTCATGTAGCTTATGTTGAGTGATATAAAATTAACCAAAAATTCAACATTTCTAAAGTGTCCTTTTTCTTAATTTATTTATTTTGTAGCTAACTTATGATACTTTGAACAACGTGATGAAAATTAAATAGTTACAACTAAGTATAAATCAATTCATAATTAATTTATTGATTTTCACTTCTTATGTTGTTTATGAGAAAGAACAAGTAGCAAGTAGGCCTATCCATATTACAGCTCCTATAGAATTCTATACTATTAGAGATGGCACTGTCAAAACCATCTTTAAGAATTCAAAAGATAATCCCTCAACTGAAAGAGAAATTTCTAGAAGACCAACATAATCATCTTCCTCTATTACCAGGATCCACGAGTCTATGATGATCTTGCCTTTACCATGCGAAAAATGTATTTTAATTGACCACGTCACTTCTGATAACCATGTTGTTTATGTTTCACACATAAATGATCACTTTATTTGGGATATAGCACTTGAGATGTGTGATCTTGAATGAGACTGCTGGATGGATAGATTCTATTCTGATGATGATGATAATCAAGGATACCACTGGAGGTGAAAGCATAAAAAGAAGCCTAAAGCTAGTACAGATAATTGCCATTCTCCGAGGAAGCCTAGAAGAGATCAAGACCCTGATAATAAGTCATGGGTAACTTTTACTAATCCCCATCCTAAACTTTCTAGAAATGAAGTTTTCCTTGAAATCTTAGAAAGCTTGGGGATAAAAGTAGATCCTACTCCCATTAAGAAGGCAACAATTCCATATCTCCAGCCTCCAATCATTCTAGAAGTTCCAGTAATGATGTATACCCCTGTCGGGTATGAACAAGACTTTCCACCCCTGGAAAGGAAAACTGACAATGGTACCAGGGTGACCTCTTGTCCCTTTGTACCTATAGAAGTCTCTACGTCTGGACACAATACTCTCACTCCAGCTGAAGAAGTCATGAACTGGCAAACTTAGAATGCCGCAACTCAGAATCAAATCATCCATAGGATTGATTCAAACATTGATTATCTTAGCTCAAGGCGTGATGGCACTCACGCCAAACTAGATGGACTCTCAATTCGGGTCCAACGACTTTATGAAAACTTAGATCAATGCATCACCCAACTTGATCTTGATCTTCAATATTTCTTGAGCCAAGGATATTTTGGTCCTGAATTCACCAAAAAAGAAAGGGAGATCAAACAATTAAAAGATCAACTTCAACAAATAGAAGCAGATGCAATGAATCAAAGTCACTCATACATTTATGATACTTACCCTTCTATCAATACTTCTAAGCCACCTACTTATACTTTCATAAGATATACCTACCCAACTGAGGATGATTTCTCAAAGTATTTCAAAATGACTTATCAGACCTTTCAACAAGCTAAAAGACTTCCTTAATGGCTGAAGGTTTGACCTCCACAACCACAACCACAACCTGTTTATCTTAGACCTAGACCACCTATTACGACCACTCAACCATCATCCTCCACTCCTCATTTTGAGCCCAAATTTCCTCCCTTAAAAAATCAAAACTCCAACTTCTTCTCTACCTAAACAACCTCTACCTTCAGACAAAAAAGATAAAGGTGTAATGGAAGATCCAAAACCATTTCATCTTTATTCCAATACCTCTGATCTAGAACCAAAGTTTGACAACCCCTCAAATTTAGAACCTTCTGAAAGTCCTTATACATCTGAACTTTACTACCATACTTTTGACTCTGAAAACAATCTTGCAGATGTAACTGCTCTCTATATGGTTACTCCTAATCAGAGATAAACAAGAGAGAACAAGAAGAAAAACCTTATGTCCACAATCCTCCTAATGAATCTGAAGATACTCCAATGGCATATGAAGAAGTTCAAGAACAACAGTCCACAAAGCATACTTCTGGACCATGGTTTACTTTTGATGAAGTTCACTTGAAAAATAGAGAGACAAACTGAATCGAATGGGCGCATAGATTGTTTTTACAGATGATGAAGCCAAATGCCAACCTCCAAACAATTCTGAAAGAATTTGCGGCACAAATGACTGGAATTCTCAAAGAATGGTTCTAGAGTCTTGGCACTTATAGCTAGATTTGGCTTACTCAACTGGATCCAAGGAGACTCTGCGGATTCATTCATAAAGAATTTCTAGGAGATTTCCAACTTATCAAAAAGCAAAAGTGACAATAGTATTTTGACATGAAGTGTTGTTCTCTCAAGAAGAAATGTCTTCATCAGCACTACTAAAGAATGGCAAAAAGATTTCATATGTTAAATGGAACTAATGATCCCAATCTAAAGCATATTTTCATCACTTCTATACCTGATGAGCTATAGCTAGAACTCTAGCGAGCTCTCTTAGCTCTAAAAAGAGACATATCAGATATCTCTCTTGGAGAAATTTATTAATTGTCTTTAACCACTCTGGAGAAACTTTGTGAACAACAAAAGTTATTTCATTCCATTCTTGATGGAAAAACAAAACTTTAGAAGATGTGTAAGAAGCCACCCTTACGCATCAAATGTAAGGATACTTAGTGCACTTGTCTTACAAGAAAGAAAATTTATTTTACTGAATTCTCTGGTAAACATCACTTCCCTATATGAGGCCATATATCTAGAAGAACCAGATTCTTTAGAAGAAAGAAGTTCAAGAATAAATATATAGATCATTGTTATATTTATGGATAGAAATGTCATTTTGCCAAGAAATGCCTAAAGAAGTCAAGCAAGCTATCAAGATGATTGAACAGCTTTAAGCTATTTTTTCACTTGACCAAGATGATCTAGAATCCCTCTTTTTAGAGCAAGATGATCCAGATGAAGACACTATTTTTTTTCTTCATGATGATCAAGATTTGCACTCAGATTTTGAAGAAAAAGAATATGATTCAGAACATTCTGAAGAAGACTCTCTCAGCCATTTCACTTGATAGTCCAAGTTTTTGTGCTATTCATGAAAAGAGAAACTACAACATATTTCTACCACCTTTGCATCGATATCCTTTTTTATTGATTCAAATAAGATTAAAACTAGCAAGTATGATCAGCTTATCAAGATTATTGCCTACATGGACACTGGAGCAGCCAGAGCCATCATGAATCTAGATGTTCTTCCAGTAAATTGTTGGCAACCTTATCTGTCATATTTCTATGTAGCAAATAGAAAGGTATTCTCTGTTAATATTATTACGAAAAATAAGATTGGCATTGAATTTTTCCCTAATTATGTTATATAGAATAAAGTTCTTAGCAGTAGTCTTCCTAGAAAAGATGTTGTAGGCATGGATATCTTCACACAAGCAAAAGATTTTCAAGCATACACTAATATTCCAAGACTATTCAGCCTTGAATAAACTCCTCCTAAGTATACTTTTGTCAAAGACCTTTTAGCATATCATTGTCCTGAAAATCATGCTAATTTCAAGCATCTAGCTCTTCTTTGGAGAAATGAAGAATTCTTCATCAAGTTGCCATTCAAAAAAAAATGAAGATATTAATCCTACTAAGGCAACTTATCCAGGAATGACACTCAAAGATTTCCTACTAGCCAGACAAGAATGTGAATCCCTTCTTCAATAGGGACTCATTGAACTAACCGAGTTTGATTAGGCATATCAAGCTTTTTATGTAGAAAAAAGATCTAAGATAAAGCGAGAGTATTATAAGCCTTTTAACTATTTCCACCAAGATGACAAGTTTCCTATTCCTAACACTATGGCCCAATTTGCTCAGCTTAAAGGTTCAAAGATTTACTCCAAGTTCGACCTCAAAGTAGGTTTTTGGCAGCTTAGGATAGATCAAGCAGACAGGCCCAAGACAGTCTTTTGCATACCTGATGCCCAGTACCAATGGACAGTCATGCCATTTGGGCACAAGGTCACCTCATCACTATTTCAAAAGGCTATGACCAGCATCTACAAACCCATCTTGCATCACACTCTCACTACATAGATGATATCCTACTGTTTTTAGAAATAGAAAAGGATCATATGCAACTGTTACAATAGTTCGCCAAGATTATCAAAGATTATGGGATCATGCTTTAAGGCCTAAAGAGCATTATTGGATAGACCTAAATAGATTTTTTAGGTATGAAACTCAACAGTGGCAAGTACGAACTAGGTCTACATTTGGCTAAAATTTTTTTGAAGTTTCTTTATGAGAATCTCACACAGTAGCAGATTCAGATGCTTTTCGAAATTATCAATTACATCAGAAACTTTATTCTACATGCAACCTACTAAACTAGCCATTTGTCCAAGCTTGTAAAGAAATCAAACACCTTACCATGGGGGCATGCTTAGACAGAAGCTGTAAAGTATTTAAAATAAGTGGCTTAGAATCTACCACCATTAAAAATCCCAGACAAAGGACAAAGAGTCCTTCAGATTGATGCAAGTAATCATTATTGGGGTTCAATCCTGATAGAATAAGATAATGAACAAGACTACTATTGTGGACATGCCAGTGAATAATTCAAAGAATTTGAAAAACATTATCACACAATCTTTAAGGAAATCTTAGCAGTGAAAAATGGGATTGGAAAGTTTGAATTCCATTTAATTCCTTTCAAATTTATTGTCGAAATGGATAATTCATCTTTCCCAAAAGTCTTTGAATTCAAAAACAAGATGCTTCCTTATCCAAAACTGCTGAGGTGGAAAGAATGGTTCCCTCACTATAAATTCTTAATCCACTATATCAAAGGAAGGCACAACATCATCACTGATATTCTCTCAAGATCTCATCCTACCTTCATCATCTTCCTTACTTTTGAAAATATCCTTCCTTTTTTTAATTACAAAGTCATGTTCAATCTCCTTCTTCCCATCAATGCTATAGCTAGACATAAGAAGACCTTCCCTCTTGATTTCTTGACTTCAACCACTCCAGATGAAGTCAAAGAAATTGCCCAGAAATCTCTGTTTGATTATATTCACCTTTCCTTAGGGAAATCACTTTGAAGAAACCAACCTACCTTCTTCAACACCACCGCACCTTATCTTTCTGTTACCAAAGTTATCCCTCGAATGTCTAATGATCAAATGTAGTACCTATAGAGTCTCACAATTCTCTACACCATAGCCATTAAACTTTAACCGCTTCAGACCTATAATCATCTAAACTATGAATCTAACTCAGGATCCCCTGTCTAGACATTACTTGAATGGTACAGTCCCTTAGCTTGGTGGAGAAAACAATTGTTAAGAATAATCTAATAACACCAATTGTGGGGTATTCCATCAAAATATTAACACAAGGTTAACTCTATTTTTATTGTTCATAGAGCTTATTGGATTAATCCAGCAAAGCTCTTATTTTCAAGTAATTATGCTTGTGAATATAAGACTTTATTGGATTATCTAAAGCACGGAGTCAATTTTCTCCCAACACTAGAGCATTTTCTCAAAGAAGTCAACAATTATCATCTAGTCACAGTTACTCTTTGTACTTCTCTAGGTCTTACTCCAGGAGAATTTCTTCCAGGTGAACCAAGAATGCCAGAAATCGAAGTCCCTAACTACCCTGTCAGTATCCACATATGTCCTAATCCCTTTCCTCTAACAAGTCATAAAGGTGAAAGCTCTCAAACTCAAACTCCCACAAAAGAAGGTCCTTAACATGGGATGCAAAATTGTTATTGTCCTATGACTAAAGAAAAGCTAGAAGAAGAAAACAGATGATGCTTTCAGCTCAGATGATGATCTTAATCTCAATCTTTCTCCATCACATGAGTTGATGCTATGGAAAAATCGGGATTGAGCAGGCTGATACTGTCATGACATCATCATGATGTCATTATATTGTCATCCATGATGTCATTAGTGATGTCATAATCTAAGTGTGTAGTGTAGATTGCGACATGTTAAAGTAGCTTTACAAGTGTGTAATGTAGAATTAAAGGTATCGTACTATAATGTCCTTTTTGTCTATTTGTGTCTTGCCTCGACTACAAATAGAGGCTCCCAGCTTTGTAAATGGTAGAACAAGTTCCACAACTAAATAAAATCCTTTTTGTATTTTCTACCATGTTCTCTCTCTAAGCCTCTTTCTTTCTAAAATTTGTTTATTATCATACTTACGATCATTCTCCACACAAAGATGTAAGTATGCTCTACACTTACCTCTTATGAGGATCCTGTGTATCAGAAAGCTCTCTTAGAAGATCAAGATCTCAGGGTGTAATTACACAAATAAGAGTTTGTGAACATATCAATAGAAGGTAAGACCAACTAAGGAATCTCAAACTCACATTTATTCAAAAAATATTATAGACAGATAAGCCTTAATATCATGATTGGCAGAGTGGCTTTAATGCCAAAAGAAATTATTGGAATAAGAGGCATGAGCCCCTTATTGCACCTTGTGATGGGCTTGTTATGGTCTAAGCATAGCTTTCTAGTAAGATCTTTGAAGCGTAACTTGATGTCAAGAACTTATCTATTTATGATTGTTCTTTTATTTATGTGACTTTGAGATCTCTCAGTTGGGATTTGCCTACTGGCTTAATGTGCTTATAGCTCTTAGTCTCGTAGCCACACTCCTACTTGGTATTAGAGGCAAACGTAACAAAAGAAGAAGGATCATAAGGTGTGATAAGTGACAAAGAATAGGAAAGAACTTTTCTCAGTTATGGAAACCTCTTCTAAATCCACCATTGAACCTGTTCATCTTTCCTCTTCTATTTTTATTCTACCTTCTTGTATAAAAACTCTTTCCAATAAGATCGATAATCTAGTTGAAGTTACTCATCTTTCTAAAAACATTAGGACAGATGAAACTCATCTTCCTCTCATAAATCTATACAATCTTTACTACCGTGACAGATCTATTATCTGCAGACTAAGATATCTTATCTAATGACAATCTCCTCCTGTCAAAGAATATGTTTAAAGCTTTTGGATGGACCAATGTGGACTTTGCTCCACTTCACAAGAACAATATGTAACATTGGAAATTTCTATTGATTTGATTAATCTTTGGAAACGACAAGGCCATTCTCATATCCACTTCAGTGCTGTCAGGCTTTACTTTACCCTCTATGGAAGAAAAAGAATTCCTACAATAGCCAGAATTGCTCTTTTAAACTCCAGCTACACCAAGAACCAAGATGCACTTATAGGAACAGTTCTAACTTCCTTAAATGCAGGATCTGTTATTTTGACCATCGCACCAAATTTTAATGTTAAACTTGATGATCCCACTCTTCCTGGACTACTGAAGGTCTAGATCCAGATTGATGTAGTCGACGTAGCCTCAGTCATGATGGCTACCCTGTACCACTAAATGATTTACATGCTACAAGACCATGATGTATACCTTAATCGGCCCAATTCCACTAGTGATGCTCTCATGGTAATTGCTGCTAGAGATGATGTTCTAGCCATCATCTAGATTCTAAAGAATATTCTTAAAGCATATCTTCTCAAGTTGATGCCTCTTACTTAGCTGACTAGCTTTGAGAAAGAACAAGTAGCAAGCAGGCCTATCTATACTACAACTTATCCAGAACTCTACACTCTTAGAGATGGCACTGTCAAAACCATCTTTAAGAATCCAAAAGATAATCCCTCAGCTAAAAGAGGAATTTTTAGAAGACCAGTAAAATCATCTTCCTCTATTCCTAGGATCCATGAGCCTATGATGATCTCACCCTTACCATGCGAAAAATATATTTCAATTGACCATGTACTTTTGATAACCATGTTGTTTATGTTACACATATTTCTTTATAACAGTATGTTATAATTAAATATAATATATTTTTAAATCAATTTCTATATACATTCTATTTAGCATGCATATTTTTCTTTTTTTCTCCTTTTTTTAATTTAAAATGATTTTGATTTTATTATATTATATATATAGATATATTGATGGAAAATGGTTATGAAACACCGGGGATTTATTTAAAATGATTATCAAACACTAATGTAATTTTAATAATATCAATTTATTTAAACGTTATGACGCTTTAATATGTGATAAGGGGTTTTTATTAGTTTTGTGCGTAAGCCTACAATTAAATAGAATTAAAACCTTTAATTCTTTTTTATGATGGCCAACTGGAGGATATGGTAGACCACTAAAAATCCTATATATAGAGGTGCATTTTGATATTAGTTGACAGTAATGGAGAGAATATACATACATATATATATATATATATATATATATATGTAATTTTAGGTAGAGATCTAAAGGTGTGGGTAAATTAGAAATCTGTTTACTTATCTTTGTGCAGGGATTGCAGACTGGACATGTAAGTTCAAAGTTGTTGCTTTTCGGAGGTAATTACACATTTGTGTACATACTTCACTGGATGATATGAAAAAATCAATTCGTGCAAGGCATAAAATTACTTTAAAGAAAACGAGATTCTCGTACCTTAGTCAAGTACTATTCATTTTATATTTTATTGATAACATCTACTTTTTTCTTGTGTTTATTCTTATTTTTCAAATTATTTCTCCAACAATGACCAAATTACAAATCATGAGCACAAAATTTTCTTCAAATAAGTTACTAAATCAAAATTTTTATGCAAGCAAATAGCAAAAAATTAATGGGAATATGATTGAAGTAATGTGATAAAAATTAAAGACATATAACTAAGTATAATATATTTTAAAATCAATTTAACTAATTATTAATCAAATTTAATAATACATTCTAAGATACATTTATGATTTATGATTGCGCGAAGCGTAGGAAATTCTATATGAAATAATAAGAAAAAAAGGGTAGAAGAGTAAAACATAATGTTTTGTATCAGTGGCTTTCACGCCTTATAAGATGTGGTTTGGGAAACCACCAAGTCTTAAGCACATTAGGATTTGAGGTTGTCCCTTTTACATCAAAAAGCATAACACGAAGAAGCTCGTTTAGGATATTACTTCTATCTCCCAGCTGAACAAAAGGTTGTTGTTGCAAGAGATGCTATTTTCCTAGAGGAGAAGTTCATACTATGGAAGGATAATGGAAGAAAAGTTTAACTTGTAGAAGTTCAAGAGCCATAACCCTTAGAGGAACCCAAAAAGGTTGAGAATATTGATCTTATTGTGACACAAGCTTTGCGTAGGTCAAGTAGGATATTTAGGCCTCCTGAAAGATATGGGTATCTTATTGAGAATGACGTAGAAATATACCTTACGGAGGATGGGAGGCGATGTCAAACATTAACTCTAAGAGATGTCTTCCATGAAATCGGAGATAGAGTCCATGCACCAAACCAAGTTTGGACTTTGGTTGACCCCCCAGAAGGTACCTATTGGTTGTAAATGGTTTTACAAAAGGAAGGGTGGTGGTGATGAACAAGTGGAGACTTTCAAAGCAAGGCTAGTTGCCAAGGGTTATACTTAAAAGAATGGGATTAACTATGATGAAACCTTCTTACCAGTAGCCATGCTCAAGTTCCAAATTTTGCTTGCAATAGCTGTATACCATGATTATGAAATCTACCAAATGGATGTTAAAACTACCTTTTTGAATGGAAACCTCAAAGAAGAAATATATTTGCAACAACTAGAAGGTTTTGCATCTAGAGATAACAAGGTATGCAAGCTTCAAAGGTCTATTTTTGGACTAAAGCAAGCCTCTAGAAGCTGGAACATCCATTTTGAAGATGCAGTTAAAGGGTTTGGTTTGTCAAGAAATATAGATGAATTGTGTGTTACAAAAGGACAAATGGTGTAGCCATTATCTTTCTTATCTTGTATGTTGATGACATTCTACTCATTCGGAATGATATAGTAATGTTGTAAATGGTCAAGGTGTGGCTCTCAACCACCTTCTCCATGAAAGATTTGGGGGAAGTATCTTACATCCTTGCAATTAGACTCTATACAGATAATCTAAGTGGATGATAGGATAATCCCAAGGCACGTACAGAGAGAAGGTGCTTAAAATGTTTGACATGCAAAATGAAAAGAAGGGGTTTTTACCATTTAGATATGGTGTGCATCTTTCCAATAAAATGTCACCAAGAGATAACAAGGATAGGGAAGATATGAGAAAAGTTCCATATACTTCCACTATCCGTAGCATAATGTATGTAATGTTATATACTAGGCATGATATAAGCCATGCTATTAGTATAATTAGTAGGTACCTGGCAAGTCCAAGTTTAGAACATTGGATTGCCATGAAATATATCCTTAAATACTTAAGAAGGACTAAGGACCTTTTTGGTATATGGTAGGGGATAACTTAAAGTTGAGGGCTATACAGACTCTGACTTTATGTTAGATGTCGATGATTCTAGACATATATTCATCTTGAAAGGAGGAGAAATCCATTGGTGTAGTAACAAACAAGGGGCTGTTGCAGACTTCACTAAGAAAATAGAATACATCTCTGCTAGTGAAGCAACCAAGAAAGCTATTTGGATAAGAAAGTTCATTACTAAACTTGGTGTAGTTCCAAGCATCATTGATCTAATCACACTCTATTGCGATAATAATGGTGCTATAGTGCAAGCTAAGGTACCAAGGTCTCATTAGAAATCCAAACACATTGAAAGACTTTTCCATTTGATTAGAAAGATCGTTGAAAGACGAGATATACATATTGATAAAGTCAGTTCAACTGAAAATGTAGCCGACTCTCTTATTAGGGCTTTAGCTTAGAAATTGTTTGAGAAGCATCTTGAGAAAATAGGTATTAGATATATGTATGATTGGATTTAGTGTAAGTAGGAGTTGTTGGAATGTATGCCCTAAATGCGATCATATGACATTGTACAATTATTTGTTATCAATAAAATTCATGACATTTAACCTACATGTATATTAAAAATGAGGTATTTTCCTTACACCTGGAAGTAAAGGGAGATGAGGAGTGATATGATCATCTTATGGGACTTATCCTTCCTTATGATCCTTGAGCTAGAATGGTTCCTTACCAAGGGATCAATTGGAACTAGGAGAACTTTGATCCATTTGAGACTAGTACATGGCTACACCCCGCATATTGATGAGAATGACATATCCTTATGACATTTGTGTGGATGACACTAAGAGTAGCATGTGGGTACTCATAGTAAGTATAAGTTGACTGAATCGACCCATACAAGATTGACTAATGGAGTTCTTCATTAACATGTCAATAGTTGGTCTTATTTGGATGATGTATAACCTCCTTTAACCTAAAATGACCATTGATGCCTTATGTATGTTGGCATCATGCTTTAACTCTAGTAGGCTGTAGGACCACCAAGACCCAAGCTAAAGCTAGACGTTGGGTATGGTGTTATATGCATGAAGAGATGTGTCCGCATTGTTAGGGATCCATTACTCTTAATGAAGGAGTGAGATTCTCTAGATGGAAAGGACAAGACTAGACAAGTATATGGCCACAACATGAGGAAGAACACAGACTAAAAGGTTTTCTAGTTTCCTTATTGGATAGTCTTGGTCCTAGAAAACATGAATTCATGAACCTAAGGGTTTGACATGTATCCATGCTTGGGTAGGTCCATGTAGTAGCATCACGTAATAGAGGGATTAGCTATACTTGCATCTGACTAGGTTTAAAGGATTTGCAAACAAATCCACCTTATGTTAGGGGTCACGATATATTACTAGATGTCACTTTTGATATTTAGGCTTATGAATAATATGATTTGAGAATTAGAAGGAGTTCTAATTAAATTAAAGTCAAAGGGTATTTAGACTATGTAATAGTTACAACCTACTATTAGCATAAGTTAGACTTAAGGGGTCACACACTACAATGAGGCCATTAGGAGTATATAAAGGCCCAATTGTAGATTGGCCTAGGCGCCACCTACCATCAAGTCCATTAGATGGGTTAGGCGCCTCTATATAAAGACATGTGAGGAGAGGAGGCTAGCACTATAACCTCTCTTCACAACCCTTCATTCACACCTACTATCTCTCTCAAGTATGTTTTGTGGGGTGTCCTTGAGGATAACTATTGTCACGACCTAAATTTCCAGGCACGTGATTGGCACGGTAACTAGGGATATGTTATCCCTAGACTGTTAGCCTATTAGAGACTATTCCTATATCTTAATCAAAACATTAGACCAAAACGTTCACAAACAAAACTAAGTGGAACCTAGGTGTCTTATGTAACTACAGAGCATACTAAAACCAACTAAGGAAAGGGAGAAGATCACTAACCCCAAAGGCTTCACTTAGAACTTGAGACACATATTAAACATACTCCTCAGGCGGGTTGATGCCAAAACTTGCATGGAAAAACATAAAAGAAGGAAACGTGAGCAAATTCAATACTCAGTAAGAACCAACTTTATTTACCTATAGTCATCTTGTAAAGAGTTTTCTTTTTGTTAGCACTGAAGACTCTGAGTGCAGGTCATTCAGATCCCTTGATCTTATCGCATCATTGATGTCTCAAGAGATATATTTAGTTCCTGACTTTCTCACTACCTATTTGATGGCCCCTTTTTATTGTAGTCAATACAATCTCTCAACAAGTAATGACTTGACTCACACATACTATTATGCGAGATTTAATAAACGGTCATGACAACTCTTACATTATAATCCACCTATGTATTAATATATATATATATACATTATGTGTTTATTCAGCATAATGTTCATTTATTGACAATCACAGTCTATGAAATAACCAAGATTATAATTCAAAACATCACCATTAATACAAGCTAGCCACGGATCATGATAGACTTCATGGACTATATGCTATTGGGCCTCATGGGCAGGAATTCTGTTCCATTAACCCCCCATAGGCTTCATGGCCCACTTGCCATTGGGTCTCATGGCATCTCCAAGGTTAATAAATCAAATAGAGTCAAATCGCCATAGACTTTATGGGCTACATGCCACTAAGCCTCCTAAGTAAGAACCTTGTTCCACCAACCCCCATAGACTTCATGGACCACGTACTACCGGTCTCATGGCATCTTTAGGGGTAATAAATCAAAGAGCATCCTTAGGCCTCATAGACTACATGTCATCCTTAGGCCTCATGGACCACATGTCACCAGGCCTCATGAATGAGAACGATGTTCTACTAACCCATAGGCTTCATGGACTATGTACCACCAAGCCTACAAGATTTCCCAAGCAATTCATATACAATTTAGCATTCAACCTCAACAATAGCATATTAAACCACAATTAAGTACACATTTCACTAGAGGGAACAAACACTCACATTCAACAATGATAAATCACATAATTCACACAACTCCTAATATGTACCAAGGCAATTAACCATCACCACATAGTAACAACAACTATAAATACCAATAATAGGCTTTCATATTCATCCATGTCATTCCATATTTAATTATAACAAGGTCTCAATTTGGCCAACCATGGCTTACGCAACAAGTCACATTAGCATTTATAAATATATAAACATATGGTGTATTATAATGATAACGTTACATAACCTTAAATGAGATTAACCACTTAACACAATGTTGAGCTATAGATATTCTCCCTCATGATGAATATGAAGAGAGTGAGCTCCCAGAAGATTTAGAGGCAATTCCTCAAGAAACATAGTAAAGAGTTTTCCAATATCTCACTTTAGTCCTTGATTTTCATTAGATAAAAATCATCTAACCAAATACATGAAATCTTTGTCTTGGGTCATGATTATGTTCATATAAGTATAAAGTACTTAATGTAGAGGTAATCCTTCTTAATATTATTTAAATCCCTCCAAAAAGACCATGTTTATTCCATTTAGGACTAAATTTCGAACTCCTACCGTCTAGAATTTTCTGAGCAAAATCCACAACTCCAAAATTTATGAATTTTCGTAGAGAACATCCCTAACATATCTAGAACATCCTGGGACTAGGGCAAGGTCTGCCATGGCCATGAAAATACACCAAAAATGCATCCATTTGATCCCTTAAACATCCTAAAGCTCAAACTCATCAATATAGGTCATGAAGCTCTTGGTTTTAGCATTTAAAACCATCTTAAAAGATCAACTTCAACATTGAATCAAGATTACCATCAAAATCATTCAAGATTATCTATGTTCTTTTCCTAAAATTCCCAAATTTCATTCTTCCTCTTCAGGTGTTTCCGTCTATGTTTTCTTTGAATTTCTAGGTTCTTAATTCATTTTAAAAGCATAGAGAAACCACATACTTCAAGACCCAACCTCAAATTTCATAGTTCTTAGAATTCCCGACTTAGGGTTTCTAGTAAGAATTCAAGACGCGAAGAGGACTTGATTCTTACCTCAAGAAGGGGTTCTGATGAGGGGAGAAAGTTACTGGTGGAGGAGTTTTGCTAGAGTTAATGGTGGAGCCACCATGGATGCTCTTCAGCCAAAGAGAAGGAAAGCATGAAGGGAGAATGAGAGAGCATGAAAGAGATGAAGGGAGCTTGAAATGAGTGAGTGAGTGAAAAATTTCTGATGTGTGAGGGTTTAAATAAGTGTGGGGCCCACTACCTCTCTCATTTGGTCTCTAAAAAAAAAAAGACAAGTTCATTTAAATCCCTTAAAAGGGTTGTTGAGAATTCTTTTTAAAGAAACAATCTGTATGGGCACCAAACCACACTCATAAAAATAAACATAAACATCAAGATTCCACTTTTTCACATATTTCGTTTAAAACATAAAATTTTATTTTAGTTAGTTTTAGTCCCTCTCACCAACCCATCCACTATTTGGCTTTGTTTCCACCATTCTTGAAATTCTAGATTTCTCACTTAGCCTCCTCGAGCTCTTTTCTCTTCAAGGGTCCTTACTTATACTAATTACATGGAATTACTTATCTTTTCTTTTCTTTTCGCTTTAATCCCTCAAGCTCTTCCTTATTCCACACAAGTATACACATGCGAGGTTTAGCCTTAACTCAGGGATCTAATACCTCGGGTGTTACACCTCTCCTATCTCCTTTTAGTTTTGCCTTGGTGTGGATATACTTAGAGACAAGACATTTGTGTTGCTTCCATAAGTTTTTTGAACCTTTTCATCTCAGAGGTTTTAGACTCACAAGGAAGTGTGTTTTTCTTGTGAGATTCTCCACCTCCTTCTTGGCCAATGTCCACCACCACCTTCTCCACCATCTTAGACGTGTTTTTGGAGGTTCTTGGGCTGTTCCACTAATTGGATTTGACATCCAATTAAGTTCCACTGATCGTTTGGCTTGTGATGGTGATTAAAGTTCTCAACTGATGGATCTTGGATTATCGGGTGATGCTTCTTAGTCGGACTTTCGTCCATCTTTGCTGCACTTAGCGTGATCTTTTGAGGTGTTTGAAGGGGTTGCAACCGAATAAGTGATTTTCTATCCTTTCTATGGAATATTCATAGAAAAAAAAGATGATTCTACCGGTTAAAATTTTTGTTTTAAGGTTTTTCTTTACCTTCATCATTAGGAAGGTGTTCTTGCAGATTTTCATACCCAAAAACTCTTGTTTCTTTCAGAAATCACATAAACGAGGGATGTGAACTAAATAATAATTCGAATGAACAAGTAAATTATCTAGGTAATCAAATACCTCAAAACAATAATAATCCATATTTTAACACATAGTCTTGGATAGAGAAATCACCCAAATTTCACTTGGAATAATCAAGAAAATCGAACACCCCATTAGTCATCACATGCTCAGAATGATCAAATTTAGAATTAGCATTTGAGAAATTATCAAAAACTAAAGACTTGTTCATTCAAACTACTAAAAATGTTATGAAGGAAAATAGGGCTAACTTTTAAAACCAAGCAGCAGCTATAAGAAAACTAGAAACTCAAGTAAGACAAGTGTCTAAACAATTAGTTGAAAAAACCCTATGGAACTTTACCATGAAACACCGAATCCAACCCTAAGGACCATTGTATGTCCATAACCTTGAGAGGCGATAAAAGCTACAATTTGCCTAGTTTGGAAGGTTTGGATCAAAATATAGAGAAATTTACTACAAGAAAATCATAAATTTGAGACAGAAAAATCTATCTCAAAAAACCAAAAAATCTGTCTTAAACTAATTAGAAATGTAATTTGTGACGAAAAATCAACTATCTAAAAATTTTTCCTTGTTAATATTTGGAATAGAAAAAAAATTGTCACTAAAATCTAAGACGAGTTTTTTTTCCTGCTAGATTCTACAATTTGTTGCAAAATATATAAAAACAAAAAGGAAAACACATGTGAATGGTTGAATTCAGAGTCAAAATCCCTCTCAAAGTTTTAGACGAACTTTTGAGACGAAGTTTTTTTATGTCTGATTAGGAACCAAATTTTCCTTTGCAAAATCCGCCTCAAATTTTTTGTCTTTGATTTCATTCAAATGATTTGATTTTTTTATTCCTAAGATAGAATTTCTGTTTCTGATTATCTTAAAATATTGAATTTATTTTTTAAAAAATTTTTGAGTGGATCTAAAACAATAATTGAATTATTTTAAATAGTTAAACAATTATGACAATCAAAATGAAAAAAGAATATGTAATTTTAGTAGAATAATTGAAAAAAAAATGTCATTAAAATCTACAATAAATGAACATACATGTAAGCATCGTATTTTGTCCATGTCTTTTATAAAAAAATTAAAAAATAAAAACAAAACTTGCAAATAAACCCAAAAAATAAAAGTCCAAAGATCCCAAAAATAATCAAATTCAAATTCCCAAAGATAAAATGTAAAATGCAAAATAACTATTAAAATAATAATAATAATAATAAAAATAAAGATCCAAGTGCCAAAACAAAAGAATAATAAAAGAGAAAGCCAAAAATAAATAAGTAGATTGAAAATTAAAAAATAAACAGGGAAATTGAAATTCAAAATTAAAACCCAAAATTAAAAAAAAATTATATAATAAATAATAAAAATAAATATAGTTTTTTTAGACAACTAGTGTTAAACTTGTGGAAAAAAAACAGTGGGCAACTAAAGCCCAAAACCTGCGTAAGCCCAGACAAAAACAAAATGAAAAGCACGGTCTGCAAAGCTGGAGAGAAGTGATTGACATTGTGACAGCAGCCAGCACACCCGCATGAGAGATTCAGAGGGACAGACGGATAGCGTCGGCGTTGAAGGAGATCTTTATCCTTCGAGAGCTTCTAGAAAAGCGAATGAGGGGGAATGGAAGCCCAAAACCGGGGCAAATTGAAGGATTTGCACAGCCGATATAAGATAGCGAAGCCCAATTTTCTTTTGCAACCAGCCCCTAGCAAACCCAAAATAAAGAGACCAAGGAACATTTTAGAAGAAATCTCATTTGGATCGACGTTGGCCCGACCCTTAAACCCCGATCCAGAAATCCATAACTATTCCCTTGTAACCCCCGTTCAGTAAAAAGGAGAGCCACAACGCTTGGACCATGGAGGAGGAGGGACCCGATCGGACGGTGACGTAGAACATCCAAGAGACCTTCTCGGCCAAGAGGTGAGTCATTCCATGATTACTCTGTTATTCTGGAATTTTCGTGATCTTTATCATCTCTGCTTGATTGAGTTTTGATTTGATGAGCCCCTCTGCTACTGACAATCCTTTTTTATCTGAGGCTCTTAAATCACCGCTTCTAACTAAAATTTGTGTAATCTGTGATCAATGTTGTATAGATTTTTGTGCGTCAATTCTATCACTCTGATCTCCAGTCAATCTGTGTGTATGTTTCTAAGTGATTCTTGTTTGCTATCTTTACATCTCGCCTTGCTTAACTTCAACCGATCGTTATTTGTAATTTTGGACTGTGAACATTATATTCTGCAATGTGAAATTTTCATGAGCTTCACGTAGTTCTTGAGTATTCTTGCCGCAAAGATCCCACTTAAATTAAAATAGAGCCCCTGTTTAGTTTCTGCTCAGCGTTGATTTACTTCTTGAATTTTGTTTGCATAGATGCATGGCATTTATTCCACTTATCCAAGTATTTTTCTGGTTTAATAACATAATCTGTCCGTTCTCCTCCTCACTAGTTTTAGAAACACCCATAGATGCGTTCTAAATGATCAGTTTCAGGAAATTGGTTCAGATGGTCAAGTGGTAGAACAGACCAATAGTGTCGTATGGAAAGGTTGGACAGAGTTGTTTGCAATCCGGACTGGATTATCACTTGTCCTAACACCAAGTTGGAAGCTCTTCCATTATATGGCTCTGATCGTTGTTCTCTCATTGTCCATATTGACCTTCAAACCCCTTTCAAAACTAGACCCTCTCGTTTTGAAATTTTTTGGCTTAAGGATAATTACTGCAAAGGTGTAATTAATAACGCTTGAAACAAGGAAGTTAAAGGATCCACTCTGTGTAAACCAGTGTTTTAAAAATAGGATTGGTTATTGAAACAGTGGAAGCACTAGTTTAGAGTTTATTAGTCTAACCGTATTCGAACTAGAGTCGAATCGATAATAATTAAATAAATATATATATATATTTTTTTTTTTAATTTTATATATTAAAAACATAGTTATCAAATCGCGATTCGAATCGTGAATCGCTAAGTGCCATTATGAATCGTGAATCGTATCGAATCGTATCGAATCGTAAGATTCACGATTGTAATAAAAAAATATCATAAATATGTTATATAACATATATAACATACTTGATTCTATAGGTTTAACTCATAAATAAGTGATAAAACAAATGCAATTTATAACAAATAAATAAAACAAAAGACTTATAATAAGTCATACATAACATAAGTCATAACACAACTATGTAAGTAATCAAACCAAGTTTAAAAAGACTCAAAGACTAGTGGTCCTTCTATTCTATTCATCAAGAGACTCAATATCATCACTATCACTACTTTTGTCATCATCCAACATAACCATTCGTTCCTCCTCTTCCTCTTCGGTATCACCATCATCTCCAAGGTCTTGCTCAACATTATCATCTTGTATTTGAATGCTTTTTCCTTCTTTTCCGCATTAAGATTCCGAGGACCTAAATTTTTAATATAGTATAATGTGAGTAAGTGAAAACAAATTAAGAATTCTAAGACAAGTGTATTTGAGTAAGTGAAAACAAATTAAGAATTCTAAATTTACCTCTCTTTCTCTTTTTAGATGATGAACCACCTTCATCAATACCAAAACACTCTTGGACATCCATCCATGAGTTTCCTTCCATAAGACAAGGCTCTTCTTGTTCAGTGATCCATTCATCATCAGATTCAAGATCCGATAAATAAATAGGATCATATGTATCTCCCTTAGCCTCCCTTTGCTTTTGTCTAGTCTCTAATTGCAAATTGTATTTGACAAATACAAGAGCATTCAATCTTTGTTGCTCTAGCCGATTCCTTCTCTTGGAGTGAACATGATCAAAGACACTCCAATTCCTTTCGCATCCCGTAGCACTACAAGTGAGGCTTAGTATACGAATGGCAAGTGATTGCAACTCTTTGCACTCTTCTCCATAACTATTCCACCACAAAGCTAGCATCAAAATTAAAATAAACATGTGTTAAATGTTAATTACTCATTCAAATACATGTTTATAAATGAAATGAAGTAATTATTATTCATTACCAGGTTGCTTTTTATCTCTAGTTGCAACTGCTAAGCTATATCCAAAAAGTCCTTCTGCCTGTCAAATTTTTCAATTTGAAAATCAATCTTAACTCTTGTCTCAATATCAGGACACATCTTATCCAACACTTTGTACAATCCAATCTTCACTTCAAGATCCGCATTAAAGTTGGCATCATAATGAAACCTATAGGGTTATAAAGAAAGATAAGAATTGTCATTAAATGCTAGTATGCCTACATAGAAATATAATTGATCATTTTTCATAAGACTTACTTAGGATTAAGGAAATATGCCGCTGCATGAAGAGGCCTATGAAGTTGATAGTCCCAACGTTTGTCAATGATCTCCCATACTTTCTTATATCTACTTTCCACATGATTGAAATTTTTTGCAATTTGTTCTTTTGCTCTATCCATGGCCTCATAAATATATCCCATTGCCGGTTTTGAATCCCCATCCACAAGTCTAAGAACTTTTACAAGGGGAGATACACAATTCAAGCAATACTTTATAGATTTCCAAAATCTTGAATCCGTTAAAATAATATCTTCTACAACTTTGGCTTCATCCCTAGAAACATAGGCACTCTTAGCCCATTTTTCTGATGCAAACATGGATCGAAGGGCAATCTTTTGATCTAAAATAGACTTCATTGTCAAATATGATGTAGCAAATCTTGTTATTGCTGGCCTAGCTAATTCCATACCATTAGAATAGGTTCTATACAAGTTGAGTACCCAAGTATGCCTATAAATGTAAGTGGTTATACGTTTTGCCTTTCCAATGGTATTATGGAATACCGTTAAACACCCAATGTCTTCAAGAATCAAATCAAGACAATGGGCTGCACAAGGTGACCAAAAAAGTTGTTTTCTTTTTTCCATCAATTTGATACCGGCAGATACTAAAGCTGAAGCACTATCAGTCACTACTTGAACTACATTTTCCTCCCCAATTTCATCTATCATTTCATCAAGCAATTCAAACATCTTCCCCCCATCTTTAATCAAATTGCTAGTATCAACAGATTTTATAAAAACGGTCCCTCTAGGACTATTAACCAGAAAATTAGTAAGGGATCTACCCTTTCCATCAGTCCATCCATCTGACATCAATGTACAACCAGTTTTTTTCCATTCCATCTTATATTTTTCCAAATTTGCATTCACTTGATCAACTTCTTTTTTCAAATATGACACCCTCACTTCATGATAAGTTGGAGGCTTCAATCCTCTACCATATTCACTAATAGATTTAACCATATTAATAAAATGGGGACTCTTGACCAAATTAAATGGCAATGCATTGCCATATATGCATCTACAAATATCTCTAACAACCAAATCCCTATCTTTAATCATTGCATTCATAGTTTGTTGTTTCATACTAGAGCCACTCCCCCCTTTTCCTTTTGTTACAAAGGCATCCATAGACCTTTTTTTGTATGACTCATCATGCTCTATATTTCCTCTATCATCAAAACACTCATCAATATCATCTCCTTTATTCATATCTTCCAACAATTTTTTAAACAAATTATTTACCTCTTCCGGCACTAGTTGGCATGGAGCAACTTCTTTGTGTGTTCCGGCAAGATGATGCTTCATCCTATAAGCTCCTCCCCACATCTCTTTAGGACAATAGTTACATTTAACATGTAACCTTGTTTCAAGAGACTTGCAATGGTCCCATGTAACATCTTTTTTCACTTTTCTTTTTGGAGCCATTGGAAGAAAAAAGACTAGAAAGTATTTTGTGGAGAAAAAATTAAAAGAGGTAGAAACTGTTAAGAAGGTTGAAGAATGAGGATTGAGGAATGTGTGGCTGGCAGAATGATTTGAAAGAGAGCTTGGACGTTGAAGACCTGTGGCTGCGGCAGAGAAAAAAAAGGGAGCTTGAAGGTCGAAAAATCAGTGGCTTTGAGTCTTGAGTTTTTGAATCAAATGTGCTGACCAGACTACTAGAGCTAGACGTTACCCATGTGCTGAGTCTGCTGACCTGCTTGATATATTTTGATACACAAAATCTGATTACAATCTCTTCTGCTTTCTGCAATCTGAAATCTGATTGCTTTGTTTTTCAAAAAATTTCTTCATTGGTGTATATCTTGATGGGATCTTTTTTCTGATTAACTAAAGTGTCTTCCTTTTTTGCTGATTGCATCTGCTGTCCAGAGTCCAGTCCCAAAGTCAACTAAATTACTAACCCATTTTTGTGCAGCTTCGACAGGCCCAGCCCAAATTTCTTTTAAAACTTTCAAAGTGACTACTGCTGAATACTGATTAACCAGGCCCAGCAATCTGTAGCTCTGAAGTTTAAAAAAAAAAAGAAATCGAAGGCTTACGCGCGCGACTTCGTCTTCTCGGGTGCGACGGGTCACGAAGAACCCGACTTCGTGACCCGCCGCACCAGAGACTCCTGAATCGCCGGAACGTTGCGATTCGCCAGTTCCGGCGCGAATCGCACGATTCCGGCGATTCAGCCGGCGATTCAAGCCCTAAAGCGATTCACCTCACAGTTCGTATCGCTGGGATGGTGAATCGAGACGAATCGCACGATCAGAATCGTGAATCGTGCGATTTCTACAACTCTGATTAAAAATGTATAATTTAATAAATTAATAAACATTTTCATACTTAATCTTAGTAAACTTATATTGTGTGTGTATATATATGTATGTGTATAATTGTTTTTCTTTTTTTGCTTCTCTTATATGTTTTTGTGGCAAAAATAATATTATGAAAAAATAATTAAGAAGAAAAAAGAATTACAACATGATAGAAAATAATAAAAAAGATAAGAAAATTGAAGCTTGATAAATTTCATAGTGTGAGAAATAATTGTATTTTGTAAATAGTGAATATATGTGTGTGTGTATATATATATAACAATAACAACAACAAAGCCTTATCCCACTAGGTGGGGTCGGTTACATGGATCTCACGACGCCATTGAGCTTTATCAATGACCAACTTTTCAGGTATCTCATTTACCAAAAGATCTCGTTCAATAACTTCTCTAAGTGTCCTTCTTGGTCTTCCTCGATCTTTTTTCACAGGTTTCCAAACCATCTGCTCAACTCTCCTTACTGGCGCTTCCAATGGTCTTCTTTGAACATGCCCAAACCACCTTAAACGATTTTCAGTTATTTTTTTTTCAATAGGTGCCACTCCAACTCTCTTTCGTATACGATCATTACTGATTATATCTCTTCTTTTGTGTGTGTGTGTATATATATATTACAAAAATTGATTTATTGGTTTTTGACTAGATTTTTGGTTAACTAGTTTTTTGGGGTCGACTGGACTGGACTAGTGACCGATTCCCGGTCGAGTCGGTTGGTTTAGTCCAGTGGGCTTGGATAGGCCTGGAATAAACCTCATTTTGGTAACAATAGTCTAAGAATTAGCATGCTAATGAAGGAGCTAAGAGACTTGCAAGGGAAAGGTATTTTGATGTGAGAATTAGGATTATTCTTTTACCTTTATTTTCTTTTCCTTAAAAAGTTTGGATCATGTGATTTAAATCTACTCTTGCGCTGGACTTGGTCAGGCCAAAGTGAATAAGAAAAAAAAAAAAAACGCATTATACTCCTGTCAATGAACTCACATTGCCCATTGATTCGCTTTCAGAATCTGTGCTGGGAGTTCAAAGCACAGCAGCCTGCTGTGCTCTTTGGACTGTTTGGATGAAGCTTCTAGGACGGTTAAGATGAAGTCATGCGTTTCAGTAACTCAATTCTTTTTTTTTTCTTTTTAATATCTGAACATCCAGGGACCTATTTGAAAGCTTAAACTGCAGAAAAGCCCCAGAGATTTTCAGATAGACACAACCCCTTTGTTATGTGAGACAACTCGACACCCATTCCTTTTTTTTTTTTTATCCCAAAATGCCCGGAGCCCCGTTTCCTTTTCTTTCCTCACAAATTCCATACCTTTCTCTTAGAAACCCCTCTCGTCCTGCAATTTCCTGCGAACATCGCCTCTTTTCTCCTTCTGGGTTGTCTTCGATTAGAGTATCAATGGCGTCTTCTACCTCATCCATTGCTGTTGACACAGACACGAAGCCATTTTTGGCCTTCAAGAGTAGGATAGCATATCTTGAATTGCATGCCAGCCACTAACTTTGACCATTTTGCTTCAATAAGGTCTAAGATTGCATGTGATTGATCGGCAGTGGCTAGACTACTTACAATGGACCATAAGTTTTCAAGCTTTCAGATTCTGTGCTAGGAGTTCAATGCACAGCAGCCTGCTGTGCTCTTTGGATCATTAGATGAAGCTTCTAGGACAGCTAGGATAAAGTCACATTTCAGTAACTCAACCCCTTTTTTTTTTTTTTTTTTTTCAATCTGAACTTCCAGGGACCCTATTTGAAAGCTTAAACTGCAGAAAAGCTCTAGCCCCTCAAAATTCTTTCAAATAGACCTAGCCCCTCAGTTATTGAGACAACTCGACACCTACACCTTGTTTTCTTTCCAAAACTCCCTGAGCCCGATTTCCTTTTCTTTCCTTGCAAATTCCATACCTCTCTCTTAGAGACCTCCTGCAATTTCCCGCAATCATTGCCTCTTTTCTCCTTCTGGGTTGTCTTCAATTAGAGCATCAGTGGCGTTTTCTACCTCATCCACTACTATTGACACAGCCATGAAGCCATTCCTAGCCTTCAAGAGCAGGATAGCATATCTGGAATGGCATTCCAGTCACTAACTTTGACCATTTTGCGTCAATAAGGTCTAAGATTGCATGTGAGTGATCGGCAGTGGCCAGACTACTTACAATGGACCATAAGTTTCCTAGAGAGAAAAAACGGAAGTCCATATGAGCAGGTTGTAGGTTTCCAATCAAGTAGCCATTGGCTGAGGGTGTTTTGGAAAGACAAAAGAAAAGGAGTGGGTGTCTGATTGTCTCAGATAAGGGAGAGGCTCGGTCTTTTTTGAAATAAATCTGAGGGGTTGGCGCTTTTCTGCAATTTAAGCTGTCAAATAGGTCCCTGGATGTTCAGAATGAAAATAAAAAAAAGAGTTGAATTACTGAAACGCATGACTTCATCTTAGCCCTCCTAGAAGCTTCATCCAATGCAGATTTGTAAGCATCAAAAACAGAAAATTATAAGTAGAGCAGCAAATATGTTTGTGGAAGTTTTTTAAAATAACAATTTTTGCAATTATGACAGGAAATTGTGTGAGTGATGAGATTCAAAGCAGGATCAAGCAAGGAAGGCACAAACACTGTCCTTTGGGCATCGTTAGGTGAATTAGAATTCCTCCGCTTATCTTTCTCTAGGATCTCTCTCTATCCTCCTTAATTTGTTTGTTTTTGTGAGATATGGATTCTTTTGTGATTTTTTATAAACCCTAATTTTGAAAAATCTTTGATGGGTGTATGTGGGTATGTGGGAGATGTAATATATGGTATATGCTTTATTAGATTTGTATAGGAACATTTATGCAATGTATTGCAATCCGAACCCATTTGGAGATCATGGGTTTCTATAAGTTATGAATGTCTCAGCTGTATTACTTTCAGTCAATTGGAGTGACTTGATTTTTTGTGATAAAACATGGAAGAATATTTTAAGTATACAAAGATAATGGGGACTTATTTGTTTCTTTCTTGAAGAAATTGTGGACTCTCTTCTGTGCAAAGAATCAGTGTGAGCTGAAAAATTGGAAGAAACTGAGGGACAAAATTAGAGATGTATTTGAAGAAGCCATTGTGGAGTGAAAGAATTCAAATGGAGAAAGGAGACTCAAAAGAGTCAGATGTAGATACACTAGCCTCAACAGCAGTGGAGGAGCTGGCGAACTCTCTGAACGAACAGAGAGTATACAGGGAGGTTACTCTTGCTCTTAGAACAGGTCTTAGAGATGCTAGTGCTGAGTTCTCATTTCTCCGTGTCCGCGGTCTCCGTTCTATTCTCAAGTTCCTTCGAAATGTTGCTGAGTCTGATGCAACTATTGACCTCTTTAACCATACCCAATCTATTCCTGAACTTCAAGGTATATCATTTGCTGTGTTGGTTGGGAGATTCTTTTGTCTTGTTTTGATTTCTAGTTGGTGTTGTTGGCACAGTGGTTCCAGTTCTCTTTCAGCACTCTTTAAAAGAGACAGCGGATGATTATTTTGACAATAAGGTGGGAAATTTGAATCACATATTTGGTGTGGAACCAATGAAGATAACGAGTCCATCAACTGATGCTGAAGTTGCACTGGCCCTTCGAGTATTGGAAGGTTGTTGTTTGCTTCACCCCCAGAGTACCTCCCTTGCTCATAAACACAAGGCAATTCAGGTACCTATGCATTTTTATATTTAGTGGCTTTTCTCTTCTCTGTTGGGACAAAAGATTTGGAACTTGAAGCATGTTTTCTAATTTCCACTATTTTTACTCATCCATGACAAAGGAGGGGGCTAATATGGTAGAAGTTGATGCTTTGATGAGACTAAATCTGGACATTTTATTATAAATTTAAGTGGTCACTTTAATGTAGAAGTTTGTTTTAATTAAATGCACAAGGATAAAAGACATAAGAGGATGTTTTACCTTTTATTATAAAGAAATGTTCTAGACACCGATATACATTGGTAAAATTGCTGTTATCTTTGCAGGTTTTGATGAATATATTATCCACTCGAGGAGTACTTGAGCAAGGTGCATGCTTAGACGCTCTAATCTCTATAATGGTGGATTCTTCAGCCAATCAAATGGTACCTGGACTCTTGCTTCTGCATAACTTGAATGATTGTTAACTTAATCTGTTCTAATTCTATATATTAAACATACAATAAAAGTTCTTGTTTCTTTCATGATATAATAATTGGTTCCTGTTTTTCCATCTTCATGCTTCTAGTTAGGCACAGATGCAAAATAGTTTTGACTGCCACTGGGTCGGGTGAGACCTCTTTACCCATTTAACAACATGGTCAAGGGAGAGTCATAGTCAAATACCAGTATCTGCTAGAGCTTTACCAATGAGGCAGTATTTGATAAGCAGAAATCCTTAATTCCTTGGAATCATGGATTTTAGGTACAAGGTATCTTTGTATGAAATATCCAGGAATTCAAGATCCCCATGTTTCAATTTTCATACCAAACATAGAGGTTTATGAATTTCCATGTATTTTATACCCACATTTCTCATACATAGGTTTCCATGATATTTGGTGTATAGGATTCCTACATTCCAAACACTCAAGAAAAGGAATATTATTTTTCTGATGTTCTTTTCTGTTAGAGGGAGCTAAAATAAAATGAATGCCTTTGCTTATCTTATAAGATCGATCCTAGCAATAAATGTCAGACAGCCTTTTTGCCTTGATACTTAGCGTAGATTTCGTTTGTGGTTTTGCTATAAAAAACACTCTCTCTCTATTCACTTCTAAAATTCACATCTCTTATGATTTATTAGGAATTTGAGAAATGTAATGGTATTATGGAGGTTGCTGACCTCATAAGAGACAAACAAGCAGATGAAAATCTCAGGTACTTCTTCCAACCAGTCTCATTCATGTCAGTACTTGTATTTGAATGTTGTCTGATATGGATCTTCATTGTGCAACATGAAACATAGTTATTTATCTTATAGGAGCACTGCACTTGCGGAGTGCATTTTATATGTCTGGTAATAATGTGTTAGCTTACCTTCTAATTTCCGCAAGATTTTTAGTAGACACTTGTTCTATGATAATGGATGAAAATATCATGTCTACATTCCAGAGCGTAAACAGTAAGGGAATGGATGATGACGTGCTTCCTTCTAAGGAGGAGCAATTTTTGGAGAGCTCACATATTTCTTTCTGCAATCTGCATTGCCTTTTGCAGCTTTATTGAAATAATTTCAAATGCTATAGTTTTGGAAAAACTACCATTTTCATCTCTAAACTTTGACCCAAGTTTCAATTTTAGCCCCAAACTTTATTTTGTGTCAATTTTGTCCCACATCTTTTCAAGTAGTTTCAAATTTGTCCCTAAGCCCAATATTGCTAAATTGTTTACGGCAAATGCTAATTGGCTACCTCTATTGCACATATTAGTGCTAACTCATCTAGAATGATAAAACTACCTATTTCTTTTATTTTCAGTTGTTGGCATCCCCCTTCACTTAAGGGGCAATTTTGACTTGGAAAACTATAGTTTTTGTCTTTTATGGCTCAACACATTAATGCAAGGGTAATTCTTTTAGAATTGACAATTTTATTCCCGTGGACTCCTTTTATTTTATGTATGGTTGATTGATTGTCACGATCTTGTGTATCTTTTCATTGCCTAGTTTATGTGAGGAGTTCCTAAGGGCTTTGATGCATCGTGACTTGAGTCATAATTTCTAAATCTGGTCTTGCATATTTATGCCATGGAAGGAGATGGTATTTGTGAACATCTTAAGATATTTCTCTATAATTCTTTGTTACTGGTATACTTATTCTTAAATCACCTGTCTAGTTTGTCATGTTGGGTCTCCACCATTTTGGGATAAGTAATAGGGAAACTTGGTTCCCCAGGTTGAAATGCGGAGAGTTTTTGTTGCTGCTGATTGGACATGTGAATGGAAGGGATAGACCTCCTTTGTCAACCATACAAGAAGACATAAGGCATCTGCTGGGTGAGAAATCAGCCTCCTTGATATGGGCAGCCAGTCAGTTTGGATCAACGCTGGATCCAGAGCAGAGATTAACAGCTCTACAGATCCAAGCTCGAAGGGTGCTTGAATCATTGAACTTGTACTGAATACATAAGTTGTTTCTGAACTAATCGAGCCGAGCATTAAATTTTCAACCTCAACTTGTTTAAGTAAATGAGTTTAATGTTATGTGTAAGTGTGTTTATTTAATAAATATAACGAGTTTGAATGAAATTTTATACGAATTGAATTCAAGCCATTAACAAACAACTGGTTTTTTCTGTCTACTTTCTAACGGATCATCGTTCTGTTATGTGGAACCTTTGAAATTTAATGAAACTAATTGAACATATATTTAAAAGAAAAATCGCTACTTATAATAGTATCTCTAAATTCAATATAAATATTTTCCCTAACAATATATATTCTAGAAATATTGAAATTAATATAATATTTGAATTCTATAACAAGTATTAAATCAGTAAAGGAATTGGAATATAATTGAGCGAAGATAATCTCATATTGAAAAAGATTTGAACTATGACACAGCAAAAGATTTGAACTTATAATATTGAAACAACAAAGCTCTTGAAAACAAATGATTACAGAGATGTTTTTAACAAAATTTTTCTCTCTATTTTCGTTCAGTTTATATAATTGAACTACTTCGCATTTTATAGAAGAAATAAGGTAGATTTGAACATGTTTGAAGTCCGTGGATTTCAGAGACTCTGGAGTCCGCGGATTTGAACAAGCTTGGAGTCTGAAAAGTTGATCACGAGGGTGGCTACTTTGTCAAAAGTTTCTTTGTCAATTTCTGCCGACATTTTCTTTTGAAAAAGTGATGTCTGCCATCTATTGAACATCTTTATTTTGACAGAAAGTAAAGGTGTTGAGCTGTTGTGTGCATTTGTCTTCACATGCCGATGGCTTAACCGAACCATAGTCAGTTTTGACTAAGGTTAGCAAAGTCGATGTTGAAACAGTCATCTTCATTTTGGAATTGACTGTCTTCGTCTTATTTGATCCTTCTGATGGAGCTTTGACCAAGGGAGCTTTATCAGCAAATTGTTGAACAAGATTATTGAATTTTTCTTCAGATTGAGCTTTGGCAAGTTCTGCCATAATCTGAGATTTTGAAGCAAGGAAGGGAGATTGATGTTGAACTGCTTGAGGATATTTCATGAGATGAGGATTTAGAGCAAGCCATTTTTCAACAGCTTTTTTGTTGAGCAGGTTGGGATTATATGTTGACCACCATTTAATGTTGAACGTCCGGCTTATGAAAAGTGGATAACCAGTACCAAATCTGTCTTTGAACTCGAAATCCCAGGACATAATCCAAAGAGTTCCGAAAGTTGAAAAGAATTTTAATAACTAATTCCAAGAACAAAACTGGTTTAAGCAGAAAATATTGAAAAAGATTCTTTTTCGTAAGAAGGTAAGAATTCAGTATTTAGACCAAAAAAGTAAAACCATTCAGAGAACCAGGCTGTAAAATCCTGATTACTCTTGTTGAACTATATGAACCAAGAGTGGGAGAAAGGACGGATAAGTAACATGTTGAACCAAGCCATTTTGTAGTCCTAGTAATTAAAATTTTGAGGCTGGAATTATCTTGAAAAAGATTTTTGAGTGTATGGAAGTTGATTCCATTGAGATAAAGTTAAAACTTTATTGATCTTGATTTTTGAATATTGAACACGAGAAGGGAACAGTGGATCATACTCATGAGTAAGGGTGATTGAGTTTGTATCCACTAAAATGAACTCATAAAATATTCTTATTTTTTCTAAATCACAGGAATAAAAATATCTTCCTTCTGGGAAGAATTTTTGAGCAACTTCCCTAGGGGTGATACTAGGGTTTTTGAGCTATTCTTGTTCTAAAGAACAAATGGGTACATAACAGATTTTTGAAACGTATTTTTCTAAAAGTGATCTTTTGAGCGGAGTTGGTGGGAAAAGTTGAACCATGGAGGAAGAGGGTTGAACAGTATCAATTGGTTTGGGTGGAGAAGGAGTGGTTAGTGCTTGATCATAAGTTAAAGGAAGAAAACGATTTTGTGAAATTGTTGAACTAGAAAAAGGTCGAATACCTTTGTTTTGTGGTCGAATACCACTGCCGGAAGGGCTATTGAAGTTGAGCGGTGTCACCAGTAATGGTGATGTTGAAGGAACCAGTGGGGATCCTGTTTGAACATTTTGAACATTTGCAGGACCTAGTGGGGATCCATATTGATCTCTACTTACTTCTTTTGATTTTTTCTTGTTCATTCTTCTGTTTTTCCTTGCAAGAATTATGAGTGAGAAAATCTGGTAGGGTGTTCTCCTTGCCTTTTATATGCTGGATTTCAAAATCAAAACAAGAAAATAATGCTTGCCAACGAGCAAAAGTATGTTTTGAAACTAAATTTTGAACATCTTTATCTAAAACACTTTTGGCAGATTTGCAATCTATTTTTAACAAAAAAACTTTTATTGAACACTTCTTTTTGAAATTTTTTTATGTTTAAAACTATTAACAAAATTTCTCTTTTGATCGTAGAGTATTTTATTTGGACTTCACTCCTGAATTGAACTTTACTATTTGTTCTTTTGAACTATCTTTGGGCCTTTGTTTAAGAACTCCTCCATAGCCTATTTTTGAAACATCAGTTTCTATGATCATAAAGGCTTCTGGGTCAGGTATTCCTAAACAAGGGAGTTTCTTAACTTTTGACTTAAGGGTTTTGACAGCTTCTGTCATTGAACTATCCCAAGCAGGTGCTTTCTTTCTTAACCTAGAATATAAAAGTTTGCAAATAATTCTTAAATCTTGAACAAATTCTACAACATAATTGAGACATCCTAAAAATATTTGAAGTTAAATTTTATCGGTTATCTCATCTGAAAATTTATCTGTAAATTCTATTGAACGACTTATAGATTTGATCATACCTTGGTATATATCATAATCTAAAAATCTAATTTTTGTCTGGAACAATTTCATCTTCTTAGCAAAGACTACAAGACCATTTTTCTTAACAATTTCATAAAATTGATCAAGATGTCTAAAGTGTTGTTTTATTGATCTAGAAAACACTAAGACATTATCAATATAAACTATTGTGAACTGAGAAAAAGGATTAAAAATATTGTTCATTATATTTTGAAATTCTGAAGGGGCATTTTTGAGACCAAATGACATAACATTCCATTCATAATGACCAAAAGGAACGGTGAATGCCATTTTGTACTTATCTTCTTCAGCAAGTTGAATTTGATAATATCCTGATTTCATATCAAATTTTGAAAATAAAGAGGCTTGTTGAACTCTGAAAATTAGGTCTCCTCTATCAGGAATAGGGTACCTAATCCATCTTAATACTTTGTTGAAGGGTTTGTAATTTATGACTATATGAGGGGCTCCTCGTTCTATTTCTGTCTGATTTTGAACATAAAAAGCTGAGCAACTTCAGGGGGATTTACTAGCTCTTATTAACTTTTACCTAACAAATTTTGAATTTCTTTTTTACAGTATTCCAAAGTCTCTTTATTCATTTGGATGGGCTTAGCTTTGGTTGGAATTTTATCTTCTGCAAAGCTAGGCTCGTAAGGGAGAGAGACTATGTGCTTTTTTCTATCCCAAAAAGTATTGGGCTTTTCTGAACATACTTCTTTTTCTAATTTTTGTTGAACAATGGTTATTCTATCCTTAACATGAGGTTTTTCTATTTGTTCCCTAATTCTTTTGTAATGAACTTCTTTATTTAATATTTTGATCTGGGTTTCTTTTATATTAACAAATTTAATTTTGAAACAGCTAGAGATTTGAGCAGATTAACGTCAATTGTTTTGGCAGGGTCTAAAAATTCAAAACAAATTTCTTTACCAGAAACATTTGTTGATATTCCTAATTTTGAAACCTTAAAGGGGTATATTAAGGTTAGAAAAGGCGTTCCTAAGATCATTGGTTCATTTAGATTCCTAACTAGAACAAAGGTTGTATTGAACTTTATGCCTTGATTACATATCTTAGCATTTAACAATTTGTACCTAATAGGAAGTTTATTACCTCCTACACCATTAAGACTTTCAGTGGTTTTTCATAATATTGAGTGGGAATTAACCCTTCTTGAACACAATTGAGATCAGCTCCTGAATTCATAGGAGCGATCATCTTGACACTAAAATTTTTTATAATAAGGTTAACATGGCAATACCATTTTTGAATAGAAATTCTAGAGATAATATTTAAATAACTTTTGTTTTGTTTTGAACAACTTTCTTCTATTTTGTTTTGATTATCAGAATTCTTAACATTTTTATTAGCCATTAAACTTAAAATATCTAAGGATAAGTCCATATCCTTTTGTCTTAACAATTGAATTTCTTCTTTAATAATTTTGATCTCTTCTTTTAATTCTTTTATTGAGACTTTTTCTTCTACAGGATTATTTTGAAACCTATTAATTATTTCTTGAACATTATAAGGTCTAACTTCTGGTTTTGATTGGGGTTCTTCTAAATCCATAATATCTTTAATTTTGAGCAAATATTGTTTCCTAACTTCTTCGTTATCTATTTTATCTATTACTTCTACTAAAGTTTAGATCTTATCTCTATGTTTTTGAACAACTATTTGAACAATCTTTATAATTACAGATACTTATTTCTGAATGACTTTCATCTTTAGATTTTAAACTAGATGATGAGCTATCTTATTGATCTAATTGATATATTTCATGTTGATTACTAGAACTATCTGTGTCATATTCTGACTCAGAATTTTGATCTTTTAACAGAATACTCATAAGACTCTGTTTGTACTTATCATCTATGTCTAAAGAATTAATCTTTTTCTTGAGCTTATAGTGTTTTGAAATACGACCATACCTCCCACATTTAAAACAAACTATATGTTTGCGATCGGTATTTTTTGAACTATGTATCCTAGATTTACTAGAATGTTGATCAAGATGTTTTGTTTGGAATGATCTAACAGGTTTGTTAGAGCGACGATATGTCTTTCTGACAGGTTGATACCCATTAATCTTCCTATATTTTTTGTCTTCAGCAGAGGGGGCTCGAATCTTCTCAATCCCATATTAATCATAGAAATTACCTAACTCTTTACGACTACTTTTGAACTCAGATTTTAACTTAGATTGAAGCTTCAAGTCGTTACAGACGGTGAGAACTTCATTTGTAACATAATTAATTAATTCTCCAAAAGTCATCTGTTGAAAAGGGAGAATATTTTTGCATTGTTTTCTAATGCTTTCCTTAACTCTTTTGGCAAATAAGTTGGGTAATCCACCTTAAAACCTTTCTTTCCAATAGTCTGCTTTACTATCAGACCTGGTATATAATTTTGTAAGGAACATATCTTTATACCATCTAAAGTCAGACATCATCGGACATTTGAGATTAACCAATTGATTAGCTATCCTTTGTTGGAAATCTGTAGGATTTCCTACAAAGTGTTTTGTCAAAGCATAAATTAAAACTGCAACTCCATCTTGAACTTCTACTACTTGACCATTAATTTCTTCTTGCTTAACAACAAATTTAATTGTTGATCTTTCAGCTTCTATGAGATAGTTATCCCACCAGCCTTTTAATTAACTAGTAAAACCAGTTGTTAACATAGTAACTATTGATCTTTCATCATTATTTTTGATCTTATATGTCGTAGCTCACATAGACATATTTTGAATAATTCCTAACACTTGATGTTCACTATAGCCATCAATGTTCCATTCTACAATTGCCTCGCCTGTGTAGCTGGCTTCTGTAATTAAAGTATTTTCTTCATATTGAGTGTCCGGGTAACTAGGTCTTGAGTAATAATTCCTAGTCACTGGTCTTGGATTCTTAAATCCAATCCTATTTAAATTTTGATCAGTCTCTAATTTTGAAAGGGTACTGATCTGTGTACCTTTTGACCTATTGTTTGAAACATTAAATTGATCTAATCTTTTAGTGATTTTTTCAACTAAATTTTGAGAAGATTTACCTAAATTTATTGATCTTAACTCAGCTTGAGTGAGAGTTGGAACCTTATACAGAGGTTGTTGATGTATTAAACTAATTCTATTTTGATCAGAGGTACTAGGGTTTTCTAATATCTTATTATTGACCACATTTTCTATTCTATCTAATTGCTTACTAATTATATTGAGTGCTAAATTTGTAAAATTATTTTGGGATTCTATATTCTTAACATCTCTTTTTGAATTAAGTTGATCTTCATTTCCTTCTACAGTTTTGAACGGTGTTGCTTCTATTTCTGAACTACCTTTTGAAATCTTCAGATTTTCTAAAGACGGATGAACAAATATAAACTTTTGATCTAAAGTGGTATCTCATTCTACTGTAATTCTAGTATAGGTGTTGACCTGATTTTCTTCTTCTATGAACAGATTTTCTATCTTATTATTGAAACAATACATTTCAAACCATTTAAAAAAGAAAATATGTTCTCTAATTCCTTCCATAAATTTATAATAATCTAATTTTCATTATTGAACTTGTTCTATTGAGAAGGTTTTAAAATATCATTCTCTTTTTTACCGTTGTAATCCTTCATGAACTCAATATTTAACTTTTCTTTATCTATTTTGAACTCTTTGCTTAAAACTAAAATTTGTGATCTAGTAGGTGAATGATTAACAAAGGGTGTTTCATTAACAAATTCATAAATGGGTTGTGAAACAGTAGGTTGAAAATCTACTCCTCGGAGACTAGTTGAAGTCTCTGGAAGTTCAGCTGCAGACCTATAATCAGAATCTACAGAATGTCTTAAACTAAATTCTAATTCTGGATTTTTGAACATTCTCATACGAGAAGATGTTGATCTATTCATAGTTATCTTAACATGTCCTTTAGGACTTTGACAAAATTGCCTAAACTTCTTGACTCTATCTTCTTAGGAGGTTGGAGATTTTCCAAATCCCAAGTGTTTGGAAAAGTAGCTATGATTTCATCATGTCTGAGAAGTTTATGAGTCATGATCATTGATTTTTGAAGATTAGCCTCTATAAGAATGTTTTCATTCTTAGGTGACTCTTTTTTAACAGAAATTCCTACTCTAGTTTTTGAAATTTTGTAATGAATTCTATAAACTATAGAAAGATTATTCAGTTTTTCACTGAATATTCCTTCTGTTGTATTAATATGTAATTTTAAAGCAGTTTCTACATTCCTTAACGTTTTCATGTAATTTGGAAAACATTGAAAATAAATTGGACCATTGCAGAAATTAGATTCTACAAGACTTAACATTGAATCTTGAAAAGATAAAGCATGTCTATCTTGTAAAAGTAAAAGAACATGATGATTCATTCCTAACCGATGCATGGGCTTAACTGCAACTTGAATTAATCCGATGTGGATAAATCCAAATCCTTCTTTCCTATGTTGATCAATTTGTTCTCTATTGAACAAGTTTATTGAATCTTGACATTTTCCTAACTTAGTAGTACATTTTATTGTTCTAACTATATCTTGAACTTTAAAATTGAATGTTGAATGCTTATAGATGAGTCATACTTAAAATTAGGGATGTCACGGGTAAACTCTAGATCTTTTATTTTTATTTTTATTTATAATTTCGGATAGCAATAAATGATATTATCAAACATTTTATTTGCTGAAAACTATTGGTTTATATTTCAATTTTTTCTTTTCAAAAAAATTGCTGACTAAAGATTTAGTATAAATGGAATAAATAGAAACTGATCTAATTTAACATTGTAAATAGTTAGATATTGGATATTTTTTTAACATTTTATAAAAGATAATTAAGATAGATCATAGAAACATAATAAAGTTGTGAAGTAATAAAATAGTCAACAAAATTTCTTCTTTTTCTTTAGCAAATTTTCGCACAAGAGAGTAAGAGAGAGAAAGGACAGAGAGAAGTGGGATGAAAGGGAGAAGGGGAAAAAGAAGAGGGGTAATTATGTCATTTATTGAAAATAAGATGGTGCAGATGTGTCTCCGTGGATGAATTGAGATTAATGCGTGCAATAAAATGACCATGTTAACATCAACCATTAACAATTTTAATAATATTAGGTTCATGAACAAAATTAAAAATAATTGAAAAAAAAGGGAACATAATTGACATTTAAAAAATCTGAACAAAATTAAAATATTGGTCAAAATTTAGATAAAAATTTACTTATCTGAATAAGATAAAATAATTAATAAAATATGAAGTTTGACTAAGACTCAAATAAATGGATAAATCATAAAAGGAAAATGATTATTAATTATTAGATTTATTGATTTTGGGTTTAAAAAAGTAAATTGGATTTGTTTGATTTGGTATCGGACAAAATAGAGTTGAGCATATATATGGCTACTAACCAATGGATAGAATAGATGAGTTGTTGAGTGAACCAATCATATGATTAAACTACTTGATTAATAACATTTTTTTAAAAAAAAATACAAATTAGATTTCTAGTCAAAAAGTCCAAAATCTGTTAATTGGATGGTTATGTAAATTCTTATACAAAAAATTTGTAGTCGAGCTTTTGGTATTTCCTTATCATTTCATCGAAGAGCAACAGTTCATCTAATTAATTCTATGAATTTATTTTTTTTAGAATATACTTTTCTCGGATATCATTCAAGTAATTTTGGGTTGCTTATTATTCAAACAATCAGTGACCCAAAAATTTCATATATTTCCTAAATGCCTCATGTGGGAGATGATTGCATTCCTTTGAAGGCAGAATAAAGATTCATGAAATTTTTTGAAACATATTGATACCAAATACTAATTTTACTAAAATTAATTTTGAACTAAAATGTTTTATTTTATTAAATATTGCTAAAATTTATTATTAACAATTTAAACAAAAGCCAACTTGGTTTACATATAAGTGTAATATCTATGGTTTTAAGGTAGTTAGTTAACAAATATTTTATTTCTTGTGTAGGTGAAAATCTCAAGTACCTGACTGAAAATTTTTATTTTATCTTTTAACTGTAGAATTTGGAATACTTGTATGGGTTCTTACATCATGCATTCATATATGTGCGTGTGCGAAGGGTTAGGAATGACATGAAGGTCATGACATTGAGTTATCGCATAAAACTATTGTAAAGGGACTAAAGCAAAATAAAATTTAAAATTTTCTGATAAATTGTGGTGGAAACTTTAGGAGTGGGTCTTTGGTGTGAATGAGGGCAATTGTGGCTTTATAAAATTAATGTGGAGTGCGTGGGAAAATAAAAATTTTTTATAAGAATTCCATTTTGGCCTTTCTGTAATTATTGGAGTATCTAGAAGGGGCAAAGTGGTAAATGTGTTTTTCTTTTTTATATATATAAGCTGAATGCCTCATCATCCCACACACTTTATGCCATCCTCCTCTCTATCCTTGCTGTGTGCTTTGCGTCCCTCTCTTCTTCACTCACTAAGGCACCTGGTGGCTCCGACTCCGGCGAGATTCTCCTCCTCCAGCAACCAAAGCTTCATCGGAGATCCTATCCTTGCTTGGTATGTGTCAAATCCTTTACTTAGCTCTCTTTAGTTGGGGATTTTGGAAACCCTAGAATGGAAAATGAGAAGGGAAGTGGATTAGGAGTTAATTAATCTAAAATCTTGTTCCTTCTTGGATATTTTTTTGTTGTTCTGAAATAGATTGGGTGGTAGAAGAACAAATCGGAAGTGTAATACCCGTGGGCAAAAATTTCAATTTATTTGACGTTATGTTTTGGTGAAATGCTTTTAATTTCGTTTTCTGCTCGTTTTGGGACATGATGAATGAGAGAACAAGGGGGAAAAGGGAAGGTAAGCATAATAAAGAACTTAAGAGTTAATACTTCAAAAAAAAATAAAATATGGAAGAAATGCCCAAATAAGATGCACGTTCAAAAGAGTAAAAAAAGAAAGAAAGGAGGAGTAGAATAAAATACAATAAATAATAATAATAATAATAATAATAATAATAATAATAATAACAACGTAGTTTAAGGCAACAAAAGCATAATTAATTTAGGATTAATATATTTCAGGACAAATGGCACAAAAATAAAATAAAAATATAAAATAATAAGAGGGGGAGCCTAATTAAACTAAATCAGTATATATTTATATTATATTGAACAAGATAAAGGTAGATGGATAAACAACAACAATAATAATAATAAGTAAAAGATAAAGATAATACAGAAGGACATAAAAAAAAGTAAGAATCCAAATAGGATTTGGATAACTAACAACTCTGCAAATAATATATAAACAATAAAATAAAAGAATCCATTAAAGATAAATAGGATAGTTTAAACAACTTAACGTTTAAAATTAAAATCCTTTAGATAAACTTCATAAGCCAGCTTTTAAAATAAAATCCAAACAAAGGGCTGAACAAGCCGGATCCTAACCTACAAATTTAGTGTCTGTTTGGGAGCACGTTGAAGTCACCGCACTCATATTTTCTCATGCATCAGACGTGGTTGGAAAAATTTTGGGATGTTTGGCAGTATTTGTGTTAAAAGTGGTTGAAGCGTAAACTGGGTTTGGGAGCAACATACCTCAATTTGGTTCATCGTGGATCAACGAAACTTCTGCGGTGAATTTAACGTAGTTGGTGTGTAGGAAAATTCTGGTTCCTTCTTTTCCCTTCTCGGTTTGATTAGATAGATAGATATATTTTTCCATGTGAAAACAGGGAGATTTCTTCACCCCGTGAAGTGTAGCCGAGAGGGAGTTTTAGTAGTAAGGATACTAGAAATCTTCAAGGCATTTGAGGAACAGAATTTGGTGACTAAATGAGTGGAGTTTCAACTGATTTTTAGCTTGAACCGAGGTAGAGAAGTAGAGCCCGAAAACAAAGCAAGAAACACGTGAGTTTTCTTTCATATTTTCATCATTTTCATGGGTAGAGTGGATTAAATAACCATAGCCTAAGTTGATTAAAGCCTTGGGGCTAAGTAGAAGACACAAACAGAGATGAAAAACCAGAAAAAATTGCAGAATAGAGAAGATAACATGATGTTCATCTTGTAAGCTTGAGAAATTCAAAAACTTGGTTTTAATTCATTAATTGCCTTGCTTTGGGTTGGAAATGATCAAACATGTCCTAAAAATATCTAAGATAAAGTTCTGCTCAGATTTGGAAAGTAAACTTGAAAGACGGACATGTTATATGCATGACAAGAACTAAGATGAATAAACTCAAAAGTTTATAGGGGTTGATTTAATTTCGAAACAAAATATATTCTTAATCTAGATAACTAAATGAAGTGAAATATGATCTTAAATCATACAAAAGACAAAAGGAAAATTTTGACTAAGAACCTAAGTGAATAAATAGGAAATTTTTGTGGGTAAATAACGAAATTGAAGTAGAATTTACTTTAAATTAAATTTATGAATTGGGCAAATAAGGACTTAACTAAAAATTAATTTCAAACTAATAAACCAAGTGAAAATTAATTTAATTTGATTAAATTAGTTATATATATATTTTTTTATGTATATCTATATTATGTACGTATTTATGTGTGTGTGTATATATATTCTTTAATATAATAAGAAAATTTTAGCTAAGTTTATGAACATTATATGAGGATTTAATTAAAAAGTAGAAGAATTTATTAGAAAATAAATTATATTAATCAAAATAAAAGTTCAAATAAAGATTATTAGATGTAAAATTATTTTAATAATCTAATTAGAGAAATGACCCAAGAATTCTAATTGAAATTGAGAATTTAAATAAGCTAGCTTTAAATAAATGACAATAAATAATAATGATAATTCAAAAAATAAAATATAAAATTTATGTCATTTCTAGTAATTACACATCTCAAACCACGTTTACATACCAACATCTAAATATTATGTTTTGCACTAAATTATATTTGTCTACTCTAAAGTATGTTTATCCAAATGTCTCCTAAACATAAATCACGTTTATTTAAACTTAAGTTTTCTCTAACCATGTTTAATCAAACCTAATTTGTCTTACCTAAATTTGCTCACGGAATACCAACACACCCTTAAACAAGCATATATTTAAATTAATTAGATAGTAATCCAACAACCCCCACCTACATATATCAACTTCATTTGTGTGAGGAGTGTGTTTTGTAGGTGTGTTTCGTTATTGCGAGTGATTTCCTACTATTCTGTGCCCTTCAATGTAATAGTTTATTGGAATACCATCTGTTTTGTCATTTTTTCCTTTAATCCTATAAGCTGGTTCCTATCATTCTAGTATTGGTTCCTATTAGATTGATTCAAGGCAGATAATGCTGGTGAGAAGTCACTTAGGGCGCATTTGCTTCATACGCTCATTAGGAAGGCAGAAAGGAATTTCGGGCTACAGTAGACTAGGACGTGTTTGCTTTAGCTTCTCATCTGGAAATCTTTCTTTTCCACATCGCATTGTTTTCCATCATTAATGGTACAGGTTTTTCCCCATGGCCACACACATAATCATGCCTCTCCTGATGGAAGAAGACTCTGCAATTACATGAGTATCCTTGACAATCTATGTGTAACATCCCGACTTTAGCATCTATTAATTATTTAATATTCTTTTTATTTTTTAAATTAGGAGAGATTATTATTAAACATTGAGTATTTAATATTATCTTATTTGCAATTTAGTCCCTACTCAGAAAATTATAAATAGAAACTTAAAATAATTATAATATAATAATTATACTAATCTATATAATTGGTCTTGTGCATAAAATAGTTTTGGAGCTAATAATAATATGTATATATTATAATGACACATATATAAATATATATTAGTTAAATTAACTATATTATATTATATATATATATATATATATATATATATATATATATATATATATAAGTAGAGATAGTATAGCTCATCATTCTCGGTGGTGGAAGAAGAAAATATAATTAAGAGCATGAATATATGTATATATATATGTCAGTAAATGAGAAAGAAAAAGCACATGACAGCTCACGGTTTTTAAGAGCACTTGACTGCAAAATGGAAGAAAAACACATAATAAACAGCACATGCACAGTCAAATGAAGAAGCCTCTATGCTCTCAGCTAAGGAAAAGAAAAGTTTGACAGCAAATTCACAAACCTCCAGCTTCAAACTTTTTGGCTAAGCATAGGCAGCAAAATGGAATTCAAATATGCAACCCATGCAAAACAGTTCAAGTGGATGTATGACTGCTAAAATTCTCCAACTTTTTTTTGACTCTTGGTTAATCACCACTTGCCTCCCATTCACTTCTATAAATAGGCTAGTTTCCATCCTTTTTCCACATACCAAATCGAGAGTGATAAAGGAAGAGAATTAAACCTAGTCAGAATTACTTCTGCTGCAAAATCGTCTTTTGTTGTCAGAAAATCGAGAAAAGAAAGTGAATTGTTTTTGTGTCTTTCTTTGCTTAACCACAACGACTAGGACCCTTAATGAGTGAGCCAAGTTCTGCAAGCCAAAAATGTGTTCTTCCTTGAGAAAATAGTGCAGAATCGAGAGCCAATTCACTCTTCTCTGCACCTAAAACAGGGCAGAAAAATCGAGAGGAAGAAGAGCCATTTTCCCTCAATTTTTTCGGATATTTTGGGGAGTTGGTTAAGTGACTAACTTACCCAATATTAGAGGAAGGAGTTCTAGTAATATACAGCAAAAGCCAGAAGGAAAAACCAGTCAAACGCCCCTTCTTTCACGCGAAGTTGCGGTATGTTTTTGGAAAAATTGAGTTTTGTTGTACATTGTTTCTTTAGCTTAGTTTATGGGTAGAAATAGTCACATAGGTCCTAAAAACATCTAAAAAAGAAATTTGGGTAGATTTTAGTTTCTAACTCACAAGTAAAAACGTGAAACACTGAGAAGGGATTAAATTGAAAGAAATAAAAAATTTGTATATGCTGTTTTAATTTTAGAAAAAATTATATTCTAGGAATAGGGACATAGAGGAAACTAATTATGAACTTATATCTTGCAAAGGAAAAAGGCAAAATATTGCAAAAGGGACCTAGGTGAATAACAGAAAAGTTTGTAATTACTTATTAAAGAAATTTAAAAAAAATTAGTTTTAACTTGAATCTAATTCTATGTAATATGTTAACTAAAAACTAAGTTATTTTAATTAAATTAGCTATTTATATCATTATGTGAAAATTTATAAAATTATATTTATACTTGTATTTATATCTTATACACGAATAAATACATATGTAGTATATTTTATATTTCATAAGTTATGTCATCTATGTTACACCTCTATTTTTATATATATCTAAGTATACTCATATATGAGTATATGTTCACCAAAACTTATATACATAAGTGTATATATTAATTTTATAAGATTACATATATATCAATTATTTACAAATTTATAAGCATTTGATTAATTAAATCATATATTTTAGATATGAATAATTAAATTTAGGTATATGGTACACATATATTTTTATATATGCTTATGTTACTTATTATATTTATATACTAATATATATATTTATATATTTATATATATGGATAATTAATATTAGTTATGTATAATTATGTACACATGTAAATATATATATATATATATATATATATATATATATATATATATATATATACATGTGTGTTTATTTCTTTTTAAAAGTTAACTATGTATAAATATGTATTATATATATAAGTCATTTAAATTAATGATATATATTTATACACATCATCTCAAAATATTATGAAAAACATTGGTTTGAGATGAGATTAGACTAAATCCTATGAGTAGATTTGGGATAGAATTAGGAATTTAAGAAGATTGGAGAAATATGATATTTTAGAATCTTTTCATTTAAAATTTTAAATAAGGTTATATATATTATTTGCAAAAGGTCAAAATTCGTGAAACGAATTTCAAGAAGAATTGAATAGTTATTTGAGCTAAGAGTCAGACTGCAAAGTCCAGGTAGTTATAGCTTTCATAAAAGCACCATTTTTACCAAAATTTATTTGTAAAGTTTGAATGATATTTTTTTATGGTAGTTCTCACTCATAAAAACACTTGTCTTTTCAAATTTTATTTGAGAAAGCTTGAATTGTATTTTATTATGAGTGTAGTTTTAGCATTCATAAAAGCACCTTTTTCTCAAGTTTTTTTTATTGAAAGATTTTTCTATGAATTTTTTTTATAAACTACCATGAGCATGTATGGAGGTATACATCAGTTAAACTCTATTTCCATAAAGAGAATATAAAGATTAAACTGATTCTATAGAGAGAACCAAATTCACGCATGTTCTACAAAGAGAACAAAGCGCAAGTACTTGAGACCCATAGAGAGGTCATAGCTTCAAATCCCATAGTAGAGAATTAAAGTGAACTATTTGATATGTGATGATGATTTATGTTTACCTACATATATTCATGGATGATATTTATGAACTCATTATATTTTTATGACTGAAATGGTATATTTTAATTGTTTAAGAAAAACATGCTAGCTACTAAGATATCTTTATCTTACTTTTATGTTTTCAACTAACCATTTCAGGGGCTGAGTATAAAGGGAAAATGTGTGAGAAATGATTGAACCCTAGGAGTATCAGGCTGAAAAACTATAAAAGCATTCGAGTTTATTAAACGTTGCAAGTTTTAGTCTTTTACATTCAGAAGTTGAATTACTATGTATGACAAAATTATTTTTTGTATTATGAACAATTGTAAAATGTTCTTTACTATTTAAGAAATGTAAGTACGAGTATTAAACATTCGAATATGAGTTTTAAAAAAAAAATTCTCAAATTTTAATATAATAAAATAGGGACGTCACATTATGCATTTCAAACTTCATCCTCGTAGAAGCCCTTATCATTCCAGCTTTTCTTCTGTGCTCGTCTCGTGCCCTGCGACTGTGCGAATACAAAGAAGGAAGGAGCTGAGTCGTTTTGTCTCTAGTTTTGCTGCGATAGTGTGCAAAAAAAAGGGTAATAATGTGAGGTAATCCATTTTGCTGTCAAGGACACCCTTTCCCCCTTGGCTCTTTACTCCACTTCTTCTCTCAGCATTGAGCTATTTTTTTAATCTTTTTTTGTTTTTCGTGTTTAAGTATTGTTATCGCATCCATAGTCTCAGTCTGCCCTCTCATCATTTATCGCTTTCTGGGGCTAAAGATTGGGGCTGAAAACAAAACTTTTTGATGGATATAAAAAACATTATAAATCATGTGAAGGATAAAACAGTAAATTACCTCAATTATTTTATTTTATGTTTTAATAAAATATACACAAATTGTCTCTTTTCTAATCATTTTTCCATGCCCAATCAACAACTTTTTTTTTCTTTTCCTTTTTTCCTTTCCATCCTTTTTTTTTTCCTTTCTATTCATATTTTCATTTTCATTCTTTGTATGTCATGCGGACCAAATGAGCCCTCAGTCTAATTCTCATTTTCCATTTTTCCTTTTAACACAATCTGCTTGTGGAGACTAAATAACGATGGGAAAATTTAGATAAGGCGCACAGATGTTCTTTTTGCTTTGAGTGGCATTTGCCCATTGGCAAAGGATCAATCATCAAAACAACACTCAGAGTATCTCCAGGGATCATGTTGTCTATGAGGATTATCCTGGTTTGGTTAGCAAGTGGACTAACTATCGTAGGTAATTAATGAAAGGGCCAAGCTCTCATTGTTGAAAGTTTTTAGTGATTTTTTACAGCTAGGAGTTTTATAAGTCATTCACCATTTAGTGACCTTATTTTGCAAGTACTTTTCTTGCTTCACTGATTACTGCTTGTCCTTCTCATCCTTCTGTTCTTGGCATACGAGTCTTCCCCTACGTGGAGGAGGAGATCCTACGCCTTCGTTTTTTTTTTTTTGAGTTTTATTATTTTTTTAAATCACAAAGAATTTGTTCTTTCTTTTTAATTTAACAATCAATAAATTAAATTTAAGGTTTAGAGTTTAGGATTTATCAATAATATTTAAATTAGGGTTTAGGGTTTAAATTTTTCAATAATATTTAATTTAATTTATTGTAATTTACTTAATTAAATATTAGCATTTAGGGTTTAAGGTTTACAATAATATCTAATTTAAGGTTTAAGATTTAGAGTTTTTAATAATATTTAATTTAATTTCTTGTAATTTACTTAATTAAATATTCGGATTTAGGGTTTATGGATTATGGTTTAGAGTTTACAGTAATATTTAATTTAATTTATTGTAATTTATTTAATTAAACATTAGGGTTTAGGGTTTAGATTTTAAGGTCTACAATAATATTTAATTTAATTTATTGTATATTAGGATTTAGGGTTTAGTTTTTACAATAATATTTAATTTAATTTATTATAATTTACTTAATTAAATATTAAGATTTAGGACTTAGGGTTTAGAGTTTACAATAATATTTACTTTAATTTATTTAATTAAATACTAGGATTTAGGGTTTAGAGTTTATGGTCTACAATAATATTTAAGTTAATTAATTAGTAGTCAATTTAAAAAAATAATTTTTTTGTGATTTAAAAATAGGAAAACCTTAAAAAAAAGGTAAAATGTGCATGCTTTGTAGTTGCCCGGGGGGGGGGGGGGGAGCCTCTTACGCGCACTTCCCATAGGAGGGAAGCTAGACTCCTATTCTTGCCCCTAATTTTCTTATTGCCTATTATGCTCATTACTGCCTATTGTGCTCGTCATGAATACTGCCTACTATTGTCAAGACCCTCAAAAGGATCAATGACCAGCACGGTATGAGATTCATCCCACAACTATAAGCCTTGCATAAGTACAATTTTAACTAGACATCAGAGATTGAAAACCGACCCTACGACCACATTCACACCAGCAATCCACACAATTAATATTCCTTATATAATTTGAGAAAATACATACGTGACAAGAAGGCCTATGTTTGTAAACTCCCCTCCCCCCCCCCCCCCACAAAACAATTCGATCATCAAGGAAATGAGGAAAGCATAAAATGAGCATTAGTTACAAAAGAATAATTGTCACAAAAGAATGCCACAATCTAGGAGTCCTAACAACTACAGAGTGCACTACCCCCCAAAAGAATCAAAAAAGTGATCACCAACAACAACAAGCAGGTGGGGATGAGCGAGGGATTTCATAACTCCTTTTATGTAGACTCGCCTGCTACAAAAGAATTTGCACGAGGCACACACAAAAAGGGTGGGTACATTTACTCAATGAAGAGACAATCAAAACAAACTTAGTCTATGCCTTATTCATAAGAGGGGTATTTCTAGACACGTTTCCTCTAAGTCCCAAAACAAGAAAAGGTTACCAGAATTAACCACATCTAAAGTGAAGGCATAAAAGTAAGTTGAGAATTTTCATAAAAGTAAGTTGAGAATTTTAAAAGGTACACATAGCATAATATTTGATTTGACATAATAAGAATGTTCTACATTGGAGGTACTTCTAAAATCAAGAAAATGAAGAGATCACCAAGGCTAATTTCACAAACTAACATCCTCCTCGCTTGGCTCTATCCTCAAGAAAATGGTAGTAATTACATCATTTAACATCTTCCTCTCTCGGTATAGCCTCAGAAAGATGGTAGTTGATTACGTCAACTAACATTTTCCTCTCTCAACATATCCTCAGGAAAATGGTAACTAATTTCATCATTTAACATCCTCCTCTCTTGGTATAGCCTCAGGAAGATGCCAATTGATTACATAAGCTAAAATTCTCCTCTCTAGATGTATCCTCAGGAAAATGATAATTAGCGTATACATATATTGATCATGGTTCCTCCATAACCGTTATATTCGACTTAATTAGTAGATAATACTATAATTTATCCTAATAACAATATCAAAGAAAACTAGAAGTTAATAGACACAATATAGATATAATAATTCATCCCAAGACATGATAATACACCAATAGAGTTTGATAGAAGGGTCTCTCACCTGGTATCCGGGTTAAAAAAAAAGGGGGGGTAGGAGGTGGTACACAAACAACTGAGAAAAGTACCTAGGAGAATACAACAAGAATCTATGAGATCAAAGGGTAATCGAAACCCCCTAGATCGTGGCTCCCTGGGCGCCATGACCCAGCCCAAGCATTCCCCTTGCACTCCTGCTATGGGCTCCAGAGGAGCCCAAAGTGGCATCTCCCAGGCGCCAACCCCCAAATTCTCAGGTTCCCTCTTACTCATAGTGCCAGGACTGGCGCCCAAGCGCCTACATCTGATACACAACTAATAGTTCAAAAAGTTTCCCTTTTTCTCCTCAAATCCAAACCCTTGGACCTTAATGCTTCCATGACTAACAAAATTAGTAAGTTTTGGTGATTGCATGCCATAAATCAACTCAAGTCATAGTTAAAGCCAAGAGTGGGGTTGTATTGCTAAGTTCTCACCATTTTTTCCTTTTCTCTATAATAGCATTCATGGCAATAACTTCAAATCTCTCTTCATAAATGCATCCCAACCACCCAAACTTACCATAAGTATATTTTATAGAAGTATTATGACACCATGGAAGAATTTGGAGGCCCCAACAACACCCAATCTCAGAAAATAAACATCATTTGCACTCTAGGGTTTGGTCTATAAGAGAATAAGGAAAGAGATGGAGGGGAAAAGAGAAATACTACACTTACTTGGGAATTCTCCAATCTAGACTAGCCAGAAACCTTTCACTCCTCTTCTGCACACCTAATCGGCAGGCACACACATACAAACACACACACACACACGAAGGGGTAGATGGCATGAAAGAGAAAAGAGAGGGGAAAAGAGTGTTTCCTGACAGCAAAGGAAGGAGGGGAAAAAAGGATTTAAGAAAGTGGGACCCGCTAATCTAGGCCTTGAAAAGGGCTTTCTCTAAAACTTCTATTGGTCATCTCTACTATATTCCCAAACTTATCACAATTTAATCATATAAATACCTCAATATTTAAGAAAAAATAACAAGAAGCACATGCTCACAAAATAACAGAATAAAAGGAATAATTAAATAAAATAAAATTTGTAGTTATTACAACATTACCCCCTTAAAGAAATTCGGTCCCTGAATTTCAATAAAAACAAGCTAACTGAATAAGGAGGGGTATTTCGATCGCATATCCTCCTCTACTTCGAATATAGCCTTTTCGCGAGAGTGGTTTCGCTATAATACTTTCACTAATGGAATCTCCTTGGATCGTAATTTCTTCACTTGTCTATCCAATATCATTACTAGTTCCTCTTTGTAGTGCAAATTCTTGCTTAGCATAATTTCTTGAGGTCAGATTACATGAGATGGATTGTAGAGGTACTTTCACAACATAGAAACATGGAAAACTGGGTGTACTCTATCCAATTCCATCAGTAATGCCAAACAGTTGGCCACATTACCTATTTTCTCCAGAATCTCATAAAGACCTATGAACCTGGGGCTAAGCTTGCTCCGTACTCTAAAATGCATAAGCCCCTTCATGGGTGAAACTTTGAGGAACACCATGTCCCTAACCATAAACTCCAATTATCTTTGTCTTCTATTCGTATAAGTTTTTTGTCTATCTTGTGTGGCCACTAATCTGTCTCGAATTGTCTTAACCTAGATTATTGCTTCTTGAATCAGATCAGGTCCAATGAGCTTGGTCACCCCCGTATCAAAGCACCCCATAAGTTATTTACACTTCCTCCCATATAAGGCTTCAAAAGGTGCCATTTGGATGCTCACCTAGTAATTGTTGTTATAGGAAAACTCTATTAACTTCAAGTGTGCTTCCCATTTTTCCCCCAAAATCTATTTCGCAATACCGTAACATGTCCTCGAGTGTCTGAATAGTTCTTTTGGATTGTCCATCAGTCTGCGGATGGAAGGCTATACTTAAATTTACTCGAATGCCTAAAACCTCTTGAAAGGCCCTTCAAAACTGTGAGATAAATTGAGGTCCTTGGTCCGATATGATAGAGATCGAGACTTCGTGAAGCCTCACAACTTCGTTGATGTAGAGCTAAGCATACTGGCTGCACTAAAAGTAGTCTTAACTGGAATAAAATGCACTAACAGTTAAACAATCTACAATCACCCAAATTGAATCACACCTTGAGGAAGACCGAGGCAATCCTACCACAAAGTCCATAGTGATTCCTTTCCCATTTCCACTCGAGATTTTCAATTTCTTCAAGTAATCCGCTTAGCTTTTGGTATTTTGCTTTGACTTGTTGACACGTCATGCATTTCGCCACATATTCTGCCACATCACGCTTCATGCCCTTTCACCAATATATAGATTTCAAATTCTGGTACATCTTTGTGACACTAGGGTGCACGAAATAAGCAGAATTATGAGCTTCCCCTATAATGTCATTCTTTAAAGTTCCCACACTAGGTATGCACACTCTCCCCTCAAATTTTAATACATTATCCCCTTCTAAGGAGAAACCATTTCCTTTTCCTTCTTTTAATTCACTATTAATCTTACACAATTTCAGGTCTTCATTTTGCTTGCTTTTGATATCCTCAATCAAGGAGGATCGGGACGGAATGTGAGCCAAAAATGGTCCTAAATCTGGTACTTTGAACCACACACCATCAATACTCAACTCATGAAGTTCATAGATTAAGGGTCTCCTCACCTCTGCTATGTGAGCAAGGCTCCGTATCGACTTACGGCTTAGGGCATCGGCCACCATGTTAGCCTTACCAGGGTGATATAAGATGGAAAAATCATTGTCCTTTAATAATTCCATCCACCTTCGTTACCTGAGATTAAGGTCCCTTTGCTAGAAGATATACGTCAGGCTCTTGTGATCTGTGTATACTTCACAGGTTTCTCCATAGAGGTAATGTCACCATAACTTCAAAGTAAAGACCACTGTGGTCATTTCTAGGTCACGTGTAGGATAATTCTGTTTATGCTTCTTTAACTACTAGGATACATAGGCTACTAACTTCCCATACTGCATAAGAACACACCTAAGTCCAATCTAAGATGCGTCACAATATACTGCAAAACCTCCTGGGCCCAATGGAAGAGACAATACGAGAGTAGTTGTCAAATACTCTTTCAACTTTGCAAAGCTTTATTCACAAGACTTTGTCCATTCGTATTTGACCTTCTTCCAAGTCAATTTAGTGAGTGGAGCTGCCATCTTAGAGAAATCCTTTACAAATCAATGGTAGTATCCTACCCCAAGAAACTCTGAATTTTCGTCACTGTGGTCAACCGAGGCCATTGCCTCACTACCTCTACTTTGCTTGAATCCACTTGAACCCTATCTTTAGAGATAATGTGGCCTAAAAATGCCGCCTATGTTAACCAAAATTCATATTTTGAGAATTTCATAAACAACTGGTTTTCTCTTAAGGTTTGAATACAGTTCAGAGATGTCATTCGTGCTCCTCCGAACTTCGTGAGTACACCAGAATATCATCAATGAATACGATCACAAATTTATCAATGAAGAGTTTGAAAACTCTATTCATAAGATCCATGAAAGCGGCAAGGGCATTTGTTAAATCAAAAGACATTACAAGAAACTCATAGTGACCATAACAAGTCCTAAAAGCTGTCTTAGGTACATCTTCAGCCCTGATCTTAAGCTGGTGATACCTTGACCTTAAATCAATCTTCTAAAAATATTGGGCGCCTTGGAGTTGGTCAAATAAATCATCAATCTGTGGTATGGGGTATTTATTCTTTACTGTTACTTTGTTTAGTTCGCGATAATTAATGCACAGTCTTAAAGTCCCGTCCTTCTTTTTCACAAATAATATCGACGCACCCCAAGGTGACGAACTCGGTCGAATAAATCCTTTGTCCAATAAATCTTGAAGTTGTTCTTTGAAATACTTTAATTCTACCGGAGCCATTCAATACAGCGGTATAGAAATGGGCTTTGTTCCCGGCAGCACATCAATTGCAAACTCGACCTCTCATTCTGGAGGCAAACCAGGTAATTCTTTAGGGAATACATCTAAAATTCATTAACTACAAGTACACCACTAATATCTTCATTCTCCTTTTCCATATCTTTCACAAATGCCAAATACCCTTGACATCCTTTCATCAGTAACTAGTATGCATTAAGTATAGAAATAATATTGTTAGGTACATCACTCTGGTCACCCTAGAAAATAAAGGACTCGCCCTTTTGCACATTGAATTTCACTGATTTATCATAACAACCAACCATGGCATGGCAAGAAGCTAGCCAGTCCATGCCTAAGATTACGTCAAAATCTGACATTTCTAGTATTATAAGGTCCACCATGGTATCCCTTCCACACACAAACACACAACAGTTATAATAGCCAAATTGTACGAACAAGGTTTCCCCTACCGAGGTAGCCACAAGAAAAGGCTTTTCAAGTCTAACCAATTCCTTAGTAAAGCATTTAGTAAAAACAGGAGAAACATAGGAATGGATCGAGCCCATATCAAACAACACGTGAACATCAAAAGAATAGACTGAAAGAATATATGTGACCACTTTATTGGATGCATGAGCATCCTGCCTAGTAAAGACGTATACCCGAGCTAGACCGCGCCCTATCTGGGGTTGACCCCTACCACCATGGCCTTTACCACCATTCCCATGTCTTGCCCTATTTCAGCAGGACGAAGGAGAGACGAGGGCCCTACCGACGAAAGTAAACTCGACCTAAAGGCGAAATGGGTGGGTCGATCCTTGCCCCGAAGCCACTGCTTGGCGTGGGCAATTCCTCCATGAATTTCTAGCGAGTTCACAAGAGAAATAGTTTCCTCCTTTTCCATAACAAACGCCAATGTGAAATCTCCCACAGCTCGGACACTGAGATTTATCATGCCTCTGTTGAAAAGATTCTTGAGTCAATAACACCTGTCCCCAATGGGATCCCATTTACCACTAGTTTTCCATATTCTTCATTGCTACATTGACATTGGTTGTGGTTAGTAGCTTGATTTAATATCAAATTATTGTCATTTTTAGGTTTCAAGCAATTAATGTCATTGCAACCCATAAATGTTAAGTATAGACACTTGGATTTAGAAGACAAACATTTTCTAAAGAAAAAAAATATCAAGGTTTCAAGAAAAAAAAATTAAGGGCTAATAGATTAATCAGTTTTATATGAATTGGGTTGGCTTATTTTCAACCTGTTTAACAAGAGGCTAACACAACTAGTATTTTAATATTAATTTGAAGTAACGTTACTGAAAATCATCATTCAATGACCAATATTTTTATAACGACATGTGGAATTTGAAAAGATCACATTATATATGAAACTAATTGTATATTTGCATATAGGGGAGCAAATTAATGATTTATATTGCATTTGGTCAGCAGTTAAAGTGCACAAGGACAATTTTTTCTCTATCTCTTTTTGAATCCATTGCAACAATTAATTATATAAAAACACATATCTCCTATACCAAGCAGTATGGGACCTAAAATTTTTACTCTTTTTGAAATACTTTATTTTTCACAACATATATAACATTCAATTCGTATATAACAAATCAATGGGTCTTCTAATTTGTTTTTTCTCCAAATAATCTTGTGGCATAGATCACTAGAATTCATTAGTTAAAACAAAATTTTGCCAAGCATCCAATTAGTTAAACAAGAGCCTATGAGAAACCAGGAATTACTCAAATAGATAATCTAAGACCCATGATGATAAGCTTCTTTTATATACAAACTTACTTAATCTTCATTCAAAAATGTTTCGAAACAGCACTAGCTATTATCCCAAAAGGAGGAAAATTGTTCACCATTAATGTAATACCTGAGGATTTCGAGTATTAAAGGTGACAGGCCTCAAGGTGTGTATACTGATATAAGGGAAATTTTTCCATTTTAGTGAAAGGAAAATGTGTGGTTAGATATGGTACCATGCATGATTAAATGAGTGACAGACAGTAAGGGAGAACATGTAGCATGAAAAAGGTAGATGAATAATGAGTCCTTGGGAGGACTAAAATGAAATAAAAATAATTTTTATGGTACCCTTGTGAAAAAGGGGGATGATAATGAATTTGGGAAATCATGAGTGCCAAGGATGGAAAATGAGTTAGGGGAGTGTGTGGTGCCTTGAGTAAGTGGGACATATCTAAGTTAAGAAAATTACCTCTTGCCCTTAACTAAAATTTGACCTTGTGTTGACCTAGGGCCATTTAGGTAATTAACCTCTTTATATATATATATATATATATATATAAATAAAATTCACACTTACACATCCTTAGACCTATTTTTCTCCCTATCATGTGTCCATCTTTCCTCTTCTTTGTGCCCTAGCTCTTATCTCTGTCTTCGACCTTTCATCTACCCAAGACCCACCCTTGATCTCTCCGACCATTGTTCTTCGACGTGGGTACATCTCACTGGTGACCAAACCTCATCAAAAAAGTGTACAGCTGAGATAAGTTTTTGATCCCTCTTATTTTCCGCACATTCTCGAATCTTGAAGTGTTTAGGGTTGAAATGGTCTTAAATGGGAATGTTTGGGCTTGGATCTTGTACTTCAAATTCCTTTGGGAACATCAATTGTTTTGGAACAAGAAATTTAGGGAAAATGCTCTAAAAAGAGTACATTTCATTAGGTTGAAAACCATGATAGATTTTAGGAGAAAAAGGTAGGTTTGGTAAGGAAAGGAGATGATTTTGGGATGGATCCTTGAAATAACTTGATTATAATGCTTGAGGAAGTCTAATAATGGTTAAAGGCAGAAGAAAGAGCCAAAAATCATGAGATATGATCAAGGTTTGAGTTGGGTTCAAGTAAAAACCAAAGAGGAACTCGTTTTCACAAAAATAGGGTGGTGGCTACTGCGATCCACCACTGTAGTAATGGGCTACAATAGACAACACAATGACCACTTCTTCATATGTGGTTTTGGCTTATGCAACGGCAGCCAATAGAGAACACATCTCTATTTTAAGACTCTAAGCAGTGCAGTGAAAGGAGGTAGCACTACAGCAGCCGAAAAGCTTCTTGAAATACTTGTGAATTTTATTTTCGCTCGGTCAATGTGTTCATTGTATACAAATTTTGGGGCCAATTTGAATTTTATTGAAATCATGAAACTTGGGAATTTCTAAATTTTGTTGATGTGTAATTCTCTTGCATTTATATGTGTATACTTGTGGATGGTGGTAATGGTAATGAAAACAATTAAATTAATTGTGATTTAACCTTTGGCACATGTAGGTTATGAATGTTATCAAAAAGGCCCTTGTGTAGGGACCTAGGTGAATGAAATAAATTAAACTTGGTTATTTTAGAATTTGGGTGAGAATCTCAGTGTTGGTGTTTTGGTGAGCCATGGGAACATTCATGGTTATGTGGGTTAATTGTGGCAAGCTATTAGCGAATGAGAAGAGAGTTTTAACTAGACTTCCAAGTTTGCCCTTGCACCATGAACTCTTTATATGTGGAAGGGAGGGTAAAAAGATCTAAGTGGGGTAAATATTCAATAAAACTCAATCCTCTCCTTTACTCTTTAGCCCATTCATGCCACACACATACTTGAGTGCTTCTCCAAGCACTTAGGTGTCTCTCTTTCCCCCCACTCACCAAAACCACCATATGTCCTCCACCTCAACGAGGATTCTCCTTTTCTGACGGCTCCTAAGTGGTAAATGCTTGAACTCTTCTCTAATTTCTAAATTTTTTAATACTTAGGAAAAACCCTAGGTTATGGAGGAAGGATATCTAGTTGTGAAATAGTTGGGTCTTGTGGGTAATATCAATTTTATGTTTTACATTAAGTATAAGATTGAGAAATGAAAGAATACATGGGTGAGATCCTACTTTGAGCAAGAATAAGAAAGATGTGAATTTATGAAAGATTCCAAAATTTTCTTGGGTTAATCATGAAATTTATCAATGGATGATGTTTGAATCAAGTTATAAGAATGTTTTTGAGTCCCTAAAAGACCCAACTAGGTGGCACAAGGGTGTGAGGTGCTTTGGAGTTGGAATTTTTTACTTGTTGGAGGGTGGTCGGATGGCCCTCGACCGTCGCACAAGCCATAGGTGCCTAGGCACCAGGTCAGCCGAGAGCCCTGGTGCGGGTGCACCAGGAAGCCCATGCGAGAGGCCTGGCCAACTGAGAGGATCTTCTTAAAAACTTCAATTTTGACTCTCTTTCTTGATTTGTTTGTTCTCCTAGGTCCTTCGGAAATCCTTAGGGCCTTCCCAACCATCCCAAACCTTGCAAATCATCCTAAAGAGGAAGTAAATTAGTGAATCTAATTTCAAGCCAAGGTGAGGAATAAATTCTACTCTCATTTAAATTATGCAATTCATATATTCTTCCAACTTCTTGGAATTCTTTAAATATGTGGATGCCACCTTCTTGGGATGGTGTCAAATTGGTAATGGGAATCTTATGATTGGATTTATTATTAAAGGATGAATGTTTCTTTAATTATGCTCATGTGAAGGATTAGTTCATCAATTTTACAAATATGTTGTGGAGGTTTATTTCCATATTTATCTTGAATTGGTACAAAATAATCTTTAATAATCCTTGAAATTTTGTAATATGAATGGTAACCTATTTGGATGACATTAATTTGGGAATTTATTCACATGGGTGGATCTTTTAATGCAGGATTGATGCTATATTTATTTATGTCTATTTCATGGTGTAAACCTTAAGGCTCTTTGAGTATCTTAGTAGAGGGAAAAAAACATTTCTATCTACTTATGGTTGAGCGTGAATGGAATCAATTCTTTATCTTAAAGACTTTGGAATGGTATATATTGAGATAATTTAACCGAATTATGGAATGGTGTTTTGGTATTAAGTCTTATGGAATTGCTTGACGAATTGCTTGGTTGATGTGTGAGGAATTTCTATTCTATGTGTATAATTAACTTGGAATTTCCTTGCACTTCCATTTAAATTCATTATTTATGTGAATTATCAACTGGGATGGTTACGAATTGTTATATAGACACTGGATGGTTGGTTGGCTATACCCATTGATCCATTGGAAAAGTCACATGATGGAAAATTATGGTTACACACCCCTATGGGGAATTAAATGGAAACCCTCGGGAAAAAATCTTGCTTGGATGGTTGGTTATACTCTTGGATCCTTGGGAACGCCACTCAATGGCAAATTATATATCCTAGTTGGTTGGTTGGTTGGTTATACCATTGGATGTTGTGAAAGTGTATCCTTTGGAAATGCCACTAGATGGCAAAATATATAGCTACTCTGAAGGTGCGGTATATCTCTATTGTTACATGCCCTTATGGGGAATCTAAGGGAAGCCCTTGAGGAAAATTTTATGGGTATCTATTTATGTTGTATATAAATTAAATTACATATGTTTATGCTGGAAGTGGTATCTTTCCTCTTGAATTATCTATACTAGCTATTGAGACTTTTTGTCTCATTATATTTCCTTTTAACTTACCATTTCCTAGTGAGAAGCAAAATGGAGATAGTAATGGAAGTAAATGAAGTCTGAAATTCTATGCAAACATGATGTTTTCCTTTTGTATAATGTAGGTTGAAGTATTTATGTATATTAAGCATGAGAGATTGTTAGAAGTGATTTAGTGTAAGTACTCTTAGAAATGATTTTATACAAGTGTGTGATATTGTAATAGAATGGCAATGATAAATATGGATGAGCTAGGATGAAAATGGTGAAGAATTAAAGCCACATTTTGAATAATAAAGGAAATTAAGTCTATATATATGATTGTAAATGTAACCTTGTCTTCTTGTGTAAGCAATACAAAAATATTCATGTCAAGATGTCAAATAATTTCTAATTAAGGTACAAAATAAATTAAGCATTATACAAATGTCTTGTTAGTGGCACTCTCTACAAATATAGTTTGCGAATGTAGACAAAACAAACAAACTTAGTATATACATTCCTTTGGCCCAACATATCCTAAGCAAAATTTTCAAATATGTGTTACATCACATATGTATATAAAAAGGTTTTATCTAGATGCAGAGATGCTTAGTACAACAACATTTATTAGTTTTTGGACAAAATAAATGTCTTGTTAGTAGCACTCTCTACACATATAATTTCCAAATGTAGACAAAACAAACAAACTTAGTATATATCTTCCTTTGGATTGACATATCTTAAGCAAGTTTCCAAAATATGTCTCACATTTACATTTATCCTTAGTCAGACCAATTAAACTCATCTAGGATATTTAATATGCATAGGCATTTAACATGTTTTTCTTGTTAAAACTAAATTAACTTTACCTAAATTAGTCACTATGGCAACCAAATAGTTCAATCAACTTAATTATAACAAGAAAACACAATTTAAAAAGAATTAGGATTCATGAAATACTCAACTAAAGCCTCAAAAAAAAAAAATTTGTCCCAAACAATCCAAATCACACCCAAAACCTAATTTTCATGAATCTTAAACCTTATAAAACACATATAGGATTGATGAAACCCTAAATTTAATCAGTGAAAACCATTTTAATTCACTCAAAATACACACAATCATAAATTTGAAAATTAGGATTCTTGATAAAAGTTATCCCAAATTTTAAGAAAATTCAAAATTTTGATCAATATAATCATGGTCAAAATTACTTAGAGACATATATAAAATTGAGATAAACATATTATACTTATTTAATCCTAAATATATACATAATTGACTATAATCCCAAATTTCAAATCCCAAAATTCCAAATCAAAGTAATTAGTGGGAGATTACATAATTCTCAAAATTATCCAAATTTCTCATTACGTCGATGAATCAATTGGATATACATATAATCAAATATATACCCTAACCTTTTTTTTTCATAATGACCAATAAAGCCTAAACCAGATCATATTAAAAAAAAAACAGAGCACAAGGGCCCCTAAAAACTAAAACAAAAAATGAAAAAGAGGATAATCCCTCAAAAGAACTTTGAAACTTATCAAGGGATCTAGAGAAAAAGCATACAATGAATTACTAACCAAAGAAGACAAACCAAGATATATCGTTGGAAATTCTAGAGTTATTTCATCTATCTATCCTCAGATCATATCGACAGTTGTTTGCACATATTGACTAATAATGAGCTCTAATTTCTCTAAAAACATAGGCAGATTCGAAGCACTCTTAAAGGATTGAACAAGGAAACTAAATTTGAAAATAAAAATGAAGAGATGATAACTTCTACAACGAGAAGACAAAAATTGTCACGCCCCAAAACAGGGCACGTGACCAGCACAATAGCATGAACCCCGTGCCACTGTAAGCCTACCTAATATCGTTATATCTAATCTTTTTTTTCCAATTTCATTGTTATTTATCATTAAACATACATAATATAATGAGAAGTTCATGTATTAACTCAATATATCTAAAATATATCTTAATCATGCATCATGTAGAAGACATACAACAAAGCAACTTAGATTTCAAAACCATTCAAAGTTTGAAATATATATATGTGTGTGTGTGAGTGTGTGTGTGTATGTGTATAAATATATATAATAAGATAAAGACTGAAATTTGGAAATATTAATTAAACAAAAATAAACATTAATTAAAATATATATTAATTAAAATAAATATAACTAAACATCAAATATTAGTTAAAATAATTATTAATTTATAATGTAAAAGAAATAAATTATTGTTACCGTATATCATAAACCCACAAGGAGAAAAGGACAATTTACTTGAATTCCTTACAATATCCCACAATTAAAAGAAATAATATTTGGATTTAAAAGGAAAATATAAACACATCAATATTCAAATAACGTATTATCTCACTCCAATGGAATTTAATTCATAATAAAATAAATAGAAATAATTATTATAATTAATTAGCCTAAATAAAACACTTGTCCAATAAAATAATCAATTCACCCCAGACCCTTCAGATGTCTTAGTCGACCACAGAGCTTTCTAATTTTAAATAAATCATAACTAGTAACTTAGAACCCACATAACAATGAGAAAGTCCAAACAACAACTCTAGCCCTCTTACAGATACTCCTTTTCCACTACTTGATCTGAAAAAATTAAATCTAACGATTCTGAGATAAATATCTTAGTGAGTAAGTCAATCACCGTCCTAATAAAACCCACTATGTAAAGCAATAAAATAAAAGTATAAGTATGAATCACCAATCACAAGAAAAGTACCTACCAAAGTTGCAATTCAATCAAACAATTCAAACCAGTGAAACTAATAGTCGTCAATGGAAAAAACCCAAGAGCACACACAGCTCGACCAATATCATCAAATAACCAATCTCATCAACTAACTTGTCTCATCAAACAACCAATCTCATCAATTAACCAATCTCATCAAATTTTCCATGACGCACAACCGCATCCTCTACGGTCAAAACGCCTCACGGACTAAATCTGGACTTAACTTCCTACCAAGGGAATCATTGCCTTTACTTTTAGAGGTCAGACTATCCTATCACCCAGATTTTTCACTTAACATGAAAGTGGGTACTATCTTGCCCAAGCACAATCAAGTTTTAACCAATTTCAAATAATCATTGAAATAAATCATCAATATATTTGTTAGTATATTCATCAATATAAACATCAATGTAAACATCATATCACTTTTCACTGGATAACCATAAAGTATCTCAAATTATAATTTATCGTATTTGTCTTACGAACCATCTCTTTTTTCCTAACGTTTCTCGTTAGTAATTTATCAATACTAAACAACACTCTCAAAACTCAAATCCTTTAACCGGATTCTCTCTTTCCTACCATGGTTATTACCTATCTTTATACCTTATTATTTTAACACTTAAGATAATATTAAAGAAGAGTTGCTTCACTCACCTTGAATTATGCTATACCATAAATTAATCTCATCTAAGCAATCCGACATGAGCACTAGTGTGAACAATTTGGGATTTTTATGAAGGATGCAAAAAACTGGAGTGTTAAGATATTAATTTTATTTAATCTCCCTTGACTATAGAACTAAATAAAATAATAAATTAGAAAAAAATGAAACCTTAGTTGAAGTTCTTCTAAGCCTTGGGTATAGAACACCTAGGTGAGAATATAGATGAGAGATTATGTGAGAGAGAGATTGACGAGAATGGGAGAGTGTCTTGATGTGTGTGAGTGTGATTGTATGTTAATTGAGAGTAGGTGGCGGCAATGAGTAAGGTTTAGGGATTTAAGGTTTTATTATTTAATTTAAAGTAGATTAGTTTAGTTTGGAAAATTCAAAATTAAATCATAGATTAAAGTAAATTTCAAAAATAATTATAATATTCAGTGAATTGAGTGTGAATTTAAAATTAGATTTGAAAACATAATTTCATATTTACATGCTAGTTATTTATTAGAAAGCATAAACCTATACAATTTAATTGTTTAAACTCAAAACGATTTGTTATATAAATCTTTGATTATCTTAAGCAATATAATATATTTAAATCATATTTCTAAAGATACTCTTCAGATTTAATGAAATAAACCATTATCCTTAATTTTAATATTAAATTAGATTAGGGTTAACTAGATAAGAACAAATTCATTATTTAATCCTTTGCATTATCCAACACCTACTATCACTATTTTTATTTAATTATATAACTTATTTAATTTCCAGACCAAAAATACTATTCACGCACTGATTACTTATTTTTATTTTAAATTTTCTTTTATTCCTATAAATTATTTAATAAATTAATCATACTCCTTATTTTAAAAATTAATATCATGAGATCTAAAAATTATTTTCTATTTCCTATTTCACATCAAGGTTTCCTATAATTTTCTCCATCCATTTCTATACTTTGTACACATTTCCACTACACCCCACAAGATTCCAAAATCTTTCATTTTAGTCCCTAAAATTTTTACTTTAGTCCTTGTATGACCTAGCATCTCACATTGCTAGTCTATAGCACAAAATCACAAACTAAGGCATTACCACATCACAATACAACATCACAATCACATATTGCACCCAATTTGTAAATTAATATTTATGAAATAAAATTTAACAATTAAAAATGAAAAATTAAATGGCGAGTATTACCATATTACCCCCTTTAAGAAAGTTGGTCTTCTGAATTTAACCTACCTCTAGTCTCAAGAAAGTGAGGATACCTAGAACATATATCATCCTCAATTTCCCACGTGGCTCATTTAACTAACCACTTAAATGACAGTCACAACAAAAATTCCCACATTGTCTGTCTTATTCATGAAGGATTTGTTTTCCCATGCGTAAACTCGTGCTTTCCTATGACATCATAATTCCTAGGGTATTACATTAACTTCTCCCTTAAAGAAATTTAGTCCTCAAATTTCAACTACCACTAATCTCTACCCTACTGAAGCTACCCAGTGTTACCATATTTCGGCCTGATCTCGAGTCCTCGATCACGCGTCTACTAGTGCCTTGCTAATTAGGGTTTGACCACTCATTGTATCATCTTAACTTGGGTTCTGTATCCTCTTATCTTAATGGCTTTGAAACATTCCCTTTAATCCATGTTCTTTTAATCGTACCGTCGACGATTTATCACCAAAGTTCTTTTTCATTCATCTCCACTTATGCTTAGGAAACTTCTAATTATTGTAACTAACGCTTTCAGGTATTCGTGCTTTTGCTTATCCTGATATATTAAAATAGTTTACATAAGTCCTGCCAGGGACTTCCCCCTTAGGGATTTTACCATAACTATGCATTGTAGGTCCTTAACCTACATCGTAACAATGTCACGTCGCCAACGGTCTTACTCCACTATACCAACTCAATATGGTTACTTGGGCTCACACTTGGCCTACCATAGACATAGCTTACCCTTACAGACATCATGAAGTTGAGCACAGTTCTTACCACCACTCAATCGTTCCACCTCCATAAGTGTATCTTACAGTTACTCAAGGTTCCACCTTTCCTTCCCTTTGACTAAGGTTTCTTACCCATGGTTATACCTCTAAGGATGCCATATTTTCACCCTACATCCGACCATGGCCTCGATCAGATAAACAAATACCAATGCCCATTAGAGCTTCTCATCCTTTTAATTTACAATCGAACCTATTAGGTTATACTCAATTATTTTAAATTTATAGCGAACACATTGCCACTATCAACTAGTTTGACATAATCTAGGTTGGGTCTTACTCCTAGAGAAAAAGAGATGTATCAACCACAAAATTTTCATAAGATCTTCTACCATTTCCCTTCAAGGTCCTTAATCATAGAATAAGTCGATCATTCCCAAATGTTTGACCTATTTGGTTAATCCACTTCCAAGGATTCTAGTACTATAGTCAAGCTCTTCAAGATCCCCCTATCATCCGATGATCCCCCTATCGTCCGATTATCCCTCTCATGAGTGAATGTCCTCATGTCCACCCCACATGCACGATTGCCAACCAGTACATTATTTTATCAGTTGGTTCATAAATCCAACCTAAACAGTCCAAGGCATTCCATACTAGGAATTCAAAATGACCACAATAATTCCTTTGACATATAATGTGTGGGTTAAGGTCCTATCGGGTCATGCCCTTAACCATACCAAGTATCTGGTCTTGTTGGGTCCCATCCTCAACCACAATGGTCCTATTGGATTATACCTTTAACCATGTCAAGTATTCGGTCTTGTTGGGTTACGCCCTCAACCACAATCCATGACAACCAACATTTAACATAAGTCAACCCAAAAGAAATGTAGAGATTATTCCATCGTAAAATCCAATTTTTCTATCACTCAAAGAAATCATAAGTCAATCATGTTCATAAGTCACAACATTTAACCAAAAAATCTCATTGCAATAGTCCGTACACTGTTTAGGTTATCTATATTCAATGATGATTGAAATTGGAATAGTCATACTACCAAGTTAGAGGTAGTTATATCATTCATCCAAGGTCTCGCTAACAACACTGTTCACTTGATCCACTACGTTGCTATTAACTTGCACTATGCCCACACTGGCATTCTATATCTTATCCCTTCTCTCAACATATAGAATTCATCATTGTAGTCAGGCTTTTCCGACACATAAATTCAACTGTTAGCCCAAGAGTTACTAGGAAGACGGTAAAATAGGGGCTTCCCCTTATTCAACTTTAAGGGTAAAAACTTAATCTCATGCTAGGCCTGAACTTGCAACTCTTATTGCAATCTCCCTAATGTCCCAAAGGTAAATCACTTGTGTTTCAAAACAATTTTCATACTAAAAGGACCTTTCCAACTTATAAAGTTAAGTTTAACACTTTTCACAATCGAAAAGGCATGTTTTATACATCCTAACATGATGTAATCATGAAATCCCTATCCAAAAGTTCATCTCAGCTAGGTTGACCTTCTAGGTACTCTTGGGGTGCCAATTAGCAACAAACAACATAGTTATCACAATCTCGTCAAGTAAGGAGTAAAGTTGGACCTCCACATACTCGCTTGCAGTTTAAAGATGCAAGAAAACTTAAATGGTATCAAAACATGACATGTAATCTAAGGAAATATGAACTAGACTCTCTCATTGGTCATTAATTTAGTGCTCACTCTTTTCTATACCGTAAAATCCTTTTCTAACCTCTAATCATGCTTGAATTAATGAACTTTTACACATGTAATACACCTCGTACATCACATATGAGCCTTTCTCTGTATCCACTTCATAGGATAATTGGCGGGTTGAGATATCCTTCCCTTGCTATCACGCCACCCCATATTTGAATTGATAGAGTTTTACTTCCATCCGAATCATGTCATCTGTGTTAAAAGGAAAACTTCACATCCTCGTGAGATCACTGCCATTCCAATAGAGTGTCTAAATGACGTCCCTTGGCTTGTTATAAGGTTATTTCAATCACTAAATCCTTAATCAGTGTAACACCTAATTAACCACTACACTTTTCATTAAAGTCAAGCATTTTATGAGTGTTACTTACCTTAAAACATTCCCTAAACTCAATTGTGATGTAAACAACAAGCAGTGTTCCAAACAAGTCTTAGGAGAAGCGGGATGTCTAACCCACCCCAAAGTTACAATGGGTAGCCGCATAGATATTTTCCTCTATAACTAAAGGGTATCATGTCTTAACCACACTTCCACTTATTATAAAGTCTTCTCGATGTCTCGCCCATTCTTCCATCTTACAGTGGTGTCAATGGCCACTATATAAGATTCAAAAGATCTTATTTGGCTCCTACCTCTGAGAGTAATTAGTCTTGAAGTCCTTTCACGAAGCCTCCTCGTCTGAAACCATGTAAGGAGCATATTTAAACAACCTCATGAACAAGGCACCATATTCATCAATGGTCTGAGTCCTCCGACAAAGCATCTCAAACTCTCGTATCCATGTCTCCCTAGTTCACGCCACTATGATGCCAAATCACCCAGAATTGAATTCGTGGCAATTTTGCGGTATAATGGTCCCTATGCCATATTCACTCAAGGAGCCTCACTTCTAATCATTAATTAGTTATTCCTAACACTAATCACACTAATTAACTCACAGGGGGTTGTTGTGACAACAGCAAAAAATTAAACACAAAACAGAATTGAAACAACATAGTAAACAACAACAGAATTAGAACAGAACAAGAAATGATCCACACAGAATATGTAATCTGTCATATAAATCCCTAGAAACATAACTATCACCATTCCAAACTTAAGTTAATCTCTAATCCACTTCTACCATTTGGTTCTAAGTCTTGAAATTTCTAGAAAATCTTCTAGAATGAGTTTATTAACTCCCTAAAGCCCTAACCAAATCATGTCCCGCAATCACATATTGATATACCATTCCATTCTACTTGTCATTCCAATCGGTTACAACAAGTTTTCATATCAGATCAAGCATTAAAATAGAGTTATGTTCATAAAACTCTGACTAGAAATTAACATAAACATAAAACAGAGAGAAACAGAACAAAAATGGGATAAAAATGTATTAGAATACTTATCTGAACCAAGGAATTCAAGCTACATCTTCCAGTTCATCCAAATGATAGATTATAAGAGAGTTTTAGCTTTCTATGGGAACTAAAACAAAAATACATAAAGAAAACTACAAGAACCCTAAACTACTATAGAAGAAAGTGTTGTCTCCTTGAAAACAAATTCTGAAGCCCTTTTGTATCCTACCCTAGGGGAGAGACGAAAATGGCTTCAAGACATGTCCATTTCTGTTGTAAAAAGTTGAGTATATATCTGGAAAGGCTACAGTAGCAAATTAGAGGAGAGTGGCATGAAAAAGGATGCTGCTGGACTGACTTTTCTGTATAAAAGAGTTGACCTGCGAATTTGCCATTTTAGGTAAACTTTGGAGAGTAAAAAATGCTGAATGGATTCTCTGATTCAAAACCAAAGAAGGGCCCACATCAGCTCATCCTGATCAGCATCTAATCACCAAAAAGTGCCACATCAGCTCCCACATATGCACCTTCATCCATATCATCAATTTAGCTCTTTAATCACAGAATTAAAGCACAATTAGTCCATAACTAAATTTCATCCAATAAAACATAATAGAATCAGAGAGTTATCGTGAAAATATATGCAATAGGACTAAGATAGAGGCCAAAGTGTATATAAAAATACCCAATATCACTCCCACATGCTCTTCGAGATAAACTGGTCTTAAAAGATCTTCTAGAACTCTTTCTATCTGACAGGTAAGGCACTATCGACCATGCCTTTTTTCCATGTTCACCACTTGTGAACTGCCCTACTCCTTAGTTGAAATACCACAAGGACCACCTTCCAAGATTCAGGGCACTCCAAAGTATCCAAGATTTTCACAGTCGTCAAGGATATGTTATGGATCCTCATTAACATCCTTTTCCCATGAAAATTGGCGGTTTAAGTTTCAGAAACTCCATAGTCTTTATCTCTGCCACAACCCCATCCTGAACTTGTAGAGGGGGAGGAGGTGGCAACTTAGTGATTCATGTGCCCTCACAATAGATGTCGATGCCTGTAAGCTATCCTCCAATGATTACCTTACTAGGTCTGCCAGTCCTTTTCCTTGCTCCTGTATAGCAGCCATTGATGCCATCATAGCTACCAAATTGAACTGTCGTGGTGCTCCACCATTCCTTTTCGAGCCTATAACAGGTATCTCCATACTCTGTGCTTGATGGAGCAGTTGTGGGTGCCAAAGCTCTACTGGACCTCATTCGACCTCCACAAGCATGTAATTGTCCTCACGCCATCTAAGTTAATTCTATGTATAAACGGATGTACTATAGAATGTAAGTTATTGATGGAAATATCGTTACCAAATGAAGTGTAGACCTGCTTGAAGTACTACCTGGTCTAATTATAAGAGCAAAAGCAAAGAGATTCAAGGAGGTATTGAATAGGCTGATGCAAGAGGATTGGGCCCAAGCTATGTAGGCCCATGGAACATATTCTGCATGATCAACAAAGATGTGTCAACATGATACACATTCTAGAATAATCCAGCCAATGATTTTGAATATTTTGGGATTAATCACAAATATTGCATTGGGATTAGTTTCTATTTTGAGATTATACAAATAAGGCATGTGCCATTTGATTTAGTGCCTTTTGAATTAGTTTCCTTTTAGCTACTAGTTTCTTTTTAGATATTAGTTTCCTTTTTTTGTAGTTTGCTTTGTAATGCCTTTAAATATCATTTTCATTCAATAAAAATCAGAATGCTTTTGTGAGAAAAATTTCTCTTTGGTTCTTTGAAGAACTTTCGAACTTATCAAATTTTGTCTATGGTGTTCATACTTTAACTTATCAATCAAGTTTCCATCCCTTGATTATGGTGTCTTCCTCATACCAAGGTTCGTATCTCTTTATAGGTGTCGGGTTGTGGTTTTAATCCAAATTTGTAGTAGAACGGTCCTACTGACTAATTTTTGTTACAGGTTTCATCACAAGTTAGTAAGGTTCGTATCATTTGGTATCAGAGCCCGGTTCGAGTCTCAACTTCTCCTATCATTTATTGCATTTCTATTTTTCGTGTTTATCTCAACCCTAGCTTTCTTCTTCTTTTCCAGTTCATTTTCCAAAAAAAAAATTCTGCACTGTTCATTCGCGTTACTGTTTATTCGCATTATTGTTCATCTGTGTTACTATTCATACGAATTTTTGGGTCAAAAAAAATAATTTTGTAGTTGATAAAAAAAATAGTTAAAAAAAAGGATCCAAAAAAAAGAAGGGGATCCGAGCTAAAAAAAAATTCTGGAAACATGAAAACCTAGTCATTTTGTGATCATTATATTCTTGTTTTTAGAATCCAAATTTGGTTGGTGATGTTTGGATGTGGATTATTGCAAAAAAAAAATCTGATCCTCGTTTGATTAGTTTGATAAGAACTTTTGAAAAATTATAAATGGAAAAAGGCAAGAGTGGTGAGCATATAAGAGGGTAAAAGCCAAAATTTTTGTGTGAAACACGAGTGAAATTGAGTGAACCATTCTTTGAGTGAAACACGTGAAAAGTGTAAAGTGAGGTCCTTTATTTTGTACTAACATCTTTTTTGCAACAAAAACATGTCTAAAGAAAGTACTTCAGAAGATGCAACAGGTAAAGTTGATACAAAGTTGTTATTGAAGGCTTTGACAAGAGAGATGGGGAGAACATTAAGGGTGGAGATGGACCAGTTTATGAAAGGTTAGACCAAGTAGAAAATACACGTGTGGAGTTACCTCGTGTACATAGGGAGGAGAGAGTTCAACTAAGAGGAGTCAGAGTTAAAAATGAGGAGTATTTTGGGGAAGGCTTTGATGAAGAGGATGATCAAGAATCAATAGGAAACTATAGGAGATATTGTGGGTGGTTTAAAGAAGCTAGGAATTAGGAAGATAATAATTTGGGGAGTATTAAGATGAAGATCCATCGTTTCAAGGGAAGAATGATCCGGAAGCATACCCTTAATGGGAGAAGAAGGTAGAGTTAGTATTTGATTACTACCATTATTCTGAGATAAAGAAGGTAAAACTTGCTGCCATTGAATTTTTGGATTATGCTATTATTTGGTAGGATCAATTATTGTTGAACAAGAGGAGAAATAGGGAACATCCAATAGAGATGTGGGAGGAAATGAAAACTGTAATAAAGAAGTAGTTCGTGCCTAGTTACTACTATCGAGAGTTATATAATAGGTTGCAAAGCCTTAGACAAGGAAACTGGAGTGTAGAGGATTATTACAAAGAGATAGAAGTGACAATGATCTGAGCAAACATTGAAGAGGATCGAAAGGCTACTATGGCAAGGTTTCTAGCTGGTTTGAATAGGAAAATTCAAAATGCAGTGGAATTGCAACATTATGTGGAGTTGGAGGACATGGTGCACATGGCTATTAAGATTGAGAGTCAACTCAAGAGAGAAGGCAGTACACGTGCGAGCCATAGCCAAACTACACCCACTTAGAAGTCAAAACAATGGAAGCAAGATGAAAAGATGTCCATTTCGAAGCCAAAACCTGAGCAAAAGCAAGCAGTGGCTAGCCAAGGAACTCAAGGTAAATTAGATTCTTCCATTACTCGTAATCATGATATTAAATGTTTTAAATGTCAAGGCAGGGGTTACATATCCAGTCAATGTTTGAACAAAAGAGTTATGGTTATGAAAGATGATGGTGAGATTGAAACTGACAATGAATCAAACAACAACTCTATGCTGCCATTGAAGGACACTGATGATGAAGAGTACGCTACCCAAGGTGAATTATTGGTAGCAAGAAGAGCTTTGAGTTTACAATCCAAAGAAGATGATGAAATGCAATGGGAAAATATATTTCATACTAGATGCCATGTTCAAAACAAGGTATGTAGTGTGATTATTGATGGAGGGAGCTGTACTAATGTTGCTAGCACTACCATGGTGGAGAAGTTAGCTATGCCAACAATTAAGCATCCTCAACCTTATAAATTGCAATGGTTAAATGATAGTGGGGAGGTACGGGTGAATAAGCAAGTGTTCATTTCTTTTTGCATTGGGAAGTATGAAGATGAAGTGATGTGTGATGTAGTTCCTATGTAAGCTGGGCACTTGTTATTAGGAAGACCATGGCAACTTGATAAGCGAGTCAAGCATGATAGATTCACCAACAATTATTCATTTGTTCACAATCAAAGATCAATCACTCTTGTACCATTGACACCAAAATAGATTTATGAAGATCAAGTGAGATTGCAGAAAGAGAGTGAACAAAATAAAAAGAGTGAAAGAGAAAGTGGCAAAAAGATATTAAGAGACAATCAGAAAGAAAAAGAAAGAGAGACTGAAAAAGTTGAGAGAAAAGAAGAGAGAAAAAAAAATGTCTATGTAAAGGCAAGTGAAATCAGGAGAGAAATGTTTCTTAATCAGCCTATGATTATATTTTTACACAAAGAGACATTTTTTAATACTAACCAATTTGTTAATGCTTTGCCTAGTTCAATTGCTTTTATCTTGCAGGATTTTAAGGATGTCTTTCCTGAGGAAATTCCGAATGGGTTACCTCCTATCTGAGGGATTGAACATCAAATTAATTTTGTACTTGGTGCTACCCTTCCAAACCGACCAGCCTATAGGAGTAATCTTGAAGAGACAAAAGAACTATAAAGGCAAGTAGGTGAGTTGTTGGAAAAGGGGTATATGAGGGAAAGCATGAGTCCATGCCTTGTTCCAATGATTTTAGTTCCTAAAAAGGATGGGACATGGAGGATGTGCGTAGACTACCGAGCAATCAACAATATCATGGTAAAGTATCATCATCCTATTCCTCATTTAGATGATATGTTAAATGAGTTACATGGTTCTTGTGTCTTTTCTAAAATTGATATGAAAAGTGGGTATCACCAAATTAGAATGAAAGAAGGTGATGAATGGAAAACTGCATTTAAGACAAAATATGGTATATATGAATAGTTAGTCATGCCATTTGGTTTAACTAAAGTTCTTAGTACTTTCATGAGATTAATGAACCATGTTTTTCGTGCTTTTATTGGAAAATTTGTAGTTGTCTATTTTGATGATATTCTTATTTATAGCAAAAGTTTGGAAGATCATTTAATGCAATTGCAAATTGTGCTTGATGTGCTTAGGAAAGAGAAATTATTTGCTAACCTAAAGAAGTGTACATTTTGCACCGATAAGCTTATGTTTCTTGGTTTTGTTGTGAGTGCACAAGGAGTACAAGTTGATGACGAAAAGATTCGTGCAATCCAAGAGTGGCCAGGTCCAACAAGTGTAAGTAATGTTCGAAGCTTTCATGGACTTGCTAGTTTTTATCAGCGATTTGTGAAAGACTTTAGTAGCATAGCCGCACCGATAATCGGAGTCATCAAAAAAAAATGTTGGGTTCAAATAGGAAGAAGAGCAAAAGAAAGCATTCCAACTACTTTAGGAAAAATTAACTCATGCTCTTTTGCTTGCTTTACCTAACTTTGCAAAAACTTTTGAGATTGAATGTGGTGCTTCAGGTATAGGTATTGGCACTATTCTTATGCAAGAAGGATGACCAATTGCATATTTTAGTGAGAAACTAAATGGGGCTATCTTAAAGTACCCTACTTATGACAAGGAGTTGTATGCATTGGTTTGGGCCTTAGAAACGTGACAACACTATCTTTGGCCTAAGGAGTTCATGATCCACACTGATCATGAGTCATTGAAGCATTTAAAGGTCAACACAAGTTAAACAAGAGACATACATGTTGGGTGAAGTTCATAGAACAATTTCCCTACATCATCTAATACAAACAAGGTAAGGAGAATGTGGTTGCCGATGCACTTTCTCACAGGTATGTACTTCTTTCTACTCTTGATGCAAAATTACTTAGTTTTGAACATACTAAAGAGTTGTATCCTTTAGACCAAGATTTTAGTGAAGAGTATGCTTTGTGTGAAACGGCAGCCTATGGTAAGTTCTTTAGGTTTGAAGGGTTTTTGTTTCGAGAAAATAAATTGCTCATTCCAAATTGTTCAATTCAGGATTTGTTAGTGAGGGAGTCTCATGGTGGAGGATTGATGGGTCATTTTGGGGTAGCTAAAACTTTAGCTATTTTGCAAGAACATTTCTATTGGCCACATATGAAAAGAGATATTGAGAGACTTTATGGTAGATGTGTCACTGTAAGCAAGCTAAATCTCGAATGCAGCCCCAAGGACTTTATATACCACTGCCCATTCCTAGGGCACCTTGGACTGATATTTCGATGGATTTTGTGTTAGGTTTGCCTAGAACTAAACGTGGAAGGGATAGTGTGTTTGTGGTTGTTGATAGCACACTTTATTCCATGTCATAAAATTGATGATGCTTCCAACATTGCTAACTTGTTCTTTAGGGAATTGTGAGATTACATGGGATGCCTAGAACAATAATTTTGGATAGAGATGCTAAGTTCTTAAGTTACTTTTGGAAGACTTTGTGGTGTAAGTTAGGCACTAAGTTGTTATTTTCTACTACTTATCACCCATAAACTGATGGCCAAACATAAGTAGTAAATAGGACTTTGTCTACATTGTTAAGGGCTATCATAAAAAAGAACATCAAAACATGGGAAGATTATTTACCACATTGAGTTTGCTTATTGTTCTATTCATTCTACTACTAAATTTTCACAATTTTAAATTATGTACGGTTTTAATCCATTAACTCCTTTGGATTTATCTCCTTTACCTCTGACTTGTTAATTTAGATGGCAAAAAGAAAGCAGATTTTGTTAAGCAAATTCATGAAAAAGCAAGGCTCAACATTGAGAGGAGAACTGAACAATATATAAAACAAGCTAACAAAGGGCATCATAAACGGATCTTTGAGCCTGGCGATTGGGTGTAGTGCACATGAGAAAGGAGCGCTTTCTGAAACAAAGAAAGTCAAAGTTGTTACCTCGAGGAGATGGCCCATTTCAAGTCACCGAAAGGATCAATGACAATGCCTACAAGCTAGACTTGCCCGGTGAGTATAATGTCAGTGCTACTTTTAATGTGTCTAATTTAAGTCTTTTTGATGTAGGTGAATATTTGAGGACAAATCCTTTTCAAAAGGAAGGGAATGATGGAAATATGGTTACCAAATGAAGTGTGGACCTGCTTAACTTACCACCTGGTCCAATTACAAGAGCAAGAGCAAAGAGATTCAAGGAGGCATTGAATGGGCTAATGTAAGAGGATTGGGCTCAAGCTACTTCGTGTAGGCCCATGGAACATGTTCTACATGATCAAAAAAGATGTGTCAACATGATTCACTTCTAGAATAATCCAGCCAATGATTACGAATATTGTGGGATTAATCGCAAATATTTCATTGGGATTGGTTTCTATTTTGAGATTACACAAATAAGGCATGTGCCATTTGATTTAGTGCCTTTTGAATTAGTTTTCTTTTAGCTATTAGTTTCCTTTTAGTAATTAGTTTCCTTTTATCTACTAGTTTCCTTTTAGTTATTAGTTTCCTTTTTTTTTTTGTAGTTTGCTTTGTAATGCCTTTAATTAGGTCTTTTTATTCAATAAAAATCAAAATATTTTTGTGACGAAAATTTCTCTTTAGTTCTTTGAAGAACTTTGGAACTTATCAAATTTTGTCTGTGGCATTTATACTCTGACTTATCAATCAAGTTTCCATCCCTTGATTGTGGCGTCTTCATCAAACCAAGGTTCGTATCTCTTTATTGGTGTCGGGTTGCGATTTACATCCAAATCTGTAGTAGAATGGTCCTACGGACTAATTTTTGTTATGAGTTTTGTCAGAAGTTGGCGAGGTTCATATTAGCTATCACTAAGCTATCAAGGTTATGACAAAAAAGAAATGGATAAGAACTCTAAAAGGGCCTTTGGTGGATCCTCAGCCTTTAGTTAAGCCGATGTTCACAATCATAGGGGAGGGCCCACTAAGGACACCCCGCTCTATAGTCACTAGGAAACCTAAAACGAGCCTCTAATACCAACTTTGTTATGCCTCAAGATTGGACACATGACTGGCGCGATAGCATGAACCCCCTGCCACCGTAAGCCTACCTAATATCGTTATATCTAATCCTTTTTTTTTTCAATTTCATTGTTATTTATCATTAAACATACATAATATAATTAGAAGTTCATGTATTAACTCAACATATCTAAAATATATCTTAATCATGCATCATGTAGAAGTCATACAACCAGACAACTTAGATTGCAAAACAATTTAAAAAACTAACATTTGGAAATATTAATTAAATATAAATAAACATTAATTAAAATAGATATTAATTAAACTAAATATTAATTAATATCAAATATTAGTTAAAATAAATTCTAATTTATAATGTAAATGAAATAAATTATTATGACCATATACCATATATACACAAGGAGAAAAGAACAACTTACCTAGATTCCTCCAATCTCCCACGATTAAAAGAAAAAATAGTTGGATTTAAAAGGAAAATATAAACACATCAATATTCAAATAATATATTATCTCACTCCAATGGAATTTAATTCATAATAAAATAAATAGAAATAATCATTATAATTATTTAGTCTAAATAAAACATTTTGTCCAATAAAATAAACGATTCACCCCAAACTCCTTAGATATCCTAGTTGACCACAGAGCTTTCTAATCTTAAATAAATCATAACTCGTAACTTAGAACCCATCTAACAATGGGAAAGTCCAAACAGCAACCCTAACTCTTTTGCAGATACTTCTTTTCTGCTACTTGATCTAAAAAAAATTAAATAACAAGTTTGAGATAAATATCTCAGTGAGCGAGCCAATCACTGCCCTAATAAAATTCGTTATGTAAAGCAATAAAATAAAAGTATAAGTATGAATCACTAATCATAAGAAAAGTACTACCAAAGAATTGCAATTCAATCAAATAATTTAAACCAACGGAACTAATACTCGTCAATGGAAAAAACTTAGAAATACACACGACACAACCAATCTCATTAAATAACCAATCTCATCAAATAAGCAATCTCATCAAATAACCAACCTCATCAATTAATCAATCTCATCAAACCCGCCATGACGCACAACCTCATCCTCTATCGTCACCGCGCCTCATGGACTAAATCTGGGCTTAACTTCCTATCGAGAGAATCGTTATCTTTACTCTTAGAAGTTAAGTCATCCTCTCACCTGAATTTCCCACTTGACATAAGATAGGGTATTATCCTGCCCAAACACAATCAAGTTTCAACCAATTTCAAATAATCATCAAAATAAAATCATCAATGTATTTGTCAGTATATTCGTCAATATAAACATCAATGTAAATATCATATCACTTTCCACCAGATAACTATAAAGTATTCCAAATCACAATTTATTGTATTTGTCTTACGAACCGTCTCTTTTTCTCTAACATTCCCCATTAGTAATTTTATCAATATTACACAAAACTTTCAAAACTCGAATCTATTAACTGGATTCCTTCTTTCCCACTATGGTTATTACATATCTTTATACCCTATTATTTTAACACTTAAGATAATATTAAAGAAGGGTTAGTTTACTCACCTCGAATTATGCTATATCGTAAATTAATCTCGTTTGAGCAATCCGGCACGAGCACTAGTGTGAACGATAGTCTTTTTGGGATTTTTATAAAGGATGAGAAAAAAGGAGTATTAAGATATTAGTTTTATTTAATCTCCCTTGACTATAGAACCAAATAAAACAATTTATAAATTTAAAAAAAAACAAAACAAAACCTTACTTGAAGTTCTTCTAAGCCTTGGCTATGGAACGCCTAGGTGAGAATATAGATGAGAGATTATGTGGGAGAGAGATTGCCGAGAATGGGAGAGTGTCTTGACGTGCGTGAGTATGATTAGATGTTAATTGAGAGTAGGTGGCAGCAATGAGTAATGTTTAGGGATTTAGAGTTTTATTATTTAATTTAAAGTAAATTAGTTTAGTTTGAAATTTTCAAAATTAAATCATAGATTAAAGTAAATTTCAAAAATAATTATAATATTCAATAAATAAAGTCTGAGATTAAAATTAGATTTGAAAATATAATTTCATATTTACTAACTAGTTATTTACCCGAAAGCATGAACCTATACAATTTAATTGTTTAAACTCAAAAAGATTTGATATATAAATCTTTAATTATCTTAAAAAAATATAATATATTTAAATCATATTTCCAAAGATATTCTTTAGATTTAATAAAATAAATTATTATCCTTAATTTTAATATAAAATTGGATTAGGTTAACTAGATAAATAACAAATTCATTATTTAATTCTTGCATTATCCAACACCTAATATTACTATTTTCATTTAATTTTCAGAACTGTTTATGCATTGTTTATTTATTTTTATTAAATTTTCTTTTATTCCTTTAAACCATTTAATAAATTAATCATACTCCTTATTTCAAAAATTAATATCTTGAGATCTAGAAACTATTTTTCATTTTCTATTTCACATCAAGGTTCCACATAATTTTCTCCATCCATTTCTATACTTTGTACACATTTTCGCTACACCTCACAAGATTCCAAAATCTTTCAATTTGATCCCTAAAATTTTCACTTTAGTCCTTGTATGACCCAGCATGTCACATTGCTAGTCTATAGCACAAAATCACATACTAAGGCATCATCACATCACAATAAAATATCACAAACACATTCCACACAATTTGCAAACTAATATTTGTGAAATAAAATTAGCAAAAGTATACTGAATATCCTTAATGTTTACCTCGATTTTTATTCATGCCCCTAACTTTTTTTTTGTGTCAAATATGTCCCATATGTTTCAATTTTTTTCAAAATGCCCTTTTTTTGACACCGTAAAAAAACTAACAAAATTTCACGTCATCGGCTGACTGGGCTGCCCCTAGCAAATATACCCGGCAAAGTGCATATGCTAGGATTCGAACCCTAACCCTCCAAGGAAGAAAAAGAAACATTCAACCACTAAGCCACTCATGCACACTTAATATATACATGTGCACAATTTAATATATATATATAGGAACATTTAGTTTGAAGAAAAATTATCAAAATGCTTAGGACAAACTTCAAACCCCTCACCTCCACGAAGAAGAAACACTCAATCATTAAGCCATTGATATTTATTTGACATATATATGCGCAATTTAATATATATAGGAACTTTTGATATTATATTCAAAATTTAAACAATATACATCAATTATTATATGTTAATAATAACAAATCTTATAATAAGAGAATATGTTATTGTTTTACATGACTTATTTTAAATTATATAACAATTTAATAACAATTAATAACAAATTTTATAATATAAATTTTAATATTATTTATACTTAATAAAAATTCACTTTATATTAAAAAATAATTATAACAATATGCTATGCATATTAAAATTATTTTATAATATAAAATTTGATATTATAATTTTTAATAATAATTAAATTTTATAATATTTAACATAGCATTTTTTAATTTTGTATATAATAAAATTAATTATTATTAAAAATTATAATATCAAATCTTATATTATAAAATAATTTAGTATGCATAGCATATTGTTATAATTATTTTTAATATAAATGAACTTTTATTAAGTATAAATAATAATTAAATTTATATTGTAAAATTTGTTATTATTTGTTATTAAATTTTTATATAATTTAAAATAAGTTATATAAAACAATAGTATATTCTCTTATTAAAAGATTTGTTATTATTTTATAACATATATTAATTAGTGTATACTGTTTAAAATTTTGAATACAATATCAAAAGTTCCTATATATACTAAATTGCGCATATATATGTTAAATAAATATCAATGGCTTAATGATTGAGTGTTTCTTCTTTTTGTACAGAGGTTCGAAGCTTGTCCTATGCATTTTGATGATTTTTCTTCAAACCAAATGTTCCTATATATATATATATATATATATATATATATATATATATTAAATTGTGCATATATATGTTAATTGTACATGAGTGGCTTAGTGGTTGAATACCTTTTTTTCTTCTTTGATTATGGAAATTCTCCCACTTTAGTGATGTGTTATATGTATGTTTTAAATCATCTTAATCCCAATTTATGAGGTTTTGGGAGATAAACAATCAGGTCGTATGAGAATCACATAATTTCAATTAGAGGCAGACCCACGTCAGTGTGAGAGGGTGCAGCTGCACCCCCTGACTTTAATATATTTACTTAAAACTTTTTTTGGCCCCCTCTTATTTTTTTGACCCCCCTAAATTTTGAATATGCCCCCAATCCCCCACTTGACCCCCCTCCGCAGACATCCCCACGCGACCCCCCCCCCACAACCCCACTTAGCATGGCTGCATCTTGGATTTGGAGTCCGGCGACCACTAGGCACGACAGCACCAGTGACCAACTAACCACTCCCCATCAACTCACCAAGACTCCATCAACGACTCAGTGCAGTTTGCCATCGCCCATCCAGTCCACCATCCTTCGACGGATGCTAGACCTTGACGTCGGCCCTCCACCGACTATCGACCACCACCACTCCAGTCCGCGTCTACCACCATCTTCAATGGAGCCGAGGGAGAAAAAGAACAAAGGAGCTAAAATCTTCAAGACTTCAACGGTGACTGTGAGTGAAATATTTGGGGGTTTTTTATATAGATGTAGTTATATCAAATTGGTTAATTAATTATGTAATTAGGATGATAAGTAGCATATTTGTGAAGTAAATTTTATAAAAAAATTTCTTGATAGTGATTAATTTTTCATTTTATTGTTAGGGTAAAAGTTTGAAATTTGGAGTTTTTCTACATAGATCTAATTATATCAAATTGGTTAATTGATTATATAATTAGGATCATGAGTAGAATATTTGTGAAGCCAATTTCATGAAATTTTTTCTTGATAATGATTAATTTTTCATTTTATTGTTAGGGTAAAAGTTTAAAATTTGAGGGTTTTATACATAGATCTAATTATATCAAATTAGTAGATTGATTATGCAATTAGGATCATAAGTAGCATATTTATGAAGTCAATTTTATGAAATTGTTTCTTGGTGAAGATTAATTTTTCATTTTATTGTTAGGATAAAAATTTGAAATTTAAGGTTTTTGTACATAGATCTAATTATATCAAATTGGATGATTAATTATGTAATTAGGGGTTTTTATAAAAGTTTGAAATTTGAGGTTTTTGTAATGGAAAGATTTTTGCTATAAAGATTGTGAAAAATAGGTTGCATAATCGAATGAGAGATTCATGGATAAATAATTGTCTAGTGACATATACTGAGAGAGATGTATTCAATAACATAAACAATGAACTGATCATTCAATGATTTCAAAACATAAAATCAAGTAGAAGACAATTATAAAGTTTATAAGTTATTTGATTAGATATATTAAAATTTTATGATTTTAATATTTATGTCATTATAATTATTATTATTAATTTTTTAAATAAATTACCTCCCAGGTCTTAAATCCGCCACTAATTTCAATCCCATACTTTCATATGAGAATCACGTCACATTACACGTCGATTAATGTACATTCATAATACGTAATCGAATCGATCCTTCCAAATGAGATTTAATTATGTATAAATTAGGGGAATTACATCGATAAACAGGAAAACTCAATTACGTAATGTCAATCACGTAAATTTTAATAAATTGAATTACACCTTCCCAAATTGTATACACGTAACACGTAATTCAATTGATTGAATTAATTGAGTCACTTTTAAAATCATCGTCAATCTATTGTAACCCCTTATTCATATACACATATACAATTGATATAATTCAATCAAGATTGAAAATTTTTGGGATTTATTCTATAGATAAATTCTGTTATCAAATAAATATCAATTATTCTCAATTTGTCTATTAGAACTAGGCTCTCATACTAATTGTAAACATGGTATAATGTAATTATAAGTTACAATCACAACCAATCAAATTCATGATCAATCACAAATGTGAAAATTAGAAATTATTTATTTGATTATGATTTGATTGTTTATAGTATCATGATAGACAAATTGATAATAATAACAATAACTCATAGAAAGAGAAGAGTGTACATTGATTCATAACAATCAATCTCAATAACTTCAAGGCTAGTAAAGATGATTTTTTACAAATTAAGTTTTGTGTGATGGATACATTAAGTTACACACTCACATATTTATAGACTTTTTTTTTTTCAAAATCTAAAAGCCAAATCCTTATAACCCTGAGAACCATAGCAAACTTATCAATCCCAATGTGTTGGCCTCATCTATTAATAACATCACATCACTATTATTAATTGAGATCAGGTATTTACACATATTATAATAATAATTCACAAATATCTCAAACGAACTTTAATATATTAAATAAGTCCAACTTAAAAATATACTTTATAAAAATCATTGGATGCGTTTGGATAAATAGCTTAATTAAGCACTTATACTATAAGCACTTATATGATAAGCAGTTATATGTAAGTTATTTTTACAATTGAAAGCAAACTTCACATAAGCTCTGTCTAAACTGTTTCTATAAGTTATCCTAGAAAGCTTATAAACATAAGCTGAAAATAGCTTATGGACATATTATAAGTTATTTTTATAAGTTCTCCCAAACACATTCATAAGTGTTTATGTCATAAAATAAGCTTAGATAAGTTCAAAATAAGTTCTTCCAAACGTACTCTAATTTAGACTTAATTATAGATAACAATATATATGTCCCAATATATGTACACATATACAATAATCAATACGTAAGTTTACCCAAATAATTATTACTACTTAATATATTTATGAAAAATAAATATATAGATATATACATAAAAAATAAAATAATGCTAACAGACTCCACCATTTTATTTTTCAGGGCCACGCGGAGGAAGTTGTAACTGTGATTGCTGTCCTAGACAAATTTAGCAACGTGGATGGTCAAAAGCATTAATAAGAGTAAATCCTTCGTAGTCTTTAGCTCAATACTCCTAATAAATAAATTAAAAAAAATAATGTCTAAAATTGGGGGAGTCACTTATAAAGACAGTTGGAAAATATCTTGGCATTGATATTTATTTCAGATAGAATAAGAAGTTTTACAAAGAGATAGTGGAGGGGGAGTCACTTATAAAGACAGTTGGAAAATATCTTGGCATTGATATTTATTTCAGATAGAATAAGAAGTTTTACAAAGAGATAGTGGAGAGAGTCAAATCAAATCGAGATGATGGAAACCAAATTTACTATCTCAGGCTGGAAGCCTAACTTTAATAAAATAAGTCAATATATCTCCAGCCAAAATGTATGCAAATACGACAAATAGTATCAGTGTCAATTTTTTCTGCGGTTTTTGTTAAAACAAGCCCAAAACGTTTCTTCTCAACAAGGGTAAGTTACAATAACCCAAAAACCTAAACGGTCTAGAGATTATAAAAGAATGCACTTTTTTAACGATCAAAACATCATTTTAATCTTTTTAAGTTAGTCTCTCAAAAAAATTTATTTTTAATTTGGTCTTTTATAAATTGATGTTATCAATTCACTTCCTCATAAATTTTCATTCTAAATATGTTTTCTCACAAATTGATATGTTATTAATTTAGTCTCTCACATATTTATATTTTTAATTTGGTCCCTTATAGATTTATATGTTATCAATTTAGTCCCTTTTATCAAAAGTTATGACTAATAAAAAATGACTAAATTGATAATAAAAATTTTTGAGGGACTGAATTAGTAACATATCAGTCTGTAAGGGACCAAATTAAGAACAAAAATATATAAAGACTAAATAAAAAAAAGATATTTGTGAGGAACCAAAATAAAATTTTAGTCCTTTTTTAATGAATCCTTCGTAGGCAAACAACTTCAGAGGATAATGGATACACAGGATTCCCTAATGAGTAGATGGGTAATGAAAAAGAATATTGCAAAGACAGAGAATTAGCAGTTTAGATCCACTTGTAATCAATAGACAAAGTGAAAGAATAATTTAGATAGTGTAAGTGTGTCCAAGCCAAAAATTCCAACCCTAGAATTTCCAATTTATAAATCAAGAGACGATAAAAGAAGGAAAGTGAATTTTATTTTGTAAGACAGGTAGAAAGAAGGAAAAAGTCCTCTAGGTTATTGGTATGAATCAAGGTCAACTAAGTGAGTGTTTGGAAAATAATTAAAAAAATTTAAGTTTAGACAAATTATTGTTTGCAAAATTGATTTTAGAGAAACTTAAGTTTTGGCAAATAATAGTTTGCAAAAGTGACAACTTACAGCTTTAACCGAAACCATAGTTTGAGACAAAATCACGTTAATACAAACTTTCAAACATGTTATTTTATACTAAAATCACGTTAAAATCTAAACCATGATTTATAAAAATATAATGTAACACCAAACATATTATAAAGTCATTCCCATGATTCCAGAGAACCATTCCCTCAAGAAAAAACAATAGGGAAGTGTTGAATCTTCTCTTAACAAAAATAAAACCCCATTTTAATGCTTACATGGAAGTTAACTCTAAACTTTAAACCCAAACAGCTAGTAGCCTTTTAATTGACAAATTTATGTGTAGGAGATCTAACTTAGAAATTTCTAAGATAACTACATGCAACACTTATTCCCCTTCTCCATTTTTTATTCCATTGCCTTTAGTTGTAGCTTGTTGTACTGCTTCCGAAAAAAAAAAGGGATGATGATTCTTCAACAATCTTTGTGGACTATCATCAGACTATAAAGAAGATGCATATATAACGAGTTACGTAGAATTAAATATTTTCATTTTAGTTCAAAATTCATAGATGAATTTTGTTATATTTTACTTTCATCTATCAATTTGTAACTAAATCTTATTTTAGGAAATAAAATATAATTCCTCCAAATCTTTTAATAAATTATTTATTTAATTTATGAGAGATTATAGATGTCTAAATTTAGTCCTTAAAAGATTAAATATTTAAATTTAATCTCTAAAAACATTATACTTATTTCAATTTAATTATTTTGGTTGTTAAATCTCATATTTTTTGTTTGTTAAAAGTCATTTTGAAAAATTGAGAGACAAAATAGATACTAACTTAGAGATCAAGTTGAAATATTTGATATTTTAAAAAAATAAATTAAAATATAATATTTCAAAGACCAAAACAAGAATTTACTCTACTATTTTTTAAATGATTTTGAAATGATCATTCATATAGCTTTTTTTTCATTAAATTTACTTGTAATTTTTTATAACAAAGTTATGGGAATACAAGTGAGAAGGCAAATGAGAAGAAAAATATTGGAGAAAATGGTAATTTAGTGAAAGATTTATGAAAAAGAAAGGAATTTCGTGCGGATGAGAGAGAATGAGATGCCAAGTGGTTTGGTCCAAGCTTTGCCCGCGTATATATGGACTATTCCTTCGCTATTATTTTCAGCATCGGAGTTACGAATACATCGGACGAAGCCCATTTACCTTCCTCTTGGCTTCTGAATCGCTGATTTTCTCGCTACCCAAACAACTCCACCGATGGCCGATCAGCTCACTGACGATCAGATCTCCGAGTTCAAGGAGGCCTTCAGCCTCTTCGACAAGGACGGCGATGGTCTGGTCTCTCAGATCCCTTTCTTGCTTCCTTTGTCTCTTCGTTTTTCTATTTTTTTTTTCGGCAACCATTGACTCGGGATATGTTCTTAGATCTGATTGCTCCTTCTGTGCTTTTAGACTGTTGTTGCATGTGGGAAGTTCGGTACCGTCCCTTTTCCAATTTGAAACTTTCTGGCTGATCTAGGGTTCCTTCTTGTTTGACTTTTCGTGGCTGATTTCGGGGTGCATAGATTTCTAATGATTGTATTCTTTGGTCTGTTATATTGGAGCGTCGTTTTGGTCACGTATGATCCTTGGGGTGATGATTATATATATAACGATTCTGGATGGATCATGTTATTGTCGCATTATGTGCTTTCTGAACCTATATTTTAAAAGTTTTAGTGTGAAAGTTCGCTTCTTGCTGTTTGGCACGATCAGATTGTCTCTGGAAAGTGATATATACTATACTATGGCTTCCGTTTAACTAGTAATTCAATTTGGGGAAGACCCTTTTACATTTCTGCAGTACATTTGGGCTACACTTTGATTTTTATCCTATGGACCTCACTCTGTTTTGATAGTTAAATCAGATGAAACCGTCATATATGCATGAGCTGCTGTTGCTGAGAATCAAATAGCTATATAATGTTGTCATAATTATTAGATCCTGTGGCAATCGTACCACATTCTCTGATAAGAAAGTAGAACCTATGGTACTCTACTTATCTTTCTGGCAGTACTGAATTGTATGTTCTTTGTACTGCAGTTGAAAACTGCCCCTGGTAATTTTGAAAAGAGAATTAGTGAATGTAATGTTTCCCAAGGAATTTGCTGTATTTTGGAGGCTCCAAACTCTATTTTTGTCCTTTATTTTTTAGATAACAACTAGTGCACCATTTTTTGATTCAGCAACGGAAGTAGGAAACTTTTGATATGTTTTTGAAACTTATTTCAACAACTTAAAGAATATACTGTGTGGGGAAAAAACAAAGATTTGATTTTTTTGTGGGTCATGACTAAATCAATTTTTTGTCTCTTACTATACTTTAACGTGCCACAGGTTGTATCACAACCAAGGAACTGGGGACTGTGATGAGGTCACTGGGCCAGAACCCAACTGAGGCTGAGCTGCAGGACATGATAAATGAGGTTGATGCCGACGGAAATGGTACCATTGATTTCCCGGAGTTCCTCAACCTGATGGCGCGGAAGATGAAGGATACTGATTCAGAGGAGGAGCTCAAGGAAGCTTTCCGTGTTTTTGACAAGGATCAGAATGGTTTCATTTCTGCAGCTGAGCTTCGCCATGTCATGACAAATCTTGGTGAGAAGCTGACAGATGAAGAAGTTGACGAGATGATTCGTGAGGCTGATGTTGATGGTGATGGGCAGATCAACTATGAGGAATTCGTTAAAGTCATGATGGCCAAGTGAGGACCAATCAACCAAAACCATATCTTTAAAAAGCATATAAAGAGAAAAGGGACAGGGCAGATAAGTTTTGATGAGAATTCTATTTCCATTAGGACATCTTGATTTGGTGTCATTAGCTTCTGTTGGTTGGTTGGTTGGTTGTCTATTTTCTTGTTTGCTTTATTGGTACTGCTCATTAGTATCCTACTTGTCTGTTCCCTTGTTTTAGTAGTTTGGAGTAGATGTGTCTCACCATGCATTCGTACTTGAAATTTCAACTTTTTTTTTGGGTTATATCATGGACCTAGAACAATTTGGATGAAATTTGTGTTTTTACTTGTGGGTGACTAATTCTGTTAATATTCTATTAATCATTTTGCATATTGCGTTAGACTCTCATCAGTTTAAAATGTGGATAAGATTTCCAGTTTTTTACCGTTGGTTGTTTAATAGGCGCTTTTGTTCTCCTCACTGTGATGGTCAAAGGCTATACACCAATTCCTTTTTTGACGAAGAAAGAAATTGCTTCTTCCCCCTCAAATCCAATACAAAGTACATCATACTCTCTTTCCCCAAGTTCGTAGATTCTGAGTTATTATTGTGTGGCGGTGGAATTATTTGATGCTTTTTTTTTTGACAAAAGAAGTTAAATATTATTTCAAGCCTGAGCTAATAATTTGTTTGTAATTTTTAAACTAAAAGAAGAAAAATGAAATGTATTTACTTTGAATCAACTTGGGATAATTATCATATTGATATGTTGTCCATGAATGTGGCTCCCTAGTTAGAAATTTAAAGTGCTAGGAATGGAGGCAACAGGGTCTTTCTTGTTTCAACAAATAAGGATTTGGTTTTTTTTTTTGGTCTTATTTCTTTAAAAAACATCTTTTTGAAGAATCTATAATTTTATATTGGGTGAGCAGAACGGGACTCCTGTTTTCTTCGAGGAACAGATAAGTTCACCCAATTGTGGTTTGGGGAGGTGTCAATGTTGTGTCCCTTTTTAAAGAGTAGCGAATTGAATTTAAAAAATTAACATTTTTTTCCATAATTTGATTCTTCAAATTATTATCTGAATTTACTTTTGTCACAAATTATTCTCTTTATAAGTCTAGCTCTCAATTTTCTTCTAATCGGGTTTAAGATACTCTGGTAAGTTTATACTTTATATTACTAATTAGTAGTTTCGTAAAATTTTGTTTTGGTCGAACGGAGAGATCTTTTTATTAGGAAAAAAAGATTTTTCGGAGGATTAAATTGATTAGATATGTTTCTAGATGATCAAATTAAACGGCAAGTGATTTATCAAAGACTAAAACTTATCTTTAAAAGGCCAAATTGAAAATATGATAATTTTTTGTATTGAATTATTAATTTACTCCAAAACCTGTCAAACGTTTTCTATCAAAATATAATAATTGATTTACAAGATTCGTTCAAGTGAGCTACTTCAGTTACTTTTAAAAATAGCGATCACAAAATACCCGTGGACTTGTTTTACTGATGATCACATTTTTCCGATTCGTGGATTTGGAGTTTGTCTTTCACATAAAGAAATTTCTTAAATTGTTCTTGGAATCTCGAACACTAGCAGCTTGTTTGGTAATGTACGAGGGAGTGATGTAATGAGTGAAGTAATAAGAAAGATAATGAAAAATTATTTAAAGTACACTCTTCAAAAATATTAAAATTTTTCTTAAAAAAAGTTAATGTATTTTAGTAAAATATCTCATTTTTATTTCTTTTGTTATATTTTTCCTTTTATCTTTCTGCATATCAAACATATTCTAGATATCTTGATACAAGATAAATTTTCTTTGAGCTGTTTTTATATATTTTCCTGTATTTAAAATTTCATTTTGATTAAAAAATCTACAAGTGAATTAACATACGCAGAAAGCTGAAATACTGAGAATTTATTCGTATCTAAACAGCAATCTTATTTTGATTTGATATTGCATAAAAAATCTTTGCTTTGCACGTTCCCATTAAGTTACTGTTCTAAACAGAATATAGCTGGCATCACTGAATGAAAAAGTAGTAGGAAGAAGAAGAAAGTGGTCAAAAGAATGATACAGAAAGAGGAGAGGTGTAGGATGTGGGACAAAAGAATTAAGTGGAGAGCATCTCATCGGAACAGAATCCCCTCTTGTTTTTTTGTTTTTATGAGAATATCTTATTCTCTCTTTCTGGATCATAATTTTTTTTTTAAGTTTCATTTTTTTTAATTTATTGTTTCTTTGAGTCGTTATCTTCATCGTTCTAGAGGGAACAAGATTTTCATGTTTTTGTGTAAAACAAGAGGAGATCTTGTTTCACATCTCATATGGCTTTGTTCCATGCAAGGAAGCAATAGGCATAACTATGGACCAGCCTTACATGGCATGCTCCGAGTGAACTAGGACTTTTATGTTGAAAACTCAAGGATTTAGCCCAAAGAATAAGAATAATAATAATAATAATAATAATAATTTATTTTTTAAAAAAAAAGTAGTGGGTGAAGATGGGGATTCGTGAATTTAAGCTTAATGCCTCTTTTTTTTATTCGATGTCTGGTCTGTGGTTTGAGCACTTAAATTGATAAAGTGTTTATATATATTATATTGTTTGTTTACAGAATGAGGAGGAAGAGATTGAGCGAGAAAAAAGGCAATAAATTCGAAAGCGAAGGAGGGGGTAGTGGCAAGCACAGGAGACGTCGTACCAGAGATCGTGTTCGTGAATGTTCCATCCTTTGAATGAGACTTGACTTTACCTCGTCTTAAAAGTACGTAGATGGTAAATCTATTATGTAATGATAGCAATCAGCTGATTCTCTTAGCATGTAGCAGAAAAATCCAGCTTCGATGACAAGGATCAAATAATTGGCAGTGATACGTTGAAAACTAAATTAATGACATCAGTGAATGGCATGGTATTTATAAATTGGATTCCACATTTGGAGTACTTACTTTTATACCCTGCCTTTCTCTTTTGAACTAAATTACCTTTTTTCCTTTTCTCCCCCCAATTTTATCACCGACAGTTGAAGGACTTACTACACAGGATTGACAAAGTTCGGGTAAGAGATCCTAAACTAAATTAATTTATGATTAGTGGAATCTCCTTATGATCTACAATTTTATTTGGTCAAAGGATCTACTACAACATCACCTAATTTTTTTTAATTTCTTTTTCTTTTTTTTTGGGTCATAAATTTAGTAAGTTATAACACATCAACTAGCAAGGATCTAACAATTAATGGCTGCCCAGTAAAAATAACCCACAAGGACAGGTGTAACAGATGTATAGTGACATTGTTGAGGGAGAAAAAAGAATATGAAGACGATAAGACTTTTCCCTGATATTTCCAGTTTCTTAGATAGGGTTATGAGCAGATGTATGCCTGTAATAGTAACATGAAGTATAATCTGTAAAATTTACATCATAAGTTCTAGTTTAATCTGTAAAAATAGTTTTATTATAAGTTCTAACGTGTCTCTCACAGAAGTCCATGGCTTGAAATGTAAATAAAACATAAGCCTAGCATACATTGTGTTGTTTTTATTTTTATGGAGAGCCGCAAAAATAACACTTTAGACCACTTAAACATAAAGGCTCCCATAACAAAAATCAAACTCATCCGCTTATGCTGTTAGATTATCAATAATTTTATTATAATCTCCGACTTCTAGAATAAAATAAGTACAATCAAGCAGTCAGACCACATGTTTATTGGACTTACAACATATTGCATATACAAATCAAAAGTTGCTGCCACTCCAAGTGCTTGATGGGCAATAACTCTTTCTACCTCTCCTGTTATATCATTTCAATTTCTTTAAGAAATTAAGAGGATCCAAACCCTTGAGACCAATAGCATTCTATAATAACTTTAGTAGCAAAAGTACACCTAGGGCAAGCCTACTATGATATTCCAACTATTTCGGAAGGAAAGAGAACCAGAAAAGCTGGAAGTCATTCAAAAACAAGATTTTATATATAGCGGAACAAACATGAGGATAGTTATAGCATATCTATGGACGACACACATTCATATACTTATACATAACATTTCACCTTTACAAACTGAAAGCTATCCCAAAAGAAGAAAAAATTAAAAAAAAAAAAAAAAAGTCACCTTTCTTCCTTTTCACTGGTAAAAAGTTACCTTTTGAGTGGTTTGTAGAGGACAACAGTTACATATTTCGACCGGAACCTGTCAGTCATCCCCATGGCAACCATGGACTGGGACGCCAAGTTTTTTTCAATGAAAACATGGTTAAGCACAACATGTTGAGGCTTTGAAGAGGTACCTACGTCCGAGTTCTCCATTCCAAGGACAGTGAGATGCAGCTGTGGAGGAACAGCCATTGGCTCTTTTGCAAAGTCTTCTTCTGCTGGAAATGCTTGACCATAGCTAGATTCTGGGGATGGTGGAGCCTCAAACTCACTGACACCATCAGGGATTTCAGGCACATAATCCTACGGAATGAAGGAATGAAAAATGTACAGTGAGGAAAAGGAAAAAAAAACAGATCTGAAGCAATGAAAAATGCATAAGGACAGAGAGAGACAAGTTTTTTTATTGATAAGATGTTCATTAAATGTATGCTATTAGGTTTTCCAAGAAAAATACAAGATGAGAAATCTTTTTAAAAGAATCAATTATACAGTGCTAAGTTTTAAAAAGCATCAAATCATCCTGTTTATTGAAAAACCTAAATAGAAAATTTAATGGTCACAAAATAATAAGATGCGTGTCAAGATAAAAGCATAAAATAAAAAGGAAGGGGAAAAATGCATACATTAACATCAAGAATATTGCAGACGCAGCCCATATCATCGGCTACATAAGCAAGTTCGGGTATATATCTCTGTTCACCATCAACAATAAACTTGTAATGATATACACCCGATGGCAGGACAAAAACAATAGAGTAATCCTTGCCACTGCCAGCTCTCTGCAGTTGCTTCCTGCATGTAATAAAAGTTCACCTATATGCTAAGTCCAATTTAGAATATTAGCAACTATAATTAATTATCATGAATTATATTGGATAAAATGAAGTTGCTATCACTGACAAAAAAGTCGTTAAATCTAACCTAGATGTCCAATTATCCCAAGATCCCTCAACAGCCACATTGTTACCACCATAGCTCCATGTAATCATGACAGGGATTCCTTGTTCAGGAGGTTGATCAACAATATTCTGCCTCATCTGATTAAAAAAAGAAGGGCGACCCTGAAAGCACACAGAAACCCCTAACTTGGTGAAGCTGCTGATAATATGTACAGTTTATATTTAAAAAAATAATAAATAAAAGAAGCAAGCTTTATATTTACTCTGAAAGTGGGGAACAAGCTATAAAGATTCTTTCTGAATAAAATAAGAAATTGTTATTTTGCAAAAATAAAAAAAAATTTAAGGGAAAATACACATAACTCCCTTGAACTGTAGTGTAGTTACAACTTTAGTCCCTGCACTTCAAACAACCTTTTTATGCCCTCAAACTATTGCAAAAAGTGAAAATGTGATAAATTAGATAAAATTAACATCTCAATACTATATGATTTGTCATGTCATACGTTATATATCTTTCTTCCATTCATGATCTTTGACTTGCATTTCTCCCAAAAGTACAAATTTTTTAAATGTTAATTTTAACTAATATGTAAAGTTTTCACTTCTATGATAGTTTGGGGGGCAAGCTATCACTTCGAAGTTCGGGAGTTAAATTATGATTATGCTATAGTTCAAGGGGTTTTTGAGTAGATTTCCCAAATATTTATAAGACCATTCAGAAAGTCATCATTACAAACTCATCTTCAAATTAACAAATTTATTGAAAGCAAACTTTAATTCTGACAATGGAAGATCTTTCAGTCAAACATAATTTTCTTATACAGACAAAGCATTCAGAATCACTTTTCCACAAATGGACAAAAAAAAAATCCAACCTACATCTCTATCAAATCAGCATCTTTAAGTCAATCATCCTGTATGTAAAAAATTTTGTGGAGCTCTCTTGAATTACAGAAGTTACAAACAACCAAGTAACTAAGACAAAGGGGAAAAACGACCAAGCAAAAACAAAGATCAAGGCCAAGAAACCAATTAACTTAGATAACTAATCATATCTCTTCAATTTGTTGTCCCAGAGTCGTAGAAAATAAAATCTTGATGTCATATCTAACCAGTAAATATGCAAATTCACAATAAGCCAATAACTACCCAAGACAGAGTAATTCATTATCCCAAGGAGATTCTGATAAATTTTACATATATATTCTGATATAATTAAATATTATTAGATACTAACTGATACAAGTGAAGGAATGAGAAACTCCCACATCAAGAGCTTTGATGGCCAGTCTTAAATGGCGTTTAAAACCTGAAGTGCCTAAATCAACATTGTTCCTAAGTTGTATGTCTTAATATTTTCGTCAGTTTCGATCCTATAATGTCAACTACAAGGTGATTGAGCCATCAACAAGGTCATCTTTAGATATATATATCAACTGACTAGAGATATCATACAAACTATATTGTGACCTTGTCATCAAATGTAGTTGTGCCATGATAATTCCTCCTCCAATATATATTGAAAGACACACAATATCTCTCTTGAATGCATGCCTGCAAAACTTTTCTCCAAAAAGAATGGAAAGTGAAACCAAAAAAAGAAAGAAAGAAAATTGGCCTTCAGTTATTAACCACAAGCAAGTCAACTACTGTTCTATCTGATAAATCCCGGTATAAGATATGAGTGGGAGAAAGGCCAGCTATGAGGAAGGATGTGTAACTAACCTTAACAGTAAGGCATGACAGGGAGTTTGGACACACGGTGACTTGCAGTGAGTACTCTAGAAGAAATTAGTCAGACTGGACAGTAAAGAGAGGGTCTGAGAGTGGCTTCAGGGAGAGAACTAGACTCTCGCAAGCTAGTATGCTTTGTTGCTATTTTCCTTGTTTTATCTTATCCTTTCTAATCTGTTGCAGTGTGTATGGTTCTGTCTCTTGGTGTTTTCATGGTGATGTACTGGTTCATTCTGCCTATATGCATATATTGGAGGAATTGATGAATATATTGCTTGATTAATCCAAGAAATCAATTTGGTATCAAAGTGGTGACGATTGGGGAATGATGAATACAAAGATGGAAAGAAGAGTGGAAAATTTAGAACATGATATGATTATGTTGAAGGAAGATGTCAGGAACTTGAAAGAACAGATGTTAGAATTAAGAGTAGCTATGCCTTGTAGGGAAAGAAGGGGCAAGACTGAGGTTGAAATTCAGCCCAAATTGTAAACAGAGAAGGGAAAAAAAGACATTGATCTGAAAGAACTCCTGGCAGATTGCAGAAATGAGAATGCAGAATTTGGAAAAGAATGGGGAACAGTGTTAAAAAAAAAAAAAAAGAGAGGGTTTTGCCAGAGATGAACCGTTAGTGTTTCCTCCTCTTTCTTAAAATCTGGCCAAACCTAAGGATAAGGAAGAGCAAAAATTCGCTGAGAACATGATTCGTTGACTGCACCATTGGAGGTCGTCTACCATGCAATGTTGAATGAGATCGGTGCAGTGCTATTCAGGCAGGTTTTGCAAAGGAGATAAGAGGTAGAGTAAGGTCGACCAAACACATGATTATAATCCAACCCATAATTTTCAAACACTTCATGACCAGAGGATCAAATAATTTTGAGTCCATTAAACCTTTAAATCCTCTTATCTGTTTTTAGGTTGCTTCATTTTCTGAGCCCATAAGTCTTTGGCACAGTAACACTCTACAGTAGACAATGAGGAACTGGGGAAGAATAGAGTTTGTCCATAGCAGCAACACCAAAGAACCAAAATGCCTTTGCTCATCTGCCAGTCACCACCAAAATAGACGGTAGAAGGAAGCTGGACTGCAAAAGCCACTGGACTTGGGAGTGAGGAGACAAAATCTGGATGGACCAGGTAAGACAAAATTAACGCATCCAGTTGTTTCATTCATGAAACTGAATTGGAATATTTGGCATGTGCCTTACACAGGCAGCAGAAAAGAAGAAACTTTGGTTCTGCTTCTATACAGAGTCAAAAACCACTAGGACATTTGACCAATGCCAGAAAACATCAACTGATACTTTTGGCAGAAATGGACAATGGAGAAAAAAAGAGAAGCAACCAGGAAGAACATTCAAATTCAGGAGATAGGGAGGGAACAATTGTGGTTGCTGATAGGACAAGAATGATTGTGGTGGGATTTGGTCACAACATTGCATGGGCAGTATACAAAATCCTATGTGGTGAAAGAATATGAGGTGACATTATTGAAGAAGCTTGACAAGTTTGGTACTTTATTGGCTAAGGCTACTATAGAATTTGAAATAGAGGTGTGGATTATAAATATTGATCACTTTTGTAACACTTCTCATGGGGGCCTTTTGACTGTTACAATTCATTATTTTAAGACTGCTGCTGCAGCAATTCCTGAAGGGCTCCCTACTATTGTTACAATGTGTTTGGCTCTCAAATCGAAGTAAATGTCTGGGTTGAAAACTATGTGTATTGTTCAAAAGGGTGCTACAAAGAATATCATGTCTAGAAACACAACAATCTTGTGCAATGAGGATGGTACCATTATTCCACTTACTGCTGATATTTGGGTAGAGCTAGACTAAGTTCCATAGTTTTAGAGAGAATATTTTCAGATGCCCAGCTTTAGCCCAGAAATGGATGCCCTGGGGTCAAGAATGTCTTTCCTATGATGATGTGAGATATCTCACTTATTGGGTTGGTTGGGATGCTTAATCCACCAAGAGATGAAAACATACCATGCTTTCATGCATGACTGCTGGATATTGCATACGTGTTAAAGTTGTTATTGACTTATTGTGTATAACAAGTCAACTGCTGAGTCACTTTGCCACAATATAGGATGAGAGATATCTCACACTTATTGGACTGGTTGGGATACTTGACCCACCAAGAGATGAAAACATACCATGCTTTCATGCATGATTGCTGGTTGCTGCATACGTGTTATAGTTGTTATTGTGTATAACAAGTCAACTGCTGAGTAACTTTGCCACAAGATAGGAGGTTTTGACCACTTGTTGGAATTTACTGAATATTCTTACACTGCTTCTGAGTTTGAAGAACTTCCAGCTCTGCACCAAATACAGTTTGGGGAAGCAGATAGGGTCAAGGAGATGCTTGTCGGGCTCACTGGGGAAGGAATAACAAAGCTCTATTGGAAAGAATCAAGTTCTAATTCTCACCTTAGCAGCAAGGTGAAGCTTCGAGGGCCAGATAATGATGAATCCTGGTACAAGATGAGCAGGACAAAGGCAGCAATGAGGGAGGATGTGTAACTAATCTTGACAGCAAGGGATGACTATAGAAGGTTCCAGGAGATAGGACATGTGGTGGCTCGCAGTGAGTGTTCTAGAAGAAATTAGTTGGAGAATGGGCAATAAAGAGAGTGTCTGAGAATGAGGAGAAGGCTATGGAAGAATTCTAGAGTGGTTTTAGGGAGCGAACAAGCCTCTTTAAAACTATTAGCCTTTGCTGCTATATTCCTTGTTTTATTTTACCCTTTATATTATGTTGCTCTGAGTTTGGTGATGTTTCTTAGTGTTTTACATGTTGTATATATTCATATATTGGTGGAATTGATGAATATATTGCTTGATTAATCCAAGAAAGACCAGAGGTTTTATCACTATCCAAAGACTATGATACCAGAAGTTCTCATCCTTTTTGTTATTCATAAGGTTACTAAGTAAACAAAGTAGAAAGAGCCTTCACTTTCCTGCATTCATATGAAGTTATAAGGGTTAACATAATTTTCCAGACTAAACACTAAGCACAGCAGCTAAAAGAAAAAGAAAAAGAAAAGGTCCTGACACTTGAGAGGCATTAATCCATAAAAATAAAAATTATTTTAGAAACAATTTACACCTTCGAAGATAAAAAAGACATTTTCCACATATTGATGGACTCACTAGGACATGACTTTTCTCTTGATCACAGCCCCAAATACCTGAAAATGTGCAAAACTTTTCAGAAGAATATACTCTACTAAACATAGAAAGTGAAAATCTTAATGCAAAACATGTCAGAAAATAGAAAGTGAAAATCTTAATGCAAAACATGTCAGAAAACACACATTGCACATCAGGCAAAACATATGCTCACATATGAAAGGGAAAAAATGATTCTATACATGTTAAAAAAACTTTAACATTTATAGCCAGAAGAAACTGAAGATACACACACACACACACATACAAAGCAGCTGAGGTGCCCACCTCCTAAAGTGGCCTGTAATTTGCAATTTGGGATTTTAAATAATTTACTTTCACTTCGGGGACACTCAACTCCCAATGGGCATGCAGGGTAAAAGGGTTTTTGAGTCAAATACCATCTTAGGTTCTAACAACAGAAACAACAAAGAATCCTTTCTGCCACTTGCTTGAGGTTGAGAAAACATTCTAGTTTTGAAGGAAACCAGCAAATATTCGAGGGACATTTTGCTTTTGACAGAGGCTGCCAAATGCCGATATATCTGTCAGGGTGAATCTGACTGCCAACTCCTTTGAAGACATAATTTCTAAGGAAGAGGAAAAGGAGGATTGAAGACACTCGGTTGAACCTGACCTAGCACCTCAGCGCTGAGGTGCTTAGATTCTGGTGGCTAGCTGCCGAGCCAGCGCTCAGGTTCTGAGTTTCTCTTTTGTTAGCATCGAACCAGTGCCTCAGCACTGGAATTCAGCACTTAGGCACTGGTTTTCTGAACATGCCATTACCTTAACGGTTTTAAAGTAGTTTGATGTATTAGAAGCAGTTATTTTCAGTTGTAAGCTGTGTTGTGGTTATGTAAACTCAATATATATGCTGTATGGCTTTTATTATAGATACAGAGTGAAGTTTTATTGATGAAACCCTAATTTGGAGGCTTGTCTACTCCATAAGGACCAAAGAAGGAGAAACCAACTTTGAACTTAACTGCCACGCACTTGGTTTAGGGTTTAGCACCCACATAAAACAAAATGAATGTCATTCATTCATCCCATTGACATTCCAAAAAAGCAAAGCTCGCTCACTGAATTATCATGTGCAAGTCATTATCAAAGTGGACAAAATTTATTGTTCGACCATGGAAGATTGCAACTATACACGAGTATTTGAAATAAGATAAACATGTTGACCTTGCTATACTCCGACAAATGAAAATAGTTCCAGAATATGTTTTCAACTCTCACTGAGCCAAAACAAGGCTGCAGGGAACCTGCAAAATGGTAAGGTAACCATGTTGACAGTCACTATCTAAAAACCGCAAGCAATTATGCCACAAGTCAGCTAAAGCCACACTTTCTCACTAGTCTCATGCCCTTTCCACTGCAATTTTTGACATATGAAACAAATATAGTCGATCTGAACCAGCCACATTACTTTCAGTCATTATAATGCTTGTTCCAGCTTGCTGATGATATATACTACGTGCAAGGAAGGGGCAATTATGAACTAAATTCATTATTACGAATCATTAAGAAAACGTAATAACAATAGTGATCAAGCACTTAAAAACAGCAATCCCCACGACTAAACAATCGCATCCAGCAGTTAACAGAAGAGCAAGAACCAGCACAAGCATGTAGAGGGGAAAAAATATATATATCAGACACAATGGAAAAAAGTCGAAACCTGAGCACCGAACATGATCATCGATTGAGATCGGCCGGGGCTCGGAGGCGGACTATTCGCCATTGAATCCGTTGAAGCCGGCTGAACCGAAGGCTGATAAATTGGCGCGTTATTGCTACTGATGCCTGATTCAGCGGCGGATCGATCGTCACTCCCAATGGCTCCATTTTCTCTGCCGTTGGCGTTACCCATCGATTTTTTCGAGAAAAGCTCCAAACGATCCACAAGCCGAACTAGATTTATAATTTGCAGAAAGAGAAAAAGCAATTTTTATTTATCTATTTATACGGATGACAGAGAAGATATGCCGCTTTCTTGACATTGCAGGCTGAGAAGGTAGGTGGTGGTGGCTCGTGAAAGAGGAAGCAGGCGAAGGGAAGGAAAGGACGTGAAGAGGAATAAACGGTCGTTGCAGTAAACGACAGTTCGGATTCCCCGTTTAGTGTAATAGATAGACACTACAACGTCTGCTGAGCTGCCACGCTACCAGTAAACCGTTCTTATCCAGTTCTTTCTATGTCCGAATCAACAATCAACAGAGAACGAAGCAAGCGTGTGACCTTTAAAATTAAAAGGAAAGTCAAAGACAAATAAAAACAAATATAATCAAAGAATATTTGCAGATGAATTTTATTTAAATTTTTATTATATATATTAATTTAAATAATTTTTTATTATTTTAAATAATTTTTTATTTTAATTATAAATTTTTTAAAAATTTATAAATAAATTTTATAATCAATTTTTATTATTTTAATATTTATTATTTTTTATTAATATTTATTATAAATTAATTATTTTATTATTATTTTTATATAAAAATTAATTTTACACTTAGTGTAATAAAAAATAATAATAAATTAAAATAAAAATTAATTTTTAAATTTAAAAATCATCCTTATAAATACCCTGTTTGTCAACCGCACTGTTGAAAAAATAGGGACGAAGTATCAAAAAAATTAATAAGTGGGAACCACATAAATAGCTAAATTTAATCTAATAAATCAATTGTTGAAAAGATTGGTCCAACAGATTAATAAATATAAAAATAAACAGTTCAATAATTAATTTTAGTTTCATTTTTTATTTTTTATATATTTTTTACTTTTATACATATAAATATTAATTGTTATTTTACATATGAAAATTATTTATATAATATTTTATAACTAATTTTAAATTTTGTCCACATTCATATAATATTCATATTATGTATTTTTGTTAAATGTATACAAAAATATTAAATAATTTTTTACAAGTATTTTTTGCTGAAAATAATTATTTAAGATATTATTAAACATTAAATAATAATATAAATATTAAAAATTTAAATTTAAGTTTATCATCTTTTACAAACTAACATTTTTCGTTAAATTTACGTCTCGTTGATGAATGTCCAACAGTTTATCTGCACCTTTTATAAATTTTTCAAATTTAAACATAAAAAAATTCATTAATTTATAATATTAAATTTTTAATATATAAAATTAAAACCTACTTATTTAAAACCAATTTAACTGTGATTCAATTGACGGGTCTAATTTTTAAAAGCGTAGAGCGCGTTTTTGGATGTACAGGAGGTGGGGGACAAAAAAGTACTTTCAACTTGTTGGAGGATAGAGATGCGATTGTCCTGCAGCTTATTAAGGAATCTGGCCCACTGAAATGCTTTGAATCTGTCTCCATCCCTTGTCATTTATCTATTTATTATATTTAAATGGAACTTTGAGATTTTAAGAGCATATTCAGGGGCTGAGAAGAATGAGGATTTCATTCTTGTCTTTATCTTGTATATCTTGTTTTGATTTTGAAGGAATAGATCAACATGTGCTTTTGTCTCTTAATCACATTTTTATTTTAATTTCTTTACTATTTTTACTTTAAATCGGTCTCAACGCTTAAACTCCTCATTGAGCCCATTCAACCTAACAATAGTTGGCTCAATAAAAATAATCGAACTTTAAAGTCAGGAGTTTGTATTAGATTTGTTTTAACACATAAAAAAAAATATTTTATTGCTCTCAATTATTTTATTAAACTGGTAATACTTCAAAAATATTAAAAAAATAAATTATATAATTAAAAATAATATAAATAATTAAATATCGTAAACATAAATATGTAACTTCAATTAAAAATAAGTTTTGATATTAAATTACACAAAAATAATATCTATAATAAAAAAATCCACAACAAAAATTAAGCAACTAACAAGAAAATATTATAAATCAACATAATATTTATTCATATCAAATATGTCAAATGCAAATAATCTAATATATTGATATCTCCATTAAATTGGTTGGTATATAATGTTAATTTTTTTTATCACCAAATTATAGAATAAACAAAATTTAAAAAAAAACTAAAACAAAATTCTCCAAAACTGGTCAATTAGCTAGTTTTTATCAATTTTAACAGTTCAACCGGTTCTTTCCCTCACCAATTTTGAGGGCTAATCTAGACTGAAGAACTAGCCGATTCGATTTTTTAGTCGAACTAACTGGTCCAATGCAGTTCTCTAAACCTTGCTTATATATATACAATATTTATTGTCACACAATCTTCAGTTTGATTTGTGAAAATATTTTTTATTTTCATTTTCAGTTTTCATATTTTGAAATGTATTTTTTGAAACGTTAAAAATATATTTTTGGTGTTTTCAAATATCAATCTATTTTAAGAAATATTTTTAAAAAAATTTCATTAAATTGAACCAAATATATTTCTAAAACCATTTTTTATTTTCAATAAAAATAAAAACATAAAATATCCAAATCAGGCCTAATAATTTCACTACCCAATTTGGCTTCCACTTGCTCTTTGCATTAATCGCAAGTACTTTACCACTAAAGTTTGTCAACCACAATGAATGGCCGCTAACCAAGGTATTGCTTCATCACCAACTCAACTTATAATCTAAACATTGCATTTTGCAAATCTCGAATAATGAAAATGTTCAAAGGGATTGTTGAAAAAAAAGAAAAGAAAAGAAAAGAGTAAATCCACTTTTTGGTCCCTAAAAAGTGTACTTTCGTATTGGTTTAGTATTTGAAAGATGGCCACTAATCATTGTAGTCTTTAGATTTTGAAACCATTACATTAAAAAGTCATTTCGTCCATCATTTATGTCATGGTGATGAACAGATAGGCTATTTTTGTGTAATAATTTCAATATTCAAATATTAAAGTAGTCAATCACATCAATATGTTAAAATATCACGTCACTCCAATCATAGTTATGCTAGCAGATAACAGTACAATTCGGCAATTAACGTTAACTGTGACGATAAGGTGAACAAATATACCATTATGTGTAACGATATTAAAATTCAAGGTTTAAAGTGGTTAGTAGCCATCTGATAACTCTAAATTTTTAGAGTTATTTTTATATTAAAATGGCCTTAAAATAAACAAATGATTAATTTCAAGGTGATTTCATGAATTAATCAACGAAAATTCAATTTTTCCTAAAATAATAACTTAATATGCAATTTTAATAAATATAGATGAAACTTTGATTAAAATAGACTTTTTAATGTTAAAACTAATTAAGATTTGATTTGGCAAGTTAATTGAGCCTAAGAACGAACTTAAGAGGAAATGTAAAGTCCAAAAATGAAAGGCCAAGAAGAAAAGGCCTAAAAATTTACAAAATATAGCAGAACCATTGAGTCAATGCCTCGACACATGTACAACTCTTAAGCATTGGAATGAGAACCCAAAGCCTTCTAGAAGCTCAAATCAATGCCTCAACACTGAGATCAAATTGGCTGCCAGAGAAAGGTACGCTGCCTAGTGGACGTGGATCATTCGATCTTTGGATCGAACGGTTTAGATGCACTGGGGAAAATCATTTCACGGTCGTTGGATCTATAATCCTTTTTTTTTTTTGTAAAAGCTGAAAACCACCCAGCCAATTCGTTTAGGCCATGTGGCAAAGCCACCCCACCCATTTGCCTACCCTGCATGCCTAACGACCCGTGACACCATCATCTTCTTCCTGACGTCAAGAGAGAGAAAGAAGCGAATGAAGAAATGATTTTTCATTAACCAGACCTAGAGCCACAAACAACATTGTGACAAAAACATATTCAACGCTAAACTAATCAAATCATCTTCATGGAAATTATCCAAAAGGAGACTACAGTGTTGATATAATAAAATCAATTCACTATCACATTGCATTAAGTTAACTCTGAATCTAGAAAAAAAAAACAACAACAAAAGGAGATTATTGAACTGGTTCCAACACAACTCAAGTTACAAAACAAAGTCATATAGCACTTGGGTTCTTGAAACTTAAAGACGATTTTTCAAAAACACCATAGTAATTCCAAATTTCAAAATAGACCAACAACATTAAAATGAAAAAAAAACGACTTCAAAAAGAAAAAAAGAACTTAACAGAAATGATGACATCCTCATAACAAGAAAATATAACCAGCATTCACCATGCATTTATGATAAATGCAATTTAAAAAAAATGAAGAGGGACCGAACGTACTATCTTAGGAGGAAAGAATCAAACTCACAAACCTCTATTAATTTGATGGCTTCCCTCAATCTCTCCTCATCTCCTTTGTCACTCTCTCTCTCTCTGTCTTGTTGCTGAAGTCATCCTCTGTCTCTCCCTTGTCGCGATTTCTTTCTTTGTAGCACCTTTTCCCTTTTTCCCCTTACACCATCACTCTTCCTCTTTGTTTTGTACTCCCAACATTGCACAAGCAACTTCTCAATGTTTGGCTCTTGCCAAGTAGCTTGGCCATCTATCCAGACAATTCAAGGTCTGGTTAATGAAAAATCATGTCTTCCTTCGCTTCTTTTCTCTCTTGTCTCCAAGAAGAAGATGATGGCATCACGAGTTAGATAATTGGGCACGCGGGGCGGGCGAAAGGTGGGTGGGTCTGTCACGTGGCCTACATAGATTGGTTGGGTGGTTTCAATTTTTCTTTTATTTAAAAAAAATTTAATTGTGGCTGTTGGATCATTGAAATCCAACGGCCACAAAATGATTACCCCCAATACATATGGATCGTTCAATCCACTAGGCAGCATGCCTTTCTCTTGTGGTCAGGCAGCCAATTCGATCTCCTCAACACTAGAATTGGAGCTTCAATACCAATGATGACTTGACCTATTAGGATATGGATTTTAAGAGTCCAAATCCTAGTAGGACTGGATTTCTTTTTATCTTATAAATGCCCCCTTAAACCCCTAGGGTTAGACATCAACTGAGAAATTAATGATTCTCTTAGTAAGTACTTAGTTCTAAGAGTTCAAGTATGTTTTCTTTTAGTAGTTAGTTAGTAGTTTTAGTTAGGAGTAGATGGAGCTTCTTTATTTTTGTTTTATGAAATAAAATTTTCTTTTTTCTTCTATTTGATTCTTCTAATTTATATGATTGAATTTGGACTAAATATTTTTTACAAACCGATCACTTGTAAAATTAAATTTAGAAATTATTTATAGGATGGACGAATTCATGAATAAATAACAACTAATTGATTCAATTACTATAAGTTAAATTATTCCTAGACATGGAATAATTGTCTATAGGGTCTTTTTAAAGGATTCAGAGCAGTAACGCCTTTTTGTATGAACATTAACTAAAACAAAGAAATTAGCTAGCTAACTTTTAACTCACGTAAAAAAGAGGTCTAAATAGCTTAGACATAGGAGCTAGATAATTAAGAAATTCTAATCTATAAACTAAGGAATTCAAATAGTAAGAAGAAATAATTGAGTTTCATAATCAAAATAAAGGTAGTGAAAAGGAATGCTAACGTTCTAAATTATAAATTCATCTATTTTATTATCAACTCTTTCAAATTACTTTAATCTTTATTTTTCTATTTCACAAACACTCGGTTTTTGAAATTAGACTTTTTTCAAAATTTAATTAGTTCCCTGTTAGTTAGTAATTATAATTTAATTTCTACTCCTTATAGGATCAACATTAGTTACTAATTATAATGTAATTTCTACTCCTTATAGGATCAACAACCTTACTTTAGTACTATATTACTTAATACAACTAATGCATATGCTAGTGTTAATGCTCTTTTAATTTATTTTTTAGACTTTTATTTTTTAATACTCGTATAGAGCTGTTCTAATTCTTAAAATTTTTTGGACAAATCCTGACCGTCAATCGATGTCATGTGCAGATTTTGAACATTCATTGATGGCTCATCACAATGAGCTTCGATTGACGGTCAGGATCTGTCTAGAAAACTCAAGTATTGGAACGAATCCGATTCCCTTTCTTTCACTATTTTTTTCACTCTTCCTCTTCCTTTGACTCTACACCTATTGTAACTAGTTTTTTTTTTCCCCAATCATTTATAGGTAATTTCTCAGCCATTAATTTCTCTTTTCAATTTCCTTTAAACCCACTCATATATATATATATATATATATATATATATATATATCTTCCTCACTAATTGAGACCAACTAAATTGATGCGACTACGAAATATGAGTTGGTAAATATGTACTATATATGAAAATTAATGTGAAACTAATAGGATCACATCATATTTAATAATAATATCACAAGGGTTGAAATTAATGTAACATTTTAATCAAGACACATGATATAGATAAAGAGAATAATAGAAGAGAGTAGATGAGAGGGTGATATATATATATATACACATATATATATATATGGGACCCCAATCCCACAACCACATTAAAAGTTTGCCTCCTTCCTACTCCATTTCTGGTAGGCCAAGCGACTTCCAACTAACACCTAAACGACACACTGCATTCAAGTTCTCCACCAAACGACGACTATTCCCACTTTTTATATGGGACCCCATCCCCATCTTTTCCTTTTTTTTTTTTGTTTCTCTCACCTAATGGGATAGAAGAGTGATTCTTTTTAAGTTTACTAAGTATAAAGAGTATTAAATATTTTAATAATTACTTAACAAATTAAAATTATCGAAGTGTTAAGTGTATTTGGTTGAATTTTTGTTTTCATTTTAAAAATAAGTTTGCACAATTAGTTTTTAAATTTAAAAAATTGTTTGAGCAATTTGTTATAAAAAAAATTCAAAATAGAATAAAAGTTTGAAAAATTTATTTTGAGAAAAAAATTTAAAAAATATTTTAAATAAAAGTTTTACTCATTATTAACTACCGAACTTGTAACCCAAGTTGTATAAGATTGAGATATTGTACGTTAGAGTCAGGATCGATCAAATTGATGTCAGTCAGAACCTTATTGTTCTTATTCTCAAATGTGATAAATTGAAAATGGATATTTTGTCTGGCCTTAGTGTTTGGCATATTTAGCTTGTTAATTTTTACAAACAATGATTCATATTTTAAGATCTTGTTTTTATTGTTTTTTTAAAATTTTTTAAAAAAACAATATTATAAAATGTGAGTCAATGAATTTTGGCCATATATTATGCAAAGTGATTAATAACTATCACAAAAATAATTGTAAATAGATTGAAAGTTCTTCTTCCTAATCTTGTTTCGCCTAACCATGTTAGTTTTGTTCCGTCAATCCAAGATAATATTGTGATACCGCAGGATATGCTTCATGGCGATTAAGATTAACTTTAAATAGGCCTATGATAGATTAAACTGGTCTTTCAGTAAAAATGTGTTGGAAGAGATTCTCTTGCTGAATAGTTAGATTAATTTGATCATGGGTTGTATTTATTCTACTTCTCATGGTGATTAAGATCCACTTTCAAAAGGCCTATAATAAATTAAAATGGTATTTCATTAATAATGTATTGGAAGAAATTCTCTTGCCGAATAGTTTGATTAACTTGATCATGGGTTGTAATTACTCTACTTCTTTTAAACTAATTTGGAATCACGAGATAACTGATACTTTTAGGCCTTTTAAAAGCATTAGATAAGGGGTGATTTTTCTGAAACGGATTCTATGCTTAACTCATTTGAACTGCTGGTTTTTATAATTAACAGTTCAGATTTTATGATGTTAATTTTATTTTTTAAATTTTTTTAAAAATAACTATGAAATCTTAGCTAATAATTTTTACAACTAAAGACTCAAATAAGTCAAATAGAGTACTTAACTTTAAAAACCAAGTAAAAAGATTCATTCTCGTGATTTCCCCATATATTGTGTTGTGTATGGAGAAACTGACCCAACTAATTGAAGCAGTAAAGATGAGTAAAATTTTGAGAGATACTAAGGCTGGTAGGATATATGTATAATATATATAGTGAAGCAACAATATATTAAGCACATAATTGTATCTTTCGGTTCTTTAATACTTTTTTGTCATATGTTTAGTCAAATAATTAACTTTCAGAAAACTCTTTTTTTTTTTCAAAAATGTCAAAGAGGAAATTAGGAACCAAAATAGTAAACTTTATGTTTGTTTAATTTGTGAAAAATATTTTTTGTTTTTATTTTTATTTTTTATTTTTTAAAATATATTTTTTGAAACACTAAAAATATCTTTTTAATTATTGATATGGTAAACAAGAAATTAGCAGGCTAGAAAATTAATGCTCTTTCTTCTGCAGGCAAGATTACATTTTGTGAATCTATTATTGCTTCTATCCCTATATTTATTGTGTAGTCTTCTCATGTGCTCATTGGTGTTTGTTAAGAGTTGGAGAAAACTCAGTGAAACTTTCTATAGGGACACTAATAATACAAAGAAAGTCTACAATATGAACTAGAAAAATTATGTGTCTGCACCCAGGGTGGGTTGGAAAGAACCCAAATTTTTTACTGGGTGGAAGTGTCCAGTAAAATGTTAGACTTCACAGTACTATCTAATTGGAGTGAGAACTGAAAAGTCTAACACTTTTATTGGATACCATATATGGTGTTAAAAAGTTTGACGTTTGGTGTCTAACAAAAGATCTAAGAGCAATTGGAAATGATTTCCTTAACCAATATGAATAGTACTATCAATGGAAAGTTAGTTACGCAAGCTTTGACCTCACAGGCTCTGAGGCTTCACTACTCCATATGCCAAGGTTTAACCACGAACACAATTTCCCATTTCTTTATGGCAAGAGTGATTTATGATATTTATTTTTTATTAAGACATTACCCTGAGTTTAAAACAAGGATTAAAAAATCAGACTGAATTGGTTAGTTCGATTAGTTAAAGTTCAAGCCAATTAAGCTAAAAAAATCAGTATGAATGCAAACTTGTACAATGCCAGTGGAACCCGTTTCATCATTTTCTTTCTCAGAGAGAAAGTGAGAGAGGGAAGAAGACGGCGAGTCACTTAGTAGTGAGCATGTTTTTTGAAACGACGACTGAGAAAGAGAGAGACAACAATCATGTGTGTGTGTGAATGTGTGTTGGGGGGTTGTTGTTGAGAAAAATATCAAAAAAGAGAAATATTTGGTGTGTAATTGAGCCAAATAGTCAAAAAGTAGAGAAAATACCAAGAAAGATAAAGATTTGGTGTGTAATTGAGCCAAATAGTCAAAAAGTAACATGAATCCTGTTGTGTAATTAATGAGTGACTAGAAATTTTAAAATAAATAATAATTTTTAATTTTTATATTTAATTTAAATATATATAATAATATTTTTAATAAAAAAATAAAAATTAATTCTTAAATTATTAATATGAAATTAAAATATATATATATATCTAATTACTACAATTTCATCATATTTAATATAAAATTAAATCAATAAACTTTAAATCAATAGTTTTATCGTCAATAATCGATTTAATTTTTAAAATATAAAGTTAAAGTTAATTATATGAAAATTACCTAAAGTCATTAGAAGCGTTTTACCAGGTTTGTATATATGCCTTTAACCTTATATTAAACTGTTGATGTGAAAATGCAAAATAGAAAAATGCTAATGGCCTAAACATTATACTCTTGATCATCAACTTTTAAGTTATAGAGTAAAATCGTGCTAAATCAAACGTACAAATTGTGTTTTAACTTTTATCCCAAAATACAATTTTTTTTTCTATTTTCTTCATTTGATTGCCGTTGTAGGAGGTTTAGAGGCTTCTTTATACACTCCTCACAATTAACAAATGCAATATTATGGCATGGATGCAGAGAATCATGAACAAAAGCACAGCTCCGACATTGTTTCTCTAGATTCTTCTCCAAATGTTTAGGGTTTAATGTATTTTTGTTCTCTGTTTGATTTGCAGAAAAAACAGAGGGAAATTGATTATGATTTTGAATTTAATTAAAAATCAATTTTCTAGTCAGGTCGATTTGGAAGCATATTTTGGTTGCTAATGGCACTACGCAAAATAGAAGATATGGGAAAGGATTACTACGTTCTGGGTGTTCATAAAATGAATAACTTCACAATCATGAGGGTACAATTCTAATATAAATAATTAATAAGTTAGTTTAAAACTTCATCTAATGGCTTGATTTGGTCCCTTATGAATAGTTTCACGAGAGCCGGAAATTTTATCCTAATACTACATTTTTTAAAAATATTTCTTCAAATACTATTTTTTTTAAAACTACTTCTCCCCATACTACATTTTCTGTCATACCAAATTTTTGACAATTTTTTTTTAAATAAAGCTCGGCATGTGTCAAGCCGAGCCTTTTTTATATTTACAGAAGCTTGGCCTCATGAAATAAAAAAAAAAAAGTCGGCCTCTTTGAGGCCTAGCTTCTGACGTGTCAGAAGCTTGGCCTCCATGAGGCCGAGCCTCTGACGGAAAAATTTTTAAAAAAAAATTTAATTTTTAATTAATTATTATATTGTGTAAATTAGATGAAATATATATTTTTTATAGTTACTTATATAAATAAATTATATAAAAAAAGTTAATCAATTAATTTTGTATAATTGTGTAATTTAATATCGAAATTTACATGAATTTATAAATATATTATAATTTATTTATTTATTATGCCAAAAATATAAATAGTTATTTATATGTAGATTTAATTTATAATTAATTAATTAAATACAAATTTGTAAATTAATAATTCAACAATTTACTAACAAATAAATTTAATGTAAATCAATTTTGTATAATAATTATACAATTAAATATAAAAATTTACATTAATTTATTATGAATATATTATAATTAATAATTAATTTATTTATTATGCTAAAAACATAAATAGTATATGTAGATTTAATTTACGATTGATTAATTAAATACAAATTTATAAATTAATAATTCAAAAATTTTCTAACAAATATAATAGTCAATCAATTTTGTATAATTATGTAATTAAATATCAAAGTTTACATTAATTTATGATCAATTTTTAATTAATTATTATATTGTGTAAATTAGGTGAAATATATATTTTTTATAGTTACTTATATAAATAAATTATATAAAAAAAGTTAATCAATTAATTTTTTATAATTGTGTAATTTAATATCGAAATTTACATGAATTTAAGAAAATATTATAATTTATTTATTTATTATGCCAAAAACATAAATAGTTATTTATATGTAGATTTAATTTATAATTAATTAATTAAATACAAATTTGTAACTTAATAATTCAATAATTTACTAACAAATAAATTTAATGTAAATCAATTTTGTATAATAATTATACAATTAAATATAAAAATTTACATTAATTTATTATGAATATATTATAATTAATAATTAATTTATTTATTATCCTAAAAACATAAATAGTATATGTAGATTTAATTTACGATTGATTAATTAAATATAAATTTGTAAATTAATAATTCAAAAATTTTCTAACAAATATAATAGTCAATCAATTTTGTATAATTATGTAATTAAATATCAAAGTTTACATTAATTTATGATCAATTTTGTATAATTATGCAATTAAATATCAAAATTTACATTAATTATGCCAAAAAGATAAATAGTTATTTATATGTAGATTTAATTTATGTTTACTTAAATACAAATTTGTAAATTAAAAATTCAACAATTTACAAACAAAAATATTTTTAAGTGATCGAAAGTTAACAAATGATGAAAAATAATCTAAAAGAAATGGCTCCCAGTCCCGCAACGCCTACGTGTAATTGGTCGTTTAGACCGTCGACGTTGTTCGGGTTCTTCTTCTTCTTCTTCTTCGCCGCCTTGTTGTTGTCCTTCTAACAGGGGTGTCGGTTGAGCATTCAAATCTAACGTTGGCGATTGTACTGATGGGATCACGTGATCCGGTGTGAAGAACTGCATTCCGAAATCTGCATTCTGTGTCATAGGATCAGTAAACAAAGATGAATAATCAAAATGATATTGTGCAGGAATTGGAGTATGATAGCCAACGTCAAATAAAAAACTAGAGCCTCCAGTCTGTGAAAAAGAAGGACCGGCGCCACTAGAACCTATGTCAGGTTGACTCTGACAATAGGCTAAAGTTGATGGACTCTGATATGGCATAGATGCACCTGGATCGTAGCATGCATCATATTGAATAGGTTCACTTGCTGTGATAAGACCCCGAGAACGTTTGCCTGGCACTTGTTCAGGAATTATTACAGCAGACAAATGCTGAGCAGGTGGAGCTGGGTGAGAAAGCCTGAGTTCTTTCTGTTCACCTATGGTAGTAATGATATTCATAGCTCCTTGCTCAATTTTCTCTGCTAAATCATCAGGTGTCGGGTCCTCACGAGCAAGTCTATATAAGTACCATGCCATGTCAACCTACAAACAACATAAAAATTATAGCAAAGCATATTTATAAAATGTAATTTAAATTTGATACTAAATAGACGATTTACCGCATAACCCTCAGAACCGCTCGCAGGATCAATCCATCTTCTCGTATGCCTCCAATACCACCGCATATACTCAGAGTTATGCTCTAAGGGATGTGTAGGATACTGTGGCTGCATCAGTCGCTGAGGTCACGCCAACCACTAGGTGATAAAGTCTGCATGTACCACCGCCCAATTTTGATCATATTTCCCTGTCATTTGTAATGTGTGATGGCGGCCAAGATTGACAAGTGGCTTAGGAATCGATTGATCTCCACCAAATTGGCGAAGAACGCGATCTACATGGTGCCACTCGACAATATGAAAAAAAATAAGTGGTACCCAAGCTAGCCAGACATTGTGATCAGCTACACAGTAATCTGGAAGCATCTGAATGATTTTCCCGTCATATGGGCACCAGATAATCTGTGAAAATTAAATGTCAGAAAAAATAAACATATAAAGTGTCATCCATATTTGAAGAATATCAGTTTAAGTAAGATACCTCTGAATCAGTCATTCGATCTAGTAGAAGTCTATAGTGCTTCAAGGCTTCTTTAGCTGGCCCAATAGAATCCTTAGCACCCTTCCAACTGCAACAGTTACAAATATATGAGTTCATATAGTAATTAGTAATTGATAAATTCTATACTCAAGTAAGCAGTACATACAGAAATCCTAATGGCGGGAGTACAAGATAGTTCTCTGAGTCTACATCTGGTTTAGGACGTGTCGATGGCGCTAACCGAGAAAATCTAGACCACACCCAGATGTGTAAAAGAGTGAGGCAACCACCAATTTCTTTTTGTTTAGGGTCCGTTGCCATACAAAGTTCTCTATAAAGATGAGCCAGCACTGCCGAACCCCAACTTAGTCGCCCACATTCATTAAAGTCTTCAAGGAACGGCAGGTACATGAGATACACCTTTGTCCCAGACTTATGGGGCAACAGGTACCCCCCGATCAAGCATAAAATGTAAGCACGCATAAAATAGATAACCTAATCATCTGTGGGGTCTTCTGGCAAATGATTGAAGGTGTCTGCAAGCCAGTTCATACTTAACCTCTGGCCATCTAATTTATTCGAAGGTGGGGCAACACCTAGAAGTTGCTGACATAATGCCCGCCAGTCCATCGATGCTAATCCCGTAACTGGTCTACCACCACATGGGAGACCTAGCTGAACTGCTACATCTTACAATGTAATTGCGCATTCTCCCTTCGTAGTGTGAAATGTATGTGTCTCAGGCTGCCATCGTTCAATGAGTGCCGAGACAAGAGCCGGGCTATGTTCAAATGTATCCAATCGTGAGACACCATAGAACCCAGCAGTACGTAAGTGGGCAATGATCGCTGGTGGTGGGTTGCCAACAAGTATACATCGTCATAGACGTAAAATGCTATCTCTCTGCACAGATACAATTTTTCATATTAATATACAATAATAAATACATAAAAGTAATAATAATAATGCTTATATATATTTGATTTACAAGCGAACCTTGTTTGCCCAAACATCTTGAGAGATGTGGCGAGACTATAGATACAGAAGTGACTCATCGTCAGGACTTGGGTTTACAGCTCGTCTAGGATCTGTCATCTGATAAGACATTCTAATGTAAGAAAGAAAGATTTAATTCAAAAATATCAGTTGAAGAAAGAATGTTACATCAACAATTGACATAAAAAAATTTAATTTAAAGAAAGAAATAATAACACAATTTAATGTGAGAAATACTAATTCATTCAAAATATCAAATATTACATGAAGTCAGTTAATTCAAAAATATCCAATATTACATGAAGCGAGTTCATTGAAAAATATCAAATATTACATAAAAAAAAACTAACTAGGATGTCGATGTGGACAGTTTGATCGGTTGTGGCCAGGATGCCTACATAAACCACATCTAGATGGCTGGGCTCGTTGTCTATAATCCATGTCCATCCATAGTCGTATTGAGTGTGGTCGGCCTTTATGTCTGATGAACAACGTGAGTGTCTAAACGCTGCAGAAACCATAACCAAGAAGCATCATTTTCTTGTTCAACAAGTGCAAATGCAATCGGCAACACTTTATTATTGCCGTCTTGAGATGATCCTATTAATAAGGTCCCTTGTACTTTCCGTATAAAAAGGTACCGTCTTCCTGCAAAATAGGCTTCAAATACGGCAAGGCATCTATACAGAGCTTGTAAGACCAGAATATTCGTCGAAACAATTGTCGTGGACCCTCTTTGTCTGGGGGACAGGGATATGTATCCCAAACCACTACAGAACCTGGCATGAAATGTTCAACTGCTTTCATCCATCGAGGTAATAATGCATATGATTGTTCCCACACCCCAAATGCCATTGAAATGGCCTTCCATTTTCCGGCCCATGCTTTCTTATAAGAAATATTGTAACTGAATTGCACTCGAATCAAGGCAATTACTTGACTAACTGATAGATCTGGCTACTTCACCACAAATTCAAAAATATGATTCGCTATAACATCTCCATCCAATTTTGGGTGGTCTTGAGCCAGCAATGCATGGACACAATTGTGTGGACCAGGATATTTCATGATCACCTAGTTATTGCTACGTTTTTTTATGATGGCCCTGACTCTCCAACTACAACCGTTGCTCTTTCTAGGGCATACATATACCTCAACACCTTTCCTTTGGTAGGCCACCCTAAAGTCCTGGTGATTTTTTATACAATATACTTTCACTGCAAGTTGCAAAGCCATTTTGTCACTGAACTGCTTTCCAACATATAGATCGGAATTATTCCTTGTTGACATTCTTGGTTCGTGTCATTAATTACCTCCTCATCTGGTAGGTTTGTTAAAAAGTTGTGTACAATATCTCTATAAACACTAGTGGGATGGGCCAAAATTCCCTCTCCTTGCCCATTGACATCATCATGACCACCAATATCTGTAGCATCGTCGCCGACATCTGTAGCATTATCGCCAACATATGTGGCATCATCGCCATCATCATCTAAAGCATCATCCCCAGTAACATCGCAGCCAACATCTGTACCATCATCACCAAAACACTCATCCTCATCAGTAAAATAACCATGCATGGCCGGGGAGATGAAGGAGCATCATTTAGTTGCGGCACCGGTTTATCATCATCTGCCATCAACAACTGACTGTACATGCCTTGGATGAGGGGCTGCGACGACATCTCAAATGGAATGATGTCTTGAGATGTACCGGCTCCAGTCATAAGTTCTGTTTCACGACCAGAAGTTTCTACTAACAATTCGAGGTCCTCAGCTCCACTTCTCAAATGTTTTGTGATCATAGATCTAACTGTATTGTCAGTTTTCAAATTCATCTTTACATATTCCCCATTCAATCGATACCTGTAGCTTATTTTTGCCACTGATTCACTTGGAGGGAGATTTAAATGCTCGTGAATCATACTTGTCAATTCCTCCAAAATGATATTTAGATCATTCAGTGACATTATATCACAGACATTAGATTTAAATTTAATCCCTTCACGACTCTTAACAGTCCTTCCGTTGACATAAATATATACATTTATGCCAGAACTCATTTTAACTGCCTATAACACAATATAATTCATATTAATACACTAAAAAATCTATAACTATTTTGTAAAGTCTCTACAGTAATTTTAAATATTTATAGATTAAATATTTCAATTTATTATTTTACATAATAAGTAATACAATTATTTAATTCTATTTTCAATTAAAAATTTATCAAATTAAATTGCATTAGTTGACAAGTAATTTATAAAAAATGTGAAATTAATTTATAAAAACTAATTAAAATATATAATCTATCAAATAATTAAAATATATAATCTACTTAATTTATATCCTATGAAATACTAAAAGGAAAAAAATATACAATTAATTTCTAAACATCATTAACAATTTCTTATATTAAGCTTTTATCTTAAAGTCTTTTATTAAGGTCAATTAATTAATTTTTAAATTAAAAATATAACCAAATCTTACTTTCTTAAAATGTTCCAAAATTTCTTTTTAATTTATCCTTTTAACTTCAAGTTCAAAATTAAAAAGATACAAAGATTATTATTTTCTATTTTAAATATTTGTGAATTAAATATCTCAATTTATTATTTTATATAATAATAATACAATTATTTAATTCTATTTTCACTTAAAAATTTATCAAATTAAATTTCATAAGTTTACAAGTAATTTATAAAAAAATATGAAATTAATTTATAAAAACTAATTAAAATATATAATCTATCAAATAATTAAAATATATAATCTACTTAATTTATATCATATGAAATACTAAAAGGAAAAAATATACAATTAATTTCTAAACATCATTAACAATTTCTTATATTAAGCTTTTATCTTAAAGTCTTTTATTAAGGTCAATTAATTAATTTTTAAATTAAAAATATAACCAAATCTTACTTTCTTAAAATGTTCCAAAATTTCTTTTTAATTTATCCTTTTAACTTCAAGTTCAAAATTAAAAAAATACAAAGATTATTATTTTCTATTTTAAATATTTGTGAATTAAATATCTCAATTTATTATTTTATATAATAATAATACAATTATTTAATTCTATTTTCACTTAAAAATTTATCAAATTCAATTGCATAAGTTTACAAGTAATTTATAAAAAATGTGAAATTAATTTATAAAAACTAATTAAAATATATAATCTAAATAATTCAAATCATACGAAATACTAAAAGGAAAAAATATATACAATTAATTTTCAAACATCATTAACAATTTCTTATATTAATCTTTTATCTAAAAGTCTTTTATTAAAGTCAATTAATAAATGACTTTTAACATTATATTTAAAAATCAATAAATCCTAACCCAATAAAAAAATAACTATATAAAGCAAAAAATAACTACAAAATAGTACAATCAATATTTAGTTATAAAATAACACAAGCTAAAATATCTAACACAATCTAAAAAATAAATAAAGTATATAATAAGATCAAATTTATAATATCATACAACTTTAATCAGTAAAATCTAACCAACTGAAATTAAAATAAATATATAAATTTAAATATACTAATCTTCATATCAAAATAAACATAAAAAACTAACCTTAAAACTTTATTTATACTGAATCTACTCTGGTTTTTCTTCTTCTGCTCAACTTTCTTCCTCCTCTGAAATCAACTCTCCTCTCTCCCTCTGCTGAAGACTCCCCATAAACTTCAAATAAAATTGTGTGTGTGTGTGTGTGTTTCCTTTGCATGTTTCATATATATATATATATATATATACACACACACACACAAACGAAACCCTCCTCCCTTCTCCCACCAAAATCAGGCCCCACTCCTCCTCTTCCCAACGCACGCGAATCTCTGCTGCATGCAGAGATTCTTGACGTTGTCAGGAACTGGGCTTTGATTGTGCCGAATTCCTTTTTTTTTTTTAAATTGAAGCTCGGCCTCAGCGAGATTGAGCTTCTTTTCAGTTCAAAAAAAGACTTGGCCTGACACAAACCTAGTATTATTTAAAAAAAAAAACTACCAAAAATTTAATTTGACAAAAAATGTAGTGTGGAGAGAAATAGTTTTAAAAAAATAGTATTTAAAAAAATATTTTTAAAAAATATAGTATTGGGGTAAAATTTCCATGAGAGCCATCAATTAATGCTTCTGACAAGTGCTTTTAACAAACAATGCTTAGCTTCCCTCTCTTCTTTCAAGAAAGGTGGGGGAAGTTGAAAAAGAAATTAAATTAAATAATTGCACGAGATTCAATTGGAGAGAGATAAAAATCAGAGAGTAAATTATTGACTTAATTTTTAAAAGATTGAAATTTTTTTTACTGTAAATTTTAAAAAATTATATTTATTTTAATTTGATCATTTTTATTACTAACTCATAAAATTTATTATTGTTAAATTTTAAAATTTTTATTGACTAAATTAAAATAAATGTAATTTTTTAAAAACTAAATTATAATAAATTATAATTTTTTAAAGATCAAATTAATATTTTATTCAAAATAAGATAATGAAATCCTCTTGGAACCCCTTAAGTGAATCTTTATATCTTTACCAGTTGGTAGCATGGTTCAGACTTCATAGGCTCTCATTTGGTATCAACACATCATACCTCATTGGAACTCATTTGCAACACTCAACATAAATATTAGAGATTAGTGTAAATTATTGGCTTACTGTTTTAATTGTGGAAAGATGAAATGTCTTAATTTAAATTTTCTATTATTAAATCGTAAAATTTGTTGTGTTGTTAAATTTGAATTTTTTTTAAAGTTATTTTAATCAACAGAGGAATAATTTTTTTTTAAAAAAATACAATCATTCAAAACTTAAATTGGAGTAATTATAATTTTTTGGGATTAATTTAGTAATTTACTTTAAAAATTACGAGATTGGAGCTCCAATAGACAGCTTAGAATGCTCAAGATTCTGCTATCATGGCAGTCCCATTTTGGCCCTATGATATAGAGGCTTTATTCTTCAAGTACTGCTTTTTTTTTTTTCACACAACAGAGATCCTATTTTGTTAATTTGGACAGTCGATTGTCACAAGATCATGAATCTTTTATTAAAAAAATTCTTTTTTTTCTTTTTTTTTTTAAGTTTAATCTTCAACCTTCGATTGTAATGATTGATGACCCAGATGAAATATAATTTTTCTATTCTATACAAGAATAAGAAAAGATCGTGCTCTGTTCACACCCAATTGAATTTTCAGAGTGGTTTGTACTCTATATTTTTACATGAACCCCAATTAAAAGAGTGAATTATTGACTTAGGCTTTATTTGCTTACATATTAATAAATCAAATCTTGTAACAAGTCTTTATACCATTTACATGTATTATTTATTTAAGCAAAAATATACGTTACTTCATAAACTTTGTATTATGTGCACTTTATCTCCCTTAACCTTTAAAACTTAATAAATAACCCGCTTAAATTTTACAATCAGTGCAAAACAATATTTTCAATAAATATTTCGTTAGTCGACTATCAATCAATGTTTATTTGTTAAGTTTTAAATTTTTCATTGAATATATAATTATATTTTTTAATTTTGATTTCATCAATTTTTTCATAATATTGTTTGATTACTTATTTATTTGAATATTATTTTTTACTAATAAATAATTTTTATGTGTTTAGATGTTAGAAAAACAGGTCTTAATCATTCCATAATTAAATTTAAAGACAATATCTTAATATTCAAATGTATATACAAATTCAGATATTTTAATCTTAAAAAAAAATCCTCTTAATTTCTAAAAGATTACAGTTATTTCAATTTATTCATTAAAATATCAAACGTCTTAATCTAATTCTGAAAAGATTATATTTGTCTCAATTTAATTCTCTTCATCATTAAATTTTAAATTTGTCTCATTGTCAAAAGTCACTTTGACAAATAGAAAGATTAAATTAAAACAAACAAAATATTTCAAAAGTTAAATTGAAAGGTTTGATTTTTCAAAAATTAAATTGCGACAAATGTAATATCTTGATAACCAAATCAATAATTTACTAAACCAAATTCTTGCAAAAGAATTATTCTGTACAAAAATCCATAATCTCAAAAGTTCCAAACGTTACAAATTTTGCCTATTGTCGATGCATATATGAAATGTTCCATACACATTTTCGATTTCCATCTATAGGAAACAACTTTCTTCAAACACCAAGAAACACCTCTAAAACTATCACAGGAAGACGAAATCAAAATATAAGTATAGAGAATTATATTACCATTCTTAATACTTGTTTCCATAACATTTTTAGGTAAACTTCTGTTATGATGATCATATATTTTCCTCTAAGACTAGCCTCAGGAAAAGTCATGCAAAAGAAGAAGATTTAAATAAAATTTCTTATATATTTACTAGTAAATCATAGGTAAAATTTTTTTTTTTTGAAAAACTAATTATGTAATAATGAATTATAAAAAAGATAAAATTATTTTTAAAAATTATATTTTAATTAAAGAATCATTTAGTTATCATATTCTAATTAAAAAATTTAATAACAAATATATAAAAAAAAATGCACAAATATTTTTTCCTACGCAAAATATCTTGTGCTCGTCTTCTTCAATGGTAACACAACATTTGGACCTTTTTTCTACACCAAGCCATCGCGGATACCGAGTGTCTCATGTGCTTATAGAATGTAGGAGTGTCCACCGTGGCTAAATTTACTTTTAACCGTGACTAACAGCGCACAGATTTCTACACGCTAGAGACACTCCCTTTCCATCGCATTACTGACTCCTAAAAAAATCCATCCATGTCTTTCTGCCATTGAAGAACTTGAAATCAAACACACGACTGTTTCATAAATCTGCTGTTTTGGATGTTAGCCTAAGTTTACAACTGGAGTGAATTCATGATTATCCTAATAACTTGCATTACTATTCAATATACCATAATCCAAGTTTCAAAAAATGAGTACCGACGCAAAAGCCGCAATTCAATATGTATCTTAATGAAATCTAAATTAGAAAATGCAGGGACGGTAGGCTCTCTCTCTCTCTTGTTCAATGATTTCACTCACAAGCATGAAGCATCCACGATTGTGTGGTCTTGGTAGTCTTCATTCACGCAGTATTGTGAAAACAATAGGCATCATTCTCTGTACCATTCTCTCTCGCAACCTGCACAAGGAAAAAAAGGAGAAGAGAAGCCCTGTTTTTGCTCCCATCACTGCCTTCACCTCACATAATAGACACGCCCACTCTTGGCTATCCCTGACCCATCATCTTCTCATTTCTTCACCAAAACACACACCGACTCCACTTTCGAACCCACACACTCGCAAGCAACCCCGTTTCAGAGGTGAAAAACAGGGGAGGAGGGAGCTCTCGACCACAGACGCCACTCTTCCACTTTCTCTTCTTTACCCTTTTTCCTTACCTCATACTCATCCACTTCCACCATGCCTCACTCACACTGCTGCTTCCTTACTGTTCCTCACTCACTGTCATTGCTCTTTTCTCTCCTCTCCATCACCTCTGTTCTCGGGTAGCTGAAGTAGAGAACCCACCACGACATCGCACACCCACAGTCTCGGCACCATCACAGCCCCTTCCTCTGCTTTTGGAGCACAAAAACAGAATACCAGAGAGCCCGCGAGAGGGAAAGAACAGATGAGAAAGGCAGAGGGGAGAACGAGGTAGAGAGAGAGCAGACAGAGGCAAGAGCTGAATGAGATCGAGAGCTGAGACAGATACGAGACCAAAAGAGAAGAGAGCTCGATGAGAGAGACAGTGATTGAATCCCGTTCCTTCTGCTCCAGTTACCAACGAAAAAAACTCTGTACGATTACGATCCATCGCCGCCCGGTTTTCGAAATACTGGAAGACGACGAAGGTGATGGCATTTAGTCTTCCATTGACTGAATTCCTGCCAAACACGCTTTCAGGGATAGGACCTTGAAACCACTGCGAAAAAAGGGGAGAAAATTACAAGCGGAGGCTACCCATGTTTCCCATTACACTAAATAGATCTTAATGATAGCTCACATGATTCTTTCCATCATCAATCTTAAAGATTGACATGAGTTGGTATTATTATTATTTTGCTAGTTGTATGGTATGGGTAACGTCGGGCAAGGTAGAAAGCATACTTGCTTGATCGCTAGTTTAGCCACTAGACCAACCCTTTGCTTAGGGATGCTAATTTAGGCAAATATTTTGCATGCCTAGTACTTTCACCGTAATGAATTCTCGATATTTGATCAGTAATGGATAGTTGTGTTTGGATAGAGATGGACAAATTTGATTTTAGACCAGCTTAACTTTCAAACTTGCTTTTAGTTAAAAGCAAGTCAAAGTTGCTTCAAGAAAGTAGGGGTTTGAAAAAGGAAAATTTAGTTTGAAAACAAGATGAAAGCTAAATTAAACAAATTTATGTCTAAAACCATGTTTAGGAGCTCAGACTAGCTTTTAAAGAGACTAAACACCGAACCAAAAACATCCATACTGGGTAGGGTTTTGGATAGTGAACGTAGATATCCAAAAATGATTATGGGCTTTTCCCCACTCCCCTTCCGTAGGTCATGGACCTTCTATGTAACCCAAAGACGAGAACAGAACGACGGGACAAGCTTCCCCACAAGCTTTTGATAAATTTTTTCTTTTGCTGTTACTATATCCTGGAAAATAACTCCAGAGAGCATACCATTTCTCCGTAACTGAATTTACCCTAAATATTACCGACAAATATAAGTCTACTACAGGATCATCCTGGAGTTCAAAAATGCTAACAAGACCTAACTATTTTCAATTCTACAAGTCACATTTTAAGAACTTGATTACCTAACAACACCCCAGCACACAAGGATAATCATTATACAATAAAGGCAACCCTTTTAGCAGATTCAAGTCTTTCCTGATGTTGTTTCCCAGCAAAGTAAAGCTAAGGTTTATGAACATTGAAACATCCCTACGATATGTACCCTTTCGTTCGTTGAATTATAGACAGATTTAACAAACCATTTGATCAAGCACACCAGCTGCAACATTGATGCGTAATTGAGTGATGCAAGCCTGGACATGCCCCCTTGAAACTTAGAACTGAGGGAACAATAATAGAATACTTCAGTGCAGGTCACATGTCAAAAAGTGGCAGAACTTGTTCGTCGAAGCCGATATGTTGATTCAGGTGTTGATTCAGATGCCAACCTTTTCTCAAACTCCTATAAAAAAGGGAGGATTCCACGATAAAATTAGGGCTTCGCAGATCTTGAACAATGACCAAGATTTAAAACATGGGAGTTCTAATGGTTCTGGTAAAATCATCTTGCAATGATTAACAAAGAATGGTAGATTTGTACTACACTTGAATAATTGCCACTTGCAGTTTTTGCCTTGGAAAGATAAGAATATGATATATCAATCATCACCCTAGTCAAATTTTACAATGAACTTGTCATAAAATCAATAAGAACAGAATCATAATAACACTGATTAGACAGCAGCTTATAACTGGGATATGGAAGTATAAAGAATGGAAAAAGGAAGCTACCTTCTTTTAGAAAGAGAAGGGACTTGTGGCAGTCAATTTGTGAAATAGAAATCCAAATGGATATCAAAAATAGCAATCAAAGGTTAAGAACATACTATATAACAATACTTTCCTAGGTAAATATTGAGCAGAAAAGAAACAGAAATAAAATATGTTGCAAATAGCTCAAAGATCGCCAATAAGCTGCCTAGACATAAGACTAGTTCCACTACTTTCTTATCTTAGTAAAGCATCTCTAGATTAGCTGTTTAAACTTCAGAGTAATTTAAAATTAATCTATGAACTAGCACCCTCTTCATACTAAAACTACAAGACAAATAAAATTTGTTCATATATACAAGAAGTACATTGGACACAATGGTTTAGAATCCAATATTTACAAGACTGATTCTTTTTGTGCATGGGTTACTTGAAAGCAACCAAGGTCTCATTAAACCAATATTATCTATTTGGACTTCTCAAGTTTAGCATCTGATTCTTCCAGTGAAGACTATTAGGTATGGGGCAAGGGGATAAGGAACTCTATTTCATTTATAGAATCAAAGCGGGACATTTACTAGTCATATAACATGTCCAAAACAAGAAATACTTGGTTCCTGTTAATGATATATTATTTGGAAAGTACATGTTATCAGTGCATTTATATACCATTGTACCTCTCATTATAAAAACTCATTCCAAAGCCTAACAAAATTTCTAAAAACACATGGATATGGTCATAAATAATATCATACATGCAACACATGATGAAAACATATTAGCAGCGGGAAAGCATCTCAAACTATAAGGATGAGTAAAGTACACCCATTAAATTGCTGTAAAGAATCTCCTCCCTGTTTCGACGTTTTTCTGTAATAGAAACTCAACAGACACTTACATATCAGGTAATCAAAATGCTCTCCTTACTCATTCTCCAGTTGTTCCTATTTCTTAAAAGAGAAAAGATTTCATACCCATAAATGATTAGCTAAAAAGATTAATTGACTTGTTTATATCTAAAGATTCAGATAAATTTATATATAATTAACCACCTTTGCCAAGAAGGGATACCTCATGACAGGTCACAGGGTTCCCCTACTGCAAAACTGTTAGGCACCAGGGGCAAGGGATAAAAAGGGAATTATAGGGGTCAGGTTATTAAAGTAAAATAAAAGACAAAGAAAAAAGGGATGAGGTGGCAAGGATTATATATAGAATAGGGGGGCAGGCAGTGGGACGCGCTTCATTGCTTCATTGCTTTGGAAAGGAGCACTTGTGCTCTGGTATAGGAGACTTGGTCTCTAGCGCATTTCTTTTCTTCCTTTTTAGTTTTCCTGTTATTGTTCTGTATTTCTTTTTTTCTGGTAATACAATCTTAGTTTCTCTGTGGATTATAATCTGGTTCCTAACAATTGGTCCGACCTGCTGAATCAAATAGAGGGACGACGAGAGCTTTGAAGCCAGCGTGTTGACAAGTTTCCATGCCACCAAAGATGTCGGAAAGGATCGATATTGTGGAAGCTCGTATGGACAGAATGGAAGGTGGTTTGGCAGAAGTAAAGCACAAATTGAAGCTAGAAATGGAAACGACGAAGTAGTCACTCTTGGAGGAGATGAGTCATCTTCTGGGGAAAAAGACTGATGAACGGCATGCTAGAGGTCAATCTACTGGTAGTAATGAAGGCCTTGAGAATCAGTCATTGTTGAACACAACAACGACGGTGAACGAAAGATTGGATGAGTTCCATTTATCAGCAAAGAAAGTTGAGTTACTAGCGTTTGATGGGACGGACCCGGTGGCTTGGATCACCAAAGCTGAGACTTACTTTGAAGTTCAGTAGACGTCAAAAGAAGTGCAGATTCAACTCGTAAAACTAAGTATAGAAGGCCCAACTATTCATTGGTTCAACCTGTGGAAGGATTGTACAGAAGAGATAACATGGGAGAATTTCAAAGATGCCATGGTAGCTCAGTTTGGAGCAGGATGACTGGACAATCCGTTTGAAGAATTGAAGGAGTTGTGGCAAAAAGGAACAGTGGAGGAATATATTTTAGAGTTTGAGCTCCATTCATCTCAATGTGGGAAAATACCAGAACTACAATTTTTAGGGTATTTCATTGGAAGATTAAGGTTGGAGATTAGGAGTCATGTGAGAACTACCAAGCCATGCAGCTCGCCCATGACATCGAAACTGAGTTGCAGGCGTGGATGGGAGAAGACGATGAAGTGGATGCTGAGAACAAGAGCAAAGGATTGGGTCAAGTATGGAAGAGTGGGCCAGGTTTGGGTGTGCAACCCATGGGTGACAGTAATGGGGTCATTGGGCTAGCCCAAACTAAACCAAATAGGATTGGGTCATTTACCGAGTCAGGTATACGAAGCTCATCTTTGATAACTCAGCATGGCTTCGTCGGGGAGCAACTCCAAGAGCTTCCCACATAGAGCACACCGGCAAAGGTTTCCGATAGTGACCGAGGAGGAAACAATGAGAAGAGCAAAGGCATTCGACACATAACCCACGCCGAGTTGCAGGAGCACAAAGCTAAGGGACTTTGTTTTGTTGTGGTGAAAGGTTCCGCCCACTGCATCGATGCACTAATAAGCAGCTAAGGGTGATGATCATGGATGTAGACGAAACAGTCAACGAGCATGGAGAGATAATGGCTTCAGAGATTGAAGATGAGGGGGTGGGCTGACTGTTCCTTTCTTTTATTTTTCGTGACAGCCTTGAGGACAAGGCTGAACTTAGGTGGGCATAATGTTAGGTACCACGGGTATGGGATAAAAAGGGAATTATAGGGGTCAGGTTGTTAGAGTAAAAGACAAAGAAAAAGGGCTGAGGTGGCAAGGCGGTTGATTATATATAGAATAGGGGGCAGGCAGTGGGACGCACGCAGAATCTGTTATTGTGAGTGGTGTTTAGGAGCTTCATTGCTCTGGAAAGGAGCACTTGTGCTCTGGTATAGGAGACTTGGTCTTTGGTGCATTTCTTCTGTTCCTTTTTAGGTTTCCTGTTATTGTTCTGTATTTCTTTCCTTTTTTTTTTTTCTGGTAATACAATCTTAGTTTCTCCATGGATTATAATATGGTTCCTAACAAAAACAGACTTAATACACAGTACAAAATGAGCCATAAATTTTCAATTAAGTAAAGAAAAAGTTTGTTCAATAAATCAATTGTGAACAAACAATATCGTAAATACTAAATAGAATTTCCAGCCAAAACAAGAAAATACAAGAGTTTTAATCATAAACACAACAAATCATGAACAAAGAAGGATAAACAAAATGTGAATGAGATTCAGTACCTTCTCTTTCTTGAGCTTTGTATTTTCTTCTTCTAGACGAGAAACCTTACTAACCAGTTCATTATGGTATGCCTGCACCATCCATCATTGATAAAGTAAAAGTCCAAGATTTCTGAACAGAAAAAATAAAAATAAAAATAAAAATAAAAATAAATCAATTGCCTAAAGCTTATACAGTAAATATATAAACCTGTTTTCTGGCTCGTGAGCGGGCAGCAGATTCCCTATTCTTGATTTTTCTCCTCAGCCTCCTCTCCAAAATTTTCTCATACGCATCTGAAGAGTCCCTTTTCCGGCCTGGTCTTGTGTCAGATAAACTGCCAAACGAAGGGGATGGTGACAAGCTTGTCTTGTGCTGAAGACTTAAAGGGGTGGTGACTTCCATATTATCCAAACCCACAGATGGACTTATAGAAGCTTCAGCGAAAAGCCCTGCTTGTACCAAGAAATCCTCTAAGGTTGTTTCACCAAGAGTCATCTCTCTATCAGGACCTCTCATATCCTCTGAATACCGTTTCTTCTGGCCTTGTTGGATTTCTATCCATACATCATCAACTGTCTTCCCACTCAATGCCCGGGCCAAGGTCAGACTGGCTTGACGTTGAAGAGAAGATGATGATGACATGTTCTTATTTTCTACTTCTATGGACTTGCTTGCTTCAGCAGTCCATACATTTTGAAGAAGCTCATCAAGGTTCATGCTTCCCAATGGCTTCCCCAGGTCTCCTAGTTGATTTTTAACCTCATCAAGGGTAAGACTATACCATGAGCTTTGCCTTGTTAACGGAGAAGGCTGTAAATGAGACTGCTGCCCATTACCTTGAGAACCCATTGTCTGAATCCCCATTCAACACACTTTCAATCCAAAACCTGTTATACAAAGTGATTAATTAAATAATAGCAAATTCCACAAGAAGCCCTAGAACTCACTACTTATCAGAACCACTACAGGAAGTTCCAAAATACAACTCAACCGGTGTTCGTGGACTTCAGTATTTTAATATTTTTCACTTCAAAAGGCTTCCTTCAGAAATATAATACTTCAATCCTAGTCTGTTTTCCGGAAAACAATAGAAACAAAACTGTTTAGGGGCCAAAGCATAAGAAGAAGGACTGACGCTTTCATTTTTGTTCATATTACTTTCATTTTCCTACATTCTCTCTCAAGTACCATGCTAATGAAAGTAGGTAACAGCAAGGTTTATGCTTTCTACTTTTTACTTTGTCAATCACCCCCAACAAACGAAATGATAGCAAACAGAAATAACCCACAAGTTGAATTATGCCCAGAAAAAGGAAAAAAAAATGCACGCAGAATTAATTATATCAACAAAATAATAAATTCATCGATAGCAGAGGCAACAAAGCTCAAGGCTTATACCTAAACCAATAGAAAGAGGATCTGATATGAAACGAGAAAAGCAGAGACGAAAAAAGCCCTTATGGTTCGGGGTACGGCAGCTGCAGAAGTAACAGAAGGAAACCCATCCAAATGTTGATGGAGTTGAAAAAAAGAAGCGAATTGAGAGCGAAACGCAAGGGATACCGAGATGATTGTTAGTTTGTAAACTTGTTCAGAGCAATGCGTTAACGGGTCCTGAGAGTGATTGGAAATTTGACGAATCCTTGGCTTTTCTTGCTTGCCCGTTGTGTCTGATTTTGTGGGAAATATTGGCAAGTGGCAGAGTTTGCGAAGCAAGGCTGAGGCTCGCTATTATACTCGAGCATCAGCAACGCGCTTTTTTTTTTTCTTTTTATTTTCCTCCTTAAATTATGTCATTATGTCATTTTACAAATATTGCAAAATTATGTGTCATTAGTTTTGTCAAAAAAGAAAAAAGCAAAAATACACTTTTGATTATAGTTTTCCCACTTGGACAAATTACTGATCCGGTGAAAGGCTCGAATAATGGGATCACTAATTGAACTAAAAGAATAAAAAATAAATAAATATACATTTTATATAATATATTTAAATAGTAAATATTTTCATTTAAAAAATATATACACTATCATAAGTTTTAAATTTCAAGTTATGCTCAATGGACATAAATAATTAAAGATCAAACTAAAAGTATTATTATACAAGAACATCAAGTCATTCTTATAACTATAAATAATAATTAAAAAAACGTAAATCAACAACTTGAGAATTTTAAATTTGTTGAATCTACTTATGTATGGCACTAAAATGATTGTGGTTATAAAGGTAACAACTATTTAAATATCAAGAATAATAATGATTTAGTTATTGAAGACACCCACTTGGAGAGGTCTCCATCCTTGGTTCACTAAACATAAAAAGGGATTAGTCTTAATTCTATTAAAAGGAGGCAAAAAAGAAAAGAAAAGAAAAAAGGAGAATGATTAGATGACAAAAGTACATTTTATATCCTTTAACATTAACACTAAGTTTTAATTTTGTCCCTAATATTTTTTCTATGTCAATTACATCATATGTGTTTTATTTTTGTTTCAAATTTATCATTTTTTCTAATGTCATCTATTTTATTTATGGAAAATGTTAATTAGATGGTCTACGTGGCATACCTCATTTACACGTCATTTTCCACGTAGACTAAAATATGATATTCCAAAATTGCCCCTCATGAACTTAGTAACTTAAGCTTCAACTACAATTGAATGTGAGAAAGTCCCAATATGAGAGGTGGCTAAATGACGGCGTCTGACCTTGAACATCCATTAGCTCTAGTCAATGACAATTGCGATAGCGACACAGGATGGCAATGGCAGTGTTTTCCCTTATTTCTTTCAATGGTGTGTTTCTTTCATTACTTCCAACAATTCGAGCCCTAAGACTTATTTCTTCTGACGTGTTGCTTCGATTTTCTTCCAAGCATGGCTTATTCAGTTTAATTGATCTTGAAATTAGAGCAGGTAAGATCTAAAATGAAAAATGTATGTGTTGATTTGGTGTTTTAGTGTTTATATCACATTGATTTTTGGTGTTCATGGCTTTAATTCAACTAATAATGGACTGGTCCTAAAATTTGCCTTTATTGTGATTTCAGCTGTGGGTTTCTCTATTTTTTTAAACAAATAGTCTATATATATATATATATATATATTTGCGGTTACTTTGAATTATAGAACAATTGTGACTCTGACAAATGAAGTTATTTTGAAATTTTAGACTTAATTAAAGAAGATTTTGGGTACTCTAAAGTTAAGTCCATGTGGTATAAGGCACCTCGTTTATCATTTGACCAAGGATTGAAGATGTTGACAAGTGATCCATGAGCATTAGAAATAGTGGACATAGCTAACAAGGAGGGCACATTACAATTGTATATGATCCACAAGTCAAATATGCCCACTCCATTAGTTGAGATAGAAGGTGATCTACTAATTGACCCAACATCCAACCCAATATTTGACCCACATCCTTACCCAACTCCCAACCCATATGTTGACGCAACATATAACCCAAAGGTTGACCTACTGTCACATGCACATGCTTCCCCACAACCCAATAGGCAATGTGTGAGGAAAACAAAGGTAAATGGTTATGGTCCTCATAGCCCTTTGTAGCTATGACTTGTTATGTACAACTCTTAAACTTTCCATGTTACATGTAGTGTTGATCATATAACATTTTTTTGTGTAAATAAATTGTATATGTCCCTACAAACTTTTAACTCTAAATCTTAGAAGTCTAAAATTAAATCTTACTTGTAATAAAGTGTTAGGAACTTTGAGATCATATTAGAAGACATGAATTACTTTTTTGATTGATTATATATCTTTCCAATACCTTTTTATGTTATTGAAACTAGTCTATTATGATCATAATTGACGGCTTCAAATGGGTAAAATTTAGTGAGGCGACAACACCTTGATTGCAACATTGTAAGTTTTGGCTATTTGTTGGAAATGCACAGCTTAATTTACTTTGTATGTTGATTTTGATGATCTAGATATCTTATGATTTTCTTTTTACTCCTAATCTGTTATTTATTTCCAAATGTCAATAATGATTGTGCTATTCTTACCTAAAGTAATTGAAGTTTAGGGATTGTTCATGGTTATAAATTTCCTACTTTACATGATTAACACTCCTGATTTGTTATAGATGTTGAAGTCATATAAGACTCTGTCTCTAAGTATATTTCTTTCATGGTTTATCAATTACTAAAGACTATTGTTATAGTTTAAGGAACTAAGCATGGATCAATATATATGAATGTCTTGTGAAAGACAAAAATTAACTAATTATAAGGTTTTAGTAATGTCTCATGACTCATGAACATCATTTCTCTTGCTTCCTAGAATATCAACATTTTAAATTGCAATTTTAGAATAGATTTATTAAAAGGCTTAAAAAATGGTAAGTAATGACCATATTGGATAGATTCCCCAATTGTCTTTCTCTTTTTTTTTTCCTAGAAAAAAATGAACCAATAATGTGTATATGGTTTAAAAGTAAGAATGTGGAAGGGGAAGGAAACTAAAGAAATAATGCAGAGAATTTGCAAATCATATCATGTTTGTGTTGAACCCCATTGATTGTGAAAGAAAATATATTATGTTTTGATGATTAACAAACAAATTAAAATGAAAATATATTCATGTGCTCTATGTTTTTATCTTTCAGGAATATAAGAATACATGGATCGAGCCAAAACATCAAGAACAAGAGCAAAGAAAGATTAAATTGTCTATTAGTGCCTTAGGACTTAGATTCAATTGTAAAAGTATTTGATGGCAAGAAAAGAGTTTTGAACTTATTGAAAACTATTTTAGAACTCTTATCTAAGTTTAAAAAGATTTTACAAAAGTTGGTTAAGGTTATTGAGTCATAGAAATAATTTTCTAAGTCCAATAGCTGCCAGTCAACTGATGTATAGACACCAGTCGATTGTTGCTTTCTGGTTCATCTTTTGAACAAACTCAATATACCTACTAGTCGACCGGTGCATCTCTGTCTGAAATTAAAATTTAATTTCAATAGCTACTAATCGATCGGTATATAGGTGTTAGTCAACCAATAGGTTCTGGAACAATTTAATTCCAGGTAACATAGAGTTACCAGTCAATCGCTATACTTGGACCGGTCGACCAGTTACTCATTAAAAGCTACCGGTTGATTGTTGGAGTGCGAGCAGTCAATTGGCATCAAGCTAACATCAGCAATATCAGATATTTTTTAAAAAAGTCAGCTGATTTTTTTTGTAAAAAACTTCCAATAGTTATATTTCGACTAGGCCTATATATATAAGGTATGGGCAGTCTGAAACTAAGGTGGAAAGGCCAAAATTTCCTATTAGTACTCTTCCAAATTATCTTGCCAATTATTTACTTCTAAGTGAGCTTCATTTGTAATATCTACTCTTTAAAGAGAGTGTATCATTGTGTTCTTCATTTCTTATCCTACTAAGTTGTATTTCTAAGGTAGTTAAAATTCCTTAGAAGAGTGATTGAGTATATCACTGGTTTAGGTAGTTGAGAAGCCCAGATTTATAAATTCTCTATTGTGGTTCATAAGTGCTTAGATCAAACTTGTGGTTATAGTGGTTCACTAGTACCCGAATCGAACTAGTAGTTTAGTGGAAACTCTCAAGTGATTTTTTAAGGGCTAGATATAGGCTTGAGATTAGCTGAATCAGTATAAATCTCATGTGTCGTTCTCTCTTCTTTTACTCATTTATTTACTGTCATATCTTTAATTCCTTGCACTGCACAAATATTCATCTTGTTAGCACTTTGATTTTTTAAATTGGTTTTACTATCTTAGCTTGGCATATTTTAGAAAATCATTTTAACTTCCAACAAATTTTTGTGAAATTTTTATAAAATCCAATTCACCCCTATTGAGATCCAACCATTACTATCAGTTTGGCTAAAGCAAGCCCATGCTTTGTAAATTCTCTCATTGGCACAAGATTGTCAAGATCAGGATTCGACACAGGATCAACAAACACACAGGAACGATCAAATCATAAGATCAAATCGAGATTATAAGATTTTATCAAATATATAAAAAATATATATAATAAAATATAATAATGACATAAAATTTGTATATAATACAAAACTATCAAAATCTAATTATATTTCAATAAAAACAAGCTTAAATATCAATATTTCATATTCAAACATAGATAATCAAAGTATCATACATTGATCAAAAGTCATTAAGAGTATTGAAATTTGGCTTTGTCCCTAAAGATGAGATGGGAAAACAAATCCAAAACAATCATTTTTAACATTTGTCTCTTTCATTCAAGACATCCAATCCCAACCTAGAATTGATGCATTAAAAGAAGTTTGGTCACAGATATGACAATCATTTTTAACATATTGCTACTGTATATTTTCAATTAAAACGCTACAGATATGACCAAGCATCTTTTCAGTCTGTTACTATTAAACCCCATCCATAATTGATGCATTAAAAGAAACAACTATATGAAAGATGCATAATCCCACCACATGAGAAATGATAGTAAATATGGTGCCTTTTTTCCTTACTATTGCTATTACGCAACTACAATAAGCATACAAAATAGTGAGTAAACCAATTTTTTCAAGTAATGAATACTGTTAAAGCCCACCATCGATGGACTCAATAACATCTAACTAACAACTTGTTAGGCATAATAAACAAAATATGAGCCTACACATATATCCCCATTAACCCAAAAAAGATTTTTCCATAGTCAAACCTTTTTGCTAGAATCTGTTGCATCTTGAATTTATTGAATTTCAGATTGAGATCAATTAAATATATATCCCTGGGCATTCACTGATATGACCAATCATTTTTAAGATACACTTATATGAGTCTACAATCTACATATATATCCCCTGGCATTCATAGATATGACCAATCATTTTTAACATACACGACTGCTTCTTTGGATCACTCATTGATGATCTAAACAAGGTCATTAAATTAAACAACACTTCTTTTAACTGGTTTGCTATTGCAGCAAAAATCAATGAAGGGGAAGACTCACCTCATCAAAGGGAGAATTGAGAAATGGCAGATGAGGGATGACAACGGAAAGACGATGGAGACTACAAGAGAGACGACGATGGAGAATCGAGAAATGGAAAGGCAGCGAAGAGTGAACGAACAAGAAGCCAAGAACGAACTGATGCTAAACTGCTGCTGTGATGCAGAATGGATGAAGACGAACAAATAGAGGAATGGGGATTAGGATAGAGTGGTAGATGCATTTTGTGGGGATAATTTTAAAAAAAAGTAAAAACCCAAAACGACGTCATTTTAAAAGCTAAGATTTCAAAAAAAAAAAGGTGGGATCATTCAAGATCGCACAATCCCACGTGCAAGACCCATGTAAAAGATGATCCCAAGTGAGATCAGGATTGTTTTTAGGCACAAGATCGTAGGATCCTACAATCCTACTACCGATTTTGACAACAATGCATTGGCATATACTCTATAGGCTATATAGAGATAACCATTCCTTGTGCGTCACATGAAGCTAATTTGTAGGGGACTGACAAACACTTAAATTGATATACACATGTTTACTTAGTTATTTCTTATTTTTATATGACACTAGTTAGTTTGTTAGATGAGAAAGTTTTAAAATTTAGTAATCGAAACTAAAACACTTTTTATGGTACTTTTTATTCTTGTGATTTAAGGATTAGCTAGAGTAATTTTAATACTTAAATATTAATTTAAGGCTTAAATATTATCTTAATTTAAAACATACATATTCAAAATGACTTTTATTCTAGTGGTTTAGGTAATTGTTTCTAGAGTCTCATTGCTTAAGTACTATCTTAAACATGCCTATTTAAGATGACTTTTTGCTTTAGTAGTTAAGGTAACCATTTCATTTTTTGAAGGAATGGTATCCTATTCTTACTCTTTTCTGAGGTAATCATTGTTGTAATTGTAATTTCTTGTGTTTGTTAATTTTCAAGACAAGTAACCCATTGTTCACATAGGGCGAAAGAAGACAAATACAAAGGGAATGGGAAAGGAAAAGACAACAAAGGGAAAGGGATCCTCCAAGCAAAGTTCACAATTGTTGATGATGGAGACATTGATAGTGATGAGGGCACAAGAAGTGGTTGAGTCTGAGGAAAGTGTGCTCAATGTGAGGTTACCGATATTGAAGATGAAAACTAGGTCGGTGGATTGTTTGTTTAATACCTGTAATGTTCCTGTTAATGTTTATGTTGATTTCATTCTTGTATGTGCATATGTGGATATGAGGATTGTTGAAATTTATAAATAAATGATTCATATGATTATTGAGAATTTTATGCATGTGTCTTTGTGATTAATTGATGTGTGATGTTATTGGAAGTGGATATGTGTGAGTAAGTCTTTGTGAGGGACTAAATTGAAGGAAGTGTGAGATTTCAATATTCATGTGAAAATGCAGTGAATTTGTTGTGTTGATTAGTTAACATGACGTTAAGCCGATTGTGGCATTGTAGTTTCAGTGTGGTGTATGATAAGTATAAAAAAATCTTTTGTTTTTAAGGAGTTTCCAATTTTGCCCTTAGACCAAAACCCTTCTTATCCTTAGGTTGAGGGGCAAAATGGTCATTTGACATACACCACACCCACTCTTAAACACTTCAGCCACATTTCCCCTCCCTATTCATGCTCACCCAACCAAAACACACATATACACTCAGCCATGCACCCTTCTTCTTCCTCTTTTACAACCAAATCCTTCAAGTTCTTTGTATTCAATCAAGTGTCCAATGAGTCTCCTTCTTCAACAACCTTCCTCTCCATTGAAAATTTCTTGATTCAAGGTAAGTTTCAAAAAATTTCCCTATATTCTTTCATTATTGCACATGTGAACCCTAGCTTGATTCTTGGTGAAAATCTTGATGTTTGTGGTTAAGTCATGCTTCCAAAACTCCTTCTTGATGATGTGATGCATTTTGAAACTTGTTTTGGGTTGGAAATGGCTAGAAAGGTTTATTTGGATTGAACTCTTGTATGATGGAAATTTAAAAAAAAAATTGAAATATGGTTATGGAGTTTTGAATCAATGAGTTTTTGGAAGATTTTTAATTGATAGGAAGAGTTTTTGGATGACCCAACTTAGTGGTGATTTGGTTCTTGAGAGTTTGGTGCTAGAGAAGTGTCTAAAGGAACCATTTCTCATAGATTTAGAGTGCAAAGCTAGGCGCAACCACTGTAATGGTGGGAATTTCATTGTAGCACAGGCTACTATCTTCCCTTCAATTTGACCTCTAATCCCCTCTTTTTCCATGTTGAATCTTTAGGACTTGCTATCCAAATACCTTGAAACATCTTTCATCCATGCATCAAGTAAGAAAATGGTAAAATTAATAGCTTGGATTCAGGGTGAGTAGATAACACTACTCTTAAAATGTTTTATATGATTATTTTCCCACTGCATCATGAGGAAACATGCTCTAATTGAGTTGAATGATAGCCATATGTGTTGGATAAAAACATGAGGAATGTGAATGAATGATTTGTGTCATGAAGGATCAAATGATACTTTGACTCATAATTGAATGTTGAGATTAGAGGTGTACAAAAGGTTGATTCGGTTCAATTCTGGGCATGAACCAAATTGAATCAACCTAGTCGATTTTCCTAAATTTGGGACCTATTCGGTTGTGCTTTTGGGCGGTTCAGTTCGATTTTCGTTTGGGCCGACAATTCGATTTTGGGGAGGTTTTAGTACATGATTTTTTTTTGTCAACAATGTTTATTAAAATATAGATGTTTAAGTTTAAAAAAAGGTCTATTTTTAAGAGATGCATATTTCAACATAATTAGGTATCCTTCAAGTTATGATAAATGGTACAAACTACAGATTGCAAGTGTATTAGTATGTGTAATATTATTTTTTTCATATATATATATATATATATATAATATTACACATACTAAATTAGTATATTATTTTTCAAGTTAGGTATCTTTTAAGTAATAATATTATTTTTTAATATATATTAGTATGTGAAAGAAAAGTGGAAGAAGTCTGGAAATGAAGGAATTGCTGAAAGTATTAGTATGTGTAATAATATTTTTTAATATATATATATATATATATAATATTATATATAAAAATTAATTTTTTTAATATGTGGTTCAGTTCGATTGATTATAACCAAACTAAACCAATCGAGAACCAGCCAATCGATCGAATCGAAAAATTGACATTTTTCAAAATGGATCTAGACATCATTTTTTTTTTCAATTTTCTTCGATTTTTGCTCGGTTCAGTTTAGTCTGATCGGTTTTGTACACTCCTAGTTGAGATGCATGATATGACCTTGTGACACATGGTTGGTTATGATTGTTTTTGTAGATATGAATGGAATTGATAATGAACATGAGTTGTGCAATGGAAAGGCCTAAATGGCAGTAATATGATATAGAGCCACAAGGGTGGAGAAACCATAATTGGAGTGATAAGGGTGTGTATGACCCAAATTTCGAGCATGTAACCGGTACGTTGACATAAATCCTATGTCACTATAAGCCTAACCGATATCTCAATTTCTACCCCATTTGTTTATTTATAAATATTTATAACATACATCGTTCTCTTTTTATTTATTAAATAATATAACTTTCATAATTATTTAGAATTTAACAAACAAGCAAACCAAAATCAAGCAAACAAGCCAATCTTATTTTAAATAATTTAAATAGTCTCAATTATTTAGATTTTAGAGATAGTTTAGAGTTTGAAATATTTATATATATACATTTATATTTATATATGAATATATGTGTAATAAAATAAAGACTAAAATTAGAAAATATTAATTAAATATAAATAAACATTAATTAAAATAGATATTAATTAAAACAAATATTAATTTATAACTGAATATTAATAAAAATAAATATCAAATATTTGTTAAAATAAATATTAATTTATAATATAAATTATTATGACCATATACTATATACACACAAGGGAAGGGGACAACTTACCCAAATTCTTCGCAATCGCCCACAATTTAAAACAAATAATATTTGAATTTAAAAGGAAAATATAAACCCACCAATATTCAAATAACATCTTATCTCACTCAAATTGAAATTCAATTCATAACAATATAAATAAAAATAATCCTTATAATTAATCAGTCTAAATAAAACATATTGTCCAATAAATTAATCAATTCACCCCATACCCCCAGATGTCCTAGTTGACCACAAAGCTTCCTAAACTTAAAGAAAGATGACAATAACTAACGACATGGGACCAACCTAATGATGAGAGAGTCCAACAACAACTCTAGACCTCTTGCGGAAATCCCTCTTCTGCTACTTGATCTAAAAAAAATAAACCAACAAGTGTGAGATAAATATCTTAGTGAACGAGTCAATCCCCGCCCTAATAAAATTCGCCATGTTAAAAATAATAAAAATACAAGCATAGACATACATCACAAATCAAAAGAAAAAGTACCTACCAATGAGTCTGCAATTCAATCAACTAATTCAGATAAACAGAACTAGTACTCGTCAATAGCAAAAATGAAAGTAATGGTTGGAACCCAAGAGGGGGGTGAATTGAGTTTTATAAATTTTTCACAAGAATTAATTGGAAGTTAAAATGATTTTCTGTAAAAGTACAATGCTTAGGATAATAAATACAATACAGAAAATCAATGTGCTGTCAAGATAAATAATTATAAAGATCAAGGAATTAAAGAATAGATATCAATATGCACAAATTAAAGAGTAAGGGATAGAGAAAGCAAACTCAGAGATTTATACTGGTTCGGCTAATCCAAGCCTACATCCAGTGCTCAAGAGACCACTTGAGTATTTCCACTATAATTGCAAGTTTAATCCGGGTACTTGCAAACCACTACAACCACGCAAATTCGATCCAGGTATTTGCGAAACCACAATGGAGAATTTATGAATCCGGGCTCCTCCTCAACCCAAAGCAAGTTCTTCCAACACCGGTACTTGTGAACCTCAACTCAGAATAATATATGTGTTGATCAAAATCAACAATACAAAGAAACTCTTTTTAAAGAGTAGATGAATACAAATGAAGCTCTAATAACTATAATGATAGAGAATATGCAAGATTTGGCTCAAGAATGCTTTCCTTTCTCTCAAAGATGATAGAAGAAGTTAATATCACATTGTAGGACTTTGTTCTAGCTCAAAATCGTGTATCTAAGGTCATATATATAAGATTTTACAAAACTAGCCGTTATATAGCCGTTACAGCACTTATAGTGCAGTCCAGATTTTGAGCTTTCTTTAAAAATTCATAACTCCCTCATTTGAACTCCGTTTTAAACAAATAATATACTGTTGAAAAGCTCTTGGAGTCTAGTTTTAAATGAGCCAAGTTTTACTCAAAAATTATTTTTCTTTTAAAAGATATAATCAAAATACTGACTATAGGTTAGAACAGAATAATTTTTTATTACAGTAAAATCAACTTTCAGTTTTTCAAACTATATTTTAAATAGTCATATATTTCTCATTTGGACTCCGTTTTGAATAAATAATATACCGTTGAAAAGATCTTTGAGTCTACTATCAAATGAGATTAAGATACTTGAAAAACCGATTTTTCATTTATGAGATATGATATAAGGAGTGACCAAAGGTCAAAAAATAACTTTTGTAAAACTTCATATCTCACTATCTTTTTGTTCAAAAATGCTTGAGCCAATGTATGCAAATCTAAATCATTGAGTTGCACAAATATACTAGCCTATATAAAATATACCTAATATAAGCACATAGGCTATCTTGATGCATCCAAGCTTCCAAGACTTCAAATCTTCTAATTCTTCATTTCTTGGAGCTTTGTCCTTGTATGTTGCTTTCCTTGAGTGAGGCATGATGTTACTTTTTCTTGTTCTTCAATCCAATGCTCACTCTTCTTGTTTTGAACCAACCTATAAAATATATCTTACTTACAAACCAAATGGTTAGTTCAATTCATGATAAATAGCATGATTAATGTATAAGACATTACACATTAAATAACATAGTCATGCTTAAATACTTGTAGCATGTATATGATAATTAACATTTATATATATCAATGCTACAATTCAAATACATTTGTCATCATCAAAACTTATGGTATAAAGCCTTAGGGTCAACAATCTCCCCCTTTTTGATGATGACAAATCACCACAGAAAAATATGTATTACAAGATAATGAATGCAATGTTATAAGCACATATACATATTTTTCTATTGTTTCTTCTCCCCCTATTTGACATCAACAAAAAGGTGTAAGTAACACAATATATGGAAGTTAAAGCACATACATTATTTAAGTCAGGATCTCGAAAGATGTCAATATAGCATAGGGTTAGGATACATCAAAACTTACCATTGTTTTCATTGACATGTAAAAACAATTTTTAGAAAAATTTCTCATGTCAAATGAAATGAGCCAAAAGATAAAAATTGAAAGAGTTTTAGGCTCCCCCTTAAACCTTGCATAATTTGAAAAAGAATAATGAAGAATGAATATTCAATTTTTTTAAGAAATTTCTGCAATATTTTCATTGAAAATGATTTCTGCTTGTTTATGAAAAGGCATTTTTAGTAAATAGCAGAAAAATTAAACTCTTTGAAATAAAAAAATAAACATCATTTGCTGTCATATGATAGAAATATTTGTAGCACACAGCAGAAGTATGATATATGGATTAGCAAAGCATGATATATTTAAGCATATAGGTCATAATCTATACATCAAACATCAATATCCCTTTGTCATCAACAACAAAAGAGATCTTTAAGACCTTTTCTTTTTCAAAAAAAATATTGCTTCATATGATAAAACATATTAACATAACAGAAGCATTTTTAAAGTCATTTTTCAAAACAAATTTGCTTCATAAAGGATAAGATAGATTTCAGCACAAAGGAAGCAATTTATATACCCATTCAAAATGAATTTATATATGTATCTTGAGGATGAGTACATGTAAAAATTTTGACAGCCACTCTAATGCTTAAGTTAGTAATGTAACTCAAAGGTTAAAGGCAAAATTAACTGCTTACGGTCGTATGCATCAAGCATTATCATGATGTAAGCAAATTATTGCCTTTCATTTACCCACAAAAGCATTATATGCAAGTATGTGTATCTATGAAGATGTATCAGCCTCTACACATTTCATTTTATTCAAGTCATTTTAAATTTTTGACTTCTCATTTTGTATGAGTGCATGTGTAATCATGAAATATTATTCTTGGCCATAGCATTCGTTCATGATGCATGAATAGCATACACAACATATGTTCTTAGATACATATAATCATAGCATGATGCAATCAATCATGTATATTATACTGAAAGCTCTCAAGAACAACACAACAAAGCATAGAAATACGGTTCTGTTTATCTCCATTTTATTAATCCTTAAAATTTTTAAACAAAACAAATTAAATCATTCGCAAATCCACCGAAACTTGACTTTCATGGTTTTGCCATTAATGCGACGCGTTGTTGGTGTGCATGCGTACCCTAGACTTCTAGCTTCCAGCTTGCAGAAATCCAAAGGATGAGCGTGTAGGGGTGCGGCGAAGAGATATCTTTTTTGGCTCTTAGTCACAATTTTCTCTCTATAAAGACTCCCCCAGAATTCTCAATTACCACACCACAAAGAGTATTCATCTCTGAGCCTACAACTTCCTGACATTCCTCTCTCTTCATACTCCTACAAAAATTTCTAAATATTCCAAACCATGGCAGCAAGAAAGTTCATTGATCTCACAGTAGAGGCCAGGGAGGAAGAGCTTGACTTAAACTTGAGTCTAGGCAAGGACAAAGGAAAAAGACCTTTGGAGGAATCTCAAGAGAACCAAAAGAAGAAGATGAAGATCGAAGAAGCTGAGGAGATAAGTACAGGCCATACGTCAGAAGACAAAATTGCTTGTTTGGAGCAGGAGGTGAAGAAACCCAAGAAGATGATAGAGGACCTGGAGAAGTTAGCTAAACGCAACAATGCGGCAATGACTTCAAGAATAGATAGATTCTTCTATTGGTCTACCCAATGCTTCTGCAATCAACAACAAAGAAGTGTTGATTGTATGAATGGGATTTACACTACCCTTCGTGACATTGCTCAGTCTCTTGCTCCAAGGAATGGCCGAGGGGTGATGATATAATACAACTCTGCTAATCCAAGACCACCTTGCCTGTAGAATGCTCATGCATGAGCAAACCTTCCCTTTTTTTTTTTATTATGCAATGTAATCCTTCGGTTTTTTTTAATGCAAGTGGTTTCTTTTATTGGACGGTACAAAAAAAATAATAATAAAGAAAGATAAAAGAAATCAGCTACACAAATTCAGCACAATATATATATATATTGAAAAATATATATCCATTTTAAAGATGGAAAGAATTTTCTGACATGGACATATATATCATCATTTCAAAGCAAAAGCAAGTTACATACTTATCAAGATAAAACATATTATAACTTGAGTATGTAGTACAATAATTGAGGTAATATGGATTAATAAGATATAATCAGATATAAACTAGAATCCATAAACAATCGTTCATAAGCTATATCTTATACAAAGGATATGACATGTATAATGCTCAAACCATGATGAATGGTATAAAGACAATATCTTTATATACAATGATATGATCAAATATGTAAGATATTAGAGAACAATATATCATTGTAATGAAAGTATGTCAGTAAAAAAAATTACCAACATAGCCAATTATGATCAGGGAGTATCACTCAATTAAATATTAAAGTGGTAAAGAATAGAGATACACAACAATTTTGGCAAACTCTTATTGCTTCTTGAAGTTTCTGCTCAAGATTTTGATATTCTTGTTTTGCTCATTGCTCTTCTTTTGATTCTATCTTCTTGCAATTTTAATGAACTTAATTGATTGATTATTTGCAAGATCCTCTTGAAAACAATCTCTCATAAGATCACTGTCAAGCATTGGTCGATCATTACGAATGAGCTTAGAGGATAGATTTGAGGACTAACTCCTGCAAAACACTTTTGGTGGAGCACTTTGATGTTCAAATCAGTAATGTTCAAATAAATCTCGAGTACTAGGAGCAACATTATGTTCAAGATATGCCATATTAATAAAAGTGCTATGCTTTCATGAAATGCAATTTTGCAAAATATTTGATTTCATTGAAAATATTTAAATAAGATTACAGCAAGGATAAATACTATAGGTAGGAGGAATCTTATTGTTGTGAAGACAAGAAAAATGTGCGTGTAATGGAAGCAAGTTTTCATGATGCGGTAAAAAGGATAGTTTGAGCAAAATTTGGAAGAAAGATTTTAGATCAAAACAAAATTCGAATCTATAATCTGCACACCTAACAATTGTTTTCAGATATAGCATGCATGAATATCAAGGATAGATGTAAGGCATATTAGATAACAGACAAAAGCATTAGAGAGCAGTAAACATATCAGTCAAATTTCTTACAATGCATTCCAGCTTATATGTTTACTTATCCATTGCCTCCTTTTGATGTAAGGAAGTGGAGTTTAAATGATGTAGCCATTAAAATGTCATTTCCGCTCCTTGCTTCGAGGTGAATCTGCAAATTAATCTTTTGTTTTTGGTACCCAAATTTCTTTGGGTCCGCCTGGGTCATAGTTCTTTTTTGAACCCATTTCATTTTTACTCAATGAACAAGATTTTTCTTATAAAAGCATGAGTAAGATTTGTGTCCTTTCAGTCCACAATAAAAACAAGTGCAAGTTGGACTATTGGACATCTTTACAGAAACAAAGAAGTTTTTAGAATGCTTTTGGTTTGATTTCCTTTTAGAAACAAGACCAACTTTGTTAAACCTTCTTTTTTGTTTCAAAACAGAGGTATTTAAAATTTCTTTACCTTGAGAAAATTTTGCAAGTGTGTTTTTAAGATTATTATTTTCCTTTTTCAAAGAATCACACTTGGTACAAAAGCAATTTTTGTTGGTAAAGATATTTGCTTTTAAAATCAAATTCTCTTCTTGCAAAGTTTTGTTTTGATTTTCAAAAACAAAATTCTCTTCCTTGGAAATAGAAAATTCGTTTTTCAATGTTTTCAACTCATTTTCAAGAGAAGAGTTTTTCTGTTTTGAAACATTTAGTTTCTTTGCAAGTATTAGAGATTCTTCATGTAAATCATCAAAGGCATCTTGTAATTCTTCAAAAGAGTAGTCAAATGAATTTACCTCATCTTTATCTCTGGCCACAAGACAAGTGTTGGCTTCTTCATTTGTGTTCTCCTCATCAGAATTTCTATTTCCCCAAATGGAAGATAGGTAAGCTTTCTTTGATGATTCAGCTTTTGGTTGTGGTTTCTCTTTTTCTCCTTTTTCTTTTTCTTCTATCTCCTTGGTGATTTGAGATTTTCCTGTAAGTTCAACACCAGGAGATTTTCCTACAAGTTGTTCTTCCTTGACAGGCATACAAGAACCATTTTCTATAACATCCCAGAGTTTATGGTCTACTGAAATTAAAAACATTTTCATTTCATACTTCCAATATTGAAAATGATTAGCATCAAAAATTGGAGGTTCTGTGAAAGAACAATTTTTAGAAATAAACCAATCACTATATCCAACCATGCTAACTCTTAGACGGTTAAGTCTTTAAACAAGAGCCCAAGCTCTGATACCAATTGAAAGTAATGGTTGGAACCCAAGAGGGGGATGAATTGGGTTTTATAAATTTTTCACAAGAATTAATTGGAAGTTAAAATGATTTTATGTAAAAGTACAATGCTTAGGATAATAAATACAATATAGAAAATCAATGTGTTGTCAAGATAAATAATTATAAAGATCAAGGAATTAAATAATAGATATCAATATGCACAAATTAAAGAGTAAGGGATAGAGAAAGCAAACTCGGAGATTTATACTGGTTCGGCTAATCCAAGCCTACATCCAGTGCTCAAGAGACCACTTGAGTATTTCCACTATAATTGCAAGTTTAATCCGGGTACTTGCAAACCACTACAACCACGCAAATTCGATCCGGGTATTTGTGAAACCACAATGGAGAATTTATGAATCCGGGCTCCTCCTCAACCCAAAGCAAGTTCTTCCAACACCGGTACTTGCGAACCTCAACTCAGAATAATATATGTGTTGATCAAAATCAACAATACAAAGAAACTCTCTTTAAAGAGTAGATGAATACAAATGAAGCTCTAATAACTATAATGATAGAGAATATGCAAGATTTGGCTCAAGAATGCTTTCCTTTCTCTCAAAGATGATAGAAGAAGTTAATATCACATTGTAGGACTTTGTTCTAGCTCAAAATCGTGTATCTAAGGTCATATATATAAGATTTTACAAAACTAGCCGTTATATAGCCGTTACAGCACTTATAGTGCAGTCCAGATTTTGAGCTTTCTTTAAAAATTCATAACTCCCTCATTTGAACTCCGTTTTAAACAAATAATATACTGTTGAAAAGCTCTTGGAGTCTAGTTTTAAATGAGCCAAGTTTTACTCAAAAATTATTTTTCTTTTAAAAGATATAATCAAAATACTGACTATAGGTTAGAACAGAATAATTTTTTATTACAGTAAAATCAACTTTCAGTTTTTCAAACTATATTTTAAATAGTCATATATTTCTCATTTGGACTCCGTTTTGAATAAATAATATACCGTTGAAAAGATATTTGAGTCTACTATCAAATGAGATTAAGATACTTGAAAAACCGATTTTTCATTTATGAGATATGATATAAGGAGTGACCAAAGGTCAAAAAATAACTTTTGTAAAACTTCATATCTCACTATCTTTTTGTTCAAAAATGCTTGAGCCAATGTATGCAAATCTAAATCATTGAGTTGCACAAATATACTAGCCTATATAAAATATACCTAATATAAGCACATAGGCTATCTTGATGCATCCAAGCTTCCAAGACTTCAAATCTTCTAATTCTTCATTTCTTGGAGCTTTGTCCTTGTATGTTGCTTTCCTTGAGTGAGGCATGATGTTACTTTTTCTTGTTCTTCAATCCAATGCTCACTCTTCTTGTTTTGAACCAACCTATAAAATATATCTTACTTACAAACCAAATGGTTAGTTCAATTCATGATAAATAGCATGATTAATGTATAAGACATTACACATTAAATAACATAGTCATGCTTAAATACTTGTAGCATGTATATGATAATTAACATTTATATATATCAATGCTACAATTCAAATACATTTGTCATCATCAAAACTTAAAGCCTTAGGGTCAACAAAAAATACCCGGGAGTGCGCGTAGGCCTGCTCAACCAATCTCATCAAACCTGCCATGACGCATAAATTCATCCTCTATGGTCAGGGTGCCTCACGAGTTCCAATACCGAATCCAAGCTCATCTCCCTACTGAAGGAATCATTATCTCCACTCTCAAAGATTGAAGTCATCCTGTCATCCAGATTTCCTGTTTGACATGAGAGGGGACGTTATCTCGCCTAAACACAAACAATGCTCATCCAATTGAAAAAAAATAACATCATTATAAATAGTCAAATCCATATTCACAAGATAATCACAATTATTCCAACTCATAAATATTCATACGTATCATATCTTCATCTTTTCCCCCTAATGGTTTCCATTAGAAAATTTATCAATTAATTGAATTGTATTCAAGCTCTCAAATTTACTATCCAAATTCCTTAACTGAATTCTCCCTTTTCCATCATGACCGTTATCTATCTTATTTTTCTATTACGTTAACATTAAAGATAATATTAAAGAGGGGTTAATTCACTCACCTAGATTCCGTGAAAACATACCACTTTGAGACAGTACGGAGAAGAGCATGTATGTGAGTTAAAGATTTCGCTGCAGGGAGTTTCATGGAAGATTAAAAAAGTATTGTTAGGGTTGTTTTCTTATTTTCTTATTTTGTTTTCAAATGAAATTCACTTACCTAAAAACGAAGGGGTTGAACTTACCTTTGCATTTTGGAGGACATAGATATTTGCTTGTTTCACAAACAAAGGAGATTTTCCTAGGTTCTTATGAACATGTGCCTCGGTTTGTATTTGTGGGAGGGGAAGTGTTTATGTTGTGAGGCTATGCCATGAAAGGGAGTGTTGGCTTGTGTCTGTATGATTGAACCTTAGTGTGTGTTTGTGTGTGATGAAGAGGTAAAGAGGTGGAGAATTGGTTGATTGGCTTGGGAGATTGTGAGTGGGTGTACAATTTGGAAGAGGTATAGTGGCAGGTTAAGATTTTGTGTATATGCATGATGTGGTGAAAAGGGAGAGATAGAATAGGTTGATTAAGAGGTGGCTGGTGTGTGAACGTATGTATTGGCTGAATAGGAGAGAGAGAGAGAGAGAGAGAGAGAGAGAGAGAGAGAGAGAGAGTTTTAAGGTTTTAGTTTAGTTTGAGTTAAATTATATGTTTGTTTAATTAACTTGTTTAAATTCAAACGATATTTGCTATATAAGATTCTAGATTAATTCACGAAGACAAACACTATATTTGAATTAGATTTCCTTAGCCCTTCTTATGTTTTCGAATTTGATTACTTGAGATCCATTATCCTTAATTTAACATTTTAAGTTAGATTTGGTTAAATTGGATATATACCTATTTTCTTTTAATTAAAATCACTTTTTTTTGTATTAACCTTTAGTTACTTTCTGCTACTAATATATTATTTAAATAATCTATTTGTTTTCCATTAATGTACGACATCCACTGTTCACCTAGTTTTTATTTTTATTTTATTTTATTCCTTTAATTCATTTAATAAATTAATCATACCAATAATTTCAAAAATTAATATCTTAAGATTTAGAAGTTATTTTCTGTTTCCTATGTCACATCAAGGTTCTCTATAATTTTCTCTATCTATTTCCTATCCTTTGTACACATTTCGCTACACCTCACAAGATTCCAAAATCTTTCATTTTAGTCCCTATGATTTTCACTTTAGTCCCTATATGGCCTACCAGCACACATTGCTAGTTTACAGCCCAAAATCAAATACTAAAGCATCATCACATCATATAATAGTATAAAAACATATATTGCATCCAATTTACAAATCCTTATTTATGAAATAAAATCCAACAATAAAAAAATGGATAAAATTAAATAAATTAAATGGCGGGTATTAAAGTATTACTCCTTTTAAGAAATTTGGTCCACTAAATTTAACTTACATTTAGTCATAAAAAGATGTAGATACCTAGAACGCATATCGACCTTGGTTTCCCAAGTGGCTTTCTTGTGAGTCTGATTCTGCTATAGAACCTTAACCGATGGAATGTCCCTAGACCAAAGTTTCTTTATCTGGCTATCCAAGATAGCTACTAGAACATCCTTGTATGACAAATCCTCGTCTAACTATATAGTATCCTAACGAAGCACATGTGAAGGATCTGGAAGATACTTCCCTAATCGTGGGCATGTGAAAGACTGGATGAATCCCCTCTAGCTCCGTGGGTATGGCTAGCTGGTAGGCCACCTTCTCTATACGATCTAAAACCTTATAAGGTTCGATATACCTGAGACTCAGCTTCACTTTCTTTTCCAAATCTCATGATTCTCTTTATCATTTATCCTCTAAAAAATTTCATGTCTCTGACTAAGACTCGTTTACTCGTGAAAATTTTTCACCTGCACGAACTCACCTTTTCTTTCTATGTCGTAGAACTTGGGTTATTACATTACTACCACCTAAACAAATTTGGTCCCCGAGTTTCAACCATCGCTAATTCCTTCCTCACTGAAGTTACTTGGTTTTACCAAATCTCTATCAGTTTTCTAGTCTTAACCACACTTCCTCTAGCACATTGCTAATTAGAGCTTGTCCTCTTATTATGATTATTTTGTTTTAAGTTTTTTTATCATCATTCTCTTTATGACCTTGCAAATGTGCCCCATGACTTGTACTCTTTTCCTAGCATTGATAGGGATTTGCCACCAAGGTTATCTCCTTTCCCCACTTATGCTTGGGAAACTCCAAACTATAGTAACAAACATGTCGATTTGTTTATTCCCTGACTTATTCTTGTGTATTTTAATGGTTCACACAAGTCTCCTTGGGGACTTCCCCCTTAAAGGTTGACCTCCCCTGTTATGCTTCATGTCCTCATCCTGAATTGTATCAATGCCTCGTAGTCACGTGATCTCACTTTGCCTTACAAGCTCATCACACCTACTTAGGCTCACACACCACTTACCATTGTTGTAACATACTCTTACGAACCTTACACATTCGTGTCGAGTTTCTATCGTCACTCGAGTATTTCCTTATCATAAAGACATATTATGGTTACTCAAAATCTCGTCTTTTTTTTTCTTGATTATGACTCCTCACTTATGGTGATACCTCTAAGGGTACCATAACTTCATCTCATGCTTTACCATGATCTCGGTAGTATAAAATGAATACCGATGCCCTGCAGGTCTTCGCAAGTCTCTAATTGTAACTAAGTCTAGTAGGTTATACTCCAATTATTTTTAGTTGGAGCGAACAAACCGACATTACCAATCAGTTTGATCATAAAACAGATTGGTTCATATCTTTAAAGGAGACATGGTGTACCCATCATGTTCTTTAAGAGGTCCTTAATCTCAAAATAACTTGGTCATTCCCCAAACGCTTGACCTATTAGCTTAACCAACTCACAAGGATTTTGGGCCATGTTTCAATCCTGAAGATCTTACTAAAATTTGACTATTCACCTTACGAACGAAACACCCTCATATCTACACAACAGGCTTGATCTGCCAACCTATATGCTACTCATGCGTAGTGTCTTACATGATTTAAGGATTCTCGATCAAAATTTTTATAGGTGTAGCAAAACTCCTATTTTCCCAACACGATTATCTTCAAGTATAATTATATTTGTGGAAGGTATTGAAACATGAATCCCTTTCCATTAAACTCAACATCACATGGCTAATATGTCGGAATTTTCTTTTCAATGGACAAAATACCACTTAAGAATTTCTCTTCCTAATTCTCAAATGTTCATAGTAATGAAATTTGAAATGTTCGATTTTAGGCCACCACATATATAGACATATTTGAGATTTCATACTTCTAATCAAGTTTCCAAAAGTCTCATGTTCAAAAGCAAGCATTTCCTAACCGTCTGGGTTAACAACACCCCTTGAGAATTTATCATCTTAATCATGGTAGCCTTCACGAGACAAGCCATAAACGTAAAGCAAAATTTTTTTTTCCAAATAGATAATGACTATTCCTCATTCACTTGTCACATATGTGTGGTTTCGTACTTTTGATTTTTCTTGGGTCATACTTTGATCTATATTGAGTATCTAGTCCTATTAGGTTATCCTCAACTTCATCGGCCTGTTGGGTTTCACCTTTGCCCGTAATCCAAAATGACCAACACATAACATAAGCCATTTCAAGGGAGATAATATGATTATTAGAGTTAGGCAAGACTCTGTTGTAAAGTTCTTCGCAAAGAATAGCGATACATAGGAATATGTTGAACTGGACTCAAACAACACGTGTACAAAATTCGACCTTTATCAAAGTGTTGATCTCAAACAACACATAGACGTTGTAGGTGCTGAGCTAGCACCTCCTCCGTGATGAAAGTGTCGCTTGTCTTGTCCTCATTTCCTTTTATTGTTGAAGTCCTCTCGATGTCTCGCCCTTTTCTCCCACCTTATGAGCGGTGCCAACGGCCACCATGTAAGATATAAAAGATCGTGTCTAGGCCTTCACATTAAAATTTCAAAATGAGAGATCTACTTGACCTATCATCATTCCAAACTTAAGTTATTTCCCAAATTAAAGGATTTTGACTTTTGTAAAATGCTTACCTCTGAAAACAAAGGGTGCTGGAGTTCTTCTACGAAATATCAGATCCTTTTGCTTCTTGTCCGAGACAATGTAAAGAGCATATTCGGACAACCTCACGAACAAGACTTCATATTCGTCAACGATCCAATTCCCCTAACGAAACGTCTCAAACTCTCGTATCCGTGTCACTTGTGTAACATCTACTAGATTTATACAATTTAAGAAAAATTGTAAGATAAATCTTGTGAAAATTACGGTGAAACTAAGAGATTTTTTTTAAAAATCCTTATAAAATATATGATTGCATAAAAATAAGGAAAACTTGAAACAACTCTTCAATATAAAATTTATTGCTGGGTAGAGGACGATCGGTCGACGGACATGATATTATCGGTCGACTAATTGTCTTTAATTTTGCACATATCTAAAACTGAGGGGCATCAGTGGATTGATAAAGGAGCATCAGTCGACTGATGTGCTCTGAACTTTAGATCCTTAGAAAATAACAACATGAAACCATGATAAAATCATCTAGTTTCAAAATACATGTAATCTACAACACTTCTTCAGCCTTTCTTGTAATTTTACTTCTAGAATGGAGCTACAATACATGAAGTTTATACACAACTCATCTATTTCTATATACACACACACCAAATGTGCATAAATCTCTAAAATTTTACATAAATAGTTTACATAACATCTTCTTACTAAATAACTACTTAATAAGTCTATTAACTTGTTCTTTATGCTTTCTCTCACATTTCTTACTTCAATTCCTAAAATGGTTAGTCATAATATCAAATCATGAGATATATAATCTTAGTAGCTAGTTTATCTAAAGAAAATATTGCATAAACCATTTCAGTCATAAAAGAACTCTTAATGAATGTGTCACACTTCCATGAACATGAAAGAATTAATATAAAGCAATCTCAATAGTAAACTCATTTCATGAAATATAAACTGATATTTGGACACATAACTGGTGTCATAAACTTCTTTCTTAGCATAGTGCACTATACTTGGTTACTTTAGCTACTTTGGCTACTTTTTCAGGAAAAATACCCAATGTCTCATGAGGAATTCTTAGTTATGTCATCCTATAAGGAATTTTACATCTTATGAGGAATTCTGTCATCTTATGAGAAATTTCTGGGGTTTTGTCTTCTCATAAGGATTTTTACATCCTATAAGGTATTTCTGTCATCTCATGAGGAATTTCTGAGGTTCTATCATCCCATGAGGATATAAACTTTACTTTTCAAGAGAAAGTTGATTCTTTATTTGCATAGAAAACTTCAAGATACACATACTTGCTAAATTATACAAAAGTATGATAAATAACTGTAAAACTTGCTTTCTAGCTATCTCATGGAGAGAACTCACTATATCCTATGAGGAATTACTTCATCCCATGAGGAATCAAGTTTTACTTTCATGAGAAATCATATTCTTAAACATTCATGGAAAGATTTAGCATAAACTACAGTATGTCATACACAAGCATGATAAATAACTGAAAATAAATTGTTTTTATGAATAACTAGCTACCTTTAATTCTTTCTATAGCTGAACTTGTAGATTTTCTTCTAGTTTCTCTCTAGCTCCTCTTGTTTCCTCAATTTTCAGACTTCCTCTTCTATTCTCTTCTTTTAGTCTGAAACTTACTATTCTATGAATTCTCAAGCACTAGAATCTATCTAAACTAGGGAAATTAAGTTAGGAAGCTTATCTTTGATGATTTTCTTATTAGAAACCCAACTAGAAGTCCCTTCTTTCTCTTCTTCTTCTCTTTCACGTTTTTTTTCTCTCTCTCTTCTCTAATTTTCAAAAAAATGCCATTTCTATCTCTTTTGTTGTTTTTAAAAGGTCTTAAAAGTCTTCTTACTATGGAAAACCCTCTTTTACCTCTACTTTCTTGTTTTAGAGATTTGTTAGCATGTTTGAGGTATTCTAGTCAATTTTCCATTGATTTTTTAGTTGGAACTGACTTAATTTAGCACTTCAGTAGGCAATTAGTCGACTGATAAAATCTGATTAGTAGACTGATTGCTACATTACCATAAATTTCAGGTTTACAGAGAGTAAGTAGTCGACTGATCCTTCCTAATTAGTCGAATGATTGTAGATATTAGTAACCTGACTTGATTTCTGATGCTATTATTCAACTGATTGATACCATTGATCGACTAATACCCTTAAAACTTCATTTTTCTTCTATTCTTAGCTCATTTATCCTAATTTCTCATGCCTTTCCTTGATTACTTGCTTCTAGGCATCAAAAGGCATAAATAGCTTAATTCTACCATTCTTTAAAACTTAAATAAAGAAAATTTGGGATGTTACAATTCTCCCCTCCTTTAAAGAATTTTGTCCTCAAAATTTGGGTAAACATATATATGAACATAAAAACACTTAGTCATAAGATAAACTTTCTTTCATTTTCTTGAAGAATTACTTTATCTTTCATTTGGGACAAGTTTTGTCATAAGGCAAACCACTCTAATTCATTATAACTACTTCCATGTATATAGAGGATCAATATAAGAACATAGTATTGGTGCACTATAAATCTGTTTATTTCATAAGGTTTCACAATGCAATATAAGTCTATTCACTGTAAGAATTTATATTGCACCATGAATTCATCCTTCTTATGTGTTCATAATGCATAAAGAGTTTACCTATTGTAAGGGTTCTTAGTGCACTATGAGTCTACCCAAAGTATGATTTTATAATGCACCACTTTGACAAAAATGCTTTCTCTTATAATCATGAAAGATTTGTCATAGTTTGTTATGAAATCTCTATAACTTTACCCATGCTAAGGATTTGCATTGCATTACCATAAGTCTACCCTTCTCTACAAAATAATTTTTGTTAAAGGTCTTACTAATCATATATACCTTTAGCTAGCTTCTATCTTTCCATCATGAATCTCGTTAAAGGTATCATCGTTTAATTTCTACCTTAACCAATCTCTGTCCTTCTTCTATGGAATATTTCCTTACTAGGATCTCATTAGTTATTTCTACCTTAATTAACTATTACTCTCTTACAAAACAAGCCTTTCCATCCTTTTCTATTTCACCTTTAGAATGAAATTCCATTTGTTCCATATTTTTTCTTATATAAAACTTAATACTTCCTTTAACTTCTTAACCTTAATTTTAGTCTCAGAAGAACTAAGGCTCTTGTCCTGAACAGATCGCTCTTGTTTAGCTCATGTTTATAAGAACCTCACTTGCCTCATAGTAAAAGTATCCAATACATATCTTTTCTTTCAACTACTTGACAAGCTAGTTGGAATACTTGCATCACTCATCATCAGTCATAATACTATGAAATGCAAGTTTCTAAGTTTTATGAAAACAAGTCTTAAATCTTCTTGAAGAGAACATCTTCTTTAAGCTAAAATTGTAAGATGTAAAATTATAGAAAATAAACTTTTAGTCTTCATGAAGACAAATTCTCAAGCTTTATGTCAAGAGTGTATTCAAACACCATAAAACACAAGCTAGAGTAAATCATGAAATTTCTTTCATCACTTGACAAGTAGAAAACAACATACATGATATTCTTATATTGAGAATAAATCCTTCTATGATATCTACTTGTTACAATACACACAACATTTCTTATTTTATTCTGTTCTAATACTTATGGTATATTCTATAGGAACTATACATGCATAAGCCTTATTCTTTGTGAAACTAGTGTGTATTCTACTTATCCACTTATAGAATAAATCTACTCCGATGTTTCTAAAACTTAGTTATGATTGTCTTCTTGTTTCTTTACATAGAAAGAACATGTCTTATCTCCTTGTTTCTCTTTATGGAACAAGTCTTTCTTCTCTTATTCTTCCTTTGGAGTAAGAGTCTATTCTCATGTTCTCTTCTATGGACAATCTTTCTTCCTTTACTAATTGGGTGAAAATAAACTGTGTTTCCTATCATTTACTATTTCATCATGAAGAATATATTTTACTTTAAAATAAAATGCTTATCTCAAAAAATTAGTCCATGAAATATAAATTCTTAGTTAAGTGTAATAAGCTAATGGAAATTAGCAAGCTAATACGTAACTAAACCATGGAATCAAAGTAGTTGATGGTACATACCCTGACATGGAAAAGACAGTCTACAGAACCACTTTTCCAAACTGAATATGAGAGAAAAGCTACTGTAGTCCTTTAACCCAGGTTAGAAAGATTTCAAGCTAAAACATGGAAATATAATTTCCAACTAACATGGAATAGAATTTCCAAGCTGACATGGAAGTAAAGCTCCCAACTGATCATAGAAGTAAACTTCCAAGCTAATGTCATACTAATTTCATCATGAGTATCACTTTGTCAAGAATACAAAATTTCATATAATTCACTGATATCTCTATTTTCTTGTGTACTTTCTACATTATTACTTCATCTAATCTTTACCAGTTAACTATTTATAGATCTACAGTCAACTGGTTAGATACTATGAATCAAACTTGAATATATTCACTTTTGCGATAATCACCTCTATCTTCTTAGTTTAATTGAAGGGGACTTCTGTACTCAACTTTTCATGAAACTATAGTATACACTTCCATTTATGAATTTGGATTATAGTGGGTCCCTATCTGTAAAATATATTGGCCATGTATACATTACAAATAAGACTCTACTACTTCCTCATTCTTCAAAGGTATCTGGTATACTTCTATCTAAATTCAATTATGTTTCTCCTGATGATATCAATAAGTCTTAGTTCTAGTCTGAATTCTAATTATGAATTAGACTACTAATCATCACATATCAGATCTCAAACTTACATTCAAGTCTTTTGGTCATAGATACTTATATAATATAATTTCTAGCCTTACGTTATCATATGCCTACTTTTAAATTGAAATAATCATTGCACGCTTCCAGAATCCCAATAGTATTGACATGCAATCAATCATCTTAATTTCAAATAAATAATTGTCATCAAAACATAAGCAAGAATTATGCAAGATAATTTCACATGTTATTCAAGCAACTTATTGCATACTCTCACATATTCATGACTTCATCTAGTATATATACATGGAGAATTTATCTCAAGCTCATCTCAATCATGGAAATACTTCTTTCACATTCTATGAACCATCTTTCACCAAATCAGGTTTCTTGGCTCACTAATTTTCTTGATTGCTAGCTCTTTGTAAACTTTTAGTTCACCAAGTTCATTCTCATTATCTATAGAATAACTTCCTTTGTCATAACTTACTAATCATTTTGTACATACGGTTAGTCTTTCAAAATTCTCACTACTATAGTATTATCTACTCCTCAACGAAGAGTACTATCTTGAAATGGATTACATAATACATAAAGCACAATTAATACTTGTATCCATATTAGAATACATCTTGCATAGTCAAAATTTCTATAATGCATCTTTGTGTAATCAATATCTTGGAAAGACTACTTCTTGTACATGTCCATAAATTCTATGTTCCTAAACTAAATCCAGATAGACTAACATTTACTTTTTTTTTGGTCAAAACCAACATTTTTTCTTAAGGGTCTAACATCATCGATATATATTCCTTAAATATAAGAAATCTTACCTCCTTATAGCTCAAGCTTCTAATTGGGTTTCTTATTCCTTCCACTACCTTTCATTTTCATAGGTTTACAGGCATTCTGCTTTTTCTTTCTCTTATTTAGTTCATTCATCTCATGAATATCTCTTCTCAAACCCCTTATCTCTTCCAAAAAAGAGGTAAGGATATTCAATTTAGTTGCCCATTAATTTTCCTGTCTTTTTAACTGGATTCTTGGGATATCTATACTTTCCATAAGTTCCTCTAAGACTCCCTGTTGTTGGAAGTCCATCCTACAAATAAAACTATAACATCTACCTTACTGATATAGAAGAGATGATTGGTAATATTTAGTAGGGATTCTTAGGGTACTTAGGTCATACTAATGCATATTATTCTAATCTTACATACATAGTTCTAGGGATATCAATCTTAGTTCCTCTACTTGGTACCCAATCTTTACCCACATAATGCCTAAGACCATGCTCTGATACCAAATTATAACATCTACTAGATTTATACAATTTAAGAAAAATTGTAAGATGAATCTTGTGAAAATTATGGTGAAACCAAGAGATTTTTCTAAAAATCCTTAAAAAATATCTGATTGCATAAAAATAAGGAAAACTTGAAACAATTCTTCAATATAAAATTTATTACGGGGCAGAGGACGATCGATCAACTGATATGAGATTATCGGTCGATTGATTATCTTTAAGTTTGCACGTGTCTGAAACCGAGGGGCATCAGTCGACTGATGAAGGAGCATCGCTCAACTGATGGGCTCTTAACCTTAGATCCTTAGAAAATAACAACATGAAAACATGGTAAAATCATCTAGTTTCAAAATACATGTAATCTACAACACTTTTTTAGCCTTTCTTGCAATTTTACTTCTAAAATAGAGCTACAATACATGAGGTTTATACACAACTCATCTATTTCTATATATATACACACCAAATGTGCATAAATCTCTAAGTTTTACATAAATAGTTTACATAACATCTTCTTACTAAATAACTACTTAACAAGTCTATTAACTTGTTCTTTATGCTTTCTCTCATATTTCTTACTTCAATTCCTAAAATGGTTAGTCATAATATCAAATCATGAGATATATAATCTCAGTAGCTAGTTTATCTAAAGAAAACATTGTATAAACCATTTTAGTCATAAAAGCAATTCTCAATGAATGTGTACACTTCCATGAATATGAAAGAATTAACATAAAGTAATCTCAATAGTAAACTCATTTCATGAAATATAAACTGATATCTGGACACATAACTAGTGTCATAAACTTCTTTCTTAGTATAGTGCACTATACTTTGACTACTTTAGCTACTTTGGCTACTTTTTCAAGAAAAGTACTCAATGTCCCATGAAGAATTCTTAGTTCTGTCATCCCATAAGGAATTTTACGTCTTATGAGGAATTCTGTCATCTCATAAGAAATTTCTGGGGTTATGTCTTCTCATAAGGATTTTTACATCTATGAGGCATTTCTGTCATCTTATAAGGAATTTCTAGGGTTTTGTCATCCCATGAGGACATAAATTTTACTTTTCAAGAGAAAGTTGATTCTTTATTTGCATAGAAAACTTTAAGAAACACATACTTGTTAAATCATACAAAAGTATGATAAATTACTGTAAAACTTGCTTTCTAGCTATCTCATGGAGAGAACTCACTATATCTTATGAGGAATTACTTCATCCCATGAGGAATCAAGTTCTACTTTCATGAGAAAGCATCTTCTTAAACATTCATGGAGAGATTCAACATAAACTAGAGCATATCATACACAAGCATGATAAATAACTGAAAATAAATTACTTTTATGAATAACTAGCTACCTTTAATTCTTTCTATAGTTGAACTTGTGGATTTTCTTCTAGTTTCTCTCTAGCTCCTCTTGTTTCCTCAATTTTCAGACTTCTCCTTCTTCTATTCTCTTCTTCTTAGTCTGAAAATTGCTATTCTATGAATTCTTAAGCACTAGAATCCATCTAAACTAGGGAAATTAAGTTAAAAAGCTTATCTTTGATGATTTTCTTGTTAGAAACCCAACTAGAAGTCCATTCTCTCTCTTCTTCTTCTCCTTCACGTTTTCTTTCTCTCTCTCTTCTCTAATTTTCATAAAAATTTCATTTCTCTCTCATTTCTTGTTTTTAAAAGGTCTCAAGAGTCTTCTTACCATGGAAAACCCTATTTTACCCTTACTTTCTTATTTTAGAGCTTTGTTCGCATGTTGAGGGTATTCTAGTCAATTTCTCATTAATTTTTTAGTTGAAACCGACTTATTTTTGCACTTTAACAGGTGATTAGTTGACTGATTACTTACGATTAGTCAACTGATGTGCCATTAGTCGACTAATAAAATCTGATTAGTCGACTAATTGCTACACTACCAGAAATTTCAGCTTCATAGAGAGTAAGTAGTCGACTGATCCTTCCTAATTAGTCGACTGATTACAGATATCAGTAACATGACCTGATTTCTGATACTATTAGTCAACTAATTGATACCATTTGTCAACTAATTCCCTTAAAACTTCATTTTTCTTCTATTCTTAGCTCATTTATCCTAATTTTTCATGCCTTTCCTCGATTACCTGCTTCTAAGCATCAAAAGGCATAAATAGCTTAATTCTACCATTCTTTAAAACTTAAATAAAGAAAATTTGGGATGTTGCAGCTCACATGCTCTTCGAGATAAACTGGTCTCGAAAGGTCTTTTGAAACTCTTTTCATTTGATGGTTAGGGCACTATTGGCTGTGGTTTTTTTTTTTTCCATGTTTGCTGCCAATGAACTGCCCTACCCCTCAACTGAAATGCTACAAGGACCACTCTTTGAGATTCAGGGCACTCCAAAGTATCTAGGATCTTTTCACAGTAATCAAGGAAACACTGTGGATCCTCATTAATATCCTTTCCCATGAACATTGGCAGTTTAATTTTCATAAATTTCGAAGTCCTTATCTCTGCCATAACCTTTTCCCGAACTTGTGGAGGGGAAGGAGGTGGCATCTATAGTGATTCCTGTACCCTTACAATAGGTGTTGATGCCTGTGAGTCATCCTCCAATGATTGCCTCATCAGATGATCCACTAGTCCTTTCACCTGGTCTTACATAGTAGTTAATGCTTCCATCATGGCTACCAATCAAACTATGGTGGTGCTCTACCATTCCTTTTCGAGCCTACAACAGGTAGCTCACAGCTCAGTGCCTAATCATCACTTGTGAAATCACATGTCTCCAATATCGTGTCTACTAACAAAGCAGTTACAAGGGCCAAAGCCCTACTAGACCTTGTACAGCCCTCACGAGCGTATAATTGTCCATGTGCCATCTAAGTTAATTCTATGTATAAACAGATGTACTGTAAAACATAAGCTATCATTAAGCTATCAAGGTTATGACACAAAAAAATGGATAAGAACTCTAAAAGGGCCTTTGGTGGATCCCTAACCTATAGCCATGCCGCAGTTCACAACTACCCACTAAGGACACCCCGCTCTGTAGTTGTTAGAAGACCTAAAACCTGCCTTTGATACCAACTTTGTCACGACCCAAATTCTAGGCATGTGACCGGCACACTGACACAAATCCCGTATCACCGTAAGCCTAACCAACATCTCAATTTCTACCCCTTTTTGTTTATTTATGAATATTTATAATATGCATCGTTCCCTTTTTATTTATTAAATAACATAGCTTTCATAATTATTTAGAATTCAACAAACAAATGAACCAAAATAAAGCAAACAAGACAACCTTATTTTAAATAATTTAAATAGTCTCAACTGTTTAGATTTTAAAGACAATTTAGAGTTTGAAATATATATATATATATATATATATATATATATGTATAATGAAATAAAGACTAAAATTAGAAAATATTAATTAAATATAAATAAACATTAATTAAAATAGATATTAATTAAAACAAATATTAATAAAAATCAATATCAAATATTTGTTAAAATAAATATTAATTTATAATATAAATAATATAAGTTATTATGACCAAATACCATATACACACAAGGGAAGAAAACAACTTACCCAAATTCCTCGTAATTTCCCACAATTTAAAAGAAATAATATTTGAATTTAAAAGGAAAATATAAATGCACCAATATTCAAATAATATATTATCTCACTCCACTGGAAATTCAATTCATAACAATATCAAAAAAATACTTCTTATAATTAACCAATCTAAATAAAACATATTGTCCAATAAATTAATCAATTCACCTCAGACCCCCTAGATGTCTTAGTTGACTACAGAACTTCCTAAATTTAAAAGAAAAATAACAATAACTAACAACATGAGACCAACCCAACAATGGAAGAGTCCAACAACAACTCTAGACCTCTTGCGAAAATTCCTTTTTCACTACTTGATCTGAAAAAAAAATCAGCGAATGTGAGATACATATCTCAGTGAGCGAGTCAATTCTCGCCCTAATAAAATCCACCATGTTAAAAATAATAAAAATACAAGCATAGACATACATCACAAATCACAAGGAAAGGTACCTACCAGAGAGTCTTCAATTTAATCAAACAATTCAAACAAACGGAATTAGTACTTGTCAATGGCAAAAATACCCGAGAGCGCCCGTAGGCCTGCTCAACCAATCTCATTAAACCCACCATGACGCATAACCTCATCTTTTATGGTTAGGGCACCTCACGAGTTCCAATACTGAACTTAGGCTCATCTTCTAACTGAGGGAATCATTGTCTTCACTCTTAAAGGTCGAAGTCATCCTGTCATCTGAATTTCTCGTTTGACATGAGAAGGGGCATTATCTCGCCTAAACACAAATAATGCTTATCCAATTAAAAAAAAAGAACATCATCATAAATCGTCAAATCCATATTCACAAGATAATCACAATTATTCCAAATCATAAATATTCATACGTATTGTGTCTTTATCTTTTTCCTTAATGGTTTTTGTTATAAAATTTACCAATTAATTGAATTGTATTCATGCTCTCAAATTTACTATCCTAAATTTCTTAATTGAATTCTTCCTTTTCCATCATGATCATTACCTTGTTTTTCTATTACTTTACCACTTTAGATAATATTAAAGAAGGGTTAATTCACTCACTTGGATTTCATTAAAACGTACCACTTTGAGACAGTGTGGAGAAGAGAACATATGTAAGTTTCAAATTTCGCTAAGAGGAGTTTCATGGAAGATTAAAGAAGTATTGTTAGGGTTGTTTTCTTATTTTCTTTTTTTTTCCAAACGAAATTCACTTACCTAAAAATGAAGGGATTAAACTTACCTTTGCATTTTGGAGTGCCTAGATATTTGCTTGTCCCACAAACAAAGGAGACCATCCTAGGTTCCCATAAACACGTGCCTCGATTTACATTTATAGGAGGGGAAGTGTTTACGTCATGAGGCTATGTGATGAGAGGGAGTGTCAGCTTATGTGTGTATTGTAATATCCGCTATTTTCAGATATTAATTTATTAGAACTTCCTAAGGAGTATTTTGGGTGCATGAAATTTTTCATTGTTTTGGAGAGGAGAACTTAAGGATTTATGTGATAAGGCATATAAAATATTATAGCAATCTTGGGATAAGGGTGAACACGTGACTAAGAGGCGTGGAGGGTTACTAGGTTTGTGGAGGGACTAAAGTGAAAATGAGGATAATTATGTGATACATCAAGAAAATGGAGGAAGATGGTGGTGGGATATGTGTTGTGTTCAATAAAAAAGGAAAATATTGGAGTTGAGAAAATTACAAGTATGCCACTATTAAAAATTGATCACGGGTTGATCTAAGGGCGAAGAGGTAATTTCCTCTTAATGGCTATTTGTATTAAACTCCTCACTCACATCCCTTTCACTCCATCTCTTTTTTCTCTCAAGTCTTCCTCTTTCCCACTCACTCAAGTCACTCTCCATCATCACCCTCTATCACCAAGCCTCTACCCAATCGTCCAGTGGCCACTTTTAGTGAGAGGCTGAGCTCAGGTAAGCCACCATGCCAGAAAAACAAGGAGGACAAGGTGAGCAACTCTCTCTTTTCCCTTTTGTCTTCCATTTTCATATTTTAGGGCATATTTAGGGGATTTTATGATTTGTGGCTTGGGTTGTTGCTTTAAATTGGGGTTTTTGGTGTCAAAAGACTCCTCAAATATCAAGGATGAAAAAACTCATGGAAGAAATCAAGAGAAATGGTGAAGATTTAAGCAATTTTGACCCAAAACTGAGAGAAAATGGCGTAGGTCAGGATCATGGTGCCCACACACCACACTTCAGAAAGAATTGGAAGGAAGAAGGTCATGACGCCCAGGCGCCACCTATGTTGAGGACAAGTTACAGTGTTATCCTTGGAGTTTTCCTTTTAAAATAGCTATAACTCTTTCATTCGGACTCCGTTTTTAGAAAATCTTTTATTGTTGGAAAGGTATTTGAGTCTAGTTTTCAATGATATAAGTTCCTTTGAAAATCCTTTATGGTTTAAGAGTTATGACTAAAGGAGTAATCATAGGTCAAAATTTATGGTTGGAAACTTCTTTATTGTGTAACATTAACATGTCTTTACATTGTTACCTTATAGGGATGGATTCTTTGATACATCTTCCACACCTTTTGGGATGCAATCGCTAGCTTGAAATAGAGGTGAGGGACATCTCCTGCCTCCTTTATGATTGTGTAAATTTAATTATATGTGTTTACCAAGACTTGGGTTGTCTCTTGAAATATTTTAATGCGATTACGTGTGCATGGATGGTATATATATTTGGGATATTTTAATTGGTTAATAATGTCCTTTTTAGTTGAAACTAAGGACTATGGTCTTGTGAAGAAACCATTCCACTTTACATAACTTGAATCTTGTAAGTGAATTGTATATTAAGAAAATTATATTCTTTATTCTCTTATGAAAGTGATAACCCAAGGGGTCTAAGGGATGTATTTCTCTTTTCTTTAAAATTAATTGTGGTGATAGGACTCATGTTGGTGATATCATGGAATGAATTCTGAGTTCTCTAGTATTGGATATGTTAATATTAATTATTATTAATGATAACCACTTCCATTTTCCGTGAGGAGGGAGTGCTTTAACTAATTCCATGTATTAGACTTTTATCTTGTGAATTAATTGTGTACTTGGAATGTGGGGCACCTAAAGATAGAAAACTTTTAAAGAAATTTTATAGTTGAAAGTGGAAGTGATGAGTTATGATAATTTACTCTTGTTTCATAAATAATTATATTTACTTATTTTAATTCATGCTTGTACGAATGATTCATTTATAGTAGTAAACTATGCATGTGAGTCTATTTTATTGGAGGGTAGCCATTAGGTTGGCTAATTGTGCTATAGTATACCAATGTGATGAATATATACATAGATGCATTTCCTTGCTTAGACTCAATTTGTATGCAATTAAGGAAAATGGGAAGAATGATTATATAAATTTCCTAGTAATTCCATGGGTGACCACAATTGCTAGAAGTGGTGCAATGTGGAAAAGTCCTAGAGTGGTTAAGGGAATGGCGTTGGCTATCTTGAGGTGAGCGAATGATGCGCCTTATTGTTATTAAGTGTTATATTATGGGATGCATAATGCAGATGAATAACTCTTTGTCATGTTGCATCTTATGCTTTATTTCCATTGTGTGGGATAAAATCCTTTGTGAGGCAGAGATGGTTACCAATGAGGCAAACTAATTACGGGTAAGTTATGTTACTTCATCCACACTTCACGCTAATTATATTTTGATAATTTAAAGTCTAAACGTGCATGGGTGATTCCTATGTGTTAGATGATCTTGTGTTCTAACGATAGAATTGCCTTGTGTGCCATCAACCTTCTTATTCAACGAGGTGGTCGTTCCTTGTTATGTATGTTATATTTTGCGTTGAGATGGCACAGAGTATAGTATATGTTTTCCTTGAATTAGAATATGTGATTTGTGTTTTATGTGGATTGTATGAGAAGCCTATGGGGCTAACTTAGTCTAAGGGACTCGATATGCTAAGATGGTGCATCATCATTGAGTTGTCAGTGGAATGGTCTGACAATGAGTCGCGATATGGCTTACCAACCCTACCCCTGGGGAATGCCATGCTCGAGAATGCCGCCTTGGAACTAAAGGCGATGAATATTTTATTATCGTCTTGTGAAAGATAGGCGATTAACATTCAATAGTATATATATTTGTCAATATGTGAATACATGTATATTGTTGTGAAAGGAGTTCTTGAGGTGAATAAATCTTGTGATGGACATGTGAATGATACCTATATGTGTGTACATGTTGGTATATTAATATTTGGTGTCCTTGGATGAGTACATTATGCATGTTTAAGTGGTTTGTTGCATATACTGAACTTGGCTATTCAGTATTAGTTATGCCCTTGTTTAATATCTGTGTCACCTTGAGATGGTGTATTTAACTATATGATTGTGCAACAAAGTTTATCTCGATCTGAAGGAAAATTTTGGATGGGATTTTGTTCAAGGTCTCATTCCTATAAGCGGTACATAAGTTACTTTTTATTCAAGTTGTTATTCATCACTGAGTATTCTGTACTCATCCTCTTTGGTATACCCTTGTAGGTTCATGCTTTGTCGATGAGATTCTGTATAGAAGTAGCAGAGTCTCTAAGTCCTTAACCATTTCGGTTTGGAACGACTTTGACGTTGGGTATGTTAGGTTCTTTGAGTCACTCTGTAGGACTCCAAGGATCTTTATGAATATTGTGATAAAAAGACTTTATTTTATTGCTACTTTTATGTTGTGTACAAAAAGTATGTGTGAGATCAAGCTTACAATGTGGATCCTACCACCGCACCAGTCATGTTTCCAAATTTGGGGGCGTGACATGTATGATTGAACCTTAGCTTTTGTGTGTGTGTATGATGAAGAGATGAAGAGGTGGAGAATTGGTTAATTGGTTTGGGAGATTGTGAATGGGTGTACAATTTGGAATAGGTACGGTGGTAGGTTGAGATTGTGTGTATGTGTATGATGTTGTGAAAAGGGATAGATAGAATAGGTTGATTAAGAGGTGGTTGGTGTATGAATGTATGTGTTGGCCAAATGGGAGTGGGAGAAAAAGAGAGAGAGAGAGAGAGAGAGAGCTTTTTTAGGTTTAGTTTAGTTTGAGTTAAAGTATATGTTTGTTTAATTAACTTGTTTAAATTAAACTAGATTTGTTATATAAGATTCTAGATTAATCCACATAGACAAACAATATGTTTGAATTAGATTTCCTTAGCCTTTCTTATGTTTTCAGATTTGATTATTTGAGATCCATTATCCTTAAATTAACATTTTAAGTTAGATTTGGTTAAATTGGATATATACCTAATTTCTTTTAATTAAAAACCCTTGTTTTGCATTAACCTTTAGTTACTTTTTGCTACTAATATATTATTTAAATACATCTATTTATTTTCCATTACTATAGGGCGTCCACTGTTCAACTTTTTTTTATTTTATTTTATTCCTTTAATTCATTTAATAAAGTAATCATACCATTTATTCCAAAAATTAGTATCTTTAGATTAAAAGTTATTTTCAAGGTTCCCTATAATTTTCTCCATTTATTTCTATCCTTTGTACACATATCGCTACACCCCATAAGATTCCAAAATCTTTCATTTCAGTCTTTGTTATTTTCACTTTAGTCCTTCTATGGCCTAGCATCACACGTTGCTAGTCTATAGCACAAAATCACATACTAAAGCTTCATCACATCATATAATAGCATACACATACACATTGCACCCAATTTGCAAATCATTATTGGTGAAATAAAATCCAACAATAAAAAATGGAAAAAAATAAATAAATTAAATGGTAGGTATTACAGGTTGAATGCGGTTGAGGCCGTAGGCAACATTTACGGTAGTGGACGACAGGGTTGGTTTGGAACTCTTGTGTATTTTTTGAATTGACTGAGTTGCTATGATTGCAAATGCACATGTACTATGATGATTTTTTGGTTTTCGTTCAACATCCTTATGTGCATGTATATATTATAATGTGGATTATCTTTTGTTAGTATAGTTATTTGCTCGTTGAGTTTTATACTCACTCTCTTTTTCTAACCTTTTCAGAGTCGATGTTAGATGAAGAACCTCCACTTGAGGAGAAATAAGACCCCCAGTGTCAAGACCCTTTTTTTGCTTTTGTGGTTGGTCTCTTTTAGTTTGTTGATCTCAAGTTGTTGTGTAGTCATGTAGGTCACTTAGGTTGTGTGATGATGTTGTTTTGTACAAAAGTTGGATAAAGTGATATATTTTAATTCTTTTGTAAACCTTGTTTCTAGATGTGCCATTTATTTGAATGTTGACGTTGTTGTGAGAATATTTGGAAACATGGTGTAATATGATGGTGATGAACTTGTATAACATTTGATTTAATAAATGAATGGAAACTTTTCATCTTGCACAATTCAATTTGATGTATGATGCTTATCTGTGTGGATAGTTGGTTCATGCCACTACAATTGTCGAATCACCCAAAATTGAGTTCTGTGGCAAATTTGCAATATGGTGATTCTTAGGTCGTTCTCACTCATGGAACCTTACTTCTAACACTAATTAATTGTTCAAACATTTGAAACACTAATTACAGAAGATATAACAATTGGGGGGTTTGTTGACAAAAATGAAAATTGCATAAAACAGTAAGTAATAGAACAAATTAACTACAACAAAGAAGACATGCAATCAGCCAGTGGTTTCATGGAGTTGTATTGTCATAATCCAAAATTCAGGCACGTGATCGGTACAACATAGGGTGTTTTCCCCTACACCATAAGCCTAAATCTCCTAACTCCTGATATCTTAGGCAACATATGACATACCTAATCAAGTAAAAACAATTTAACATGTGGACATTCATAAATATGCTATGACAACAACTCCCTACATACAACCCCTCCCTCCTAGGTGTCTTATATGACTACAAAGCTTACAACAATGTATGACTTACTAACTAATGAGCTCTGACCCTCAAAGCTAGAAGGGGCCAAAAGCCTCGAAACTCAACTACTCCTTGGGTGACGACTCCACGGCAAACGCATGACTTGCAAAATGCAAGAACAAAATGGGATAAACATCTCAATTCGTAGGAACTCCCTCACTTTACCTTTTCTCCATTCGGCATCTCCACAAATTATATGGTTATGCACTTTTACTCCAAGATACACACTAACTGAGTGTATGAAAACAACTAGTTGTAATTCTATGCAAACACACAGGATACTCCATATTGCTTAGGGAAACCTTGACGTTTGTTGTGGACGGATTCTCAATACTCGTCCATGTGTGCCGATGTTAAAGTCGGTATCTCCAAATCTAAGGCTATTTACTAACTCCTAACCCAAAGGTCAAGAACACCTCTAAACCCCATAGGTTAATTTCACCTCTAAGGCTATAGGCTAATAACGTTCCCAAGCTCATAGGCTAATAAATTCCATAAATTATTTTTAATAGGCACACACTCTTAGTCTAACCCACCCCTGAGTATTACTAATGTGGATGCCTCATATACAACACTTTTAAACTCAAAGATCCTCTAAGGTATTTCAGCTCATAGGTCATACTATCTCTCAACCAAAAGCCATAATGTCTCCCATAGAATTCCATGCATAATGTGATCAACAAGTAAGATGTCTTCATAACCCAAAGGCCACAATAGTCTCCCGACCAGAAGGCCATGCAAATCTCCCAACCAAAAGACCATGCTAATCCCATGATAATCTTCTTGCCAAAAGGCCAATGATAATCTCCCATGGGGGATATCTCGCCCCATATTGACTATCATTACAAACAAGCATAGTTGCAGAAATAATAAGACATCGTGATATAAAACATGAGTAGCTCCACTTCAACTTCGAACGAGAAACCCTCATGAGAGGGTACAATATATAGTTCAAGTTACGCAACACTTACTAAATCTTCAACATGAGGGCTAATTCATGTATTACTCTATGGCACAAAGCTAAGTGATTCCTAAAGCTTAAGAATTACATCGCTTTGACCTTAAACAAGAGTACACTCTAATATGTTAATTCCCTATGAGGGATGCTCCCCACTCCAAGGTCTCACACATCAATATAAGATTACACTGAAATTAAAATGCTACATATTGTACCAAATAAAATATGCACCACACCATAAATTCTCCTAGTTCGAGAATTTATTTTATTAATCTCCTTATGACACGAGGACACAAATCCCTAAGGCATATAGCCTCAAGATCTTCGTAGCATAAGGCCACAAAATCTTCTATTTCCTCGTACTTTACAGCAAACAATATAACTTGTACATGCAAATATGCCATCCATCCATGTGCACACATTCAAGCAAGACAACAATATACGAAGTTTGTTATTCAACCACCAATGGGTATCCCCTCATGGAAGGACTCCGTTCTCCAAACAACCATGGTATTTTCCCTTCCCATGATGTTCCATTCACATCATTAAGCAACCGCAAGTATATAAACATACCACACAACATTTATATACACCACAAGTAATTTCATACAAGAATAAATCCTTAGTCCAAGTTAAGTGGGAATCCTCTACTCACCTAGAGATTTGTTGCAATTACTCCTTTAAAAGCAACTCCCAATCTCCATCCATGAGCATGAAACCTACAAAACCAAGTCACAAAGAATTTTAGCACACAAAAGCAACTAAAAGAATTGCCCAACTGGTGGCACCTGAGGCACCCATGCTTTTCCCACAAGATCCCATCTCCCAGCCTAAGGTGCCTACCATGGTGCCTAAGGCACCACAATACCAGGCGCCATAGCTTGAACTTATGGGTTCAAGCTACTAGTGTGGCACCCACACTTGGAGCCCTCGAACAACTCGAGTTTGCTTCCTAAATTTCCTTCCAAAGCTCCCAACTCTTCACCAAAACTCCTCCCAATCACTCTTGGTCATTTCCCACACCATTGGGCATACTAAAGCTCCCCAAACACACCCCAACCAAGCACCAAACAAGATCAAAACAGAAATTACTACAATTGAATTCAAATTTAAACTTTTTTGGTTAAATCCACTTTCCCAATATGATTTTATCCTTTCAATCTCATTCCTCTCCTAAAATTTAACTCCTCAAATGTCAAGAATTGAAAAGAAGATGATTTGGGAGCATTAATTGCCAACAACATCAAGATTTCACCAAGAATTGCTCTAGGTTTAGGAAAAATGAAAATGAGGAAGAAAAGGGGAAGACTTGCCCTTACCTCAGCCCAAACTCTTTTTCGATAGTGGGGGAGGTGGCTGGAACCAAGGAACATTCTGGAGACAGTGGTGGTTGTAGTAGATATGGGCGGCCATGAGAGGAGAAGGAGAAAGGAGAGAGTGAGGCATAGGAGTGAAGAAGTGTGCATGTGTGTCTTGCTAAGGGTGTGTGTGTATATATATTTAACTAATGGAAATTACCATTTTGCCTTTCTTTAAAAATTTAGAGACCTAAGGCAAAATTGGACATCCAATTAAAATATTAGCCACACACATCCTAACTTAACACATTAAATCACTTCACTTGATACTCCCACTATAAATTAAACTCCAATTTTATAAATAACACATAAAGAAATTTCTCTTCACTTTAGTCCCTCTCACAACCCACGAGCACGCACGATCCCCTCAGATGAAGAGTCCGATCCTTCCAGCATATCCTACATAAGACCATTTCTCTTCTACCACCTTGACTATGCTCCAAATCCATAATTCATCAATCTTTCTCCAAAAACTCGTTTTCCCATTCTTTCAGATAGGTCACTCCTCGAGAACTTCCTAAGGGCATAGCTAATATCAGTCTCTATGTTCGCTCCCATGCAAATTACAAGCACACACTTTAATTTTAAACGACCTTACAAGCTCACACACTTGCTCATATCTTCGAAATTTTCGAGCACACCCCAAGAAATCTCCTCATATGAGCCCATACGGGCCTAGGTTATTACAACAATTTTTGGGAATCTATCCACAGTATATATGCATAATTAACAACCCTAAGATTTAATTAGAGATTGGTCGTTCTACTCACCTGGATTCCAATAATATGTTTACCGGGTTTCAAAAGTTATTCAGAGGGAGAAGGTGTATACAGGGTTCCGAGATGAAATTCCAATAATTTCAACAAAAGAGTTGTGAAAAGAAATCAAAACCATGAACTATTTTGGTCATATATCCCAATCAGTATGAAATTTCTAACGAAACCTATTGCATTAGAAAATAGATTCAACAGACTTTCCATTGATATATAATTTGTTAAAAATAGAGTTTAATTGAAGGAGTTATGACTGGTTTAATTTATGTGAAAACCAAAAGTACAATAAACTAGAATTTCTAGTACTTACCTTTATTTCTTGAAGTTTTTCGTCATCGGAAAATACCACCAAAGATGTGTTCCTTGAAGCTTATGTATGGGGATGTGGCATCTAGGGTTCTTCTGTGTTTGAAAAAGAAGAAAGAGAGAGAAAGAGAGAGCTAGGGTTTTGGTTTAAGTGTGCACGCAATCTAAGGTTAGGGTTTTTCTTAGAGTGAGAGAGTTAGGGTGGAGGGGTGGCTAGGGTTTCTATGAGAGATGTTTGGATATTCTAGGATTTCTTAGAGAGAGGTAGGTGTTAGGGTTTCTATAAGAACTAGGGTGTGGTTGCTAGAGAGAGACGTTTGGTTGTGTGGTTAGGTTTTCCGAGTGTGCTTTGGTCATGTAGGTATGGTTCTTTTGTTTTGAAATTTAGGTTAAGTGTTCTAATGAGATTCTTTTATTTAATTTAATTTGAATTTTAGGTTTAGGTGTTGTACTAGATTTGTATTTTATTTATTTCATTGCACTAGATTCTTTTATATTATTAATTATATTGTTTATATTATTTATATTTCTCTCATGTCTATTTATTAGGAATCCTAGTTTAATTATATTATTTTATTTATCATGTGTTTATCCTATTTTATTGTTCTTATATTATTATTCCTATGAGTTACTAATCTAATTATTCTACTATGATGCATGCCTTTCTTGTAGGGATTTATATTATTTATATTAGTTTGTTTTTCCTAATCCTACCATATCTTTTAAATTTGAATTTAAATCAATCTTACCTTATTTTATTTAATTTAAATCAATCTTACATTATCATATTTTATTTAATTAAGTTGATCTTATCTCATCCCATTTTGTTTATTCTAAAATCTACACGCCTAAATCATAAGGCTTTTTATTTATTTATTTTATTATGCTTTCCTAATTTTTCTATGTTAATCCCTTTTATTTGTTTTGTTTTATTTTTTCTCCTTATCTTTTCTGTTACTATTAGTATTCTATTCTTTTCCTACTACTATCCAATTACCTACTTTATTTTAATTTATTTTTTCTAGTCTAATCAACCTACACGTTTTATTTATTTTATTTTTGCTTATTTTCCTAAATTTTATATGACTTAAAGACAATTCTTTCCTTAATTCTCTCCACTTTTGTTGTTCTTAAATTTTAGTTTACTAACCACCTTATGAAGCCTCATGTTAACCTTACTAGGTTAGTCCCTATCCATACGCCACTTTTTGGTGTAATTCATTTGATACCCTCGCATTATTTTAATTTTCATTTTACTCCCTCGCTTACTAATACCATAATTCATGAAGAGATAACAATTAGACCTATCAATATGGGCAAACTTGACTTGTATGACCTAGTTCACCTTGGGTTAAGGGAAAAATGGGACTAGGCTAAAAATGACTAACCTGTCCCATGCTGTGTGGGCTGGCGGGCCAAAACAAGCCAGCCCACATAATTTTTTTTAATCCTAGCATTTTAGTAGCTGGATTTGGGCCTTTTTGTAACAACTCCCTAGCTTCCTTCCTGTCCAAAAAAATAATATAATCGTAGATTAGTAAAATTGAGGTTTGAGACTATAAGTTAGACATAAGGCGAGATTGCGAGAGTATGGAAATAAGACTTAGAGAAAGAGAGATGGGAGAACACTAGAGAACCGAACAAGAAGGTGAGATTGCAAGAACCATCAACCTCAACCGCGATTGACGCAGAGGTGGTATGATAGACACCGGACGACGCATGCATAGAAGGACGAATTGAGAGGGATGCCAGCCGCTAAAGAGAATATATTTGATCTCTTTTCTCCTCCATCGCTACTCACTCTGTGTAACACCTCAAATTCACTCAACACTATCTCTAGCCTAATAGATATTTAAGCTAAGGTTCCTCATTTAATAATTATGCCAATTATCAAAACCTTAAAATTTCAAAGATCTCAAATCCATAAATAAAAACAATTAGGAACCAACATTATCATCATTGGCTAAAATCCTCAAATTAACATCATAGGTCTTACATCACTATCACTTAGACATATATATATATATATATATATATACACACATCATTAGAGGTCAATTCTTAATTATTTTACGATAACAATAAAATCTGGGCTACAGCTAGTGACTCCCTGCGACAATCCCGTTATTCCCACTTTGATTAGCACATGGAAATGGTTATTACAGTACAAAATCATGAGACATAGAAATCTCAATAGCCAGTAGTTAATATTTGAAAACAGGAACCATTCTTAGTCATAAAAGCAAGTTCATCATACTTCATCTCATAAATTAATTCATATATCATTTCATAAATTAGTTTATAAACTCATTCATAATTCAGCTCAACTAATCTATGCCACTGTCATGCAGAAATTATCACTTGGTCTTAGTACCCCAGGAGTCTTTTTCACCTCCAGTGGCGCCAAGGATCATCACTTGGTCTTAGTACCCCAAGAGTCTTTTTCACCTCAAGTGGCGCCAAGGATCATCACTTGGTCTTAATAACCCAAGAGTCTGTTTCACCCTAAGTGGTGCCAAAGATCATCACTCTTCTCAGTGCTTACCACTAAAGTTTAATTCTCAACCACACTCTATCCTATGACCAAAGGTCAGCAAGACTGACATTAGCATCATCATGCATAGTTGCTTCCGCCCTAACCATGGCGAGTCTTACACTGGCGCGTACCATCATACCCCAGATGCTTGGCATACACTACCTTAGCACATGAGTATCACAATAACACATATACATACATACATAAATGACATGCATAGAGTTGAATATCACATAATTCATCGATAAATCATTTTCAATATAAAACAATTTTAAGAATATATGAACAAAGCTTTTATAAAATGTAACTGGCTACCTAAATTTATCATCTTGTACTCGTTCTGCTCAGAACTATTCCAAGGTGCTGGTAAACATAAATCAACTATTAAAATCCTAATATGGGAGACTTTAAAATACTATTATATATTTAATCCAATTTATGTACACCAAATATCAATCATGTATAATCCATACTTCTATTTCTAGTCCCAAATTTAAACAAAATATGCCTAACTAAAATTCTCCTAATCTATTCTCCCAAATTCCAACCTATTTCCTTTTTCCTCAAGAACCTTGAGTTAATTCACTTTAGCCCTTAGTGCAAATTTTAAGCATATAATAACTTTCAAAATTTGGTGAATACCATCAAATTCTAATTAAAATCCCATTTATACTAATACTGGACTTTTTCAAAAATTTTTACTCCTTCCATCCAACTCTTCATTTTATTCACTTTGATCCTCGGCAATAATTTTTCCTTTATCTTTGTCATGATCTAAGACCACATTTAGTTCCATTTAGGTCCATTGGTCACAAATATATCTTTCCAAAATTATAGATACTCTTATAGACTTTGGAATATATTCACTTTAGTCCCTGTTATGCATGCATACATCTAAACTCCATGTTTTTCCATTCTTCTTGCTTCAAGGCTCTCCAAAACTCATTTAGGGACCCTCTAAGCCATGTTCAATCATTTGTTAAACATATGCAAATCCAAAAAGAAAGGATTCAAGGCTTACCAAGGACTCCAAGCTCACTTTTCTCCTTTGTTTTTCTACACTATCACACTACTCTCTTGCTATTGTGAAGAGTGCTGAAAACTCCAATTTCCTATGCTGAAAAGTTCCCTTGGATAGCACCAAAGTTGCCTAAGATTACTTGTTATTTTGGGTTAGAAAGGAACCTTGCAAATTCTCTACACTCGCCCGGTGTTGCTCTTAGCTTACTCTATTTTTGAGCAGTGAAACAGAGCTTGGATTTTATACTTCTGTTGTTCTTTATAAAGTCACTTTCTCTCGGGTTTTACTGCAGGAAAAGGTCTCCTTTCTTTCTCTCAGATTCTTTGTAGAAAGCTTACAGTTTTTTATGCATAAATTCACTCTTAGGTTTTTGCAGTACAAGGGACCACAACTATATTCTCTTGCTCTTACTCAGGTTCTCTCTTAATGAAGTAGAAAATGGAGCCAAGGTCGGCCATTTAATGCAATGGGAGTTGCCTCACGTGGCTATAAAAAAAAAAGGACAGATGTTCACGGGTTTCTTCTGCACTCTTGTTTTTCTTAGGAAAAAGAAATGCAACATCTCACATTGGTGATGCTCTACGTGGCTGCCATGTTTGCTTATTATTCCCTCCCTTCCAGCTCATAACCTAAACATGGAATAGAATATTCGCTGCATTCACAGAAAAAGAGTGCTAGCCCAGAGTTTCACAGGAACTTTGGAGGAATTCAGTTGTGTTGATGCCTTGGCTGAGAATCATGCAGCTACGGTGTCCCCTGAAGAAATCTATGGCTACCTAACTTGAATACAGATCACCCAAGCTTTCCATAGGTTCAAGTGCAGCGCACTCTCAATTTCTCATGGGTAGATCCTCTAGCTGCACACTCAGTATCCTTTTCAGAGAATATGAATGATTCATGTTTTTCCTCTTTTCCCTTTTTGCATTTCCCATACTTTTTTTTGCAGCTCCCATATTCTCTTGCCTTCCAAAATGGAAGACACAAATTCTACAGCAACAAGGAATGTGGTTCTGACCAAGAGGGTGCACATGAGTAAGCTAGCTTAGTGGAAAAGAATGAAGTGCCTCATCCTAGTTGGGTCAAGGCTACGGTGAGAAGAAGAAAGGAGCCACATGTGCATGCCTTTTTATGTAGCTTAGTACTGAAATGTCATCTCAAATGGCTTAGCTAAAATTCTAGATAGACCCTTCACACTTTTTTGTCCTTGCAATTAAGTCCTTGATCATATAGGAAAAATTTGAATTTGATACCAAAATTTATTTCTAACATTTTCTCCAGCTTCTCTCCAACCTTTAATTATGGAAAAGTCACTTTATTTCCATTTAAAAATTTTCCTCTCTAAAAATATTATTTTCATAATGGTCCTTCAAACACTAATTTGCTTAATATTTAATAAATGTAAGAATTTGGAATGTAACACTCTGCTTTCTCTAGTCTCCTCCATCACTTTATGTTCACTTCTCCACATCACTCTGTTCTCTTCTCTCCTTTATTGGCTGTTTGGCTCCATGCCTCCATCGTCGCTACCTCTAATCTCTATAATCTACTTAAGATCAGTTGAGGGGAGGGGGAAATATTAGACATTTTGAAATTGTTTGAATATGGTTGTGATTATTTGGGACTTGGATCTGTGCAAATAATAATCTTGAAGGCTCAGGTTATCTATTCTCCTTCACTTCCCTTTGTGGTTTTAGTTCATGAGTATATATATATATATATATATATATATATATATATATATATATATATATATTAAAAAAAAGGGTTATACAGGTAATTGCGGGTTGCCCTACTGGGCTAGTTAGGCCCAGTACTCTGCGGCCTCTAATGTAGGCTAAACGGGCTCGACCTGGTGGGTCGAGCTTGTTTTGACAAGTCTAATAACAATTATACCGTATAACATTGATGCTTTACAACCAAAATAACTAACACACATTTATCACATAATATTAAACTAAACATTTAAATGATAGACACGGCAAAAATTCCTATGAGTATTTGTGTATTCAAGAAAATTTTTTCACATGTTTGAACTCACGATTTCTTACGACGTCGTAATATTGGGGGTATTACAGTTTTAGGATGTGACATAAGTATCCTAAGATAGTTCAGTATCTTAAGGACTCCTAGGTATGGGAGCCTAGTGGTCTATTTATATGCAAAATAGTAAGAGTATAAGTTCCAGTAGGATTAGAACTCTTAAAATTGTTAAACCCTAGTTACTGAAAGCATTAATGCCTCACCTCTATGTTGTGGCGTCGAGGTGGTAAGTCTTTGTCATTCAAATGCTGCAGATTTTTCATTGCAGCACCTAAGCGCTAGGATTTGGAGCTTAGAGGAAGTGTACATTGTAGATATGCTAGAATTTGAAGAAATTGATAACATTATGGATTATACTTGTATATAATTCTTTATATATTCGTTGTTAGATTCTCTAATAAAAATAGAATATATGAAAAAAAATCTTTAAAGAAATTAATTATATAAGGATGAGTTATAAATAATATATATTTATTTTTAAATATCATAACTTACCATGTTTCGATTGTAAAACTTGACAATAAAAATATAAGATTTGAAAGTAAATTTTCTTGTAACATTATTGAAACGCTTACTTGACATATACCACATTCATTATTATTTAGGCATGTATGAATTTTTGACTTTGTGATTATTTATTATTGTATTGCTTTTCCATCCAAGTGAGTTACTCAAAAGTTTATTTGTAAACAACTAATTATTAGTAAATACATTTTGTTTTTGCTTTGATATCAATTAATTAGATTATCTTACTACAACATACACATTCATAACTTTTTATTCTAAAAAAAGTTTTTAATGTAGCACACATATTCACTTGTCTGTTTCATACGATACTATGTGTGATTATAATTATATGAGGCCGATAAAATAGAACCATTTTATTTCATTAGTGGTTTTTGTGAAATATAAATATAAATATAAATATATATATATATATAAACCGACCCAATCTCAATCCGGTTCTAACCTAAAGTTAAACGGACCGGTCTGGTTCGAGCTATTTTAACTGATTGGTTAACACTTACCCATAAATTGGACAAGCCAATTTCTTCAATCTTCTATCGTTTTTGTTCGGAGATAGACAAAACTTCGCTCTCTCTCTCTCTCTCTCTCGCGTTGTAAACCCTAGCTCGTCTCCCAAAACGCGACTCCACCGCCATGGCCAAGAAGCGAAAACTCCGATCATCTGAACCCGAATCTGCCCAGGTAGTCGATTCGCAACCTGCACAGCAAGAACAAACCCAAGAGCAGCAAATCCACGAGGACGTGAGAGAGGACGGACAACCCAACCCCGAAGCAACCCAAGAAGAAGAGCACCAGGGACACGAAACTATGGCCGTGGATGATGATACGCAACGAGGGGATGTAAAACTAGAAGAAAACGCCGATGTAGGAGAACATCAAGTAGACGACCCTGAAGAGCAGGAGGGCGTGCACCCCGAAACGGCAGAAGCTTCGACCGATGCTGTCCCATCTGAATCAGCTCAGGCTGATGCGAATGGAACTGAAGAAGGTGATGAGAATGATGACGATGGTGATAGTTTGGACGAAGAAGAGTCTGTAGAGAAGCTTCTTGAGCCATTTACGAAGGAGCAGCTGTATTCCCTTGTCAAGCAAGCTGTGGAGAAGTACCCGAATTTTATGGAGAACATTCGCCAGCTGGCGGACGTGGACCCTGCCCACCGAAAAATTTTCGTCCATGGTCTTGGCTGGGACACCACTGCTGAAACCCTTGCTAGTGTGTTTGGGAAGTATGGTGAGATTGAGGATTGCAAAGCCGTCACTGACAAGGTTTCTGGCAAATCCAAAGGCTATGCTTTCATCTTGTTCAAGCACCGAACTGGGGCTCGTAAGGCGCTGAAGGAGCCCCAGAAGAAAATTGGAAATCGAACTACATCGTGTCAATTGGCCTCCGCTGGCCCTGTCCCCTCGCCCGCAAGTGCGGCTCCACCGGTGTCTGAATATACTCAAAGGAAAATCTTTGTTAGCAATGTGAGTGCAGAGCTTGATCCCCAAAAGTTGCTTGAGTTCTTTGAGCAGTTTGGGGACATAGAGGATGGTCCTTTGGGTCTTGATAAGCAGACGGGGAAGCCTAAGGGATTTGCACTGTTTGTATACAAGTCCGCAGAGGGTGCTAAAAAGGCTTTAGAAGAGCCGCACAAGAACTTTGAGGGGCATACATTGTACTGTCAGAAGGCCGTTGATGGTCCTAAAGGAAACAGGGGATATCATCAGCACCAGCACCAGCACCAGTACCAGTACCATTCTCATCATCAGCCTCACTACCAGTCAAGAAAGGAGAAGAATAAGTATCAGTCTGGTGGGGCTGGAGCAGGACCCGGTCACCTAATGGCACCATCAGTCCCTGCTGTGGGTTTCAATTCTGGAGTGGCTGCTGCACAAGGATTAAATCCGGCACTTGGGCAGGCATTGTCTGCTTTGCTTACAACCCAAGGAGCTGGGTTAGGGCTGGGTAACCTGCTCGGAGGTCTTGGTGGTGCACCTGCAAACCAGGCTGGGCCACCTACTGGATATGTCAATCAGGGTGCTGTGGGCTACGGGAATCAGCCAGGAATGCAAGTGGGATACCAGAATCCACAGATGGGGCAGAGTGGTGGTGTTAGGCCTCATCCAGGATCTGGCGCTCCGTACATGGGTCATTAGGTGAGTCTAGTATCAATTAACTTTGCATTTTCCAAATCCATTTGCTACTGAATTTTCGTAAGTTAATCTGGCTTTTAATGAAAACAGCTTTAAAAAGGATGTCATGAAACTGGTGAAGATTCTGACTCTAAAACATGAGATAGAAGTTGAGGATATAAACTGAACGAGTATTTTTATTTCAGAAGCAAGTTTTAATATTTCATAAACTTTAGCTCTCTACTCTTAAAGTGAAGCAACCAGGCATCTTTCTTAACAAGAATTTACTTGTGGATGAATATGCGTGGCATGTCAAGTATTTTCTTTCCACCGACCTTGATGAAATCATGCCCTCCAAGTAGTGTCACAATAATTTTGACTCTTCTGTAACAAAAGTTCCTGACATTTTAATTAGTAAAGAAAACGGTCATTTTAAAAGGTTTATGATTTAATTTATTCTCATTTCTTATCTGCTGAAAGATAGAACTCTTGGCATCATTGCCAATCTGCAGTGCAATATGACTGAAATGATTTGTTTTTTCAAGTTGCTTGTGTTTATTTTTATTCTTCTTGCTAAATGTTTATCAACGAATGCACAATCAATTTATATGCTTTTGCAATGGCATCTTGACATCTTGGTTTGCATTTTGCTTTACTTCCGTCTGTATTTCAGTTGTTTGAGCAGTTAAATTGATAAAATAAGGAATGGTTATTAATTGTTTACCCATAGACGGAGTTTGTGCTTTCTTTGATACTTTAGAACTTCAATTCTTAATGTTGTGGCCACCTATTTCATGAATGTTGAAATTGGTAATTTGGGACTATCTTTTAAGGAGAATGCGGTGGTTGCTTGTTATATATATTGGTTGTTCTCAGTTTTCTGTATATATTTTTGTCTATCCTTGTTGTGCTCGATCTTCTAAGATGAGGAGGCGCTAATTTGGAGCAGTATTGCTGGCTTGCAATAAGGCATGCTAATTTTTTGCAACGTGTTAATTGGAAATCTCTTATCATAAGGAATGGTGAGTATTAGTGCTAGAGGAAGGATGTGAACTGTGTTGAGATGCTTGGTGTTCTCTGAATATGCAAATATGTGTGGACGCATGGTTCTTTTTTGATATAACAGCTATCTTTTAAGGGCATTTTTATAATTTGCTAGCTGTAGTGTTTATTATAGATGTCCAAGGAAGTCAAGTTATTGGGTGTTGAACCAATGCTTGTCCTTGTACATTTGGACATTTAACCTGATTGCTGTTGTTTATTGATGTTTTCTTACATCTTTAATTCAGGAAAGCTTGATTTTTTCGCAGGATCTTGTTTAGACATTGTTTATTCACCCTTCTATGATGGAAATAGTTCATATTCTTTCCCCCAATTTGGTAAGTGGGGAATTTGGTGAAGTATATTTGGTTAAGCATGAGTTATGTCAATCTATTGCCACGTAGAAATATATCTGTTTAATTGGTTCCTTACAAAGGTAAATTGCCACTTTATTGTTCTATATAAAAAAGAAAGACAACCCACGATTAATGATTTTTGTTGATGATATATTTGATATGCTGCATGAGCATACCATCCACTGAACTTTGCGTTAGCCAGTGGTTACTTTCTAGTCTTGACTCTAGTGTACTCAACCAGTCTTGACTCTAGTGTACTCAACCTTTGTTGAGTTTTCTTTTGTTATTTGAAATTGGATGTTTGTATTTATATTGGGCTGAAAGAAGGAAAAATTGAAATCATACCTGTTAATGTTGCTCCCAAGTTCAATTCCCATTTTGGACCTTTTGAGATTTTTGTGAGGCAACCTTCAGTAGCTGACATTTTACTCTTCTACCATTTGTTTTATTATTTCATTTGTCTAGTTTTAAACAAAACAATACCATAATTTGCTTTGTGTTTTGGAACAAATTAACTCTTGTACTTTATTTCTGCATTGCCAGAGGTTTGGCTTTTAAAATTTTACATTTTTATCTACTTTTTATACTGGAAATTTTATATGAAATTAGTCTTTTTATGCTTTATGTATTCATTGTGCAGATACCCTCATAGATGCATCAATCATTTAGTTTTGGACTCTGCTGATTCTTCTGAAGTTCCAGGCACTATTCAAATGCATCCTTTAAATTTGTTATGAATTGTTATCATTTATCACTAAAAGAACCAGATTCTGAAACCTGTATTTTCCATATATCTAGTACAGTTTCCCCGCAACATGCTTTTAAAACAATGTTGTACCTCTATTTGAAATCCTGTTGAGGATCAAGTTGAATTTTGGGGCAGAGAAAACTTTGTTGCAATAATTTTGAAATATGCTGTGGACATTCCCCCCACCCCCAAAAGATTTGTAGTGCTGTAATTTGTGGTTGCTTGACATTGGAAGTCCTTGACAGCCAGATGGCTTGGAGTACTTTTATTTTTACCGGAATCTGAATGTTCTAAGTTTATACTTTTTAAGTGTCTCTGGCTTTCAGCCATGATATCTGATTTTTTTTTTCTTATTATTATCTTTTTAGTCATCAAACAAGAAAATTTGTTTTGGCTATTTGGTGGCATTTGCGTGTGTTACTTTTAACTTTTAAACAAAGGTTTTTCTTTCCAATTACCCCCCAAAAAGGGGGGGAAAAAGTAAACCTTTTTTTCTTTTTTTGGGTCCCCTTAAGTATTCGTGCAGCAAGCAGTGTTCTATTTTGTCAGGCCATGGCCAAGAGGTTCTACCAATAAAGATCAATACTGTTCATGTCTCTCGAGGAAGGTTAATTCAGTCAGAAAAAGAATTAATTCATTAACAGTTACATGTTTGCATATGGTTTATGTTTTCCAACAATATGCTATACAAGCAGCAGAGGGTTTCCTTTTTTTCATAAGTCTGGAAAATGCTGAGCACTTATCTGGATTGTGACCTCTTACATCATTTCAAAATTGTTTGACTGGTCCCCTGTTCTTAGCTTAAATCATCTGCATCCACTGTTGGAGCTTGAAACATCTATCCAAGGTAAGAAGTTGCCACCTGGGCAGGTTGCTCTCCCTTCCGTCAAAATTTCCCTGGTTTGGAGTGATTGTGTTGATGTCAGAGTAGAGGAGATGGATGCCCTAGTCCTACAATCCTTGATGTTCTCCATTGGTATGATCTATCTTTTGCTACTACCTCGGAAAGATCTAGGTTATGGTAATTGCCTTTATAATTTGCGGAAGTTTCTAAATGATTTTTTGGGTTATTCTCCATGTATTAGCAAGTGGTGGCTTCTAAATTTTGCTCTTTGGATTTTGAATTGTTCCTTGACATAATCTGGGTTGATTAATACTGTCATTGCTGTGGGCTGTGTTTTTAACCTCGTAAGTTGCATAAAGAAGGAAATAGTCGTTTTCCTATATTATACCTCGTCAAAGTAACTTCCTTTTTTCCAAAATTCATGTCTTAAACCAAGCAGCTGTTTTTTACCGTAATGTAGGCTTTACCGAATTGGGTGTAAACAGTTTCTTACTTTCCTCTCCAGTTTGTGTGTGGGGGATGTGTATCATTTTCTTTGCAAATGTTCTCCGCGCAATCATTAGAATACTGGATGATGTAGCCCCTCCCCCAAAAAAAAGGAAAAAAGAAGGCATTCTGTGATGTATGAGGTAGTTATAATCCATGAACTGTGCATGCTCGTTTGGGTCATAACAGTCAGAAGGTACTCTTGTCTCTTGGCATGACATGATATAATTAAAGCCGAATGCTGGTGTGATGCTGGTATGTCATGTTATATTTTTAATAAAAGGTTCAAAGATCTGGAGTTGTTCAGTTGGTCAGGTGTGATATTCTGGAAAATGGTGGTGTATTAGACCTCGGAGACCTTTTCTTAAGCGAACTAACAACTTGCTAGTGTGTTTGGATTGAAGTTGGACAAAATTGGTTTTGAATCAATTTGATTTTCAATCTTAATTTTGGTTAAAATCTTGTTGCATCTGGCAAATAGGAGTTTAAAGAAAAAAAAAAGTGGTTTGGGAAGTAAGATGAATGTTAAACCAAATAATTGTTTCGGCCGAAAGCATGTTTGAGAGTTCAAATTAATTTTTGGAAAGTTCAAACGTTAAAACAAACGCATCTTTTGTACTTTAATGAAAGCTGTAGGCATCAAACTGATTGCTCAAGGGGCACGAGTGATCGACCCTACTTTTTGAAGTTTTGTTTGCAGAAATTCCTACCATGTCTTGTGTTCTGGTGATTTGCTCCATATATTAAGAAGGAATGAGATTGAACAGTGCAGCACTGCTGGAGTTGGCATTAATACCTCTACACTGGTGGACCTGGGAATGTTATATGGTTCACAAAAGAGACCATGTTAGTGATTGGTTTTGATGTTCGTCAAGCATAAGGGTGGCCCAGATTCAGTTACCCCTTTGCCCTGAATAAAAACTTTAGAATCCATTTTCCAGTTTCGTTGCCAATGGAAATATTTGGGTATGAATTGGTATAATCGCCCAAATTTAACGAAGCCATGGAAGAGGGTGGCAAGATACAAAGTGAAAAGCTATAATTGCACTAACATGTATTTAATTTTTTCCTTTTGATTTATTTGAAAGTTTAGGGTGTCGGATTTAGGTTATCTCCCATTGATAGAATGGAATGTTTCTATTAATTTTATTGAACGATCTTTCAAATTGATGTGGAATTGAACCATAGAGTTGCGTCTCTACTTAAAATTTTGAATAAGAAATTTTTTAATTAATATTTAAGATACATAAATCAATGTTTAAATTAGAATTAAATTCAAAAATCTTTTTAGTTCCAAAGTGAGATTTTAAAACTGAGTGCAGGACGGTTTGAGATTTTAAAAGTGAAAAACAAAAGGCTGAAATGTACTTTTAAGCTTTATAGTTATATTTATTTTTTTTATTTGATATTCACACTTTCAAAATTTATTGATCCGTATATTTTTAAAATTTATGGAGAGTAGTTTCTTTTTTCAAGAATTAATAGTCAATTGTTAGTCAAAACACTGATAAAACATTCTATGAGTCCGTGCACTCATATTAGCAATCATGTTATGTTCAATCAGTGTTGTGTCATACCCAGTTGGCATAAATTATTTTTAATAGTATTTTTTTAAAAATTTGTAATAATCACCTTTATAATTGTTCTTTTTAATTATATTTGATTTAATTTATTTTATTTCAATAAATAAACATACTAAAATTAAAAAATATCTTAAAAATTAATAACTTTGGGGATGTTTGAAAAATAGTTAAATGAATCTATGTTTTGAGTGAATTGACCATGATTTATATTTAGAAACTGTTATAAAAAAATGATTTTGAAAAATAGATTTTGTTTGGATATTAGTAAAAGCATTTCTTAATGTGTAATTATGAAAAAATGAATGAATTTTATATTGTTTTATTTATTTATCTTTATTGAGTTTCTCATATCAAATAATAATAGTAATTAAAAAATTATAAGAAATTGAAATATTTGAGATTCTTAACTGGGTTAATAAGTATAATAATAACAATTAAATAATATAAAAAATTAAGTTATCTATTTTGAATATATAAAGTAAATAAATATTTACACTAATAAAAGTCTTATAAATAAATAAATAAATATATGCACACACATACCTTAGTTTTAATAGAGAATAAAAAATAAAGAAAAAAAGAGAGGGACTAAAATGAAAACTTTGGAGGGACAAATCATCATATAGCTCAAAAGTTTTTAAGCCTAAGAAGGTTTTTTGTTCCTTCCCTTTAAAGACTTTCAAAGAAAAAAAAAAGAGGGACTAAACAGAAACTTTGGAGGGACTAAATCCCTATAAAGACCCCTTTTAGTCTTGTTCTTCACACGTGAGAGAGCAAAATGAAAGGGAGAGAGCGACAGAGAGCTTTAGCTATCGGACCTTTATGACAGTGAACAGTCGACTTTTCTCCTTCTCTTTAATGAAAAAACATGGGAGAATAAAGGACACCAATGTGCTTCTTCTTCATCTTTGCCATGCTAATATGCCAAGAAATAAAGCATAGAGGAAGACACAAGCACATTAGATAAAATCACATAAAGAAAAACAAAGACAAAGAAAATTGGAAAGTGAATAAGAGGGTATCATGAGAAAATATATTAAATAATATCACGATGGAATGAGTAGGTGGATCGCGTAATGGTAGAAGTTGGTAGATACTACGGTGAATGTCACACCCCAAATTTAAGTATGTGACCGGCGTGAACGGTGCATCTCACCACACCGCCAAAAGCCTAATATGTCCCTTATCTCCAACGCATTTATTCCACAAATTCATTATTGATTTCAAATGCATGGATGAATATAAAATATCATTTTTCTTTCTAGAACAATACATGAATGTATGAATATTACACTTTTAAAATCGTGGTTAAATGATTTAAAATTATCACCCATACTCAACAACATCCTCAAAGTAACATGCACATAATCTCTCACGGAACACTACCTGGCTTACCCTACCATACCTCGAACAATGGGGAAGTATCTTCGGCATGCACATCGTCAGTTAGTCAATCTTTAGTACCTGAAACTGTGGGGGTATGAGTCTACTGACCCAGTTCCTTACCATATACATATACAACTATGTATATCAAGAACATATGAATAATGCATGATCATGTGAGCATTCTAGAGAACTGTGCACATACACTCCATCAGTCAATCTCGATACCTTCCCCGCCACATGCATAAGTGCAAGCATCAATAATAATGCGAATATTATACAATTAACAGACTAGCAAATGTCATAACCAACCCACATCCACATACACCCATGTGCAATCATCCACATTTCTCACCCATATATATATATGCATGTATATATATATATATATATATATATATATACATACATATACATATACATATGCAAATGTCACAACCAACCCACATCCACATACACCCATTCATATATATATATATATATATATATAAATCAATCAAGTGGAACCACTGTAACGGAGTTCCACACTCCTTTACATTCACATTTCCAATTTCACAATATAAGTTTATGACAAGCCTTCACATAGCCATACAAAGCTCAACACATATAATCACAAAGCAACCACACAATTAAGCACCACACTGTGCTTTCATTCCCACAATCCCCCATCATTATCATCATTCCACATCCCCTCATCCACATCACATCATCTCATCGTACCCCCTTATTTTGTCTCATGCCCTCAACATGTACGTCTACATGTGAGGAACAAATTATTATACGTAACATCTTGGTACCTCAAGCTATTACTTTTATTGAGTCTGACGTGTAAACTCAATGACAAAGAAAATTTTTCTTTAATAGTGGAGGATTGTGCATGTTATGATAAGGCTTTACGATGAGTAAGAAGAAAACTTAGATGTGCAATGAACCACATGTACTGATAGGGAGATTAGTCTATGTAACTGAACCTTGGAGGGACTTAAATAAAGAAAATGATTTAGAGTGGTGCGGTGAAAATACGGAATTCTTGTTTTTGTGTTAATGTGTAAAATATGAATGAAAAATATTTTGGAATACATGTGTATCTCAAAAACTATGCTGAATGTTGGAAATAGTTAAAGAGGGACATGGAAGGGATTTCTTAAAATCCCTTATTTGCTGATATATTCTTCATTATACTTCCCTTCTCTCATTCAAACTCCCTCCTTATTCTTTTTGCACTTCTACCCTCCCGCTTCACAAATCCATGCCATTCCCTCCATTCTTCTCTTGGCTATTCTCTTGTGGTTGTTCACCGGTGATCCTCCCCTCTCTTGGTGGTCTTCCATAGCTTGTCAGTGGAGATTCTTCCTCTTTTTCTCTTATTTTTCGGAATTTGTGAACCCTAGAGTTAGAATTGGGTAGATTTGTGAAATTTGGGTGGATTGGTGTATTAAATCTCTTCCTATTGATATATTTAAGTGTTGGGATCTTTAATTGAAAGATTTGGATGGAATTACCTTAAAAGAGTGGGAAGTGTGGATTAATGCATCTTGTGTCATGGGTTTCTATTTTTCTGTCATTTGTGAAAAAATTTGGTGAATTAAGAGACCCAAACTTATCTTTGTGTTTTGGGTGGAGTTGGGGTTGATTTCAATTGAGTTTTAGTGTATAAATATGGTTAGAAATCATGGAAAAAGGGTTTGGAAAGCTTGGAGGTCGGTTAAATGGAGTTTAAGGACGTTTGGAGGTGAAATCTGGTGCCATTTCTAGATGGGAGCCCGCTTAGGTGGGAATTTTTCCTGCGTAGGTGCACATGTGGCAGAAAGCCACTAGCAGCTTTTGGTAAATTTTTAGTTAGTCATAACTTTCTCATCTAGAATTCATTTTTAGTGAATTTTAAATTGTTAGAAAGCTCTTTCAGTCTAGTTTTGAATGAGATATGATTCAGTTGAAAATTTTCTTCTATATAGAGATATAGCCAAAACAGTGATCAAGGGTCATAGTAGGTGGCAAGAGTTTTTCCCCATCTTTTGATTTTGACATGTTTTGGTATAGTTTTCTCTTAGGGATGAATTCTTTAATGCTTCTTCCACATCATTCAAGGCTAGCCAAGGTAGATAAGCATGGAATCGAGGTGAGGGGGATCTATAGACTACCTTGAATGTATTTTCTATATATATATATATATACACACACACATATGTATAATCTTATTATGTTGATACAAAACTGAAATTTGGAAGACTCTTATGTGTGATATTGAATAAGAACAATGCATGTGAGTGAAGGTATGATGGTGATTGATACAATTGTGTGATTATATGGATGATTGATAGGGAGTTTTGGCCAATGGTATATGTGTATAGTATAGTAGATTCAAGTCTTTAAATTGATTTATATGTGTGGTTGTGGAATGAATAGAACTTCATGTGTGTGCACATATATGCCTCTGTATATGTCCATACCAAATTGAGGCTAGAACAATTTCAAGGAGTGGGTGTGTATGTATACAAAACGCCCTACTTTCCAAATTGTGTACATGGAAAATGTGACACACACATATGCAAGCATACATATATAAATATACACTATAGAAATTGGAAGGGTTGTACTTAAGGGCACACTTGTATATGAATGTGCCAATCCTAAATTCTTCCTGGGAAAGTATGTATACGCATACACCATACTTATTCAAACTCTTTTATTTATGGATTTGGGTATAGTGTATATTTATATGTATATAAAAAGTATAGACAAGCACATAACTCTAACCCTTGTCAAGGTGTATGGGTTTGGTACATGGATGATTATATAAGTGGTGTGTTACACACATAGTTTTGATAGATTCTTTTGTGGGCAATACACACATAGTTTTGATAGATGCTTTTGTGGGCAATACACACATAGTTTTGATAGATGCTTTTGTGGGCAATATGTGCATATGAGTGGAACAACATAGTTTTGATAGATGCTTTTGTGGGCAATATGTGTATATGAGTGGAACAACACCATCTATTCTCTTTGCATTAAGTTCTCTTGCAAGCATGATAATGAATAGCACCTTAACTATAATGTAAGAGTTACTTTAATCCCCTTCCAAACTGGTATGTGCTTGAATCCATAATTACGAAAATAGTCTTCTTTGAATATTTTGGTGTGATAGATTATTATTTGGAAAATTTGATCTTAGTTTACACTTTTATGCTATGGTGTAAATATCATTTTATCCTATGGATAATGGTTATATTGTGGATGCATTTGGTTATGAATGGTATTTATGGTGGAATTGTGTGGAGGAATTTTCGGAAGGATAAGGATGAGGTTTGGTATATATATATATATATATATATATATCTTTGGCCTTAAGCTAAGAGGGGTCATAAGGTTGGGGTTATTAATTGGCTTACCTCTTGGTGACATAAGGATGGGGATTAGATACTTCTGTACATATTTAATTATATCTCTGGAATTGCTTCCATTTTTATTTATTATCGTTTGGCTATATGACAAGGTTGAGTAAGAATTTTTTTGGTAAAACCTGCTGTTAGATAATATTAGTTGGTCGTGTTGGATTGCTATAATCTTGTACATTGTAGCAGTATGTGATATCTCCCTTGGGATTTTTTGATTGGACCTACGGTGCATCTATGTGAGTATATCTCCAACTGCATGTATAATTATCTATTCATTCTTCATTTATACATTGTTTATGTGTTGTAGTAGGATAGATCTTTTTCCCTCACTGGGTCAGTATGACTTACACCCCAACAGTTTTCAGGTATGAAGGAAACATCGCGGTGGTATAGAGTATAGTGTCTGGCTCCCCTTCGTTCAGGAAAATGATAGAGTCTTGTCTCTCTTTTCTCCCTTTTGCTTGCTCTAGACATGCTCTGTAATCAGGTAGGTTAACTAGGTCGTGTGTGTTGATTAAGGCTTGATTGTTACTTCTGCTTATGTATTGCTTGACTCTGAGAATGAATTGTCGTTAGACTGAAATATTTGAAAATAAATTGTTCTGTTGACTTAATTCACATGTTAAATGGGAAATTAACAGGATGACTTATGAAATTAAACATATATAAAATTGTTGAATATTGTTGTGGGTTTTGGGTAGAAGTAAGGCTTACATGGGAGAGATTGAGTACTCCTTCGTGTCGGTCACATGCGCAGTCTTGGGATGTGACATATATCGCATGACTTTCATAGGACATATATCACATGAATTTCATAGTCATTTATGAGATATTTCCCCCTTATTTCATCTCATGTGGTCATGCCACAAATTTCTCATTATAGTGCCAACCTCAACAATGAGTCTGTCAACACATGTCCAATAATGGCACAATCTAAGTCCATGACGTTCTTATCATGAATTCTACCTTTTCCCAGTTGTAGTCCTATTTTCATAACTCATTTCATGCACATGCTATAGTTTAAATACCTCAAATCCACAAATGGTTTACACCATGATTCAATACATAGGACTCAAACTCTTAGCACATGTTTCTATTACCATGCAACCACTCATGCACATGTGTGCTCAATAAACTTTCACAAGGATAACAATCATGGGAAAAAGGTGGACTACTCACATCATTCCGCCCAAAGGCCACATCTTTCCCAAAGGTCATATCTTGCCTGAAGGCATTATTCCACAATAACATCACATATACAAGACTCATATTTCACTAGGCAATAAATCTACACAATCACAACCATGCATAATGATAGCATCTCCTAACCCTACATGTCTCATGCATGTGTATATATGTATATAAATATATTCATTTATAACTATGCATAGATATATGCATTTTTCCCACTATCTGGCATGGTATAACCCACAATCACCACAAATCATTTATATATTTCACACATAGCATTCATTCCCATATGCTATTCACATTTATTATCCACACATGGGTATACTTATTCAATTTGTAAGCATGTAAAATTTTAAGCATGTTAATCATAATATCACCACGTCACATTTTTACACAATTTAAAACTACAGGAAAAATAATTCTAGAAAAGGAAAACAACTGAGGTAAGGTAAAATCCCCTCACTTTGAATCCTCGCTTTAATCTACTTGTTTTACTCTTCGGAGTATAAAGAATATAGGGAGGAAAGGTTGAAACGACTCAAAAGTTGAGTTTTGGGGCAAATAGGCATGGGCAAGGCTGGGCTCTACACGTTTAGGCATGCAAAATTTAGTAAACACTAATGGCTGCACACTTAAGTGGGCTTATATGCACTAAAATGGGTTGACCACCCTTGTTCTTGTGTTTTTCAGGTCCAAATCAGTTTTCCTTCATACCCAACTCAATCCTTGACCATTTTCCATGATTCTTTCCATAAGATTTCAATTTTAGGTGTTAGAAAACCTTCCCAAACTTTAAATCTAAGTTTTTTTTTTCAAAGATTCACCTCTAAATCATCTTTTTCTCCCCTAAAACTTTGCTTTTCTAACAAAATCTAACATAAACCTTAATCCACTAAAAAATTCATCTTTTGAAATGATTTTTCCACAAATTTCTTGTTCTAAATCCATCAACAATCATGGAAAAACATTAGAGAACAAGACCCAAGCTCAAACAATCACATTTCAACCCAATTTCAACCTATTTCTCCTAATACCTGAAAATGTGTAGAAAAATGGCAAAGTATGAAGCTTACCTCAACTCTACTCTTTTTCGGTGATGGTTAGTGTTAGCCATAATGTATTATGCTATAAGTTTTGATGATGACAAATATGTGAGAATTATAGAATGATTTAATCTTCTTGGCCCAAATAAATGATTTAATCTTCTTGGCCCAAATAAATGATTTAATCTTCTTGGCCCAATGCATGATTTAATCTTTCTTAGCCCAAATAGTATGATAATCTTCTTGACCAAAATGAATGATTTAATCTTATTGGCCCAAATGCATGATTCAATTTTTTCTTGGCCCAAATATATTTAATGATTTATATATTTATATATAGTAATATAAATTGATTTTTGATAAAATTTATTGGTTGTTTTAATATAATTTGAAAAAGAATGCTTTTTACTGTAGTACGTTTGAAAAAGAAATTTGATTGTTGAAAAAGTATAATAAAGTTTATTGGGTATTGTAATATAATTTGAAAAAAAATATCTTTTACTGTAGCACTTTTGAAAAAGAAATTTGATTGTTGAAAAAGTATGATAAAGTTTATTGGTTGTTGAAAAAGTATGATAAAGTTTATTGGATGTTGTAATATAATTTGAAAAAGAACATTTTTTACTGTAGCACTTTTGAAAAAGAAATTTGATTGTTGAAAAAGTATGATAAAATTTATTGGTTGTTGAAAAAGTATGATAAAGTTTATTGAGTGTTGTAATATAATTTGAAAAAGAATATCTTTTACTGTAGCACTTTTGAAAAAGAAATTTGATTGTTGAAAAAGTATGATAAAGTTTATTGGTTGTTGAGAAAGTATGATAAAGTTTATTGGGTGTTGTAATATAATTTGAAAAAGAATACTTTATATTGTAGCAAATTTGAAAAAGAATATTGATTGTTGAAAAAGGTTGATAAAGTTTTTTTGGTTGTTGTAAAAAGGTTGAAAAATGATTATGAAACTTACTGTAGCAATTCTGACTAAAACAGTCACTGTAGCAGCAAGGTTTCACTATATAAAGGGGACTTCACAACACCATTTGGATCAAGTTTCAATTGTTTATTTCTCATATTATCTTGAGTTCTATTCTCTCTAAATTGCTAGAGAAAAATTTTGAGCTTAATTTCTGCGTTATCTACACTTTGAGAGTGTCTACCATTATTTTCCTTAAGCCTTTAAATTTAGTTGCTCAAGGATTGGTTCCTTGAGTTAGTGTTTGAGAGAAAACACGTTGTAAGGGGGAGAGACACCCTTGAGGGAGAAAACATCTATATTGTAGTACTTTGCAAGTACCCGGATTAAACTTGTAATTATAGTGGAAATACTCAAGTGGTCTATTGAGGACTGGATGTAGGCTTGGGATTAGCCGAACCAGTATAAATTTCCGAGTTTGTTTTCTCTATCCCTACTTTATTTACATTTGAAGTTAATTAATTAATGCTTTGAGTTTATATTTGATTTCTACTTCAAGTATTAATTAATTTGTGTAGATTTATATTTGCTCCTTAATTCCTTGCACTATAAAATTATTCATCTTGATAAACACTTTGATTTTCTGAATTAAATTATTATCTTTAACATTGTCCAATTTCAGAAAATCATTTTAACTTCCAATTAAGTTTTGTGAAAATTTTTATAAAACCCAATTCACCCCCTCTTGGGATCCAAACATTTCTTTCAGTTGGTTGTCAATCGGAACCCACACCAGAGAACAATGACTGGAAGCCTGAGGAAGTATGGCTTGGTGGCTTGGTAGATGAGTGGTGAGAGAGAAGAGAACTAGGGCATGAGAAATGAGAGAATACGAGAGATAGAGAGAAATGAGGGCTGGATAGTGTGAGCAACATATATATGGAGGTAGGAAAATTACAAAAACACCCTTAGGTCAATTCAAGGTCAAACCTTAAGTGAGGGCAAAATTGTAATTTTTATAACTCAGGTATCTTCCTACATTTTCAAAGTACCACATATACCCACCACTCATTTTCCATCTTTAGCATATAAAAATGTTGCAAACTCCAATTATTTCATTTTCTCACTAAAGGGTACCATATAACAATCTTTATTTCAATTTAGTCCCTCTATAGACTATTATTCACTTAATCACTTTCATACCACCAGCAGTCCCTTTCTCATTTGTCACTTATCGATTCACACTTGACACCATATCCACCCATGAATTTCCTTCCTGTTAATCGAAAAAAATTTCCTCTGTACTTGGGTACACATCTGAAATCCAATAACACTAATACCCGAGGGCCTCATGTATTATAGTGAAGCAAATCAATTCTGAAGCTGGTTTAATTGCAAACTCAAAATGACTCTTTTTTGTGCAAACTCGTGTTTATTACACTGTCAACACCTGTTGGTGTGCTTCAACGCTCATCTAAACACGGTCTTTATCAAGTTCACTTTATTTTTGAAAGGGGGTCCTCAAATGTGACCTTTGCTAGAACGATGAGCATTGTTTTAAAAGTTGAACTGACTATTAAATTGATAAAGGTATCGGGTCAAAGTTCATTGGTTTAACCATGATTGAAATGTTACTAATTATATATATATATAATTTTATATTAATAAATAAGAATTACTCTTCTTTTTTTAAAATTATTATTATATATATTTATATTATATAAAAAATTAAAACAACAATTTTTTAATTTAAAATATCAATTTTTAAATACAAATTATAAATATTAAATAATTTTTTCAACATTACCACGTTTCAATGCATATATCCCACTTTTCCAAAAACAATTAATTAAAGTTGTTTGTCTTTCTCTCTTTCTCTCTCTATGTTAGTGAATTAATTAGCATATTGTATACCCAAAGCACGAAGGCTGGAGCTTTCTTTCAATCAAAGCCAAAGGTAATCTCTCTCTCTCTTTCTCTCTCTTTCACATTGGAAGCAAAGTTGATGTTGAAGATGGGATTTTTTTTAGGGGGGACTCTAGACTAGCCAAACCAGTCACTTGGTTAGTTTTTGTAACATCCCGAAATTTTAAATTAGTACGGGGGACCCTTAGATGTAAAAAAGAAAATCTTGAGGAATTAAAATTCTTAAGTGTAGACACATTGAGGATTATCTTGTAATAGGGAAAAAAATATAAAATGAATCTCTGAGGACCTATTTGAAAATTTCTTAATTTTGGTAGGAGAAACAATTTTAAGGGAAAAGTGAGACAAGGAATGGTAGAAAGATAATTTTGAATGCTAGAAAAATTCTTTTTTGAATTTGTACAAAAGTGTAAGGACCCAAATGAAAGCTTGTCTTGAGGAAGGGTTACCTTGTGCAATTCTACCAAGAAGAGAGTAAGGTGGCACATTGAGATGATGCCATATGTCCCAACTCTTCATGAGATGAAGCCACATGTCCCAAGCTTTTATCTGACCTCTTGAAGCTTCTAGGCCTTACTCTCATACACACATTTTGGTTAAGGGCTTGGGAGAAAGAGAGATAAACTGAGAGCTGCAGGATAAGAGGAAGAGAGAGCCTGAGATCATGTGAGGGAGAAGGAGAAGCTGGGTTAAAGAGGAGACCATCGATGACTCCATCTTCTTAAGGTAGGATTGATCTCCTTCTTCTCTTCTCTTCTTCATTTTTCCCTTCCTTTTCTCTTTTCTGTCATGAGCTAAGAACCATAGGGATTGATGGGATGGGAACACGACTTTGGTTGTGATTTTTGCAACCCATCCATTTCTTTAACTCTAAGTCAGTTTAAAATACTTTTGAGGGGTGAAGATTCGGTTTTAATCGAAGGCCAGGTACTGAAATTTAGATAAAGTAGAATATTTTGATTTTGGGGGAAGAAAGAGAAGATAAGATGAGGTTTGGTGATAATCTACTCTTGATTCTTATTTAAAAGAGGACATGGATGTTAAAATGTTGAGTTGGGAACTTGAGTTTTAGGCTAAACCAATCCAGTCAAGATGAAAACCGAAGAACAGGGCTTGGAGTCGAAGAAATAGAGTTGGATGTGAATTCTATAATTTCTACAAAATTTTCTTACTGTTGCCCATCACTGTAGTGACTGTTTTGGTCGCTACAGTTACACCAAGACTAAGAGTAATACTCTCTGGTTTCCTTGTCGTTGCAGCGATGATATATTGCTGCAGTGACAATATTTTTCCTAAACTTCATTTTTCTGACCTGTTCTTGTATCTCTGCTTAATTTAAATATAGGGAATCAATTGGGAACCACCTAGTTACACATTTTCTATAAAGAACTTGCATGGTAAAGGTGGTTTAGTGCCTCAATCAAGGTGAGTCAAAAAGATCTTATCTTCTTAATTATGTTTATCCTTCCATTCAAGCATAATGAAGAAGGACATATGGATTGTAATGTAAGGAGTACTTAAATGATTTCTAATCGGTTTGTCCTTGGACCCTTAACACTAGAAATACCCTTGCTAAATTATTTTGGTTTGATAATTTGTCATTTGGAACTTATAACTCCTTATGTAATGGTTAAGTGATTCTTGCTTTATGATCCCTTGCATCATAATGAAAGCATGTGGTGTATCTAAATTAAAGGGAGTAATGAATTACGTAAGTGTATGTTGAGCATCATGTTGTTGTTGGGTTTTAAATGAGATGATAAAATATAATTATGTATGTTCTTTCATGAATGGCATATAAAGGGTATATTTTATAATGTGTGTGTATGCGTATATATAGATGTTCATTTATAAGGTTGATTTATAACAAGACTGAGATTATGTGTATGTACATATACATTTAATTATTCTTAAGAAAGATGGCAACAAGATATATATATATATATATAGTATACATGTGCCTATATATATATATATATATGTATATATATTTTAGATATACACAACGTAATACTTATACTTGTCTAGCCATAAAGTACATGTACATACATATATGCATGTAACCATTCGTAAGAATATTTTCTGAGAAGACTTGACTTCTCAAAATATATAAACGTATGTACACATGTATGTTTCAAAATTTGTAATTAAAGTAAGAAGTTTGTGACTTTTCTACATACTGAGTTTTGTTATCATACGAGGAGAACCTTATGTGGAACAATTATGAGCTTTTGTATACGTGACATAATGTGGACAATGACATTATATTAAGGGGTGTGAATAATTAATGTATAGTAATAAATAGCGATTTAATTGTACTAGTGTTCTTTGTCTTATGATAAATGCATTGGGTTAAATTATGTGTGTTGGAGTTATTGTCACTTGGGTTATTTATGTGTACTGGCGTTATTGGCATTTGATGGGATCCCTATATCGTGAGTGGTATCTGTGGCATTTGAGTCGTGAGTGGTATCCGTGACACTTGAGTTGTGAGTGGTATCCGTGACACTTGAGCTGTGAGTGGTACCCGTGGCATTTGAGTCGTGGGTGATATCTGTGGCATTTGAGCCGTGAGTGGTATCTGGGGATTTGGTGCCATGTGTGGCACGCGAGATATTTATGTCGAGTGTGGCACCTGTGGACAGTTGTGCCGTGGTGTGGCACTTGGGGAATTCTGAAGTAATAGTTATGGGATTTCATATTTTTATGGCAAATGAGGTTTGAGTTTCCCCTTATGTTATGCTTTGGTGAACTATTTAAGTAATCGAGACTGTAGAGACTTTCTTGAGTTGTTATTACCTTTATATGCTGGTTGATGCTGTTGTTTACTCACTGAGTATTTTAATTACTCACACTCTTTTACTCTTGGATCTCTTTAGTGTCTGTAACTAGAGTGGGTGGTCTCCTTGAAGAGTAGCAGTCTTCTGAGCTCACCAACCCTACTTTGATTCTTGGGTTGGTCTTTTAATGTTTTGGTCTTGGGAAATCATTTGGACCTCTAGATGTTGCTATGTGACTATGTAGGTTGCCTAAGACTTTCCTCATATGTATTTTTGGGACGTGATCCAAGGTATGGATATCTGTTTGGAAACGAGAGATAGAATGCCATCTACATTTTTGTATGAGTTATATGATGTCATGAATAAAATAATAAATGTTTTCACCCTATTAAATAAAGATTGTTTTCTTATTATCTTAAAAAGGTTGTTAGCATTATTTGTTTGTTTAGGTTATGTGATTAGGCTTATGTTGTAAGAATAGTCTTACTACTGTGCTGATCACATGCCGTATTTCGGGGATGTGATAGTTTTACTTGTTTTGATAGCTTTGGGCTAGTTTGACCAATTTATTTCCTCTCTGATTTTTTTGGCTAATTTCGAAATGGAGAATTGGTTTGTTAGCTAGTTTTTTGGTTAGACCAGCTGGTTTGGTTTAGTTTTGTAATCCTTAGAGGACGATAGAGTGATGAAAGGCAATTTGGACATTTTACCAATTAATTAGATGTGACCCAAAAATACTTATGCCTTATGATGTGGTGCTGATTGTGTATACGTGGTTGCCATAGGTTCATATGCTAGCTAGGATGTCATATTTTGGTGCCACATGTGCTTTGACTAATGGTTCTTGATAGTAAGGGTCATTTTCCAAAAGCTTTGAAATTATAGGGACTACGTGTCAAGTTTTAAAAGTGTAGTGGTTTACGCCACTATGATGCCGAATTACCCAGAATTAAATTCGTGGCAATCTTGTAATATAGTGATTCGCAGGTTGTATTCTCTCAAAGAGCCTTACTTCTAACCACTAATCAACTGTTCTTAACATTAATTACACTAATTAACACTAGGAGGCTTAGTTGGTTATGAAAGAAACATTAAAATAGAAACATAAAAGAAGCAAACATCAGTGAACAACAGTAGTAGCAAACCAACAGAGAGTATTGACAATAACAGAGAATTGTAACTAGCCATTAGGATTTATGGGAGTACATCTATCATTACTTAACTCATTGATTTAGTTTTATCTCCACCTCATCATTTGGTTTTTATGAAAAGTATTTTAGAGGAACTTCTAGAAATTATTATGCTTTTAATTATAGTTAAAAAGAACTTCATTAACCTATAGCTAGATGCAACTTCAAAAGACCTTAATCAAATCAAGTTAAACATCATCTAACTGGCCATTTCGTTTTACTTACTTTTCCAATCAGTTAAGCAAAGTTGTATCTCAAATACAAATAAGCTCATGCCTCTATAAGTTCATATCAGAATTTATAATCAGCATAAAGACTAGAACAGAACAGAAAAACAAGAATGTGATGAAATGGAGAATAAAACATTTATCTTGCATTGAAAGTTCAAGCTACAACATCCCAAGGTCCTAGTGACTGATTACAATGGAAGTTTAGCCCTCCATGAGAGCAAAACCAGCAAAATAGTGGTGAGGAAAATAGAGAGAAAAAGACCTACAAATTTTTAAGTTACAGACTGAATGAATATTGTTCTACCTTCCAAAAACTGAAGCCCACATGCCCTTGGAATATTCTATCCTAGATGCCCTCAAGTTGACTTTCAAAAGCCTGAAGTATTGCTATTTCCCGCTACAGAAGAGGCAGCCAACATACTAGCATCAGAAACATGGAATAGGCACAGTTGAAGAGTTCTTTTTCTATGCAGAAAGTTTGTTGCCATTTTCAACAAAGTTTGGAGGAGAGGCAAAAGTTGGAATACAGAAAAAGAGGCTGGACAAGTCTGGATGTGGGTCCCACACGTCTATGTCATCAGGTTAGCAAAAAAAGAGTGCCAAGCCATCCTACTCATCCCAAAAGTGCCACATTAGCGTCTATGTCAGCAAAAGTGCCATGTTAGCGCCATGTCATCAGAAATCTCCAAAATCAATTTCTGTAAAATACCCAAATAGATTAAATTGAGTCTTTAATAATTTAAGTCATAAAACATGAAATTAATTCATTTTCCATCCAAAATTATTAAGACCTAATAAATCACAAAGTGCAATAAAATTGGAGAATTTTCATAGATGAAAATGCAAATAAACCAAGATAGAGATTAAAATGTATATAAAAATGCTAGACATCATATAGGGACCAAATTCAAAAATGGGTGAAACTATGAGGAGAAAAAGTACATTTTAACCAAAATAAAATTCAAAATTGGATTTGAAAAGGTCATGTAAGTTTAGGAATCTAACAAGGTCAAGGATTCTCTAGTATGAACTTCAAAGGTTAGGCTAATTTTGCAATCATGATTACTCTAACTTATTGGAAATCCAATGTTGTGTTCAATTTTTTTTTGAAGAAAAGAAAAACTATTATACAAGTCCAAAATGTACATACCAACCATAAAGTGTGATGGCTATGAATTTTAATTATGGCGAAACCTAAAGTGCTTAGAAGTATAACAAATGGTTAGCAGCTCTATAAGGACACCTAAGTGAAGCAAATGAGATATCTTGGGGGTAAACATGAAGTGAATGCCTTTGTGAGCTCATGTTTGTGCAAGGGGGTTAGGGAAAACTTGAGCTACCCTGTGGGGTCCTTGTGTCGAGACGTGTATGTGTAATATAAAGTGTTGTGGCTTAAAATTTTAATTATAGAAAAATGAACTATTACTTGTGCATGATGATTTTGGAATTTCATTGCAGCTAATATTAAACTAAATAGTCGAAATAGAAATTTATTGAGCTTTAAATTTGAACTAGTGTTTTGATATGCACATGTTAGAGCTATTAAATTAGAATTCTTTCTCTTGTTTTTATCTAAGATTGTAAAATAAATTTTTAATATACACATGGTGAAGGATGTTGTAACATGGTGAAGGATGTTGTACATATATATATGCATACTTATTTTATATTACAATTAATATGAAGGGAGAAAAAGAAGAAAAGAAAGTAAGAGGGACCAAAGTGAATTAATTGGTGGGAATAAAGTGTTATATAACTCAATGATTTAAGACACATGGTAATATCCCTCCTTCTTTATAATACTGGACTCGTAGCCTCCTCCCTTTTCTTTCTTCATCATGCTCGAGAGAGAGAGAGAGAGAGAGAGAGAGAGAGAGAGAGAGAGAGAGGGATGAGGAGACGTAACAATCTTTAGTCACCACTGTCTTACTGCTGCTACGTCAAAGCTTGCTGGCGGTCTTAATGCCAACTACCATGGCTGGTACATGGTTGATGGTATTGATTTTCTCCCCCTTTTTTCTCTTCTAATTGTCATTTTTTCACCTCCCTTATCCTAAGCTAGAAATTGATTAATTTTGCGTTGATTGTGAAGTTTGGATTGAAATGGCTTACCTTGAGTTTTATCTTGGTAGGAATCAAGCTAAAAATGAATGTTAATGGCAGAAAGTGGCTGAATTTGGGTAGGAGAAAACATAAACCTTAGGTATTTGAATTTGGGTATTTGGGAGAAAATGATGAAATTTGTGATGTATGACTCAATATGGTTGTTGGGGAGTGTTTAACGATGACTTTTAAGGTTGTTGGATCATAATTGAAGCCCCAATTTCTTTTATTAAGGAAGATGGTGGTTGGGTTGAGATTTGAAGTTGTTTGGGAAGCAAAATCATGTTGAGAGGGAAGGCTCAGGGTTATGGCACCTCAGTTTCCAAGTTTGGCGCCCAAGATGCTAGCCAACCCAAAGCCTTGCTCTTTGTGAGGCTTCCAAGGGCTTGGTGCCCTAGGTGCTAGAGACGGTTCCTGAGGAGCCAAACACTGCATATATACAGAAAAAGAACACTCATCATTTTTCTCACATCTTGCTCACTTTATGTCACCTTATGATCCTTGGGGCACCTATAATAAAAAATTAGCCTTCAAAAAGATAGAAATCCATTGTCCATAGCTCGGAATCGAGGTGAAAGGGTAATCGTATTTTATTGGACACACATTGTATTTATTTATCTTGTGATAATGAGATTGAATTCTTACCTGTAATACCTGTTATTTGATTTTCCTTTTAAACTGTTGAATTTGTTTGCCATGCATTGATTTTACAAATTTATGTGTGCAAGATGTGTGTGTGGCATGATATGTGATGTAATGATGCTATGGTATGCGTATGTTTGTAATATGTGGTGCTAAGCTGTACATGGACTAAAGTGAAAATTGTAGGGACTAAATTGAAAACCTAAAGTTTTTGTTGGGGTGTAGTGAAATGCTCATAAAAGGAATGAATAGGAGGAAAATATTCTAGGGAATCTTGATGTGAAATAAGAAATAAAAAATGACTTTTAAATATTAAGATATTGTTATTAGAATAAATTATTATAACTAAGAATTAATTAAATTATAAGAAAAAGGGATTCAAATAAAAGGATAAGTAATAAACAATAAAAATAAATATAAGATGAGGGAAGGCGTGTAATCTAGCTATAGCTTTTAAAATAATGGGATTAATAGTAGAAGTAGCTAAAGGTTAATCCTATAATTAAATAAAAGTAAAATTGCATTTATCCAAACTAACAAATCTATTTTAATATTGGATTAGTAGTTAATAATCCTGAAAAATAATTCCTTAAAGTACTTTCCAAGGATTCACACTTATCTTGGAATTTACTCTTAATTATGATTTGAATATTTAACTTGATTTTCGAAATTTAGCAAAAGAAAGATGAAGATAAATAAGAATAAAACATTAAGAAGATAATTAATAAATGAAGATGTAAATCAAACAAGATCCTAATTCTATTAGCTACAGGAATTCGAAATACAAAAAAAAGGAAAAAAAAGAGATAATAATAATATATATTACGGCACTATGGTCCACATAAGATAATGCAAAAGATCATTCATAATCAAATGAACTAAAAGGTCAACTAAATCTTCTTAAACTAACACAATCTTACAAATAAGATTTTGAAATCCTAATTAATCCTTAAATTAATTTAATTAAATACCAACCCTTATTTAATAAATAAATTTAATTAAAAAGCTTTCAATTCAAATTAAATTAAGCTAATCTATATAATAGACTAAAACAATTCCACTATAAAGCATTAATTACATGGATATCATTAAATAACATATAATAAAACTACATTAAATTTATTCTAAGCAAACATTTTGAGATATACTGTAAGGTTCTCCTTTAAATTATGTAAAAATTACAATATATTAAATTCAAATTGGTGTGATTGATTCTATAATACATTTAAATGAATTTGAAAAATTTGTATTCAAATGAATTCAAATCATCCTTTTTAAAACTGTGAATTATTGTAAATTTAATTAATAATTAAATAATTAAATAATTACAATATATTAAATGTAAATTTGTGTAATTGATTCTATAATTGCATTCAAATGAATTTGAAATTTTTGTATTAAAATGAATTCAAACCATCCTTTTTAAAACTATGAATCATTGTAAATTTAAGTGTTTGGAGCTCGATCTAAAGATGAAAGAATTTTGTGTTTGGAGAGTTTATATCAATTGCTTTTGTGCCGATTTCAAGTTTGATCTTAAGCTAATACAGTGCGTTTCAAACTTTAAGAATGACCGAATGTTAAGTGTCATACGTCAAACTGAGAAGCAGCAATGGAGGAATAATTGGATGACTCTCGTATTAACTTTAGAATGGATTTCCCGTCACCGACTCCAGAGAAGCAGCTCACCTCTGTGTTTATTCTATCTCAAATTTGGTATAATCTTCTTAGTTATGGCAGTCATAAAAGTTCACGGAAGCACCTTTTCGACGGCCACCATGCAGGTTACTACTTGCTTTTTCGAGAAACATCTTGAATTCAAGTTTGTTCCTATTAACATGAAAAATGGCGAACACAAAAAAGAAACTTTCATTTCTCTTAATGTAAATGTTAGAGCAATTCATGGATTGCTTGTCTTTGAGTTTCAGTTCAACTAACTTTCACTTCTTTTGATGCAGATATTTGGTCAAGTTTCAGCCTTTGAAGACGGAGATCTAAAACTATTTGGTAGGTATTAAGTATACATCTCTAACAAGCACACTCAGAGATCGTTAAATTAACATTTGTAAAAGTATTTATAAAAATCATTTCAATACACAGAATCAAGAGCAATCACACAATATATAGCCCACGAATATACTGAAAAAGGAACCGAACTGATAAGTAGGAACCGAACTGATAAGTAGAGAGTCTATGATCCATTTTTTTCCTTTTTAATTTGTCTGTTCTTTGATTTAATAGAGTTCTTTTGTTTGAATACACTTTCCATCTTGAAGTCAATCAAATTTTATGGCGTTCTTTATTTTTCATTTTATCTCTAATGTTGTAGGGCCTTGAGATTCAAACTAGATTTATGAAAGATCGTAATCCTATTAAATTGAAACAAGATCAGGAAATAATCATAACAACTGACTATAGTATAAAGGGAGATGAGAATACAATCTGTATGAGCTACAAAAAGTTGGCTGAGAAAGTGAAGCCTGGTAGTGTAATGTGCTCAAATGGAATTATTTGATTTATGATCTTATCATGTGACAAAAAATTAGGTTTCGTTTGATGATACTATGAGAACTCTATAGTTTTAGGCAAGAGAAATAATGTTAATCTTCTTGGAATGATAGTGGATCTCCTTACACTAACAGAGAAAGACAAGGAATATATCTTTAAATAGAGAGTTCTCAACAAAATTGACATGATTGCTTTTTTTTTGTTCGAAAAGGTTCAGACTTAGCAAAAGTTCAGAAACTGATGGGATAGTATGCAAAAAACATTCATCTCATGTCAAATGTATGGTCTTTCTTCATAATATAACGTGGCCATTTATTATCATAAATTTTTTATTAAAATTTATAATTTATATTTGTATAAATAATCAAAATTTATATTAGAATGTTTACGTTTTAAAAAATATATGTCATAACCCATAATTTCACAAATTTATAAATTATAGTATTATTATCAAAATATATTATGTGGATTCCAATGTATTTAATATATTATGTGAGTTATTACTAAAGTAAATAGTAGAATATATTTTTATCAGAATATATTATCATAATTATTAATTAGTGTAATTAGTGAAATTAATAATTAGTAAATTTCATTATTTTATTTGATTTGAATGAATAAATTAGGTAAATTAATAAGCTTGATAAATTTGGTAAATTAATGACATCACATAATATTAATTATTTGATTTCAATTGATTGAAAAGATTTGAATTGAAATTCAAAAATAATTATCTTGATTATTTAACTATTGTAGGATAATTAATGGCATCACATTGAATGAATTATTTGATTTGAATTGAAATTAAAAAATAATTACCTTTATTATTTGATTTGAATTGAAATATATAGATAATAAACTGTTAAAATATACATACATGAGAATCAAGACATATTGGAATTAATTATTGATCATATGTATAAAATTTCTTTACAGTTGATTATCCTATATTCCATATGACCATTTTTAATTTGATTATTATTTTTTTGTAAAAAATTTTAAATTAAAAACTTTTTATTGATTATAGATATATCTTATTATTTTATTCCATTTGATGACTTATTCTACATTATATTATAATTTAGTCGTTTATTATCATAAATTTTTATTAAAATTTATAATTTGTATTTTATAAATAATCAAAATTTATATTAGAATATTTACGTTTAAAAAATATATATCATAACTCATATATCTCATAAATTTCATTTGTTTCAAAAATTTATAAATTATAATATTATTATTAGAATATATTATGTGGGTCTCAATGTATTTAATATATTATGTGGGTTATTATTAAAGTGAATAACATAATATATTTTTTATTAGAATATATTATCATAATTATTAATTAGTGAAATTAATAATTAGTGAATGTTGTTATTTTATTTAATTTGAATTGATTTGAATGAATAAATAAATTAGGTAAATTAATAAATTTGATAAATTAATGACACCACATAATATGAATTATTTGATTTGAATTGATTTAAATAATTTGAATTATTGAAATTAAAAAGATTACTTTTATTATTTAATCATTGTAGTATCTTAGAGGATTTGTTTAGTGGGTAAAATAAATTTGATTATGTTATTGACTTTATTTTGATTTCTTTCCAAAATAGTTCTTAATTTAATAGAAATTAAAGTTTGATATATGAATCTTTAAATTATTATCCTTTGACTGAAGAATGAGATAAAAATCAAATTATTGAAAGACGAAATTTGAGGCCTAGAGATCCAGTCCAAATATAGCAGTAACCTTCAACATTTTTTTTCTATGGATTCGATTAAAACAAAAAAAGATTCATTCAAAAGTAAAAATAAAATTAATATTCAATCAATTACCAATCTATACAACAAATAGTTTATAACAAATAACAAATAATCCGTAAATTAACAAATTAATTAATTTACCTATTTTACTTATTTAAATTTATTCTATTAAATAAATAAATCAATTCAAATTAAAGTTGGAGTACGTAAAATGAATTTAATTATAGAACTGATAAATCAATTAAAAATATTTAGTTATTTACGTTTAAAAAGTATATGTCATAATTCATAAGTTTTACATAAATCAATTGTAATTATTATTATTTTTATAAACTACGAAAGTTTTTAGAGTTATAATTTAACCGTTCATTGCACGGGTCACAACACTAGTTAGACACTAAAACAATTATCTACTACTTAATTCAACTTTCAAAGCTATTCAAATTAAATGGATTTAAATCAAAGAAACAAACATCTATCTAAAATTAGTTAAGCTAACCTAGAAACCCTAAAACTCTCTCATTCTATCTCTTAGCCTTTGGCCCCTCTCTCTCTCTCTCTCTTCCCCTTTCTTCCTTTACTAAACCATAAGCCAACCTTGCACACAAAATGCACAAGAACATCACACACACACCCCCTTGGACAAACACACCCTCAAACACAAAAACCCATCACGTTTTGCATCTCTTGGAAGCTTCAAGAGAGACTAACATCCAATGAACTAAAAGAGGCTAAGGTAAGATCTCAATAATTTCATTTTGCTTAGAGACATTCAATTAACAACAAGAATAAACTGTAACACCAATTTCTCTTCTTTGAAAACAAAATTTCCATAGAATACAAATTCTTTTTCACATCGAGGAAACTTGACTGGTTTTGATCGGAAGGATTCATTAGAATCCAAGTGAATAAATTAACTCCGTTTTAATATTATCTTAGCATTAATATAATAAGGTAGGAATGTAGGCAAATTCATGAAACTTAGGAAATGGGTGAATTCAATTAAGAATTTCGGATGAAAATTGGCAGAATATGAAAGTCAAATTATTGTTTGTTTCTAACAATGAACGTTAGGGGAAAGGAAGTTTTTGGCATGTTTACGGTTATTTTGTATATATTTGATTCAATGATAATAATTCAAATGATGCTTGATCAATGGATGTAATTGATTGGTCAATTGTATATGTGGTACTTGATTGTGAATTTTATGATTGTGTTTGAGCAAGATAGTATCTCATCTCATGTCAAGGCAGGAAACCCAGGTGATAGAGTGTCTTGACTTCTGAGAGTAAAGACAATGGCTCACTAGGTAGGGAGATGAGCCTGGGTCTGGGATTGGGACCCATAAGGCGCCTTGACCGTAGTAGACGAGGTAATGCGTCATGGCGGGGTATGTTGATTGGAAAGCCAGAGTATGTGGGCTCTTAGGTATGTTGGCCATCAATGATTACTAATTCTGTTGGTTTGGTTGATTGGACTTGAATATGTTTGTCTCCGATATGTATTTTCTTTCCTTTGCGTTTTATGATAAAGGCCTCCGAGTATACTTTTTTATCATTAGGGCGGAGATTGACTAGGTCACTGAGATGTTTATCTCATGCTCTTTTTTATATGTTTTACAGATCAGGTAGAGGGCTAGGATTTCTTGCTAAAAGGGTAATGGCCATGAATCCTCCTGTTTGTTGGGCAGGTCCCAAGTGTTGATTCGAATATTTTTGTTTAAATTACTTTGTGGTCAACTAGGACATCTAAAAAATTTTGGAGGTACTCGTTAAATATTTATTTGAGTACTTTAATTTATTATTTGGGCAATTAGCTCAGGAAACGCGTTAATAACTTATATTCATTAAATTGCATCATTCTTAACAGTAATATTTTGGAAATTTTAATGTTAATGATGTGAACATGCGTTATCTTAATTTTGCTTTTATATTATTTTATTTTATGTTTGTTTTATTTCATTTACAAAGTGATTTTGTCAGTATGGTTTGGATGTACTGTGGTGTCAAAAGGTGTGCACTTGGGATAGGGACATGGACTTGTATGACTATAGGGAATTATGGCGAAAAGTAGGATCTAAATGTGATATTGTTATTTTCTTTAGAATTTGGGAAGAAACATATTTTATTTTGATTTAACGTAATACTTGTAAATTTCCTTATTTACTTAGGCATGCTTCAAATCTGGGAGGAAATCTAAGTGGTATCATAACTATTTAACCTTTCTTATTTTGTTTGGAAGATGTATATACATATGTTATTCAATTCAAATTTGAGGAGGAGATAATAGGCGATTACATGAGTGGATAAATGGAATAAGAACAAAAAAAAAGTGCAGTACATAGAAGGAAAATAAATAAATAAAGAAATAATAGGCAAATCGGTAAAAGAGCATAAAAGGTTTATAACAATTATTTTTGGTTGGAAATATTTTTTTTCTAAAAGAAATATATATATATATATATATATATTTCTAAAAACATATTATCTCGTTTTCTATCTAAATATTGATCTAATTATTTTTATTAAATATTTATTATTATTATTCTTACGGATAGTGTGCTATATAACATTAGTTTCAAACCTATACTAGTTGAATAGGAATTATTAAAAAGAAACCATGAGGTTTTACTCTTAGTTTAAAAATATTCTTTTATTTATTTAAGTTTTGTACATTAGAATAATGCATAGTAGGATGTTGAGTGTTGGTAAAATATATGATCGTGATTGAGGTTACAAGGAAATCAGGTACACCTTCTCGTAAAAACTTAATTGAGCGTGCTTGTTTATTTGCTTAAATATCTATATGATGTGTATGAAGGAAGCTATGTACGTTTAAAATGGAATTTAGCGTAATATGTATGTCATGCATGTCATGGTAGAGAAATTAAGCATTTACATTTTCACACAATTGAATTAAATGAATGGGGTAGGGAAAGATGTTAGGTAGGCTTACAGTGATGGGGGTACTATTATTGTGCCGGTCATGGCCCGAGTAGCAAGTTGTGACATTACGTATGCTTTAACACCATATGGATGAATTGAATACATGTTGATCATGGACTAAATGAGATCTATTTTCCTTGTTGGTTGATGCCATGGTTTCATACGGTGGATTCCTCTTGAATTAAAAGCGAATCGTGAGGATGGTAGTTGTAGTGTTCATGTTGGGTATGTAGGGGGAAAGATATTATTTTTCTTGTCTAAATTGCTAATCTTCGATTTTATATTCTCTTGTATCTCTTGCGGGGTAATTCAATGGATATAGGGTCATTAGAAATTCCTTGTGTTCGTGTCAATAATTGTCTAATGCCATTACCTCGAATATATATGGGCAAGATTTAGCAAAAAAATAAAAATACTTGACTTAAAACTTAAATAATGTTCGTCATAGATATAGACATATCCACGCCTCTCATGTTGGCATTAAGAATATGATTAACAAATTTCCAATAAATAATCTTGGCTATTGAAGCATGCATCACCTTGCTAATAAATATATATACATGTGTGTGCATGTATCGTAGGATGCTTGTGGTTTTGTTGCATTCTTGAGGCACATATGAATGTGCCTATTTTTCTGCAACACGATGTTTGGGGTATACTCCTAGGGATGACGTCCTTAGGAAGTCCTTGAAATCAATTTATTAGTTGATTTGTGTTTTAACATGCATCTAGGATTCTTCTTCATCTAGTATGAGAGACTTGATTGATTATGAACGAAATCGTGATTGTGCTAAATTACCTTGGTTGTTGTTAAATCACTACATTGTAATTGTGTTGATTGATTAAGGTTAGGATGTATTATTAGCTTGATATTGCCTTGGCACATATGAGGATTTTCTCATGAGTTTAGATGACTATAAGAGTAATAGTCATTTTGACCATGTTGGATATATTGGAAGGAACATTGTCTTTCTTTTCTAAATTACCATGAGTTTGGTTTCGTGATTAATGTAGTTCCATGTTGTGCTTGTGATTGTCATGAATAGAGGAAGAGAGGGCATGGTGATGAGTCCCATGGTTCTTGGAGTCAATAAGGGTGGCTATATAAATTGGAGGAATTATGTGGCACTTATCCATGTAGATTGGCAAGAGAATTTAAATTTGTCTCATATGACTTGACATGGATATGTGTGGCTTGCTTCCTTGTGTGTGTTCCTGCTTGTTGTGTTATATGGCTATGTATTCATTTTCTGATGCATTTATATTTGACTGCAAACTATACATAATAGTAATATGTTAAGCTCATGTACACTATATGCTATCACAATTATGATACTTATAACCTATATAATGTTTTTAATATTATTTGGGGATAGTTCATGACTTTGGTGATTTATTGTTCTTGAATAGTAAGCAAAAGTTTCCATTGAAAGGAGGACTGTGACAACTTGGGCGAAGGCTTGTGATATCACGTTTTAGGTTTTGGTACATTTATAATAAATTCTTTCTCACAAATTGTTAATTTTATACTTTAGTACATTGTTCACAAATGTAATCAAGGAAGTAAGTTTAGCCACTCATTGAGTGTTTCACTCACCTCCTTTCTTTTTATCTTTTAAAATTCCCAAACGAGCTTTAAGGAAGAGTCCTCATTACAAGAAGTACGGTAATAGCAGATGTCAAAGGATCCCTACTTGATTTGGCGAATTTTCTTGAGAGTATAACTCTCATTTAGTAAGTAATTCTAGAGGTCGCTTTGTAATCTAATAAAAAGGTTTGGGGCATCATCTGCATGTGTATGTAGTGAACTTGAGAGCTGGGTTTCTTAATTTTTTTCCCTTTTTCTTTATAATGATGTATGATCTTGATCTTTTTTGTAAGTTTGAATGACTTTTTAACATTTGGATTTTTTTGGGGGAAATTTTGCAAGTTGATGTGATATGCATTTTGCAATGAAATGCTTATCGAAATTGAATTATGTAAGCAAATAATTGGTTGTTCATCGCGTAGGTTGCTAGATGTTAGGCTTATGGAGATGAGGGAATCCCTCATTCTCCGTGCCAGTCACACACCCAGTTTTGGAGCGTGACATCAAGGAAGTAGACTTAGCATAGGATCTATTAGATAACTATGATTTATTAGACGACTATCTTATCTTCCTAAACTGATCCTAACAAAAGGAAAATTACTAATGAAGATCTTGATATCCTTAAGAAGGATATTCCACTGGTAATAAGTAGGGTGATTATCAATCATCAACCTATAAATCTATTAGGAAGATATCCTACGCTCTATACTACTTTCTATATTATTTTGAAGTAGCTTCAACAATAGTCTCATTCCTTTTAGATACTTTTGGTTTTATTTAGGTTACCAGAAAAGATAGAAGAGATCAAGGGAAAGTTTAAGTGCCTTACCTCTAAGATTGCAAAGAACAATAAATGCTTCTTCTACCTATGGTATTTAAGCAAGCAAAGAATTTTGCTATATGCATAGTTAATTGGAGGGGGAAGAGTGTGGTTGTCAAAAGTATGCTATCTCTACTTGGTTCTCTAAATGTTCCCTTCTAGAGTCACCTCATAGCATTTGTTGACTTGAGTTCTTACCTTCTTGTAAATTGAGAGAACTGCATGATTTGGATCATGTCCCTAGAACATGACTAGGTTTCTATGTTTGTAAATTGCCCAACATAGGAGGATAATGGAAGGGATGAGCGTTTCCTTAGTAGTTTGATTCCCTCTAGCCTTTTCCCAAATGTCTTAGAAAATGCCTTTAATGGTCGCTTGGGGAATTAGATCATGCCTTAGACATGTGTTAGATCTCAGCCTGACTGCATGAGCTATCTCACAAGTCCTAAATGTATGATCCACACATTCCTCAAAATTGTTGCAGAAAGTTCACAAACTAGTAATATGGAACCTTCTTGATCTCAAAGGCTCAACTAGTGAGAGGCCATCATTCATTACCTTCCACTAAAATATTAAATATCTAGGAGGAAGCTTAATCCTCCAAAATTCATGCTCCTCTTAGTGTATTATTGGTGTGTTTTGATTATCTTTTGAAACAAACGTAACCATCCTTAACAAAATAAAGACCATTAAAGCTCTTGTTCCATATAATTCTATCATCATTAGGGATATCTGCCATTAGGATATTAATGATCCTTTTACAATCTTCCTCACTATAAATTCTCTAAGTTTTTGTATATTCCTCAGGTATGGGAGTTAATAACAAAATAGGGGTATTGGAACTAATGAGGGAATAGGAGCTATAGATGGCTGGGAATAAGGGCTATGGAAAGACATGCCATCCATAGCCCCTATTCCCTCATTAGTTCTAACACCCTCAATAGTTTCAATACCCCTATTTTGTTATTAACTCCTATACTTGAGGAATATGAGACATGTAGATGTACTTAACTAAAAAACTTTCCTAAGTTCTCTACTTGCCATATTAAACTGGAACTATAACTTGTTGCCTATCATAATACTTTCTCCATTAACAATTCTGCATTTTAAATTCAACTACATTTACTTTACCATTATGAACATACCTTTCTAGAGTGGTGATACATCTTTGGGGTTCTTGAAGTTGCCTGGGGTATTCTCATATGCATATTTTCTCCTAAAGACTTTACAAAAAGAGACAATTTAGTTGAGAGTAAAGTCTTTGAATCTAGTTACCCAACAATGCCTTAATCATTGTTTAAAAATCTCTCACTCCTAGGCTTCCTTCCTCCCTTAGCCTACTTATTATCTTCTTAACCAGCATAGGGAGGACTTTTTATTATTGTAGTTTTTCTAGAAGAAGTTCAATACCATCCTGTCCAACTTTGTTGCCTCAATCTTTGTGAGTTTGAAGTATGATAAGTGGTAAATGGGAATTTGAGCCAATACAACTTTGATAAGAGTAAGACAACCTTCCTAAGAAAGCAAGCTTGCTTTCTAGGATGAAGTTTATGCTCCAATTCATGATGGTAATCACTGTTAGTCTGTATTTGCTTCCTATATCAATGTAGCCTCCTAAATAAGTACCCAATTCATCAACCATGGTGCAGCCAAAGGCCTTGGTCATCATCCTTTGAAACCTACTTAAAGTATTGCAGGAAACTTTGATTTTTGATTTATTTTAATTAGGAAATAGGCCTAATTGTGCCCCAAACTCATTGATGATTTTTCTTAAACATGATCCTAAGTTTGCCTTGAAGAACAGTAGGAGGTCATCAATATAAAAGAGATGGTTAATCTTATGGGCCAAATGATTTAGTTTGATTACCCTAACTCACTTAAAAGTTTGTTCCCTCTTAAGTCTTGTAGAGAGCATATTTAGACACAGGAAGAAATGGTAAGGAGACATGGAGTCTTCTTGCCTTAAACTTGCATTTGGTTTAAAAATGTTTATTAAATAAAATAAAGTCTAAAGGATGATCTTGTCATGCACTTCATTAGGAGTCTTTACCATAGTGGGGGGAATGCCATTATTTTTAGCATTTCCTCTAATAATTTCCAAGATATATGATCATAAGCCTTGTTGAGATCTAGCTTCAATGCAGCCCAAAATGTTCCTGTCCCTTTTTCTTTTTGATGTAATGGAGGCATTCCTCTACCACTAGAATGTTAACAGAGATTGCCTTCCCTTTTCAAAAAGGAATTTTTGAATGGAGTGATTGGGTTAGGCATGATTTCACTAAGTTTATTGGTGAAGATGACCTTTTATGCAACATTACAAAGACTAATTGATCAATAATGTCTAGATGTTTGGGGACTGGGAATGGGAACTATATATGTTTGTGCTAATCTTCCTACTAGATTTCCTCTTTGGAGTTAGGATGCCACCATTCTAATAAGATCTTGCCTTACCACATCCCAATACCTTTGGTAAAATAAGGTAGGAATGCCATCAAGCCTTGGTACTTTTCTACCTTCCATATGAAATAGGACAGTTTCAATTTCCATTGTAGTAAAAGGTTTATTTAAGTGATGTAAATGTTTCTCAATGAGAACAAGGATGTTAATGTAGTGAAAGTATGTCTCTATTTGTAAGGCAGATGTTGTGCTATTATCATTGTAAAGGTCATTGCAGTAATGAAATCCTAGACTCTGAATTTCCTCTTAATTATAAATCCAATCTTCATCTTTTCTTTGTATGTTATAGATCTCATTCATTCATCTTCTATGGTTCACTAGAGCATGGAAGTATTTTATATTGCGATTAGCTTTAGTGAACCATATTTGCTTTGCCCTTTGCGTCCACGTGATGTGCTCACAGCCTAAGAGGAATTCCAACTTCCTCCTAAGAATTTGGGATTGCTCCTAAAGTTTAGTATGATCCAAGGGGTAAGGATGGGGCATTGTAGATTGTATAAGAGAAAGCTATTCTTATGTTTGCCTAATCTGGGTAGTAATGTTTCCAAGATATTCCTTATTCCACTTAGTTAAAGCCTTCGAAGTGTCGTCAACTTTTGTTGCAAATTTATGAGCAAGAGAACCATTAACCCGTTGTTGCTAGTTTCTCCTAATAACTTCAACACAAGAAGGGTCCTGCAACTACATAGCTTCCAATTTGAAATACTTCTTATGTCACATGAGAATTGAATATGTTTTAATAACAATATGGGTATGATATGATGCTGTGATAGGGAAATTTTGAATTGAGCTTCTTAAGAATCTGTTTATGCACTCCAAATTACCCAAGAACTTATAAATATGCTCCATGACTAAAGCCTCTTTCGCTCTGTTGTTCATAAATGTATACCAGCATCCCTTAGACTCAATTTCAACTAAAGTCAAATCCTGCATTAGTTTCCTTGAGGATGTAGCCCCACTAAGAGTAGGGGTATAACAATATTTGTCTTTTGGGTTCACCATTTAGTTAAAGTCTCCAAATAACACCAAATGTTTGTTAGTGATTTGATTTCTAATAAAATTCCCTAGCTTTTGCCTTTCATAGGTTTTTTTGTTCGGGGCATAAATAGCCATGCACATGAACTCAAAACCATCTTGTAACTTCGCCATTGCATGAATCCAATTTGGCTAGCAAGACAAAATAGAAAGCGTAATATTATTCTTTTAAAGCAAAAGTTGACCCCTACATCTACCTACGGGTTCAACACATACAGAATAGTCAAAACCCCTTAGCCTACAAAGGGTTGTAGCCTTTTCATTATTACATCTAGCTTTTTACAAGAAAAAAACATGTTCGGGTTACATTGATGAATCAACCTTTAAAACTGATGAATTGTGCAAGGGAGGCTGAGTCCTTGACAATTCCACAAACATATAGTCATGGCTCTTGGGGGGATTGATTTGGATCAAACCCCTAAAGCCCATAGTTCTTATATCGTAACAGTTGAATAATATATGTTGTCAATTCCTCCTCTAGGACTTAATTATTGTCCTATACACTTTGACTCCCATTAACCCTATGAAGTGGCACTTCAAACCTTCATGTCTTGTTCTAGTGATCTTCATCTCCATTTTTAAATGTTGTTAAGGCTTCTACTTTTGCTTGTGCTTTGCTCATTCCATTGCTATTGTCCTCCTTACACTTTGTCTTTTTTGTTTCTTCTTAGATGGCATTTGGAAATAATGATTAGCTTGGACCTTTCTTTTATCATCATATTAGAGTCTTCTTTGGCAACCTAGTCTCATTTCTTTGTTAATGCCCTTAAATATCTGCCTTTGCTGGTCCTACTCCATGTGTCTGGTGGCATAAGGTAAGGCCTAGATCAGGGATAATTGGGGTTTGAATAGTAAAAATCCATTTCATATCTTTAATCATTGGGTCATCACTTTGAGTATAGGTCTGGGTGTCTTGTAAGCCTAAGGTGATTAGTTTAGAAGTTGCTCTTTAGACTGGGCCTTTGATATATTGGTTATCTTGTGGAATGTAAGCCTAGACTTCTACCTTTGTCATATTTTGGCCAAAAAATGTTGAGTAAATCATCGAGTTCGGGCCTTCTTTTGATATATAAGAGAAATATAATCTAGTGACTCAAATTGAGTTAAAATCATTCCCAGTTAGACCTCTATCAAATAGGGTCTTGCATGCATGCACTCTTCCTTATTTGAAGTGCCACGCCCTAACCTAAAGAACGTGATCAACACGATGAATAAGCTAAACGCTCACCACTGTCATCCTAAAACTTAAGCTCACATGTATACAACCATACATAAAAATGAATAAATACATTCGGTAATCAATAAAGTAAAGAATTTCATAACCATAAACATAGGCATTTTCAAAATATAAATTTCATTATCGAGAATATGGTTACAAACCAATTACAACAAATGTTTTCATGTTCCTAGCTATTTTAGTATTATAGCACAATAGCAGTATCAAAACAGGCCAAAGTTCGCTTGTATTTGGGCGGGCTTGGGCATAAGCTTTTTTGCTTGTTTAAAAATGGGCTGAAATGGGTTGGCTAGTTTGGTTCATGGGTCGACCCATAATTTTTTTAGGGGGCTACTCCTATTTTCTTTTTCTAGTATCAATATTAGACTTGGACACTTAAGTAAGCCCGTATCCATAACTCGTGATCGACATAGTGTTATGGCCTATGAATGAATAAACTGATTCACCTACTACAAAACCTTAGTCGGCTACTACTCATCAATTGCTTCAGCCTCAGTCACTAGTACATTGCTATCTTTTGTCTTTCGTCATTGCCGTTTCCTTTTCTCGCCGCCACTCCCTTATCGTCTCTTGTAGTCGCTACTCCTTTCTCGTCTCTCACCATAGTGTAAAAAGAAAGAAAAAAAGATAAAAAAGAGAAAAAAAATAGCTTGGACATTAGATTCCAGGCTTATTATGGGCTGGTTCGGGCCAGCCAATTTTGACAGTGCTACAACACGAATACCCATTTGAAATATTTAGGAACTTGGTGCCAAAGAACAAAAGAATAACACTACTAAAGTTATTATATGCATCATTCATCCGCCCTTTCTAAATCCTACCTAGCTACAGAGCACATCTATGAGTACTAAGAACAAGGTTATTCACATCAAAAGCAACCTCCTTCGAGAGCAAAAGGAAGGGAAGAGTAAGAAATGGTCAACTCTACTAGACAGTGGGTGGAATCTCCTCTTTAACTTGGTTATCTATGGAAGGAAAGGATCAAGTGAAAACTTAGTGAGATAAACAACTCTACTATATATATATATATATAAGTCAAAAAGTAAGTAAACATAATTAGGGTTAACCTAGAGAATTATTTGCCACTTAGCAACAAGAAATTTACATTTAGTCAAGTAAGGAATTTCCCATCACTATATCATTATCCCCAGTCGTTTTCATTCTCCATTCTCTATGGATCATTACCTTCCCTATGCTTCATGGATCATTACTTTCCTTATGCTTCAGTCATGTTATGGCACACACATGTACGTACGCGCGCACACACACACATGTACACATCATCAGAACATTCCCTATTCTTCAACCCATGGGACTGAAACCCATGGTATCTGCCAATGAATTAGCCAAAAGTAAGCACAAGCGACAATTTCAACATTTATGCAATAATACCCATTAAGCACAAATAATGCTTAATATACCTTTATAATTATTATGGCATGATCTCTATGGTTATTCATACATACTCTCATTAATACAATAATGTATATAGCCTCAAAAGTAGTGTAAACTCAAAAAGTCATCTAGCACCACTATAATGAAATAAAATTGAACTTTCACTATACCAAGAGTAACACAAAGGAATATAAGAAAAGACACACTATGGAACTTAGGTAGAGTGAGGTGAGGTTGCCTACTCATGGTGGCCAGGAGTTAAGGTGATCTTTTTACCTTTCCTTGTGTTAAGAGTTGTTGGTTAGAAAACACTAAAGACCTTAAGAGGATAACACAAGAGGACATGAGAAAAAAGAGGGAAAAAGAGGTTGAGGGCATGCTTGACACTTAAGGTGCCAAGGCAAGCTTTGGGTAGCTGAGATGCCCAGCATACAGAATCAGTTTTCTCCTTCGAATTTTGCCTCAAACTCAGCCAAAACTCTACCCAACCATCCCTAGTCATTAATGCACACCAAGGGGACATCATAAATTCCCAACCACTCAACATTGTCACCATTGAAACCATCATACAATAAGAAATTCAACAATCAACACAAATTTCCCAATTTTACACAATTAGGGTTCTAAGATTTTTTACTCAAGATTCAACCACAGAAACCAAAATTTAACATGCATAAGACCACACTTACATTAACAGCCCTAAGGGAAACTACCACTACCAATCCATTAGACTTTGTTTTACAAATTATACCCATTTCCACCTAGAGTTTACACTAGTGCAAATTTAGGATACAAAAAGGAGATAAAGATGTTTTCTTACCTCAACTCCTAACTTCTTGATATTGGGAAGGAATATTGGAGTGCCCAAGAAATGGAAGAAGGGTGTGAGCTTGAAGGATTGTGGATAATGTTGGACGTAGGTGAGAGAAGGGGGAAGAGGGCAAATTTTCTAAGTGTAGGAAAATGGTGTTTAAGGAGGTACATACATACATATATATATATATATATATATATATATATATATATATATATATATATATATATATATATATATATATATAAGTTGGGAAGAGACAAAGACAATAACCCATATGTATGTATAAATACAAAAATCATCAACTTAACCAATTTTATCATCATAAGTCACATATTTGAAATTTAAATGTTGCATACTAAATTTTTATCTCGCAAGTTAGTGCTTGAGACACACTTAACCACATAGACATACAAGATAAATTTATTTCTATATAATTACATAAAAAAACTACAGATATTACATGAAGAGAATGGTCTAACAAGTTTGGATTAGGGTCTATCTTCTTTGCTCCTAACTCAGGTATGGGTTCAAACTGGATTTGGGTCATGTCATTCATTGGACCACTTCTGTAACATCATAGTCCTTCGGGGTGTTATTAGTTTTAGAGTGTGAAAGTTTTACTATTTTAAATTGTTAATTTATTTTACTATTTTCTTTTATGTGTGTGCTACTATGTTTTCATAGTAGGATTTATGTAGTTTAATTAAAATTAATTATGTAAATAGGTTATTACTATTTGAGGTCCTATATTGTATATAAATGTGTTTAAGGTCCAATTTTAATTAATGAAAGAAAAGCAGAAAGCAAAAGTAATGGCTAGAGCCCCAGGCGCCACGCAGGGTACCTCAGGCACTAGGTCCTCAACTCTTGGCTTGACAGCGGATGGATGGTGCTTCAGGCGCCACACAGGGTGCCCCAAGGTGTCGGTACCCAAACTCTCTATCCAAACTTCAGAAGGTGGCACCCTAGGTGCCATATAGAGCGCCCAGGCGCCAGTCCACGTTTCCATCTGTTTCTACATAAAACTACATATATATTATAACATATATTCATTCCTTCCTCATTTTCGGTCTCCACCCCTATATTCACGTTGGAATCCTCTTTTCTTCTACTGGCTAAAGATTTCACCTGGGTTCCTTCCAATTTCAGTAGGAAAAACAAGGTAAGTAAGCTTTAGGTTCCTTATACTTCATTTTCCCTCTTCCTCTAATCCTTTTCTCCTTAGCCATGAACCGTAGATTGAAGGGGTGTAAGAAATTCTGATTTAATAAGACATAAAGTGATTGTAATGCCATAAACTCTTGATTAATGAATATTTAGAAACCTTTTTCCATAGAAATGATGGAAAGGAAGGAGGTTGGCATTGAAGGGATGGGAGATCGAAAAGAGAGATGGAAAGAGAGGGTTCTATGTTGATTTACTTCTGAATTGGTCAAAGGATATTTTGGTCTGTATTTTTCTGCACTTTAGAACCATATTTTTGGGTATATTACTGGCTGAATGGTCCTGTAAATTGGCCGACAATTTTGGATAGTAAAATAGAGTAAATTATGCAGAATTTTGCTGCAATTTTGCTGCTGTTTTAGTGGCTAGATAGCATAAGAAATGCTACAAAATTCTATAGTAAAACTCCCCTGTTATGATAGCAGAAATATTTCTTTCTTTATGCCCTGTTTTACTTACAAGAAGGTCTAGCTCTAATGTATTCTTTTATTTTCATTTTAGGAAATTCTTGGGAATAATTTCCTAACACCCTCCATATTTTAGTTGCAAAAACAAAGGTAGTTACTGCCATATTTAAGGTGAGTGTGATGACATTGTCTTACTTCTTCCTTGAAGCTTTTAATGTCATGCATCATAGAGGTATGGATGAAGATGATATGTTCTTAAATTCAATTCAACTACTCATATTCTTTGTACTTAATGATTTTGTTGTTGAGTATTTCTTCCCTAGAATATTATGCTTTTAATTATTTATGATGAAAGCTACCCTTGGAAAATTTTTGTGCTGTCAATGTTAGCTAGAAGTTAATATGGTTGAAATGGTATTAATGATGTTGTGTTGAAAACTTGAATGTATATTCTGAATGTAATTGTGTATTGATGATAATTGCTGTGTGTGTTTAGTTCATAGTGGTACACCCTATAGAATGAATTAAAGGAGTCATAAGGGTGGAGATACCTCTTTCTTAGAGAGATAAGGGTGGATGGGGCTGGGGGGTAGCAGGCAATGATCCACTGGTACTGTGGACAACCCGGTTGGTACGGGACTTGTATTATGCATTGTATAATTTATACTTCTTTTATCATTCGTAACTGATGTGAGTCTTTTGAATTGTTAATATCTCTATGATAATAGATGTGAAATTTAATTTTGCCAAATAATGTTATCCATTCACTGAGTATTCCATTACTCATCCTGTTATTTTACAACATTTCAGAGTCCGTGGCTGACGCAAGAGATTGTCCAAGAGAGTAGCGAGTTTATCTTATCAACCTTTTTATACCTTGGGTTGGTTCTTTTGTATCTTAGCTATATTGTGAACCCTAGACGTCGCTCTGTGATCACATAAGCCTCCTAGGATTTTGTGGATGGGCTATGTAGAAATATGATACATTATTTTGTTTCCTTGTGAACTTGTTGCTTAAAAGATGACACTTTGATGTTATCTTAATATGGGAACATTGTAAACTTATTTTAATTCTTTTGTGGCATTGTGGAAATATGATATATCTTGAATAATGTGAGCTTGAATTGGTTGTAAAAGTTAGTTCCATGTATGAGCGATTAGAAATCATGAAGTTGAAATTTTTCTTATTTATGAATTGTTTTCATTAGGTTCACGATGTGATAGATAAATCACTATATGCCGATCACCTTTTTTTTGGGGATGTGACAACTTCCCATTTAGGGCCCATTCTCATCATGTGTCACTAGTCTGGGAACTAATAGAGTGAGTATTCCCTCTGTCATACTGTCTTGCTCTTGTGGGTTTGTCCTGTCCACCCCACTCGATTTCAAAAAAAAGGGATTCTAACAAACTCTTGTGGGTCTTGTGGACCTCTATGCTCAATGTCAAAGGGGACAAAAAGTAATTCCTCATTTTCCTCATAGGATGAAGCATTAATTTACTTCTTTCCCTAAGAACAAAAACCAACATTGCACATTCCAAAACACACCAGGTTCAAATTCTACCAAGGGTTATATCCATGTAATCTCCTTGGAACTCATAAGTATTCTACTTTAGGGTGATGTGTAGCATTACTGCCCATGGAGTTGTTGATCATGAAGTTTCCACTATGAATTTGAAAAATTGCATCAACTTAGGATCATCTTCAATCTCCTACTCATTGAAGACTGGGTGTTCTTGTTCGTGTTGATAAAAGAAAGATCCTTGCGATGAGTCTGTTATTTGTTGCTCTAGTGTCTAATTATCCATTAGAATAAGAGAATTATCTGGGCTCATGGCTTTGCATTTTGGGGTTATAATGGCAAGGTCTTCACCAAAATATTTGTTGTGCTCGGGGGAGGGAGATCTTGTTGTTCCTACCTCAAGTTTCCAAGGATGGGTGCTTCTAGTCCCTATGGATTCTGTCCCTGCTCAGTCTCTTTTAAAGGTGTCAATGTTCCATCTTCATTTAGTGGCACCCACAGTAAGTGAGGGTGTTAGAAAGTTGATAATTTATTCATAATTAGTGCAACTAGATTGACAAGAGGAAGAGGAGTTATGTTACTTTGTTTTATGGGCACCCATATTACCATAAAAGGAAGAGGTTGTGGAGAACCACTCAGGAATTGGAAAGGGAAGATAGAGTATCCTGGATGTGTATTGTAGATTTCAATCAAATTCTTTACCCCCATGAGAAGGAGGGAATCATACCCCAATACCCTAATTAAATTAGGAAGTTTAAGGATTTTCTTTATGTGTGCTCTCTGACAAATGCTCCGATTAAAGGAAGTAACTTTACATGGTGTAATAATAAAATGGAACGAATGGTCAGGGAGAGGATAAATAGAATGATTTCAATTGGGAGTGGCAAAATACTTTTCCATATTTTTATGTGACTGCTATCCCAGTTGTCAAATTAGACCACACTATGCTTATTCTCTCTTTAGAAAACAAGGGGTGATTAAGGAGAATGAGTTCAAGTTTAAAGGTTATTGGGTAGAGTATGGTGATTTCTTGACTGTTGTGGATCAGGCATGGAGGAAGGATGGGGTTTGAGGGGATTTGAAAAAGATTATGATCAAGCTGAATAATATGAATGAGACTTTACAACAATGGAGCAAAAGAAACTTTAAAAGAATGAATTTTAAGATTGGAGAAGTGAAAAAGGAGGTTACAAATTTAAGTAAAGAGTAGCTAAGTGAAGAAGGAATGGTTAAGATAAGGGAGCTTAAGATGTACTTGGATTAGTTTTGGGCATAAGAGGAAAAATATTGGTATAATAAAGAAAAAATGAAGTGGTTAAAAGCTAGGGATAGAAACTCAAAATTCTTCCATGCCACTACATGTAATACTTGTGACTTTTTATTTTGCTTGGATAATGTGTTTATCCCATTATGTGCATAAATGTAAATCTGAGGGCTAATTTGAAAATTTATTGAAATTGTTAAATTTGGAAATTTTTTTAATTTTGATGGTGTGTATCTCTCTCTTGCATGCATATGTGTATGAGGGTGGGTGGTGGAAATGGTAAAGGAAATAATTAATTAATGGTAATTTAACTTATGGTACGTGTGGTTTGTGGATTTTATCAAAAGGCCCTCGTGTAGGGACCTAAGTGTAGGAAACATTAAATTCCTGTGTAAAGGGTTAGATTAGGGTCTTTGGGGTCATTGGACTTTGCAAGGTTAAGTTTCATGGTTAATGCCATGAGATTGGTGGAAGAAGACTATTATTGCTTATGGGTCCTTGAGAGGGACTAGAATGAATGAATATGTGGAACTATGTTTAAAAGTGATATAGTGTAAAAATGGATGTATTGAGGTAAATTTGGAGTGATGAGCTACACGTGAGTGAGGTGACTTAAGTGTGTTGGATTTAGGAGCACAAATAAAATAGACTTATGACCTTTATGTTGAATGTTAAGGGGTAAAATGGTCTAACAATTACATTAAGCAACACTTAAACATCTTAGCTCTCCTAATAATCACACGCCTCACACTTTCATTTTCGTCCCTCTCACTACTATTCATGCCTTTCTCATCTTCAAGCAACCTCCTTCCTTCATTGGATTTTCCTTATTGAGGTAAGAATCGAAAATCCCCTTTTCCTCTTCTTGGATTTGCATTGGTGAAATGCTCCTATGATTTTAGGAGGCTCTTGATTTTAAAGCTTCTCTTGAGTAATTTAAGGATGGAATGAGGTTTGTTTGAACTTGAAAGGATGGTCAGAGAAGATTTGCTTGGTTTCCTTGTTGATATTCTAATGCAATTTGAGAGGTGCTATTATGTGTTGGCATTGGCCTTGTTCTTGACATTTAAGGGGTTTCTAAGTCGCCTAAAATCATTATATGATGATCCAAGCCTTATGATTTCATCAATGGATGCAAGAGTGAGGTTTTTGTGAGGTCTTGGAGCGCTTTAGGTGGCCATAGCCGAGGCACCACCTAAAAACTCCAAGGCTGAGAGTTTGGGTCTTGGCGCCTTGGCTTGAACATGCTAGGGTTTATAAGGGGGTTGGGGGCACTCAAGGCGCCAAGGTTTGTGCCCAAGGTACCCCAACTTGATGTGGGTTTCCTTGTATGAGGCTTGTGGCACCCAAGGCATCACAACTTGTATGACTTAAAAAGTGTTGGAAATTAATGTTTCTTGTATAGTTTTCCTCCGTAGGCTTTGGACGAGCTTCCTCTAGCACTTTCCAAGGATCATAAATGAGTAAATTAGCTTGAAATCTAGTGAAGAATGATTTCTACTCTTGTTTAATTGTGAAATCAATCTATTCCAATTTCATGGAATCCTTAAATTCCTAAATGGAGTCCCATTTGGGATGGTATTAAATTGGAAATGGAATCTTATGGTTGGGTTTAAATAAATGTTACCTTATATATGCTTATGTAATGGTTTATTTCATAAGGTTTTATAAATATGTTTGCGAGGAATGAATGCTACTTTTACTTGGTTGTGTGATTTATTTATCATGGTATATGGAATGATTATTGGTATGTAATGAAGCTACCTTGGGAATAGCACTAGATTAACAATAGTACCTCACTACAAAAAAATCGGTATTTAGTGTCGATTTTGATCGATGTTAAGTGCTTTGTTGCGACATCATCTAACGTCAGTTTTGACAACCATGGGAATAGACGAAGTTAGATGACTATATTTTAGTATCGGTTATAACTAACGTTAGATGTTGTCATTTAGCATCGGTTTTGACCGACGTTACGGGTTATTAGTTGTTTTAGTTATTTAGCAACGCTTACAACAATAACTATTTTTTTGTCATTTTCTTAGCGACGGTTATAACTGTTGCTAGTTTTTTTAATTAAATAATTGACACCTATATACACACATATATGCATACATTATTAAATATTTTCATAAATTTCAATATAAGCAGAACATTACATAAAAAATGCATTTTAATTAAATAAATATCAATTTTACATTGTTGTTAGTTCATAACAAATGTAACTAATCTAAAGTCAAAAGGAATAAAACATGTCCTAAAATTACAAGTTTTAGAATAAATTACAATCATGGATTGTGGCGGGCTCCAGTAATGACCAGTGGGCAAGCCCTTCTTCACTAGTTGAAACATTTCCATTCCATATAATCTCAAGGCAATGGCAACATTATTGGCATCCATGCCTTCAATAGTATTTTTAAAAAATTTCATCTGCAAGAAAAGATGAATGTATTCACCATTAGGATATGGTTTTCAAAGAGTGAGAAAATAATAGCAAGAAAAGGGCATTTAAAAGGAAGATAAAAACACACCAAAACAAAGATTAACACAAGCACTATTTTTATTTTATTTTATTTTTTTAACACAGTAGTCAAACAAAACAACAATCAACATCAACATCACAAAATCAATATTATGGGACAAACCATCAAACAAAATTAAAAAGAGGAAAGGCATCCAAGTGTCTGAATGTCATCATGCTTAGAATAGCCCATAATCTCAATAATCACATTAAGCATAAATGAAACTAAAGGAATATGCATAGCTCCTTGTTTCATCATCCTGTTGTTTAGCATCCATTTCCTTGCTTGGGGGATATTTTGGAAGACTAGAAGGATCATAAGCATAAGGTTCTGTTGTGAAGAACTACAAAATGACTGGAAAATCCAGCAAAATAAAGGTATATGAATTTGATTTATATAAGAACATATAAACTCATCAAGAATAATATCAAACTAGATTTAGTACAATTTAGTAATTTTGAAGAGTGCTACATCAAATTAAATAATTAATGCTTTATAATATATAGGGAGAGAAAAGACAAGAGGGAGATATAATATGATTTCTTTTCACAATGTTGTTCAATCATAATAGAGCCACTTTTTTCAACCTATACCATACAAATAATATAGTATTTTAGCTATAGTGGGGGAGGCTATAGTCTTAATTATGAATGGAAAATGGATATAAATGAAACTTTATTTATCTCTTTTTGTTGATGGATTACGATGATTACCCTGTGAAATCTCTAATATAGAGTGTATTAATATACTAGAAAATTAATTTCTTTAGCCCATAATACTAAGATGTAGATATGATATTTGTTTAATTATATCTGGAGATAAAGATTATCTAAGAGCTTACTGGCTTGTCATGGATTCCTAGCTGAGACCAGGTTATAATTTTGAGCATCTCTTCCATAATTTCATATCCTCCTTTATATATATCCACATATACATAATTAGTATAATGAATAATCAATTATAATATATGGTTTTGCTGATATAGATAGAAAGCATACCAAGGAGTACCAACCAATTAAGCTAATACTGATATAATATTACCCTAGCATAGAGCAACCACCATCAAATGTCGTTTGAGAAACCAAACCCATTAAGCCAAAATTGCCTCCTCCATACACCAAAGATATATGCCTCTTCACTTGCATGTTAATTAATATTTAATAATGAATGACCCCATTTTTGTATTTTATATATACATATATACATATGAAAGTTTCAAAACCCCACTTTTGAATTATGAGGCTATAAAGATGAAAGAGAGATGGAGAGAGTACCAACCAATTCTCTTGCATGATCAAATGCAGCATCACTGGATATCTTTCTACAAAAGGAGCATAGCACATTAGCACTTAAACCTCACATACCAATCATATTTTTCATTGTGCAATACTACGAAGACTATAACCAATCACTCAGCATTCACTAACTATAAGCACGAGAAGAAGCATGAAAAGAACCCTGTATTTTCTTCAAATGGAGTTTGCCTTCCTTACTTTGGATCAACATTCTGTTCAACTGAAGATCTAGTTGATCCTGCACAATTCGACTTTCCAATCCTAGAAGTTTCTTTAACCTAGATCTCATAGAAATGAAATCAATAAGCCATCAAATGTTAGAACCTTATAAATCCTTGTCACTAGCCAGTTGCTAAATCATAAAACAGACCTCCTTAGTTGCAGCTGAAATCTTCTCTTTCACCTTGTTAGAAGCTTGCCAAACATATAATTATTGATTAAATTTTATGCACACCATCAGTTTATCCAGATTCCAGAATAGACAAAGGCTTCCAAACACAAGTTCCAATAACAATAGCAACATGTAAGACTAATAAAGTAGAATTATATTGCTATACAAACAAAGGAAAAACATAAGAAAGAATATGAGCATATTGGATTAATATATTTCTTGTTCTGAAAATTAGTTATTGTTTCTTTTTCATTTATTTGGAGCACAACAACCCTTAAGATGAACTTCAAATGTACCTTATTTGCAGCAGCTTCAACTTCTGTAGAAAGCTAACATACTCAGCTCAAGCTTGCTCTCAAGTCAGACCAACTATAGGGATCGACAAGCAACATGAACATAGACATAAACTAGAATTGCTCGAAGCAAGTGAAGCTAAATTTTATATCAAATATATATAAGATTCTATACCTCCATAAGTGAATAACCTATACTTCATTTTATTGAGAACAAGAAGTTTAGAAAATTAACAGAAAATTCTATATGAGCAAACAGTAATTAATTGAACTCGGCCTCCCTATGCACAGAATAAATCAAGCTTATTTATGAAATAATCATATTACTGTCTCAATCAAAAAGTTCTATACGAACAAATAGTAATGAATTGAACTCGACCTCCCTATCGCATAGAATGAATCAAGCCTATTTATGAAATAATCATATTACTATCTTAATCAGAAAATTCTATATGAACAAACAATAATTAATTGAACTCAACCTCCTAGAGATCACTTCAACATTCACAGTTTTGTCGCACAGAATGAATTCGGCCTCATTGTCGCTGCCGTTTACTTCAATGCATAAAGAGAAACCACTGCAAGAAGACACTAGATGAACAATTAACTAATCAAAATATTTGCCAGATTAAGAACAAAACCTAACCACAAGATTTTGTGAGCTACTCAAAAAATCATTTCTAGGGAGATTGGGAATTTCAGCTAATTTTAAATTGATGCATGCCTTCTGAATTACTAACCTCACAAGAAGAAAAGAGAAGTTTAGAGAACTAATTAAAGAAAGAGACATACAATATCGAAATATGAAGTTGGGTGTTGGTGGTGTGATGGCAGTGTGGTGCGATGGTAGTGCAATGCTGCAGCAATGCTCCGATGGTGAAAACATGGTGAACTGGTGAAAGGTTTTGGTATGGTTTTAGACTTTGGAAGTTTTTTCAGTTTTGAGAGGGAGGGATGGAAGGGAGGGAATGAATTTCATAGAACTTTCATTCTTTTTTTTTTTTTAAAAGAAGATAATGTTGGTTTTAATACCATTTAACTTTGGTTTAAAGAAACAACACTATAATTTTTTAAAAGTTGCATTTAACGTTGGTTGTGTAAACCCACGTTAAATCATCATTTTTTTGTAGTGCCTTAAGTAAATTTTGAATGGATTGTGGTCTTTGTGGTGAGATGAACCTTATGGGATGCATGAGTATCATGGTTGGAATGTAAGCGTGTTATGGTTGGCATTCATGTGTGTCATGGTTGGAATGAACGTGTAATGTGATTATGGATAATAAAGGTTTGTGTGACTGATAGATGCTATGAAGGTGCATCATTTGGAATGCCTATGAGAAGCATGATATCAAGTCACTGTGAAGGTGCGACATGTATCCCTTAAGGAAGGCCCATGGGGTCGTGATATTAAACTGTTGTGAGATGGCACAACCTTAAATCCCTTGTGGATATTGTTGTGAAGGTGCAGGAATTATATATATGGTTACGATATGCCCATAGGGGCAATAAGGAAGCCTATGTGGCAACACTCATGTATATTTGGTGGACATGAATTGGTGTAAATTTCCCATTTGTATGTATTACGTGAAATCATGATGATTATATTGTGATATGTTTATTTGCTTATCATGAAATGTATGGATGTGGATTATGTGAATCATCAATTATATGTGTTCTATGGGTGTGGTTTGATGGATGGATGGTGTGGATTGTAGTTGAGAAGGGGACCATACCAGAGTCTAATCCTTGCGAGCAGTATAGGGTATAGTACCTTTTTCTTTTATAGAATTATTTCTAACTGAGTATTAGATCCTCTTTGTGTACTCCTTGCAAATTGTGTTCTAGTAGATGAGTCTCCGAGTCCTCCTTCCTGTTGGCTTTTAGGGTTGGCAGATATGGTTTGGTCAACTTGGATAATGGTTGAGTCGCTCTATAGTTGAATAGAATATCTAAGTTGTGTATTGTGTTAGTAATTGGCAATATGTAGAATGATTCATTCTTTGTTTTGTCAGTAACTTTGTTTTCTAATATCTCCTTTCATGGATGATAATGTAATTATTTTTTTAAAAAAGGAAGTTTATTAAACTTAGTATTATTGTGAACTATAGAATTTTGATGAATGAATGAATCAATTGTTTCTTCATAATTGGCTGGTATATCTTGTTGTTAAATAAATGGATTTACCTTAGATTGTGTGGTTGGATGTGTCAATGTATAGGCTTACAGTGGTAATGTGGGATTCACTTCTATGCTGGTCACATGCTCGGACTGAGGGCGTGACACTACACAAGAATAAAGAAAGAAAAATTTTATTGCTAGAATTAAAGGGAGAAATGGAGAATGGTTGGAAGATCACACAAATATTCAGTAGGAGTTTCAGCTTTTATTTCAAGGCCTATATGAGACAGACTATCTGGTTTACAATGATTGTTTGGAGGTTATTCCCTGCTTAGTTACAAGAGAGGATAACAAGGAGCTTTTTCGTAAATTATCCACGGAGAAGGTTAAAAGACCAATTCAGTCTAGGTGCTTCAAAGGCTCAGGGTTCTAGATGGTTTATCAGGGATTTTTCTTATTAATTTAAAAGTAGAAAACTCAATTTTTAAACATATAAAAGTATTAGGAGTATTTTTTGCTTTTTATAGTTCATAATAATATTAATAAATAAATCATAATTGAAAGAAACTATTTATTAGATTTTATAATTTTAAGGGGTATTTGTAACTATTTGCTAATTTTTATAATTCAAAACATATTTATAAATAAATTATAATTGAAAGTGGTATTTAAATTTTTTTTACCTACTTGTGTTTGAGGAAATAGTTTCTTGAAAAGTTCAATTACATTGGCTTGGCTGGAACATATTCCTTAGATATTTTTCCTACATAAAGGTGAATAATAAAATAGAGAGAATAGTGTCTATGGGATAGACTTTGAAGAGATGTGATATACTTTGGTTTTGTTTTAGATGCGTAGTCTTTTGTTTCAAAATTGTTGTATAAATAATATTATGACGTATCTTGATAATAATAGATTTTTATTGTTCACTTACCTTTTTAAAGTACAACATATGCCAACAAATATTGTATCAAATGACAAATAATTAAGTAAAGACAAAAACCGTGCCACAGGCCAATGACTAGTTATGAATTTTTATAATTGCACTTAGACATATGGTGACAAGGATGGGGCATGTGATAGATCCTCAAAAAAAAATGATTTAAAAAAAAATGATGTGATAACAACTCAAATTTTAATTTAAAATAGTATTTTCAAATGGTAATAATTCATTGTAAATTATTTTCAAAAAAATTATTCAGTAAATTAAAATTAAAAAAAGTTGTTTTTGTCCTGAGTTATACAATGTGCTCTCGTGATTAAGATAATTAATTAAACATTTTAAAACTCACTTCTCTGTCCTCAATCCTAATCAATTTCCAAGAAGTTGTTCCAACTTCCAAGCAAGCCATACAAATTACCTTTGATAGTAGTTTCTGGGTAACATTTTCTCTATTCCAATATTGGTGTGTTTTTTACCCAAATATCCCAATATTCTAATACAAATTCAAATCTCTTATAGGATGAATTCCACCACTTAAACGGAAACAAAAGAACTAAACATGCTCCGTTCCATAAAAGTAATTCTTGTCAAACCTTGTTTAATGGTATAATCTGAGTTAAAGACACAAATCAAACTAGAATGAAGTATTATTGAGTAAACTCAGTCTACATAAATGAACTAAGTGATGTTTGTCAATTATAATTTTAGAAGCTCTAGTATATATAAACGCTGTAACTTCTTATGTCATACATTTCCTCTCATTGATGAGTATGGTCTAGAAGTGATGTGATAAATATGTACTTATTAAAAATTTGACAAGAACATGAGTTGAATGCAATGTTTAGAAAATTAGACCGGTCATTAAACTGATCGAGACACCGATTTAAAAGTCGGTTGAACTATGGTTAAATCGGTGGTATTTAAAATATATTAAAATATTAAAATATATAATTAACGTATACGTTATAAATATTAAAATATATAATATATAATATATAATATTAAAATATTAAAATATTCAAGGTATGTTACATATATAAATTATACTAATTCTAGATTTTTTCCTAATAACTTAAATTTTTAGAGAATTTTTCAAAAATACATAATAATATTTAGTAAAAATTTTTAAAAAATAAAAACTGAACCAACTAGATTTATTGGTTCGACCGATTTTTTACTGGTTTGATTATTCATTGGTTTCTTGGTCCAACTCAGAGCGAAGACTTGACTGGTTCACTAATTTTCTAATCAAATCAATTAGTTTAATTCGATTTTCTGAATATTAATAGAATGAATAGATAGATAGTCGACAAAGTAACTCAAACAAGATCAACTGTAAGTCTATTTTCAGAGCCTCATCAGCTGGTAGAGAAATGATTATTGAAGTATTGGGAGGTTCAACTTAACAAAACCAATTTGTTATTTTCATTACACTTATAAGATTGTGATTCTCTAGTTAATAATTTCTGAAAAGTCATACATATTATCTCTAGGCTCTACTATGTTGTTATTATATAGCATCTTTAAGTTGTGGCTTTGCATTTGTATGAGTAAGACAAAAATAAAGGGCCAAAATAGAGTAACTTGTTATCACACGAATAGTTTATTGATTTAACACAATACTAATGATACAATGGTTGGAGGAGAAATGAAAATTGGTTATGTTCCTTTCTGGACAGTAATTTAAATGAAAAAAGAAAACTAAACAAAGCTTGCATTTAGGCATGGTTTTCAACGGCCTTGTTGGATGGCGTAAGCTAAGTAAAACACAAGCATATTAAAACAAAAATATACTAAAACAAAAGCATACTTGTGCGACCTTTTTGAGTTATTCATTTGGTTGGGTTAACTCATCAAACCATCAAAATCATTGTTTACAGAACCCGACTGGTCCAACCGAAAATCGATCACTGGTCCGGTTTAATTTAGTTAAAAAATTGGTTAGCTATTGAACTGGTTTAGAATTGAATGAACCAGTCAAAAATTAGTAAAATCGATAAATCAGTTTTTGTAAAAAAAGAAAAAAAAAGAAAAAAAAATTTATTTACAAAATACAATTATTTCTCACACTATATGAGATTTAGCAAGCTTTATTTTGTTATTATTTTTATTTTTTTATCATATTATATTTCTTTTTTTTTAATTATTTTCTCATATTAATATTATTTTAATCACAAACACGAATAAGAGAACAAGAAAAAAATTAAAAAGAAATTACACACATATATACATAATATCTATATATATATATATATATATATATATAAGTTTACTATGATTAAGTTTAAAAAATGTTTATCAATTTATTATATTATATATTTTTAATATATAAGAAGTAAAATATATATATATATATATATATATATAATTATTATCAGTTCGACTCCAATTTAATCACGATCAAACCAATAAATCATGAGCTAATACTTCTACCGATTTAATGACCGATCTAAATTTTAAATATTGAACAACAATAATCCAATACGTGCAATTGCATTGTGTTGGATTAGGTTGGTTGGAGTTTATTTCATTCTAACCAATGTTAACAGTTTGGGCTGTGGGCTGAGAGATTTCAATCCATACCAATCATAACCAACATAGCTGCTGCCCTTTATTTTATTTTATTTTTTCAATGATGTCTATGCTAAGTTAAATACTTATACTTGAAGTTTTATTAAATTATAATGACATTTTTCAACGGTTGATGTTTTATATTGAGCTCATAATTTAAGATTAATTTTAACAATTTAAAAATGTGAGGAATGTAATTTTTTTAATTATTAAAATAAGATCAAACCTACCAACCCGATCTAAACCAAGTTGCTCACGTTTAGTTGAATTGGTTCGGTTCAAGTAACAATTTTTAAAACGCAACTTGCAATTATTTAATTAGTTTGAGATGAAAATTTTGATCAATATAAACCAACGCAGCTTGTGCTCACCTCTAGTTACCTTAGTTTACATAAATTAACTTATTGATGTTTGTCACATAATTTAGGCACCTCTACTATATATAAACTATAATTAGTTATGTTATATTTGCACTAATTGAAAAAATATGGTCCAGAAATAATGTGACAAGTCTGTACTTCGAAGAAAAATCTAACCACATGACTTGACTCAAGAAATACAGTTAACAAAGCAAAGGCAATAACGATGTCTTCCTTGCTAGCATCAACTATGAGTCTGATTTTAGAGCCTTAAGACAAGAAGAGAACTGATCAGCATCAAAGAATTAGGAGATCCAGATTAACAAAACCAATTTTCTATTTCCATGACAGTCTTAAGATTGTGATACTATAATTAATAATTGCTAAGTTATATGTGTTTCATCTTCAGGCTCTACGTTGATGTTATATATATATATATATAGCATTTTCTATCAACCAAACAAAAAGAAAGGACCATAGCACACACAGCCAAACCCCACTCAAAAAATAAACCCCTTTTTGCCAGCCACGGGGCCATCTAACTTGTGTATTGATTTGATGCACTACCAATGACCAATGGTTTGAGGAAGAAGAAAATTGCTTTGTTCCTTTTAGGAAGATAATTTTTTATTTAAAAAAAAAACTAAACAAAGCTTGTCTTAAGGCAGAGTAAAGAGAGATAATATGAATATAGTGGTATACGCTTCAGTGTATTTGGTATAAATTTGGGTGTTTAAATGAAAGAGAATGAGAAATGAAAAAGGAAAGGAAAGGAAATGAAAAAATCGTATTTGGTAAAATCTCAAAAGAAATGGAAAAAAATTAAGATAATATGTTTGATATGCTAGTTTAAAATGAACGAATGAAACAAATTTTAGGTGATTTTATTAAAATACCCTTATAACAATATAAGAGGTTCAAAGGGGCAAATATGAAAAATCAAGAATTATCAGAGGATAAAATTGAACATTCACGTCAATTCCCATGGAAAAGAATATGATTCCATCGAGCCTCAGAGGGAAAGAAGCCGAACAATATATAAAGCAATTCCTTCCTGATTAATGAATACTAAACATATATAAAAGCTTCGTGATGAGAATTTCATTCCTTAAATAAATACCAAACATCACCTAAGTATTTTCTGCTGAAAATGTCCATCCCAATGCATTACTAAAGAAAAAGAAGTGATCAAACTTGAACTAACTAGATGCCTTATAATACAACTGCTAGTTTATCTTACAAGGTTACAAGACTACTAATATTATTTTCTTCAAAAAAAAAAAATAGGAAGTTCACAGCATGGATGTGACTTTTACGTTGAGCGAAGCTATCTCAGAACTAACATATACACAATCAAGCCTTCAAAGTTCAAATTGACCTTAGTTGTCCCAAATCATCACAACCGCTATAACTCCAACACCCAACAACAATGCAAGAAACTTGAAATAGGCTGTGTCAACCTGAACTGGTTTCTGGGGTATGTATCCCTTTGACAATAGATGGTTTATGGATACATAGATGAAAACTCCACAAGCAAGACCCATCGACACAGCAAACATCCAATCTGCCACAGTGCCTTGCGTTGTGGAATCAATAATAATTCCAATGGCTACACCAACAGGACTGGAGGTAGCAAAAGCAAAAGCATAGGTTGCACATGATAGGAGGGGGCGATTTGGGATCATTCTAAGCAAGGTGATACCCATGGCAATGGCTGCAAATATCTTGTGCAATGAGATTGTCCATAAAGCTCTCCAAGCATCCGCCTTTCTCTCTGCTACTCCAATTGCAATGCCTTCAAACAAAGAATGAAAACATAGGGCAAGGATCAACAATATGGTATCTCCAAGTGAACTGGTAGTCGCAACATGATTGGCAAAGTGATGGTTGGCGCTAGCATGGACCTGTTAGTGCAAAGAACCAGAAGCCACTATTGGATACATCATGGTTAAATTTTCCCAATTGAAGACTTTGCTCAAGAAACTCCACAATCGACGAAAATACATTACCTGGTATTGCGATTGTGGAGTTGCAACATCGCCACTTACTTTGCCTGTCTCAGATTCGGTATGTAGAACAAGAAAATTAGAAGATTAGATTGACTAGTATTTTGAGGGAAAGGGGAGTCTAGGGATTTTCACATTCAAATTGAATTGATATTCCATTACAACTATTTTGAAGGAGCTTTTCTTTACAGGAAAAGAGATTAAACAGTAAGATTTCGAGCAACCTGCATGTGTATAACATACTTCATGATGCTTGGAAATTTGAAGTTTAACATCAAAGTAGCTCACTTACCTGTCACTCAAACCAATGATTTTGAAATAAAGAATGAACAGATCAAAATTTTTCCTATAGCTAGTAACTAACTTGATTTTAGTTGAATGTCATAATTAATATCATGGTTTAAAAAGTCTGGTTCAATATTAACTGGCATAATAAGCTACCTTCAACAACAGAAGACGAAAGAAAAATAGGTTGGATATTAAAGCAAATTGCACTGCATTAGAAATTCTAACTTTCAAAGTAAGCAAACGACGTAATTATCATAACTGGACGATGTTATACAGCAAACTACTAACCTTGTAGCTCAACATCAGCTCCATAGCCAGACCTCTTACTTTGCTTCGCAAAGAAAGAGGAGATCACACAATCAGCAAGCATGATCATTAAATAACCCACACAGGCCAACATAAACGCAAAGGGATACTCTTTCTTGGTCAAGTCCTCAAACGCCTCGTGGGCATCGCTGAGGAAATGCATCATAGCAGTGCCCAAAAACACGCCTCCAGCGAACTGGGTGCCCAAAACCAAGAAGCTGTCGTTCCATTTCAACATGTATGGCGAAACCCCAGCAATGAAAGTCGAAACGAACACGATGATCATGCACCAAATTTTAACGACAATCAAGGTTTTAGAGCGCAGATTAAGATTTCTTTCAACAGATTCCGTATCGTCGTCGTCGTCGTCGTCGTGGCCACTGTGGGAGGAAACGGAGAGGACAAGAATGAGAGAAAAGAACAAAGAGAATAACAGAAAGTGGAGGGATCGAGACATTGGAAAGAAGATGAAGAAAGTAGGGAAAGTTGAGATGAGACAGACAAGAAATCCATAGGGTATGAGGATATATATAATATTATAGGGTGAAGTTGTTTGGAAACTAGTGAGAATGGTAAGCTTGATAGGGACAGGGACCGTGAGGAAGAGAGAGTATACTGCGAACTATGAAGGCCATGGAGATGGAAATTGGAGAAAGCATCTGTGCTATATTATAATTTCACCTTGAAGTAATGGATGCTTGGGGTCTGGGTCTCGTACGTGGACCTCTGAAATAGACAAATGAGAATTTTCCAGACCAATATTTCTGTAATATTTATGAATTTCATTTTTCTTGTTTTGTTAGTCTCAAAATTGCTATAATTGAACCTAGTAAGACTTGATGATTGTAACTAGTTCCGAAAGAAGTATTTTTAGTACTTTTAGAAAAATATTATGAAGAGAATTAAATTTAGGTTAAATAAAATAATATCAAACTTGGGTAATTAGAAATTCAATTAATTGACTAAATTTTCATATGCTGAAGAGGAAGGAAGCAAGCCATATTAGCCTAGTTAGTAAACTAGAATTTAGTCCAAGTGGAAATCTAGTTGGTAGCTAAAAATTAGTCCCTATGAAGTTTTTATCATTTGTGAATTTCATATTTGTAACTAAAATCATATTTTGGTGTCCCCAATTTCGGAAAATTGTATTTATGCAACTCTTGAACAGTCTTGGATTTTTCCTATGAATGTTGTATGCCAAAATAATAAAGCTTAGAAAAAGCTAAAGTCTGGCATTGAAATGTTTACTATGAGTTAGTATAGCAAATGACCTCTAAAGGAGATGAATTTTGGTGACCAAATGAAAAATATGTGAAAGCATATTAGTTCTTCAAATATATGTCAAACTAGGTCCTTTATAGAAACTCCATAAAAACAAATTAATTTTAACAGTCTTGATGTTTTCATGTGAAAAAAAATATTTTTGAGAAGGTTGCGTCATCAAAAAATTTTATATACTTTTTCCTATCTATGGAGGTGGGAATGTGATATATTGAATTTTTTTTTACAAATATCTTTTACTAAAAGAAATTTTACTCAGATATTATCAGACATTAAATATAAATTTTTTTAATAAAAATTTAAGTATCAATTTGTCACTTTGTAAATAACCAACCATTTTCACTAAATTCAACTATTATCGGTATGTTGAAAGTTTAAAATATACTTTCACTTAAATAAAAAAACAAAAATACCTTCCTTTCATTATTTTAAAAGTCTTTAACCTTAATTCTTTTCTACACTGTTACCACCACCTTCTCTCTGACTGCCTGCCAGCACCACATGCACTTCACCAGAACCACTAATTAATCCACTGCTGCCACTAGCGTTGCAACTATTATAATTGACTTTTTGATAAAACATATTAAGTAATTACTGAAATTTTTTATAAAATTAGTTATCAAAAATATTTTTCTTTCAAATGGTATATTATAGTATTGTAAATGAAGCAGACATATGAATGGAATATTTCTTAAAATATCATGAAATATTCTTTGGAATATTTTATACAAACTGAAAAGTTTCAATGTAACCGGAACATTACAACCATTATTTTGATTTTTTGACCAAAAAAATGTTAAGGTTAAAGTATATACTCTTTTCATTCCTACACTTAGGGGCCGTTTGGTATTCAAGAAAGGGTTGGAATGGAAAGGAAATAGGAAAATGGAAAGGAAGAGAGAATAGAAAAAGGAGGAGGAAAAGGAAAAAAAAACGTGTTTGATATGCAATGGAAAAAAAAGAAAAAAAATAAGATTATTATATATTTTTTAAAGATAATGAAAAATAAATATAAAAATAATTTACTATTTTGCCCTTAGCCTTAGCATAGTCGGTCGACAAGCTGCCAGTGCCTGGCAAGAGCCGATCGACCGGCTGTCAGCGCATGGCAGGGTCGGTCGACCTGCTGTTGCAAGCCAGTCAACCGGCCTATTACACAGCAGGCCAACCGGCCTATTACACAGCAGGCCGATCGACCAGCTTGCTACAGCCGTTCGACTGGCCTGCTGCAGGTCTGTCGATCGACCTACTACAGGCAGGTCACCCAACGGCCGATCGCTTGCCACCACGCTGATCATCCGACGACCGATCGCTTAACTCAAGAAAGGTTGGAACTTGTTTGTTGGGCGCCATTATTGTAACTGTGAACAATTCAAAATTCAAAACTTGTGGGCAAAGCTGAAGCACGTAAAAGGATATTGCGACGAAGCGTGCTTGCGTATGCACGCAGAAGGATATTGCGACGTTGAATAAGATGCCGAAGGATATTACGGGTGATACTATTTTAATTTATTATATGAATGTGTGTGCGAGTGCAAGATGGTCGAGAATGAAAGAGTGAAATAGAAGATGTGGAGGACCGTAATGCTAAGAGCGTGGACAAATTTGACATTTCCCTTCCTTTTCCCTTTCCATGATCGGTTTTCCATCGATGAAGCGATGGGAATAAATATCAAGATTTTGAAAGAAGAGGGAATGCCGTCTTCAGTTTCCAACTGCTACAGCGTGTCATACCAAACGACGGAAAAAATGTACAATAACGAAAAGGCGCTTTTCTTTCTAACTTGAGCATACCAAACGACTCTTTAGTTATTTCATGGTTTCTAATTTTTTTTTTGGTTCTATTAATGTCCCTTAACAATTTAAACATTATTATGTTAATCCATCTTGCTACCATCGTTAGTTTTGTTAAAAGAAAATATTGAGATGACTTGTAATTAGATATAATAATGCTAATATAATTTTTCTTTATTAACAACTACTGTCTACTTCTAAAAACAAAAAACAAAAGTTGTGTTAAATAGAGGTGTAGAGATAGGTTAAGCTTTAGGGATTCATCTCTTTCATTTTAGTTCTAATAAATATAAAAGCAAAAATTAACATGATATTAAATTATAAATGAGTTTTTCTTCTAAAAGCATATAATCATGTAAAATTTAATTTTTTTTTTCATTTTTAATCCTTACGTTTTAGATCAAGCCTACAATTTAAAAAACAAAAATCAATCTATTGTTAAATTATCAACACCATATCAAAATTCATATGTAGCCCAAGAAGCCCAATCAAATTGAATCCAAATCCAAGAATGTTAAGTTGGTGAAGTAGGTTGGTGAAGAAGGTTAGGTTTGGTTGGTGAAGAAGTTAGGTTTGGTTGGTGAAAAATTAGGTTTGGTTGGTGAAGATGTGTGGTTATTAGAATTTTGAGATAATTTATTCGTACGGTTTAGATTTGTTTGCAAGTACTATAAATACCCCTCCCCCCCTTCATTATAAATCATCAAGTAGTAGAAGAAGTAATAGTGCACTTCAAAGAGTTCTTTAAAGTGTAGTCTTGTGGTTAGTGTGAGAAAGAGTGAGCTTTCAATATTGAGTGTTGTAATTTTTCTTCAAAGTTGTCTTAATATATTTAGTGCCCAAGAGTGTTGTGTTCAACAATTGGCATCAGAGCCTAGGTTGGTTGTGAGCGAGGTTGAGAGATCTCTTGAAAATCTGAGTATGCTCTATGGTTGCAGCTTTGACTGAACTTCCATAACCAGAAAAGATTTCTTGAGATTTTTTTTTGTGAGAGATTTTGAGTCGTGAGGAGTTTGGTACTCTGCAAGTTTGTAAGTCAAGCTTGTTCGGTATAGTCGAAATCTTGCTGGCACGATGGGTGACCTTCAAATAGTTGGAGGAATCAAGAAGCTCAACAACAAAAACTACAACATGTGGGCAACATGTATGGAGTCTTACCTACAAGGTCAAGATCTTTGGGAGGTCGTCGGTGGTGGTGAAGTTACACAACCGGTGGCAGAAGATGCCAATGGCACCTTGCGAAAGTGGAAAATTAAAGCAGGAAAAGCGATGTTTGCTTTAAAGACCACAATTGAAGAAGAAATGTTGGAGCACATCCGGGATGCTAAAACACCAAAGGAAGCATGGGACACTTTTGTTACACTTTTTTCAAAGAAGAATGATACAAGACTACAACTTCTTGAGAATGAGCTACTATCAATGGTGCAACGCGACATGACAATTGCCCAATATTTTCACAAAGTGAAGTCGATATGCCGCGAAATTTCAAAATTAGATCCAACAGCTCCTATTGGGGAAACCAGGATAAAGAGAATAATTATCCACGGTTTAAGACCCGAATATCGAGGGTTTATTGCCGCTATACAGGGATGGCCGATACAACCATCACTTGTTGAGTTTGAAAATTTGCTTGCAAGTCAGGAAGCTATGGCTAAGCAAATGGGAGGAGTCTCGTTGAAGAGTGAGGAGGAAGCACTCTATACCAGTAAAAGCAAAGAGACTTCTAAGCAGTACAATGGTGGTGGATCTAATAAGGATGGTGACAAGGTGAACCAAGGAAAGGGAGGCTTTCGTCTAGGAGGAGATTCAAAGAGTCGCGGTAATAGTAGAAAGTTCAATGGCGAGTGTTACAACTGCGGGAAGAAGGGCCACATGGCAAAAGATTGTTGGTCCAAGAAAAAGCCTGTTGAAAGTAATACAGCTACTTCTAACTCTACGGAGTATAGTGAAGATGGTTGGGATGCCGAAGCGTTATTTGCTATGGAGGAAGAAGAATTAGCTCTCACGGTTACAACTCCAGAACATATTGACTACAAGAATGACTGGATCATAGATTCAGGCTGCTCAAATCATATGACAGGTGATAAACAAAAGTTGCAAAACTTGTCTGAGTACAAGGGAGGACGTGTGGTAGTAACAGCCGATAACTCAAGGTTACCAATAGCTCACATTGGTAAGACGATAGTTACACCCCGACATAACTCTAGCCAGGTGCCACTTCAAGATGTATACCATGTTCCTGGAATGAAGAAAAACTTATTGTCTGTGGCTCAATTAACATCATCAGGCCACTATGTCTTGTTCGGTCCCCAAGATGTGAAGGTGTATCGTGACCTCAAAATCTTAGAAACACCAACAATGGAGGGACGACGATTGGAGTCAGTCTACGTGATGTCAGCAGAATCTGCATATGTAGATAGGACAAGGAAAAATGAAACATCAGATCTATGGCACATGCGGTTAGATCACGTTAGCTATTCCAAGCTAAGTGTGATGGTGAAGAAATCGATGCTTAAAGGGCTTCCTCAACTTGATGTGCGAACAGACACAATATGTGCAGGGTGCCAGTATGGTAAAGCACACCAGTTGCCATACGAGGAATTGAAGTTTAAAGCAAAAGAGCCATTAGAGTTAATTCATTCTGATGTGTTTGGACCAGTTAAACAGCCATCAATTGGTGGTATGCGGTATATGGTGACATTCATTGATGACTTCTCAAGGCATGTGTGGGTTTTCTTTATGAAAGAAAAATCTGACACCTTCTCAAAGTTTAAAGAGTTTAGAGAGTTAGTCGAAGGAGAAGTAGGAAAGAAGATTCGTTGCTTGCGCACAGATAACGGGGGAGAATATAGCTCAAAAGAGTTCTCTCAATACTTAAGGGAATGTCAAATACGACATCAATACACTTGTGCCAACACACCACAACAAAATGGTGTAGCTGAGAGAAAGAATCGACATCTTGCAGAAGTTTGTCGAAGCATGCTACATGCAAAGAATGTACCAGGAAGATTTTGGGCTGAAGCAATGAGGACTGCAGCCTTTGTAATCAACAGACTTCCTCAACCGAGGTTAGAATTTATTTCACCCTTTGAGAAACTGTGGAATAAGGAACCTACAGTTAATTACTTTCGAGTATTTGGCTGTGTATGCTATGTATTTGTTCCTGATCATTTACGAAGCAAGTTTGACAAAAAAGCTGTTAGATGTATCTTTGTGGGATACGACAGCCATAGAAAGGGATGGAAATGTTGTGATCCAATGAGTGGAAGATGCTACACTTCACGAGATGTGGTGTTTGATGAAGCATCTTCTTGGTGGTCCTTAGAGAATGAGGCATTGCCAGACTCCAGAGAATTTGGAGACAAGCTACAACAAAAGATGGAGGAACATACTATTCAACTTCAACAAAGTTCAGATGAACTAGGAAATCTAAATGGCAATGATGTTGAACAGAGAGTGACCCAGAATCCTTGGCAAAGTGGAATGTATGAACAATCAAATAAAGAAGGTGGGCCTAATGAAATTGAAGAATTAACTCCACAATCTCAACTTCGAAGGTCAACAAGAATACGAAGGCCAAATCCCAAATACGCCAATGCAGCCATAGTCAAAGAATTAACCATAGTAGAACCTGAGAAGTTTGAAGAGGCATCGCAGAGTCCTGAGTTGATGATCGCCATGAAAGAAGAGATTGATGCACTTAAGCAAAACCAGACTTGGGATTTGGTGCCAAAGCCAAGAGATGTAAAGCCTATATCATGTAAATGGGTTTACAAGATAAAACGCCAACCAGATGGGTCAATTGAGAGGTACAAGGCACGATTGGTAGCTCGTGGTTTCTCTCAACAGTACGGACTAGACTATGATGAAACATTTAGTCCAGTGGCAAAACTGACAACAGTACGAGTCTTACTTGCACTTGCAGCTAACAAAGATTGGAATTTATGGCAGATGGATGTGAAGAATGCCTTTCTTCATGGAGAGCTGGATCGGGAAATCTACATGATTCAACCAATGGGTTTTCAAAGCCAAAATCATCCTGAATACGTATGTAAGCTACGAAAAGCACTATATGGATTGAAACAAGCACCTAAGGCGTGGTATGGTAAGATTGCTGAATTCCTAACACAAAGTGGCTATTTAGTAACACCTGCAGATTCCAGCTTGTTTGTTAAAGCTAATAAAGGAAAGCTAGCTATCGTGCTAGTTTATGTGGATGACTTAATCATAACCGGTGATGATGAGGTAGAAATTCTTCGGACGAAGGAGAATCTTTCAGTTCGTTTCCAAATGAAGGAACTTGGACAGCTCAAGCACTTCCTTGGTTTAGAGGTTGATCGCACACAAGAAGGAATATTTCTTTGTCAACAAAAGTATTCCAAAGATTTGTTGGAAAAATTCGGAATGCTTGAATGTAAGCCGATTTCGACACCAATGGAACCAAATATTAAAATGTGTGCACATGAAGGAAAAGATTTAGAAGATGCAACGATGTATCAGCAATTGGTAGGTAGTCTCATCTACTTAACCTTGACAAGACCTGACATTTCTTATGCAGTTGGTGTGATGAGTCGATACATGCAAAATCCAAAGAAGTCTCATTTGGAAATAGTTCGACGAATACTGAGATATGTAAAGAGTACAATTGACTATGGTCTTTTGTACAAGAAAGGTGGAGAATGCAAGTTAGTTGGTTATTGTGATGCTGACTATGCAGGAGATCATGATACTAGGAGATCAACAACTGGCTATGTGTTTAAGCTTGGTTCCGGAACAATTTCTTGGTGTAGCAAGAGACAGCAAACGGTATCATTGTCAACCACTGAAGCAGAGTATCGAGCTGCAGCAATGGCAGCACAAGAAAGTACATGGTTGATACAGTTAATGAATAGCCTACATCAACCAGTAAATTATGCAGTTTCGCTGTACTGTGACAATCAATCAGCAATTCGTTTGGCAGAGAATCCGGTCTTTCATGCAAGAACTAAGCATGTTGAAGTGCACTATCATTTTATCAGAGAGAAGGTTCTACAGGAAGAAATTGAGATGAGACAGATCAAAACAGATGATCAAGTTGCAGATTTGTTTACAAAAAGTCTAAGTATAGGCAAGCTCCAAATGTTTCGTCAACAGCTTGACATATTGCAGAGAATGGGAGCTGGTGTTAAGGGGGAGTGTTAAATTATCAACACCATATCAAAATTCATATGTAGCCCAAGAAGCCCAATCAAATTGAATCCAAATCCAAGAATGTTAAGTTGGTGAAGTAGGTTGGTGAAGAAGGTTAGGTTTGGTTGGTGAAGAAGTTAGGTTTGGTTGGTGAAAAATTAGGTTTGGTTGGTGAAGATGTGTGGTTATTAGAATTTTGAGATAATTTATTCGTACGGTTTAGATTTGTTTGCAAGTACTATAAATACCCCTCCCCCCCTTCATTATAAATCATCAAGTAGTAGAAGAAGTAGTAGTGCACTTCAAAGAGTTCTTTAAAGTGTAGTCTTGTGGTTAGTGTGAGAAAGAGTGAGCTTTCAATATTGAGTGTTGTAATTTTTCTTCAAAGTTGTCTTAATATATTTAGTGCCCAAGAGTGTTGTGTTCAACATCTATTTGGTTTAGTTTTTAAAATCCTTTAAAAACAATTCAATCCGTGCACACCTCTATTAAAAAATAAATGATGGATGATTAGATGTCAAAGGCATTCGTAGAAATTAGACAACACATACATATAAATAAGATTGGAATTCATTAATTAAAGCCAAATTTTCCAAACTCTAGGGAAGCCTAATGAAAGACAAATGCTAGGACCTTCGTTCAGCTATATAAGAGATGAGCCGCTTTTATATATACAAACGAAGAGAATATCCATGCCGAAATATTTCAAAAAGAGACAAACCAGCTCAATATCCTAGCCTCTGAAGTAACTCAAAAGATCTATCCCAAAACTGTTTTGAACTTCTAATAGGAGTATTCTTCATCATCAGATGAGGTATAAAAACCTCCATAACTCTCGAGCTCTTTAGTGAGAAACAACACTTCTTTCTCCTCTCGCAATTTAAATATCCCACACCTATATAGTTAACATCGTATCAATAATAATTCACCAAAAAAAGTAACATATAATACAAAATTATCAATAATAGAGACAAGGAGAGAATTAATGGAGCCAACACCAGGTGTAGGAGATGGAAGATTCTTGAGGTTTACTTTCACTCTAAAACACTCTGTCCATGACATTGCTGCTAAAGGAAGGAAGGAAAGGTCTAAAATAACATAGATTTTCCACATTCATCTTCATCCACAATAAGATGGAAGGTAGAAAGGATAAGATGGAAATAAGTTGTACATAGATGACGAAGACCAAATATCGAAACATATGAGGAAAAGAATTTTGTCTAAACTTTTGTTTCACAATTTGCAAGAGCCAATTACAGTTGACAAATACAATTGAACATGGCAGATGATGAAGAACAAGGACAAAATACCTACAAGCATGCACTTACATTGCCTGTAGTAAAACTGTTTAAGGAAATACAACACCCTCCAAATCTACACTCTACAATACATAATAGAAAGGAAGGCAGGTGACATTTTAAAAGATGTCCTATTATACTAAGAAAAAGAACAAATAAGGACTTGAGTCCTACAACAGAAATAAATAAAGGAATAAAAGAAGAGTAAAGAAAATAAGAACTAGAAAGTAAATACATAATTAGTCCATGAAGCTAAATTGGACATCCTTACCTAGAATGGATACTCAACACTTCAACATTATCTCCTTTCACAGCATCTTTTAGTGAGATGAGACTCGGTGTATGAGCAATTGCTTCAAATTTGAATTGAGTCCCATTAACCTTGAAAATTTTGGATCTGCGATTTCTATGGTCATAATAGATTAACCAATTACGCGATTGATACATCAATAGGCCAGCACCCTTGTTAAATAATTTCATCGGCCAATATTCACCAAAAGGCCAACGGCCTCCTGCATGATCCATATCAATGCTGAAAAGCTTAGTCCAAGATTCTCCAACACCATATTCCTTCATAATCCACAACATCACTGGACAGTAATCTGGTTTACTGCATATAAAGAGGCAACCATTTAGTTTTCCCATGGTGACATCCTCTGCACTCATAAATTCAGGATCACCATATCTATAAGGAGAAGGGAATCCATGGAACCTCTCACTTTCAAAGTTAAAACTTATAATTGGTCCTTCCCTATCATAGGAATTAGTACGAAGCCAGTGAATTGCACCATTCAATGCGGTGGGAAATTTAAGCTCACCACTAAAATTTTCAACACCTCGAACACTTTTCCAAGTTCTAGTCCCTAGTGTGTGCATTTCAGCAACTCTACCATTATACCACAACACTTCAGCCGTTGTTGGATGTTGAATAATTTTTTTATATACTCTTACAACTTTATATTCGTTAGTTTTTCTTTGAAAACCAAAGCCACAATCAAAGGGTTCGGTCAATTTCTCAACCTTACTTGCTTCTGGAAGCTTTATGAACTCTCCTGTAACAGGGTTGCAAACAACAAGAGGATTTCTCACCTTAGGATCACACAAGCAAAGCAAGCCATTACAAGAATTCACCACAGCAAATTTGTCATCTCTGGGCTTACAAGGAACACAAGACCTTCTTCTACCACCATTTTTGGCCTCAAGCATTTTGTCAAGCACCAATTTAGTATCACGTAGAGGAAGCTTGAATTTGGCCTCAAGCTTCATGTGAAAGTTACAATTGGGTTTTGGAAAATCCTCACATAAGCAGGAACGAATACCAGCATAATCACTCCCAAATATCCAGCTCTCAATCTGTTCAGGCTCAAACTCAAGTAGGTGAAGGGTTCTAGAAACACGTTTGGGATCATTGGTACGAACCATAACTTCAACAGCTCCACGCTTAGAATGCATTTTAGCAAAATGCGGGTCTGAAATAATGGCATGCCAACTTGTGCATACACATTTGCAAACAAGAACTGACTTGATGGGAAGCCTAAGTAGAAAATCGTTAGTGATAGAAGAAGGAAGATCAGCGAAAGAAGGTCCAAGCGGTTGCAATTCTGGCTCAACAAAATTCCCTGCTTCTCTAATGCCAACCTTTGTGTCACAGCCTATCGAATCCCTTTTCCTTTTCATGGCTCCCTACAATTTGAAAAGAAAAACATTGCTGAAGGAGAGACTCGAAACCCATATCAAACCAAAGACCAAAGAGAAAAACCCACAAATTTACAACTCAGAGAACCAAAGGGATTTTTGCCATTTGAACAAAGTATTGCTATACACACACAGAGGATACAGATTAGACAGAACAGGAAAATAATAGGGAAATCTGCAGTAATCCGGGAAAATCAAGGTCGAATGCTGAGCACAGACAATAGAGAAGGACGAGAAAACTTACCTGAGAAAGGATCTCTGGTTTTAGCCCACAGCGAATGAAGAAAAGATTGTTGATGAGTTATGCAGTTATATGCTTATTGGAATAAAAAACGTGTTGTGGAAGTATATTTATGCGGGAAACGATGTATTATAGGCGGGAAAAAAAAGGCGCCACTTTCTGGAAGTATACATAACGCTCGCGAGGCATTATCCAGGTGGACTGGAGTCTGAAGCTTAATGGAAATGAGCAGAAGTAGTAACTGTTGAGAGATTCTAGATGGTGACTATTTGAGATTTTGACCATCTGTCTTTTTTTGGTCATTTTGAGCATTTATTTTACTGGGCTGGCCCATAACCGTTAAATTAGTTTAGGCCTAAAATCTCCATCATTTGAGTTTATGCCTCTTGCTTTTTTTATTAGTTACGATGTAGTCCAGTCACGCAAGTTTTTGAAACTAATTAATCTTATCTTTACTTTTCTGTAAAGAAAATTACACTCCATTTGCAATCTTCAACATTATACTTCCCTCCATTTTATTTTTGAGATATATATACTTTTTTATAGCTATGAAGTTACTATAATTTAAGGCAATTTTATATTTTTTGTTCAGAGAAATTTGTTAGAGTTTGCAATTTATTATATATTTGTATATGCGGATTTTTTTTTTTCAATTGAGCTATTATCTGTTTGAGATTGTTAAATATTTTTGTTAAAATTACTTTATAAATGAAGGTTGGCAAAGAGGACTACAAGAAAAAAGTAGTTTGTATTTGGTACAATTATTTAATTTAAGAGCTTTATTTAATATATTATATTCAATTTTTTTTAAGAAAAAGTGCTTTTTATTATCAAAATAGAAAATTGTATTTGTAATTAGTATTATTTGCATAGATAAATAATTATAAATATTTATTATGATTTATTTAATAAATTTTTAATTTTTATTTAACTGAAATATAAAAGTAAAATCACAAGATATATATGTATATATACATAGATCAGTATGCACATGTTTATAAAGTTGAAAAAATTACATCAAAGACAAACCTAATTCAATCTGGACACAAGCACACACACATTCACAAGTAAAAATTTCTTTTTTTTTAATTATGACAATGGGGCTCGAATCTTGTCCCTTAATTCATAATACTTTAATCTCATACTAATTGCACTACAAGCTTAGTTGTACTAGTATTCTTAAGTTACTTGTTTATATTTGTTTAAATTTATTTATAAATTGTTGACCTTATTGAATGAGTGAATTTTGACAACAACAATCACTTAATAAAAATTTCCTTGATTATTGTACTAAATAGTTGAATTTTCAAGAAAATAGTCCAAGGTTGTCACAACCCAACCTCCTGGTTGTGACCAACAAGAACTATGTGCCACCCGCACCACCGCAAGCCTTATATAACACTACTAAACCCAAATAAAATATATACAAATCCTAGGTCGCCTACTTGATTATAAAGTATACTAAAGATTGACTTAAACTCAAATAATAGTTACTTTACCTCAGACAATGAGGAGACATCTTCACTACAGTTGTCAAGATCGAGATTTTATGTAGGATTTGAAAGGGGCACTGGATAGATCAAATCATAGGATGAAATCGAGAATTATAAAATTCTATCAAAAATATAAAATAATATATATAACGATATAAACTTTGTAAATAATACAAAACTATCAAAGTATCATTATATTTCAATACAACAAGCTTAAATGTCATACAATTAGTAAAGAAAAAAAAAATAGAGAGCAACCCTCATTTTGTATTGCATTTAGAAACTTCTTTTTTCCTCATCAAATAGACATTTTTTTATTCAAAACTTATAATATTATATCTCATTGTCAGCTTTCACTAAGCTAAGTTAAAAATTGAACAAATTATGAGTGGTAAAATTGTAATTGTATAGTATCAGTAAAGATTTAAGTTAGTTTAATGACTTTTTTCCATCCCAGTTGACCTAATAGATTAGAAACATATCAACAAATAAAATATTAAAATATTAAAATATTATATGATCGATAAAATGATAAAATCGTAAGATTTTAATATTTAAATCGAGATCTTACTGAGATCTTAGCAAATTTAGATCTTACGTAGGATCAGGATTATTCATATTGTTTGGAATCATAAAATCGTAAGATCTTAAGATTATTTAGATTGAAACTGTGAGAGGTGAGTCTAATCCACTGACTCACCAAAATATCTCTATCTAGCACAATTATACAAATAAAAACTACATGCTTAAAATAGACTCAACCAAATAAACGTGCACAGGCACCCCCGTAATGACCCCAAGGATCTCTCCCAAACTGCATGCTCAAACGCAAGAATTAGTCATAATCAAAATAATATTATAACAGTACAAGCGTCAGTATCTCAACTTTACACTTACCACATTCAGTCCATTCTTACCATATGACATCCCTCGACTCGCCAGTATGAACTTTCTCATATACATCATTCATACCACGATTTCAACTATACATATATCTACCAACACATTAACCCGTAAATATATATATTCATATCAAGCACCCACGTTGCCTATCCACAACTAATGATTTACCCTAACCAAATATCACAATACATCAAATCCAGAAGAGGGAAATGACTTTGATTTTAATGAATTCCTTGTAATAGCCTTTTAGCTGTGAGGATTCGAGCCCTAATGAAAAATGCTTTTCTTTCTTATTATGTGCATTCCCTATCATGATTTTCATTCTAGAACTTGTCTTGAATCTTCATTAAGGCTACATTACATGTGAATGCTTGGAAATGATTTAGGCATTTCTTTGTGTAACTCACTTTAGCCAAATAGCCTTCCCATATGTGTTGTCTCCATTGTGTGCCACTTAGTGGCTTATGACCATATTCTTTCTTGATTTCTAACACCCTTTCCACTTCAAACCACAATCCTTCTTTTCCTAAACTTAGGAATTGAAGAGCTTTAAACACTTTATATGAAAGAGATTGATTATGTGCAAAGTGTATGAAATTGTGGGCTATTTTCTTTTTTGTAATAGACTTTTGCTACTTCAAAGAAAAGAAAAATTTGAGCAATCATGATGAAATATGATGAAAATATTATGTATGAAAAAAAAGAAAAAAAATTGAATGATGTTAAAACAAAAAAAAAAGAAGAGGAGAAGAATTTTTGTACCCAAGTTTTATGGCTTAATCTCTTGTGTCTTGATTAATGCTCTTCATTTCTTTGAGTTTTTACCACCCTTTGTGTCATGACCCAAAATTGGGCACGTGACTGGCGCAAACAGTGCTTAGCCCACACTGCCGCGAGCCTAACTTTTATTTAGAATCCTTTCACTTTTCGCCAACTTAGCTATCTTTTTGGCTTAAAAATAATTTAACTTACAACTAAAAGAATGAAAATTCCTTTTACCTTCATAAACTCATATTCATAAGCATTTAAATAAATGAATGCTTTTACACTTAGCTTATTATAACCTCAAATCATGAATTACATTATTTTGTGCTAGTTCCTACTATATTCTTACATAATTACATTTCATAAAGTGGTCTACCTGATTACAAAGCTTTTCTAAGATCACCTAATTTGTCATAAATCTAAGATACTCTACCTTACCCCAAACAATGGGGAAGTGTCCTCATTACACGAACCATCGATCTAATCCAATTTTTGGTACCTAAAACTGTGAGGGTGTGAGTCAAGAACTTAGTGAGAAAGAGAGAGTTACCCTACACTCAACAAGGACATAACATTTTCATACTGTTCTTTATAATTAAGGCACATTAACATTTATGAATTAGCACACAGAAGTATAAGAATGGATAATAATTTCCATGGATGCATAAGAATGTAATTCATTCATACGATCCCCTAATATCTGTGGCATGGAATAAACTCCCTGATCCTCCAACACATTGTGCCCACAACATAATGAGACGTCGGCAGTGACCAAAGTCCAACTTTATCCTACTAAGAATCTCCCTGTCTTATCTTCACCTTGTAGCATCCCATATTTTCTTTATCTAAGTTTCGAATAATGATAGAATTAAGTAATTTATGTCTTCAGATGCCTAGAAGTAAGTAATCAAGAAAGGGCATAAAAGAACTAGAATAAATAAGCTAGATATAGGAGAAAATGGAATTTTGAGTGAAATAGTTGATTAACTATAGCCATTAGTCGACTGATAACAATTAAGATCAGATCAAATTACTAATATCTACAATCAGTCGACTAATGGAGAGTAATTAGTCAACTAATTGCGCTCTGTAATGTTAAAATTTTAGGTTCAGTAGAGATCAGTCAACTAATTAGAAACAATCAGTCGACTAATAATCTATCAGTCGACTAATTGGGAGACATCAGTCTATTAATCATTTGCTGGAGTGCAAAAATAAGTCAGTTTTAATTGAAAAAATTAGTGAAAATTTGACTAGAATACCCCCAACATGCCAACAAAGCTTAGAAACAAGAAAGTAAGGGTAAAAGAGGAATTTCTATAATAAAGAAGCTCTTTAGACCTCAAAAAGAGAGAGAGAAAGACTATTTTCAGAAAATTAGAAAGGAGAGAGAGGGAAAACATGAAGGAGAAGAAGAAGAGAGAGAATGGACTTCTAGTTAGGAATTTAACAAGAAAACTACAAGAGGTAAGTTTCTTAATTTGATTTCTCTAGTTTATATGAATTTTAGAGGTTGAGAAGTCATGGAATAACAATTTTCAAATTAAAAGGAAGATATTAGAAGAAGAAGATGTCTGAAATTTGAGAAACAAGAGGAGCTAGAGAGAAACTAAAAGAGAACTCACAAGTTTCAGCTATAGGAAGAATCAAAGGTATCTAGTTTTTCATAAAAACAAGTTATCTATATGTATTATCATGCTTGTATATGATATAACATAATTTTATGATAAAATATTCAATGACTGTTTGAGAACATGGTTTCTCATGAAAGTAGAACTTGATACCTCATAGGATGTAGAATTTTCCATATGAGATGTAGTATTCTCTTCATGAGTTAATTAGAAAAGCAAGTTATTTCAGTTATTTATCATGCTTTTAGTATGACATTTCAAGTTCTATATTCAAGTATTCCATGAGTATTTTAGAAAGAGATTTATGATGAAAAGTATAGCTTAATTCCTCATGGGATTACAGAACCCCAGAACCTTTCCTCATGGGATGACAAAAATTCCTCATATAGTGTAAAATCCTTATGGGATGACAGAAATTTCTTATAGAGTGTAAAATTCTTATGGGATGACAGAAATTTCTTATAGAGTGTAAAATTCTTATGGGATGGTAGAAATTCCTCATGAGATGAGGGAATTTCCCCATGGGATGTAGAGTACATTTCATGAGAAAGAGTTGGAAGTTATAGTGCACTATAATAAAGAAAGAGAATACTTTAGTCATATATTTATATGATAGTTTTATGTTGATGGATGTGAGAATTATTTATATTGCTTTTATGACTGAAATGATTCTTATGATATTTTTTTAAAAGTAAACTAGCTACTGAGATTATATATCTCATGTTTTTATGTTATGACTAACCATTTTAGGAGTTGAAGTAGAAAAGCAAGAGAAAGCAAAAGAATAAGCTAGTAGATTTGTTAAGTAGTTATATAGAAAATGAGATGTCGTATCAACTTCCTATGTAAACCTTTGGAGACTTGTGTATATTTTGTATATGTGTATAGAAATATGTAAGTTGTATGTAAATCTCTTGTGTTGTAGTTATATCTAGAAGAGAATTTGCAAGAAATAATTGATAATGTGTTATGAAAGATACATGTTTTGGAAAGAAATGATTGTACTATGTCTCAAGTTACAATTTTCTGATATTATAAAGTGCTAGATATATTAGTCGACTGATTGTCCTGTATCAATCAACTGATATCTCCAAATTTGTAAAATATTCAGATTAGAAGTCTATTAGTCGACTGATAGACATCTATCAGTCGACCGATCATCCTCAACTTAGCTTAAATTTTTTAATTGTAAAATGCTCCATAATTTCCTTATTTGTATGCAATCAAATATTTTATAAGAATTTTCAAAAAAAAAATCCCATGGTTTTAAACCAACTTTTTAAAAATCTATATTACAATTTTCTTAAATTATATAAGTTTAGCATAAGTCTAGTAGACATTACATTTTTTGTATCAAAGCATGATTTTAGGCACCATGTGGGTAGAGATTGGGTACCAAGTAGAGGAAATAGGATGGATATACTTAGAATTATGAATATAAGATCAGGATTATATGCATTAGTATAGCCTAAGTACCCTAAGAATCCCTACTTAACGTGGCTAATCATTTCTTTTATACCATTGAGATAGATGCTATGGTTTTATTGGTAGGATGGCCTTCTAGCAAAAGGGAGTTCTAGAGGAACTAATGGAAAGCGTAGATATTCTAGGAATCCAATTAGAAAGGCAAGCAAATCAACGAGCAACTGAGTTTCGTTGCCTCTATTCTGGAAGAGATAAGGGGTTTGAGAAATGATATTCTCGAGATAAATGAATAAAATAAGAAAAAGAAGAGAAAGAAGAAGCAAAATGTTTGTAAATCCATGAAAATAGAAAGTAATGGAAAGAATAAGAAATCCAAATATAAAGCCTGAGTCCTTAAGGAGGTAAGATATCTTGTATTTAAGGAATATACACTGATGATGTCATGTCCTTAAAGAAATAGGTTGGTTTTGATGACAAGAAAGTAAATTTTAGTTTATCTAGCCTTAGTTTAAGTACATAATAATGGTGTACGTGTATAGTGAAGTAATCCTTCTAAGAAACTGATTACACAAAGATGTATTATAGAAAATTTGAGTATGCATGATGTATTCTAGTATGAGTACAAGTACTATATGTGCTTTTACACCCATTTTATGATAGCACTATTTCTTGAAGAGTAGATAATGCTAGAATAGCAAGAATTTTTGAAAGATTAACTGTGATGCACAAAAATGAGTAGTATGTTAGGACAAAAAAATTTATTTTGTGTATAATGAGAATGAATTTAGTGAACTAAAGGTTCACAATGAGTTAGCAATCAAGAAATTTAATGAGCCAAGAAACCTTATTGGGTGAAAGATGGTTCACAAAATGTGAAAGAAGTATTTTCATGACTAAGGTGAACTTCAGATAAATTTCCCATGTATATATATTAAGATGAAGTCATAAATTTATAAGAGTATGCAATGAGTTGCTTATATGACATGTGAATTTCCTTGTATGATTTTTGCTCATGTTTTTATGACAAATATTTATTTGAAATTAAAATAATTGATTGCATGTCAATATACTATTAGGAGTCTAAAGGCGTGTGATGGTTATTTCAATTTAGAAAGGTGGTCATAGATTAGTGTAAGACTATAAATTAAATTATATGAATATCCATGACCAAGGCATTCAAATGTAAGTTTAAAATCTGATATATGATAATTAGTAGTCCTATTCATGTTAAGGATTCAAGATTGGAACTAGGACTTACTGATATCATTAGGAGAAATATAACTGAATTTAGACAAAAGTATACCTAATATCCTTAAAAAAATGAAGAAGTAGTGGAATTTTATTTGTAATATATACCTGCCTAGTATATTTTATAGATAGGAACCCATTATACTCCAAATTCATAAAAGGATAGGTATGTTAAAGCTTTGTGAAAAGTTGAGCAGGGAACCCCTTCAGAGCTTAGAAATTGTAAAAGAAAAGTCCCCTCTAGTTAAACAAAGAAGATGAAGGTGATCATTTCAAAAGTGAATATATTCAAATTTGATTCACAGTATCTAACCAACTGACTGAAGATCTATAAAAAGTCAGTCTATAATGTTTAGATGAAGTAATAATGAAGAAAGCACACAAGAGAATAGAGATACTAGTGAATTATATCAAATTTCATATCTCTGATGAAGTGACACCTATGATGAAATTAGCATGATATTAGCTTGGAAATTTACTTCCATGTTCAACTTAAGAGCTCTGCTTCCATGTTAGCTTGAGAATTTTATTTCCATGTTAATTTGGAAATTATATTTTCATGTTCAGCTTGGAAAAAATGGTTCTGAAAACTATCTTTTCCATGTCGTTGTGTGTGCCACCAACTATTTTGATTCCATGGTTTATTTATATATCAGATTGCAAATTTTCATCAGCTTATTACACTAAACTGAGAATTTATATTACATGGACTAATTTTATGAGATAAGTGCTTTTATTTAAAATGAAATATAGCTTGTTTTTATTAGATTAGTGAAGGAAAAGAAATTGTTCCATAAATAAGAACAAGAAAAAAGGCTATTATTCCAAAGGGAGAATAAGAGAAGAAAAACTTATTCCTTAAAGGGAAACAAAGAATTAAGACTTGTTCTTTCTATATAAAAGAACAATGAAATAATAATAACTAAGTTAAGAACATAAGAATGTGTTATGATAAGCTAGATAGGATAGAATAACAACCCTCGAGAGGGTAAGAGCATGTTTATTCCATAAAGTGGGTAAATAGAATATACACTAGCTTCACAAAGAATAAGGCTTATCTATGTATAATTTTTACGTAATGGACTATAAGTGTTATAACAAAACAAGATAAGAAATACTGTTTATATTGTAACAATAATAGATATTATAGAAAGATCTATTTTTAGCATAAGAGTACCATGTATGATGTTTCTATATGTTAAGTGATGAAAAGAATTTCATGACTTGCTTGACTTGTATTTTGTTATGTTTGAATACACCTTTGGCATAAAAGTTTAAGGACTTATCCTTATGAAGTTTGGAAGTTTGTCTTCTATGATTTTGCATCCCTTTAGCTTGAAGAAAATTTTCCCTCAATGAGGATTGAATGTTTGTTCTATAGAAGAAGAATAGGGATTGACTAAAGGTAGAAATTAAAAGACAATACCTTTAGCAAGATTCATGATGGAAGGATAGAAGCTAGCTAAAGGTAGACATGATTAGTAAGACCTTTAGCAAGGAATTATTTGTAAAAGGACTCCTTCATGAACATATGATATATTATAAACCTAAGGAGTTGGGTAGACCCATGATGCATTAGACCCAAAGAGGAGAGTAGACTTATGATAGTGCAATGCAAACCCTTAAAATAAGTAGAGTTATAGTAATTTCATGACAAGCTATGACAAATCTTCCATGATTATAAGACAAAGTATTTTGTAATAGTAGTGCATTATAAATCCATATTTTGAGTAGACTCATAGTGCACTAAGAACCCTTAAGATGGCTAAACTCCTTGTGCATTATGAACCTATAAGTAGGGTGAAATTATGGTGCAATATAAACCCTTGCAGTAGGTAGACTTATGTTGCATTGTAAACCCTTATGAAATAGGCAGATTAATAGTGCACCAATGCTATGTTCTTATGTTGATCCTCTATATTCATGGAAGTAGTTATAATGATTGAGAGTATTTTGCTTCATAATAGAACCATTTCCCAAAGGAGGAATAGAATAATCCTTCAAGAAAATGGGAGAAAGTTTATCTTATAACTATGTGTTTCTATGTTCATGTATATGCTAACTCAAATTTTGAGGATAAAATTTTTTAATAGGAAGGGAGAATTGCAACATCCCATATTTTCTTTATCTAACTTTCAAATAATGATAGAATTAAGTTATTTATGCCTTTAGATACCTAGAAGCATGTAATCAAGAAAGGGCATAAAAGAACTAGAATAAATAAGCTAGATATAGGAGAAAATGGAGTTTTGAGTAACTATAGTCATTAGTCGACTGATAGCAGTTAAGATCAGATCAAATTTTTTATATATGAAATCAATTGACTAATAGGGAGTAATTAGTCGACTAATTACACATTGTAATACTAAAATTTAGGTTCAATAGTGATCAGTCGACTAATCAGAAGAAATCAGTCAATTAATAGCCTATCAGTCGACTAATTGGGAGACATTAGTCAATTAATCATCTACTGGAGTACGAAAATAGGTCGGTTTTAATTGAAAAGTTAATGAAAAATTGACTAGAATACCCCCAACAAGCTAACAAAGCTTAGAAACAAGAAAGTAGGGGTAAAAGAGGAATTTCCATGATAAAGAAGCTCCCTAGACCTTTTTAAAAGCAAAAAGCGAGAGAGAAAGACTATTTTCAGAAAATTAGAGAGGAGAGAAAGAGAGGAAAAACATGAAGGATAAGAAGAAGAGAGAGAATGGACTTCTAGTTGGAAATTTAGCAAGAAAACTACAAGAGGTAAGTTTCTTAACTTGATTTCTCTAGTTTATATGAATTTTAGAGCTTGAGAAGTCATAGAATAGCAATTTTCAAATTGAAAGGAAGAATAGAAGAAGAAGATGTCTGAAATTTGAGAAACAAGAGGAGCTAGAGAGAAACTAGAAGAGAACTCACAAGTTTCAGCTATAGGAAGAATTAAATGTAGCTAGTTTTTTTATAAAAGCAAGTTATCTATATGTATTATCATACTTGTGTATGATATAACATAGTTTTATGATAAAGTCTTCCATGAATGTTTGAGAATATGATTTCTCATGAAAGTAGAACTTGATTCCTTATGGGATGTTGAATTTTCCTCATGGGATATAGTGTTCTCTTCATGAGATAACTAGAAAGCAAGTTATTTTAGTTATTTATCATGCTTTTTGTATGATATGTCAAGTTCTATATTCAAGTATTTCATGAGTATTTTAGAAAGAGATTTCTCATGAAAAGTATAGCTTAATTCCTCATAGGATGATAGAACCCCAGAACATTTTCTCATGGGATGACAGAAATTCTTTATAGGGTGTAAAATCCTTATAAGATGACAGAAATTCCTCAATTGGTGTAAAATCCTTATAGGATGACAGAAATTCCTTGTGAGATAATGGGATGTAGAATACTTTTCATGAGAAAGAGTTAGAAGTTATAGTGCACTATAATAAAGAATGAAATTACTTTAGTCATATGTTTATATGGTAGTTTTATGTTCACGGATGTGAGAATTATTTATATTGCTTTTATGACTGAAATGGTTCTTATGATAATTTCTTAAAGTAAACTAGCTACTGAGATTATATATCTCATGTTTTTATGTTATGACTAATCATTTCAGGAGTTAAAGTAGAAAAGCAAGAGAAAGCAAAAGAATAAGCTAGTAAAGTTGTTAAGTAGTTATATAGAAAAGGGGATGTTGTATCAACTTCCTATGTAAATCTTTGGAGACTTGTGCATATTTTGTATATGTGTATAGAAATATGTGAGGTGTATGTAAATCTCTTGTGTTGTAGTTATATCTAGAAGAGAATTTGCAAGAAATAGTTGATAATGTGCTGTGAAATATACATGTTTTGGAAAGAAATGATTGTACTATGTCTCAAGTAACAATTTTATGAGATTATGGAGTACATAATATATCAGTTGACTGATTGTCCTGTATTAGTCGACTGATACCTCCCGAATTCGTAAAATATTCAGATTAAAGGTTTATTAGTCGATTGATAGACATCCATCAGTCGACCGATCATTCTCTGCCCAGCTTAAATTTTTATATTGCAAAATGTTCCATAATTTCCCTATTTGTATGCAATTAGATATTTTATAAGAATTTTCAAAAAAAAATCCCATGGTTTTAAACCAACTTTTAAAAAATCTATATTACAATTTTCTTAAATTATATAAGTTTAGCATAAGTCTAGTAGACGTTGTACACCTCATGAATGTGCATGTATCCTTTACATATGATCAGTGCTAAATAATTTAACACGAATGAGATAGCTTATCATGCAGGAACCATATAATCAAGAGGGGATGAAACATACATGTATAGTTAAAATAATGAATTCACTTCTTTATTTCATATTATCATCATAATTAATACTCATGCAACTGTATGCCAATCGTCCATAAGCAACTCACGACCACAAAAGCATGGGAATCCTCTTCACGCCTTTTCCTTATGTACTTACAGCAACGTGAGAACAAGGTCAATGAAACCAAACCATCCTTAGGCATGCATATATGCAAATTTCTATTGTACATGTATGTGTGTGTATATATATATCCATGCATGACAACAAGTAATCATCATAAGAACAAATGATGGCGATTATGAATCAATGACAATATATCAAAATTTCACATATCAAATGAATTATAATGTGTAAATCAATCCTCTATATATATACATACATATATAGGTAGGCATTTGTGTGTAGACAACACCAATTAAAATTTACATAAAGCCATCACGAATACACTTATCTTCTACTTTTGAGAGCATGACCGGTACGACAGTAGGATCCTTACTACAGCCGTAAGGTTGCATTCACGAGTACGTAGTTCACACAGCCAAAAATAATAATTTAAGAAAACCTTTACACATCTCGATACATAGAATACCTATGAGTTCTATCTATCACAGAGTGACTCAAGCAACTCAGACATACCCGACTTGACATTAACCCAAATCTAAATAGGGGTTTATGACGATGAAGCTCCGCTTCTGCTCATACGGATCTTGACCAACTAATGGAGTCCTGCAAGGGCATGAGAGAAGGGGTGAGTACAAAAATAATCAGTGCGGAAATAATCATACTAAACAGATTACCACCACATGCTGCTCACAGGAATGTGACTCAAAATTAATGTCCCAATCACCAACACTAGGCTCAAGCCTTATTCCACACAACCTGCATAATCAGGAGAATAAATCCTATCCAATGTACACAATTATCATTAAATCATACCTTACCAGGGAAGATACAAGGTCCATACCATCACATGACCCAATCACATAAGATTAAAGTGTAACAACAAGTAACCTTAAGATCAAAAGTTTTTCCGCCATGATCACTACACTTAAGTAAATAAATTTAACACCTCCACATAAAGCACACAGTAGATGAATGACCATCTAACTTAACATAAGTCTAATATATGCAATAAGTCCACAATTCTAAGACTTTTAAAATATAAAACATATCCACCGCTCCAGGATATTGGTTATGAATAACTAAATGGGGTCTCGTTCACTATTCCAGGACAGAGACTATGATTAAATAGATAGGGTCTTGTCCACCATTCTAGGACAGAGATTATGATTAAATGAATGGGATCTCGTTCATGGTTCTAAGACAGAGATTATGATTAAATGAATGGGGTCTCGTCTACCGTTCTAGGACAGAGATTATAGTTAGATAGATGGGGTTTCGTCCACCGTTCTATGACAGAAACTATGATTAAATAATAGGGTCTCGTCCACCATTCCAGGACAGAGACTATAGTCATTAATACAATTCCCTCTTGGCAAGGCCATAGGATTATAATTCCCTCTTGGCAAGGCTACAGGATATATAGTTCCCTCTTGGCAAATCAGCAGGATATATAATTCTCTCTTGGCAAACTGCAGGATATATGTTTTGTATGGGTTCGCTATAATCATCATGTATGATCAATTATAATTAAATATTGCGGCAACATCAATAATATTCAACCAAATGAAAGCATGTATATATATATATACACGTTACGCAAGCATATCATAGTACAATAAGTCAATTAACGGCTATCACCTCATAACATGATCTTCCATGCATAACTTATTATCATCAGGGAGAAGGGGTGTCACTTATTCAAGAAATAATAAAGTAGTAGACTTAATTATTTAGAAGGGCAATTCATCGTAACACATCACATAGCATTTAAGATCATAAGATTCCTCTAAAGTTTCCCAATCTCACACGTCCCATAGTCTAAGGGCAAAATTTGCTTATAAAGCAATCTATGCACATATATACACAAGTACCCTCCTCTACCCCACGAATAGGACATGACCTTATGTATCTATACCTATATGAATGCTCTCTTGAATCCATTCTTGTAATTATCTTAAACTCCATACCTTTATACATATACATACCTCTAATAAATTCCACATCTATATAGGCGTACAACCATAACTAACTTATTACTATGAGTGGTCCTGCTCGTTTACAATACGGATTACATTTATCTCATTTATTTATACCACACAAGCTCTTGCTTCACCACAATCATAATCATCAATAACATCCATATAATAGGGAAATTATATCTATCTATGCTTACTCATAGTTGATAATTTGTTTAGGGGTTGACCATCGTTAAACACGAGTAGTCAGAACTTACAGATGTCCCAACATACATAAACATCAATAAATAAATAATAGATTGTTTTCTTTAAACCACTGGATAAGGTAGAGTAAGGTCCCCTCACCTTTGCCAAAGCTTCTTAAATGAGTCTGTCTATTTAAAAGTGCCTTCACAAGCTCCAATTATACTCAAAGGATGATCAATACTTCACCCAATACCTAAGGATCAAAGATATATGAAATAGAAGTCAAAATTCCACACTTAGCATGCATTAGGAGGCTGGTGCCCTTCAAGTCTTGGTGACATTGGTGCCTGAGGCACCAAGCCTAGTGCCTCGGGCGCCAAGCTATAAACCTTCAAACTTCTGCTACAGGTTCATGCATTTTCAACTAAATAATCACCATTTCCCCCCAAATTTCGTCATGGGTTTCCATTCCTAATGTTTTAGGATTACTATGGCACAAACCTCCCAAGTTAAAACCAATTATACATACTTGAATCATAAAAATTTCATTATAAGCCTAACTTTCTCCATTTCCATCTCATACTCTCTAATCCTATTCTTTAAATGACCGTTCCTTAAATTCATAATCCTTTCCTCATCTATAAACCTTCCAGAACAACCATTCCATATGAATTTGTCCACAGAAACATCTTACACCACTTTCCCCTATTTAGAATCTTAGGGTTTGCATCAAGGATGAAAGGAAAAAGAAGAAAAAGGAAACACTTACCAATCTTCCCAAGATCTCATAGCTCCCACCCTTGAGCAAAACTTGAGACAAGCCATTGAAGGGGAGGGGAAATTGAGGCTGACCGAAAATGGGAGGGAGAGTTTATGGGAGGGAGGAGAAAAATAGATTAAAAGGAAGGATGATGGTATATATGAGTGTGTAGTGTAGGGCCCACTCATTTCTTTCCATTTTGGTCCCTTTTAACATAAATATAATTCGATTAAGAATTGCAAAACATTTAGAACAACCTCATTATGATTAGGGCACCCAACTATACTTTCACGAGATGCACATCATCACATTCCATTTCCACTAAAATTACAATAGTCCCAAATTTGTTCACTTTGGTCCCTCTTAGTGCCTCAAGATCACTCTGACCTCAAATAAGTTTTTTTTCTTTTATTTTTTTGTTAAAAAGGCAAAAAATTTTCTTGCTCTTAGAATACTCCTTAACAAAATTTTAATAAATTAATATCAGAAAATGGCATATATTACTATATTATTTTATATTTTTTATAGGATCTTATGATTCTCGATTCGATTTTATGATTCGATCTATTATGTGCCCCTTCCAATCTTGCATAAGATCTCGATCTTAACAAATTTGCTTTTTTGTTTTTTTGAGAATTGATGCGTCACATCTCTGGTCTCCCTCCCTCTGTATCTCCCATCTAGGCCAAGCCAATTCTATAATATATGGTTTTGAAATACTCTAAGTGGGATGCATACCTCATCTTTTAGTATTGAAATTTTTTTGTATGTATATATACCTAGACCTCATTTATGCTTTGTTGTTGAATCCACTTTACTTATGTAACGGTACTTTTTTTTGGATGGTCTAAAATCTTTTCACATGAATGGGTATGAGTCAATGAGAAATTGGTGTAAAGCCCTTACTCTTGTACCAAATTATGTGCGTATATGTTTCTATGCATGAATAATGCCTTGGCCTTGTGGGAAAATGAATTGTAGTGGGAGTTGTGTTGATTTATTTCATAAGTGCCCTCATAGGGACTTATTTGAAATGTAAAATAATATGTGGTTTACAAGGAAAATTGTGATTTATATGTGGTATGTATAAATTTACCATGTTATGTTAATTGTGTGGCTTTACAATTAGAAAGAGAGGAATCATGATTATTTTTAGGCTAAGTGTGTACAGTATAAAGTGGGAGGGTCAAAATGGAAATAAGCAAAGTTTAATTTAAAAGGGAAAGTCCCCTTCAGCCTGGTCACGTCTTTTTTCTTCTAAAAGGGAATGTTGGAGTATCTTTCTCTTCCTCCTCATTTCCTTCATGTCCTATTTATCTTCTCCTTGAAAGATTGGCTTTGAATCTTGGTTGGGTGGACATTTTTTGACCTGGGAAATGTAGAAGACCAAGTGAGTTCTTGGATTTACTCTCTTCTTCCTCTCATTTTCACATTCCTTGAACCCTAGAGTTGGAATTGGGTAGATTTATGAAATTTAGGTGGATTGATGTATTAAATATCTTTGTATTGGTATAATTAAGTGTTGGGATCTTTAATTGAAAGATTTGGGTGGCTGTAAATACCTTAAAAGAGTGGGAAGTATGGATCAATGAAACTTATTGTCATGTGTTTCTATTTCACTATCATTGTGCAAAAATTTGATGAATTAAGGGACCTAAACTTACCTTTGTATTTTGGGTGGTGTTGGGATTCATTTCAATTGAGTTTAGTGTATAAGTATGGTTAGAAATCATGGGAAAGGATTTGGAAAGCTTGTAGCTGGGTTAAATGGAGTTTAAGGATGTTTAGGGAGAAATCTAGTGCCATTTTCGGGTATTGCCCTCCTAGGCATGCATGTGGCAGAGAGCCACCAACAATTTTAAGTCCATTTTCAAATAGTTATAACTCCATCATCCAAACTTTGTTTTTATCAAATTTTATATCGTTGGAAAGCTCTTTAAGTCTAGTTTATAATGGTATAAGTTTCATTAGAAAATGATTTAGCATTTAGGAGTTATGGCCAAAATAGCGACTAAAGGTCAGATTTGGTACCAAGTTTTTCTCTATTTTGTGACCTTAACATGTTTTTACATGGTTATCTCCTAGGGATGATTCTTTGATACATATTCCACATACTTGGGGACTAGCTAAGGTAGATAAGCAAGGAATCATGGTGAAGGATAAGCATCACTCTTACTTTAAACTTGAATGGTTTATATTCTTGTTTATTTGAAGTTCTTTATATATGTGATGGTGATATAATTGGAATATAGTTATCCTAAGGGTGAATCCTTGTGTTTTGGTTAGTATGTAAAAATTCAATATAATGCCTCTTCATTGGGGTGAGATATCCAATTGTGTTATTTTAATTTTGGAAGTAGAACTTAAGTATGGTGTGAGTCCGAATAGCCTCGTGATAGGCTTATACTAACTTACTTATTACATTGGAATGTTAGATGAGATGGTGGATCATAAACTACATATATGTACCTAGAGATTAAAGATATCGAAATTAAGCTTATGTGATGATTGAATCAGACTAGTCTTGTGTGTTTCTTTTAATTGTGTGAAATATAGTCATGCAAATGAAATTATGGGAGTCATTTGGGAGGATATGTTGTACTGAAAGGTGGAACCATAATAATTAAAATTGGTGAAGTACACTCTTTGAATTAAACATGGTGATGGGTTTACCTCCACCCTTATCTGAATTGGAAGGATAAATTTATTGTACTAATCTAGATTAACCTTGCTATAATGGTATTGTTAGGGACATGGTGTGTTGAATGGTTTCCTCTTTATATGTGTAAGTATTCCTCACTCAAGTTGGTTTGGTATGTGATATGTGAGTGTTGTATTGTATAAAAGGAAAGAGGAGGGGGCTAACCCCTTTCTTATGCCTTAATATGCTAATATCAACTTGTGAGTTTGATTCTGAATTGGAATTCAATCTGGTGATGTATAATGATTTTGTATGTATGTGTGATCATGCAAGTAAATATTTTCTTGTTGGGTTATGCATGATGAGTATGACGTAACAACATTACTTTACATGATTGATTGGTGAATGTAATATATTGTAATAAAGGAATGATACTCTCAATTGTATTGTGGTGTAACATTATTGTATCTTGGTTATAATTATCATAATTAGAATTGAATTCATGCATTGTTGAACCTTTTAATTAGAGATCTGTGTGGTCAATTACTGAGATGGTGCATTGTGGAAAGAGTCCCAGAATCTTATTAATAGTTGTGTGGCTAATTTGGATATGGGTGACCCCAATTGCTGAGACAGTGCATTATGGGAAGAGTCCTAGAATCGTAATAGTCATTGTGTGCCTAATTTGGATATAGGTGACCCCAATTGCTGAGACAATGCATTGTAGAAAGAGTCTTAAAATCCAATTGAGGGTTGATGTGACAACATAGACCCCCGTGTAGGGCAATGAGGATGGCCATGTAGCAGACTAATTATTTATTGTGTGGAAATAAGGATTTCTAGTATAATTTATTTTATATCTTTATTATGGAAATTTAAGCATGTGTTGTGAATTTCTGGATTGGTTTGGAAAGTGTTGGTTACAGTGAACTATAGTAATGGTATTGGATTGGCAATCTTATGTACATATTGAGCTTAGGTTATGTGAACCATGTGTGCTGTATGGACTGATGGTATGGTGAAGTCTTCCATTAATTCCACCTATATGCGGGGTACTCGGTTTGTATTTCCTTTCAGTTGATTGTTTCCCTCACTGAGTTTTATACTCATCCTTTCTTTTGTACCTCTTTCAGGTTCCTTAAGTAGTTGGTAAGTCTTCGTACGAGGAGTAGCAGAGTCTTTGAGTCCCCATTCCTTTAATTTGGAATGTTGGCTTCATCATAATAGAGTCGGTGGGTTGAATCGCTCTGTAGTTAGATAGAACACCTAGGAATATTTGTGTCAATAGTGAACTGGACTAGGACATCATCTTCATGTTTTAATTATTACTTATGTTTAATTATTTCTGCAATGGATAACATTATTATTTAAAGGAAGGAATAAATGACTCTTTTATGTTAGAACAAAATCTCTACTTTACTATTTTCTGAGTGTGCTAGCTGTGTGTTGTTAAGCCTATGATGGTGGATGGAATTCACTTCTATGTCAGTCATATTCTCAAATTGGGGTGTAACAAGTACGGCTCGGTCTTTTACGGGATGGGATACAACCAACCCAACCCGCCTTGAAAGTGACTTAAACAAGATTGGGCCGAGGCCGTTTTGGTAGGTCTAATGTGATTTGAGTAGTGGAGATTTAGATACCTGACAAGTTTATGGTAATGATTTTATTATAAGTGAATTTTGAGTGAATTGCTAACTTTAAACACTTGAGAGAATAGAGAGTACACACTTCCCTTATGAGGAGGCTAATTACTTGATTTCATTCTTATCAAATGAAATTGCCATGATGCTTAGACTTTTTAAAAATTTAATATTTATTTTCTCGAAGCGTTAAATCTTTTCAAGCTTGAAATATTTCATTCTTTGAATGTTTGTCCACACATTCCTTGTTGTGTCCTTTGGTGTCTTTGGTGCTTTTAATTGATTTTTCCTAAGAGTGCAAAAGGCTAAGTATGTGGGGATTTGATATCTAGCATTTTTATATTCATTTTAGTCCCTATCTTAGTTGTTTTGCAATTTAACCATAGAAAACTCTCTAATTTTATTATGTTTTAGAGTTTATTGGGTCTAAATTAATTATGGAGTCGATACACTTTAATTTCATAATTTTAGGACCTAAATAATCAAAGACCCAATTTAATTCATTTGTGTATTTTGAAAATTAAATCATTAGGGAGTTTATTGTTGACCTAGATGAAATGATGACATGGATGTAACTTTAGAAGCTGATTTGGTCTTCTTTAGTTGACTAGAACACTGACATGGCTTGAGACGCTGACTGACTATGACTTTTTGGCTAACTTGCCAACATGGATGTGGGATCCATATAATCAGAATTGTTCAGCACCTTTTGGCATGCATCTCTCTTCCATAAACTTTGCTGAAAATAGCAAGCTTCCCAAATCAGATTTACGAGCCATAAAAGAAGTCTTTTGCAGCTCCCATCTTATTAATTTCTTCTGTATTTGCTACACGGGCTACATCATCAAATCAACTAGGGCATCAATTAGGAATATTCTTTCTAAAGTAAAGTAGGATTTTGTAGTTCAGTTTTCAGAATTCGTAAGACAACTTTTAACTTATAATTTTTTAGGTTTTCTCTCTAGTTTTTCTCTCTTTCTGTTCTTCGCGTTTTTCTTTCATGGAGGGCTAAAAATACTTGTTTAATCAATCCATGGTGGAACTGGAGATGTATCTTGAATTCTTTGCATTTATCAGATAAGTTACTTGTTTTGTTTATCTCATTTTCATCCTCTATATGCCTCTGACATTTTTATGCTTAAGCTTATTTCTAGTTAGAGTAATCTCTAGTGTAACTATTGTTTAAAATATTTTATTTGAAGAATACATTTGCTTGACTGATTGGATGAGTAAATAGGATGAGAAGGACTTGTTTAGATAGATGTGAGATGTGAACTTGATTAGGACTGATTGGGATTACATTAAGGTTTTAATTAGTAAAGGTTTTCCATATCTTACCTTGATAAGAATCTAGTCTTTGAAGGTTTTATGAGCATTATTGTTTATAATCAAGTGACAACCAGAACCGAACTAAGCATTTAGATAAGGATTAGGATAGATATATCTAAAGGGAAACCATTGGCTGGTTATGCATATTTTGTCTCCATTGTTTTATTGCTCTGTTACTATTCATGCATTTATCTTAATTCTGCAAAACCCCCCGTTAATTATAATTAGTGTAATTAGGGTCGAACAGTCGATTAGAAAATTAGAAGTAAGGCTCTACAAGAGGTAAGACCTAGGGATCACTATATTGCAATTTTACCGTAAATTAAATTTTGGGTGATTCGGTAATTGTAGTGGGATAAACCAAGGAGCTTAGAATGAAGGTTTGGCATGACCCTGGCAAGTATCTAAGAGTTCTAACAGTGTGGGGTTAGTTAAAATCTCAAATTTTGAATTGGGTTAAAAAGAAGATCTTGGCAAAGTTAACAAATTGGAAACACAAATTCCTTAACTAAGCTGGGAAGGATGTTCTCATCAAGGCGGTTATTCAAGCCATTCCAAGTTATGTCATGTCTATTGTTAAATTATTAAAGGTTTTTGTGACAAAGTTAGTGTTGAAGTGGCAAAGTTCAAGTAGGACAAAAAGTGGGGTCATAGGGGAATTCACTAGGTGAGATAGAGTAAGAATGAAGGAGGTTTTGGTTTTAACAATTTCCAATCCATGAATACAACTCTATTGGATAAGAAGGTCTGGAGCCACCATCATAATCTAACAGCTCTTTGGGTATAAGTCTTATAAGTACATTCAACATGATGATATGCTTAAAGCCAAAAAGGAAAAAAAAGGTACTTCTTGGTGCTGGGTTAGCCTATTATAAGGAAGAGACTTGATTTTGAAAATGTGCAAATGGGAGGTGAGAAAAGGAGAAAACATTAATATTTGGGGGGATTGTGGGGTACAACCTGGAAGGAAGCTAGTCAATCTTTCTTGTAGTAGTTTGTTAAGGGTGTCAATGTTGGTAATTAGGGAACTAGTTGATGTAAACACTTTGAAGAAGATTTTGGCTATGATATTGTTGGGTTAGATCAAGAGAACAATTTTATTTGGCTTAAAGGGAGGGATGGTAACTATACTATCAAGAGTGGTTATAAGGAAGCCTTTCAAATGGGTTATAGTGCTAGGGACAAAGGACCATCTTCCTCTAATAGGTAAACCTAGATTGGTGGAAACTTATTTGGAACTCTAATGTCCCTCAAGATTAATATGTTTGTCTAGAAATTTGGCTCTGATACTCTTCCTTCTGCTATCAACATGTTTAAGAGAACATGTGTACCATGTCTTGAATGTTCGATTTGCCAAAAGTAAGAAGAGGCGAGGGAGCATATTTTGGTATGTGTGGTTTGGATCAAACCTATAGTGGGATGTAAGGAATAAAACTCCTGTAAGGATGGATCAATAGATTTTGTCAAAGTGTTTGAAGATTAAAGATAAGGGGATGGGATTTAAAAACTAAATAGACTACCTATTTATTCTATGTTGGTTGATTTGGTAGCAAAGAAATAAATTTATTCTTGAAAATGCTAAGATTATTCCAAAATGTATCCTACACCAAGATAATGTCGTTATAGAGGACCTTAATCTTACAAGAATAGTCTCTAGCAAGTCTCAAGATGGGATGAACAATTCCAGAGCCAAGGAGTTAGATAATCAGCAGCTTGTTCCAGAGCAAGTTTATAAAGTTAACATTTATGCCACTTATAGAGATGGGAAGTTTGGTGTAATTGTTAGGGACCACATGGGAAGTTTGGTGGTAGGGACTTCAATGAAAATTCTCGCTAGATCCTCTATTGAAGTAAAAGCTACAGCTATGAGGGAGGCACATATTCTGACTCACAACCTCAGAATAGTATGTGCAATCTTTGAGTCAAATTAACTCAACCTTATTGAAGCTTGTAAAGGAGGAAGGTGTGAGTAGAGGATTAAGAACTTTATTAAGGATCTAGCTTACCTGAGGAGCACCGGAGCAAGATTAGAATTCAATTGGGTAAGGTGGACAACAAATAAAGCCGCTCTTGTCGTCGATAAATTGGAGAAGCAAGGTTTGCTCAATAGATCTTAGTTCTCGAATCCTCCAAGATCTCTCAGGGTTATGTTGGATGAGGATAAGCATCAGGTTGCCTAAGAAGGTGGGGTTGTTAGCTTCTATTTAGTTTCTGTTGGTGGTGTTTTGTTTGAGGTTTTTGGTTCTGCCTACTAGTATCAGTTGGTGTGTTTTATTTGGTGCTTTTCTTTAGTTTTGTGTTTTTTATAGCTTTGTTCCCTGAGGTGTGGTGCTTTAGTTGTGTGTCCCATTTTCTCTAAAGTTAGGCTTATAAGGTAATAGTGCCTTTGGTCCTTTGAATCTCTAGTGGGTTGCTCTTTTAGGCTTGTTGTATTTTCTCAGCCTTGGCTGATGTCCAAAAGAAAAATGAAATAGGTATTTTCAAAAGAATGGTAGACTACTTATTTTTTTATATAATAGTTATGTACTTTAAACCAACTAAAATAGTAAATGCCTTATTTATTCGTTAAGATATCTTTTTGTTTTTAAATTGTTTCATTTCTTAATACATAGCAGACCAATAGACTACTATTTATTAGTAGCTTATTTATTTATTGTTAGAAATAACAACAGATATTTGGCAATAAATTATCATGTCAGCTCGCTAAAAAATCAAAATTTATTTTTGATGAAAAGGTATCTAATTTTAAAACACTACCTTTACCAATAAAATTGGAAGCTCTTTTACATGGTTGATATATTCAAGTAACATTTTAAAAAAATTGTTATTATGCAGAATATTTTTCTTTTTACTTTTTTGGTACAAAGTTTAGAATGCTAAGTGTTCATATTTGATACACAAGTAGAAAAAATATTTTTGAGAATGTTGCACTCTCAAAAAAATTTATATACTTTATCCCATCTAAAGAGGTGGGAATGTGATATAATAAATTTTTTTTTAGAATTATCCTTCACTAGATGTAATTTTACTCGAGATATTATTAAACACTAAATATAAATATTTTTTAATAAAAATTCAAACAATAATTTATTATATTATAAATGATTAATCCTTTTAACTAAACTCAATTCTTGTTAGTACCATCAAAATATACTTTCACTTAAATGAAAAGTCAAATTACTTTCCTTTCATTATTTGAAAGTCTTTAGCCTTAATTCTTCTCTACACTGTTACCGCCACCTTCTCTCTGACTGCCTGCCAGCACCACAGGATCTGGAGTGGCTACTCTTCGTGTAAGAAGAGCAGCCAACTCTTCTCTTGTGGCAACAGTTTTAACTGTTGCCACAAGTTTCAGAACGGTTTAAAACCGTTGCTATAAATTTTGTAAAAAAAATATCACAATTAACACTTATAGCAACGATTTTAAATCGTTGCTGAAACTTGTGGCAACAGTTAAAACTGTTGCCACAAGAGAAGAGTTGGCTGCTCTTCTTACACGAAGAGCAGCCACTCCAAATCTAGCACCACATGCACTTTCACCACAGACACTAATTAATCCACTGCTGCCACTAGTGTTGCAACTATTATTATTGACTTTTTGATAAAAGATATTAAGTAATTATTTGAAATTTTTCATAAATTAATTATCAAAAATATTTTTCTTTCAAATGGTATATTATTCATCGAAGTATTGTAAATGAAGCAGACATATGAATGGAATATTTCTTAGAATATCATGAAACATTCTTTGGAATATTTTATACAAACTGAAAAGTTTCAATGTAATCGTAACATTACAACCATTTTTTTGATTTTTTGACCGAAAAAATGTTCAGGTTAAAGTATACTCTTTTCAATCCTACACTCAGTTGTTCCATGGTTTCTATTTTTTTTTTTTGGTTCTATTAATGTCCTTAACAATTTAAACATTATTACGTTAATCCATCTTGCTAACATCATTAGTTTTGTTAACAGAAAATGTTGAGATGACTTGTAATTAGATCTAATAATGCTAATGTAGTTTTTTCTTTTTTAACAACTACTGTCTACATTTAAAAACAAAAAACAAAGGTTGTGTTAAATAGGGCTGGGTTTGAATTTTTGTAGCCTAAATTTAAAATGGACAGGCCTGGCCCTACTCAGCTTGCTTTTTTGTTTTTAAACATTATTTTTTACAAAAGACAACTAATTTTTATTACTTTCTTATTACATTGAAATGAACTTTTCTATTTATTGGATAAACGTTTTCTTGATAAAGTATAATTTCAATGTTTGTATCCAAAAAAAAATAGGAAAATGTAATTTTGATCTCTCTCACATTGGCTATTGAAAAGAAATATATTCTAACCCCTTCATTTAAAGTTTGTTATTTCATCTTTTATTTCTGTTCTAATAAACATAAAAAAAATTCAACTCAATATCATATTATGTATGAGTTTTTCTTCTAAAAAACATATTATTATGTAAAACTTGATTTTATTTTTTTCAATTTTAATTCATACATTTTAAATCAAGCATACCATTAGAAAAAAAAAATCAGCTTACCAACCTTAACTAACTCAACATGCCATTTTTAGTTGGTTCGATTTTTAAAATACTTTAAATATAACTTAATCCGCTCATAGCCCTAGTATTAAAAAAAAAAAAAAGATGACAAGGCATCTGTAGAAATTAGACAACACATACATATAAATGAGATTGGAATTCATTAATTAAAGCCAAATATGTCAAACTCAGGGAAGCCTAATAAAAGACAGACACTAAGACATACGCTCAGCTGAAAAAGAGATGAGCTGCTTTTATATATACAAACGAAGAGAAGATCTATGCCCAAATATTTCAAAAAGAGACAAGCCAGCTCAATCTCCTACCCTCTGAAGTAACTCAAAAGATCTATCCCAGAACTGTTTTGAACTTCTAATAGGAGTATTCTTCATCGTCAAATGATGAGGTATATAAACTTACAAAACTTTTGAGCTCATCAGTAAGAAACAACACTTCTTTCTCCTCTCGCAATTTAAATGTGCCACACCTATATAATTAACATCGTATCAATAATAATTCACCAAAAAAAGTAACATATAATATCAAATTATCAATAATAGAGACAAGCAGAGAATTAATGGAGCTAACACCAGGTGCACGAGAAGGAAGATTCTGGAGGTTTACTTTCACTCTAACACACACTGTCCATGACATTGCTGCTAAAGGAAGAATAAAGGTCTGAAATAACATAGATTGTCCACATTCATCTTCTTCCACAGTAAGATGGAAGGTAGAAAGGATAAGATGGAAATAAGTTGTACATAGATGAAGAGGACCAAATATCAAAACATATATGAGGAAAAGAAGTTTGTCTAAACTTTTGTTTCACCATTTGCAAGGGCCAATTACAGTTGACAAATACAATTGAACATGGCAGATGATGAAGAACAAGGACTAAAATACTTACATGCATGCATTCACATTGCCTGCAGTAAAATTGTTTAAAGAGATACAGCTCCTACTAAATCTACACTCTACAATACATAATAGAAAGGCAGGCAGGTGACATTTTAAAAGATGTCCTATTGTACTAAGAAAAAGATCGAATGAGGAATAGAGTCCTACAACAGAAATAAATAAAAGAATAAAAAAGGAGTAAAGAAAATAAGAACTATAAAGTAAATACATAATTAATACATGAAGCTAAATTGGAGATCCTTACCTAGAATGGACACTCAACACTTCAACATTATCTCCTTTCACAGCATCTTTTAGTGAGATGAGACTTGGTGTATAAGCAATTGCTTCAAATTTGAATTGAGTCCCCCTAACCTTGAAAATTTTGGACTCGTGATTTCTACGGTCATAATAGATTAACCCATTACGCGATTGATACATCAATAGGCCAGCACCCTTGTTAAATAATTTCATCGGCCAATATAAACCACGAGGCAAAAGGCCTCCTGCATAATACATATCAATGCTGAAAAGCTTAGTCCAAGATTCTCCAACGCCATATTCCTTCATAATCCACAATATCACTGGACAGTAATCTGATTTACTACATATAAAGAGGTAACCATTTAGTTTTCCTACGGTGACATCACCAAATATATGAGGAGGACAAGGGAATTCATGGAACCTCTCACTTTCAAATTTAAAACTTATAATTGATACTTCCCTATCAAAGAAATTAGTACGAAGCCAGTGAATTGCTCCATTCAAACTGGTGGGAAATTTAAGCTCACCACGAACATTTTCACCACCTCCAACAGTTTTCCAAGTCCTAGTCCCTAGTGTGTGCATTTCAGCAACCCTACCATTATACCACAACACTTTAGCCTTTGTTGGATGTTGAATAAATTGTTTATATAATCTTACAACTTTATATTCATTAGTTTTTCTTTGAAAACCGAAGCCACAATCAACGGGTTCCGTCAATTTCCCAACCTTACTTGCTTCTGGAAGCTTTATGAACTCTCCTGTAACTGGGTTGCAAACAACAAGAGGATTTCTCACCTTAGGATCACACAAGCAAAGCAAGCCATTACAAGAATTCACCACAGCAAATTTGTCATCTCTGGGCTTACAAGGAACACAAGACCTTCTTCTACCACCATTTTTGGCCTCAAGCATTTTGTCAAGCACCAATTTAGCATCGCGTAGAGGAAGCTTGAATTTGGCCTCAAGCTTCATGTGAAAGTTACAATTGGGTTTGGGAAAATCCTCACATATGCAGGAACGAATACCAGCATCATAATCACTCCCAAATTTCCAGCTCTCAATCTTTTCAGGCTCAAACTCAAGTAGGTGAAGGGTTCTAGAAACACGCTTGGGATCATTGGTACGAACCATAACTTCAACAGCTGCACGCTTAAAATGCAATTTAGCAAAATGCGAGTCTGAAATAATGGCAAGCCAACTTGTGCATACACATTTGCAAACAAGAACTGACTTAATGGGAAGCCTAAGTAGAAAATCGCTAGTGATAGAAGAAGGAAGATCAGCGAAAGAAGTTCCAGGTGGTTGAAATTCTGGCTCAACAAAATCCCGTGCTTCTCTATTTCCAACCTTTGTGCCACAGCCTATCGAATCCCATTTCCTCTTCATGGCTCCCTACAATTTGAAAAGAAAAACATTGCTGAAGGTGAGACTTGAAACCCAGATAGATCAAACCAAATACCAAGGAGAAAAACCCACAACTTTATAACTCAAAGAACCAAAGGAATTTATGCCATTTGAAGTATTGCTATACACACACAGGATACAGATAAGAGAGAACAGGAAAATAATATGGAAATCTGCAGTAATGCGGGAAAATCAAGGTCGAATGCTGAACACAGATAATAGAAAAGGACGAGAAAACTCACCTGAGAAAGGATCTCTGGTTTTAGCCCACAGCGAATGAAGAAAAGATTGTTGATGAGTTTTGCAGTAATTGGCTTATTGGAATTAAAAACGTGTTGTGGAAGTATACTTATGCGGGAAAGGATGTACCATAGGCAGGAAAAAAAAGCGCCAATACGTTGCTCTTTGTGGAAGTACACATAACGCTAGCGAGGCACTAGCCAGTTGGACTCGAATTCAATGGAAATGAGCACAAGTCGTAACTGGTGAGAGATTTTAGATGGTCATTATTTGATATTTTGAGCAATTAATCTCTTGTTTTAATAAGCTGCAGTATTTTTTGGTAGATGATAAGTTGCACTATTAAATGCATACTCTGTCCTAGAACAATGGGCTGGCCCAATACTAGTTAATTGGGTTTAGGCCCAAAATCTTCATCATTTGTTTCATAAGTTTTGAGTTTATACTTCTTGTTTTTTTAAGACATACGTTGCAGCAACCGTCCAGGTATTTGAATCTAATTAATTTTATCTTCACTTTTTTTATAAGAAAATTACACTCCATTTGCAAGTTTCAAAATTATACTTCCTTCCATTTTATTTTTAAGATATAGACTTTCTTTTTTTTTTATCGCAATGAAATTACTATACTCTAAGACAATTTTATATTTTTTTAAAGAAATTTTTTAGAGTTTGCAAGTTATTATTTATTTTTATATGGGGACATTTTTTTTCAATTGAGCTATTATCCGTTTAAGATTGTTATATATTTTTGTTTAAAATTACTCTATAAATAAAGGTTGGCAAAGAGTACTATAAGAAAAAAGTAGTTTGTATTTGGTACAATTTTTTAATTTAAGAACTCTACTTAATATATTATATTCAATGTTTTCTTTTTTTAAGAAAAAGTGCTTTTTTTTAGACATGGCAACCATACCAAGAGGAGGTGAATTTGGTGTTATAAAAAATTGAGTTTTTTTTTAAATTCTTTTTCAAAAATACTTCGAAAGGCAATAAGTTTAAATGAAGATAGTGCGAACAACAATTTGTTCACTTAAAGTAAATTCAAGAAAGTGAAACAAGCTATAAATGATCTATATTTGAGTTCAAGATTCAAATTAAAAATAGAGTATTGAATAAATAACTTGAAATGTAAAGAGCGTAGTGATAGATAAAGCAAATTCGAAAATTTATCGTGATTGGACTTTAACCCAAGCTTACATCCAATTGTTAAGACTTTCCCTTGAGATTTTCAACTTCTCCACAAGTTTGAACTGGGCACTTGTGAGCTACTACTATAGAAAATTTTTTTTAATTCAGACTTCTCTCAACCCTTGCGGTGTTTTCCCTCAAACATTCTTTCAAGGAATCACTTTCCTTGAGAATATAACTCAAAAGATGAGAAAATAAAGTGGGTAACTCTCTTTCATAAAGTGGATGTTACAAGATGAAGCTCTAGTAATTCAAATAGTATAGAATATGCAAATGTTAGCTCAATAATACTTGTATCTCTCACAAATATAATGAAATATGTTTAATATCACATTGTGGCTCTTAGTTCTTCTCTAAAATCGTGTATTTGAGGTCATATATATAGATTTTCTTGAAATATAGCCATTGGAAAAAAGAGTCGTTATGTGACCATTATACACTATTTTTCAAACTTACATTTTAAAAATTCATAACGTTCATATTTGAAGCATGTTCTAAGCAAACAATATATAGTTGAAACGCTAATCAAGTCTAGTTTTAGATGCAACAAGTTTTGTCACACCCTAATTTCTGCGAACATGATCGACATGGCAGTAGGATCCTTACCACCATCGTAAGGCTGAATTTTCGAATACTTAGGTTATATAGCCAAAAGTAATAATTAAAGAAACCTTCACACATCCATATACATAGAATACCTAGGAGTTCTATCTACTACATAGTGACTTAAGAAACCTAGACATACCTGACTTAATGTCAATCCAAATCTGAAGAGGGATTGATGACAAGGAAGCTCTGCTACTCCTCGTACGGATTCCGACCAACTAATCAGATCCTGCAAGGGAACGAGAAAAGGGTGAGTACGAAAATACTTAGTGAGGAATTAATTATACTGAACAAATTACCAGCATGCGCCGCTCATAGGGATGTGACATGAAATTTAATGTCCCATTCACTAACACTAGGCCCAAGCTCCATTCCACACAACCTGCATAGTTAGGTGAACAAATCCTATCCTATGCATACGATTATCATTAAATCATGCCTTACAAAGGAAAATACAAAATCCATACCATCACATGACCCAATCATACAAGATTAACATGTAACATCAAGCAATCTTAAGATCAAAAAGTTTTCCATCATGATCACCATATTTAAATATATAAATTTAACACCTCCACATAAAGCACACATTAGATGAATGGCCATTTAACTCAACATTATTCCAATATATGTAATATGTCCACCATTTCAAGACATTTGAATTTATGATATGTTCACCGTTCTAGGACAATCGAATTTATGATATGTCCACCGTTCCAAGTCAATTGAATTTATGATGTGTCGACATTGAATTTATGATTTGTCCACAATTTCAGGACAATTAAATTTATAATATTTCGACATTTGAATTTATGATTTGTCCACTATTCCAGGACAATTGAATTTATGATGTGCCAATATTGAGTTTATAATTTTCCACCATTCCAGGACAATTGAATTTATAATGTGTCGACATTGAATTTATGATTTATCTATTGTTCCAGGACAATTGGATTTATGATATGTCGACATTTGAATTTATGATTTGTCCACTGTTCCAAGACAATTCATAGGGGAGAGACCACCAAGGTCAATCCATATTAATTAATACAATTCCCTCTTGGCAAAGCCGCAAAAATATAATTCCCTCTTGGCAAAGCTGCAGGATTTATATTTTATATGAGTCCACTATAGCCATCACTTATGATTTACAATTAAATATTACTTCAGTATCAACAATATTCAACCAAAGAAAGCATGTATACATATGTACATTATGCAGGCATATCACAGTACAATAAGTCAATTAATGACTACCACCCTATAACACGATCTCCCACGCATAAATTGCTATCATCCGGGGGGAGGGGCCACTTATTCAAGTAAGAATAAAATAGTAGACTTAATTGTTTAGAAGAGTAACTCATCACAACACATCACATAACACTTATAATAATAAGATTCCTCTAAGGTTCCCCAATATTAGATATCCCATAGTCTAGGGGCGAAATTTGTTTATGAAGTAATTTATATACTCAACAAACAAAATCATTTAAATCGTCAATCCATATGGCAATAAGAGGGCACAGTTATATCACTATATCCGTTCAAATTCTAAAATAGATCACACCATTCCCATGACTACCTAAGACTCTTTTACAGTTGTACCAACTCCGACAATTGAGGTCACCCAAGGAATTACTAAGGAGTTTAATTGGGCACTTTTCTCATTTCCTCAACTATACACAATTCATGCTTAGACAAGAGAAATATGAGTATAAGAATATATATATATATATATATATATATATATATATATATATATATATATATCCATTTGAGTTATACGCCACAAGATAACAAGCCAACTTAGGGGCCATCATCAAGTAATTTGATCCTATACCTTTATTTGCTAAAACGAGGGAACCATTTTCACATGCAAGGGCATGCATTATTTAGACTTACAAGTATTTTAGACATGGTCCATCACTAGGAAGTTAAGAGTTTTCATTTCATGATGTGGACACTTGAACTTGTTACCTCGGGTCATAGGAGAAGAGGGAATATATCTCAATATTTATACCATCCATGTTTACTTAGTCAGGCTACAGTATCCTAAAAACAACCCAATCTAGAAGATCACCTATAAGTGAATTTATATATTCCGTTCATCAAATAGGATTTTAAACTCTACTTATGAAATATCTAAATTTTCTACTCTCCCTTGCGTTCATTCTTTTCGAACAACTATGATCTTTTACATAGGTAAGAATAAATAGACACTTTACCATACTACACGTATCTCCACACATGAGGCAAAATGGAATCATTCCTGCACACGACCAAGGCTTCTAGTTCCAGCATAGAAATATCATCATTCAAAAAGTGTATTTCAAGGAGAAACCCAAGCATTAATGACACATACTTAAGTTGCATAACTTGAAAAAGGAAGGAGAGGCCTCTCACTAGGTATGGAGCACTTTCGACCTTCGAAGAATGCCCTAGCCAAGTCTTGAACCAACAAACCTGTTGACCCTAAGGCTATATGCCATAAGTTTTGATGATGACAAATGTATTTGAATAGTAGCATTGATATATATAAAGATTAATTATCATATATATGCTACAAGTACTTAAGCATGATTATGTTATTTAATATGTATGTTGCATATATTGAATCATGCTATTAAACTAACCATTGGGTTTGCAAGTAAGATATATTTTATAGGTTGGTTCAAAACAAGAAGAGTGAGCATTGTATTGAAGAACAAGGAAAAGCAATATCATGCTTCACTCAAGGAAAACAACATGCAAGGATGAAGCTCCAAGAAATGAAGAATTAGAAGATTTGAAGTCTTGGAAGCTTGGATGCATCAAGATAGCCTATGTGTTTAAATTAGGTATATTTTATATAGGCTAGTATATTTGTGCAACTCAATGATTTAGATTTGCATACATTGGCTCAAGCATTTTTGAACAAAAAGATAGTGAGATATGAAGTTTTACAAAAGTTATTTTTTGACCTTTGGTCACTCCTTATATCATATCTCATAAATGAAAAATTGGTTTTTCAAGTATCTTAATCTCATTTGATAGTAGACTCAAAGATCTTTTTAACGGTATATTATTTATTCAAAACGGAGTCCAAATGAGAAATATATGACTATTCAAAATATAGTTTGAAAAACTGAAAGTTGATTTTACTGTAATAAAGAATTATTCTGTTCTGACCTATAGTCAGTATTTTGATTATATCTTTTAAAAGAAAAATAATTTTTAAGTAAAATTTAGCTCATTTGAAACTAGACTCCAAGAGCTTTCCAACGGTATATTATTTGTTTAAAACGGAGTTCAAATGAGGGAGTTATGAATTTTTAAAGAAAGCTCAAAATCTGGACTGCACTATAACGACTATATAACGGCTATATAACGGCTAGTTTTGTAAAATCTTATATATATGACCTTAGATACACGATTTTGAGTAAGAACAAAGTTCTACAATGTGATATTAACTTCTTCTATCATCTTTGAGAGAAAGGAAAGCATTCTTGAGCCAAATCTTGCATATTCTCTATCATTAGAGTTATTAGAGCTTCATTTGTTTTCATCTACTCTTTAGAGAGAGTTTCTTTGTATTGTTGATTTTGATCAACACATATATTATTCTGAGTTGAGGTTCGCAAGTACCGGTGTTGGAAGAACTTGCTTTGGGTTGAGGAGGAGCCCGGATTCATAAATTCTTCATTGTGGTTTCGCAAATACCCGGATCGAATTTGTGTGGTTGTAGTGGTTTGCAAGTACCCGGATTAAACTTGCAATTATAGTGGAAATACTCAAGTGGTCTCTTGAGGACTGGATGTAGGCTTGGATTAGCCGAACCAGTATAAATCCCCGAGTTTGTTTTCTCTATCCCTTACTCTTTAATTTGTGCATATTGATATCTATTCTTTAATTCCTTGATCTTTATAATTATTTATCTTGACAGCACATTGATTTTCTGTATTGCATTTATTATCCTAAGCATTGTACTTTTACAGAAAATCATTTTAACTTCCAATTAATTCTTGTGAAAAATTTATAAAACCCAATTCATCCCCCCCCCCTCTTGGGTTCCAACCATTACTTTCAATTGGTATCAAAGCTTGGGCTCTTGTTTAAAGACTTAACCATCTAAGAGTTAGCATGGTTGGATATAGTGATTGGTTTATTTCTAAAAATTGTTCTTTCACAGAACCTCCAATTTTTTATGCTAATCATTTTCAATATTGGAAGTATGAAATGAAAATGTTTTTAATTTCAGTAGACCATAAACTCTGGGATGTTATAGAAAATGGTTCTTGTATGCCTGTCAAGGAAGAACAAGGAAAATGCATTCCAAAACTTAAGAGTGAATGGAATGATACTGAAAGAAGTTTAATGCAACTCAATGCTAAGGCAAAATTGATTATTTCTTGTGCATTGAGTCAAGATAAATTTTTCAAAATCTCCAACTGTGCAACTGCAAAAGAAATGTGGGAAATTCTTGAAGTTGCACATGAGGAAGATCTTATTGCTGAGGAATTAAGGTATAGAAGTTTTATTAATGAACTTGAAATTGCTCAAATGAACAATTGCAAAACCATTAATGAGATACAACTTGTGCTTAATCAATTGCAAGCTCTTGGTATTGAACTTACAGAAAAATCTCAAATCACCAAGGTGGCAGACGAAGAAGAAAAAAGAGAAAAAGAGAAACCACAACCAAAAGGTGAATCATCAAAGAAAGCTTACCTATCTTCCATTTGGGGAAATAGCAATTCTAATAAGCAGAACACAAATGAAGAAGCCAACACTTGTCTTGTGGCCGAGATAAAGATGAGGTAAATTCATTTGACTACTCTTTTGAAGAATTACAAGATGCCTTTGATGATTTACATGAAAAATCTCTTATACTTGCAAAGAAACTAAATGTTTCAAAACAGAAAAACTCTTCTCTTGAAAATGAGTTGGAAACATTGAAAAATGAATTTTCTATTTCCAAGGAAGAGAATTTTGTTTTTGAAAATCAAAACAAAATTTTGCAAGAAGAGAATTTGATTTTAAAAACAAATATCTCTACCAACAAAAATTGCTTTTGTACCAAGTGTGATTCTTTGAAAAAGGAAAATGATAATCTTAAAAACACACTTGCAAAACTCTCTCAAAGTAGAGAAATTTTAAATACCTCGGTTTTGAAACAAAGAAGAATTAACAAAGTTGGTCTTGTTTCTAAAAAGAAATCAAACCAAAAGCAGTTTAAAACCTTCTTTGTTTCTGCAAAGATGTCCAATAGTCCAACTTGCACTTGTTTCTATTGTGGACTGAAAGGACACAAATCTTACTCCTGTTTTTATAAGAAAAATCTTGTTCATGGAGTAAAAATGAAATGGGTTCAAAAAGGAACTCATGACCCAGGCAAACCCAAAGAAATTTGGGTACCAAAAACAAAAGATTAATTTGCAGATTCACCTCGAAGCAAGGAGCGGAAATGACATTTTAATGGCTACATCATTTAAACTCCACTTCCTTGCATCAAAAGGAGGCAATGGATAAGTAAACATATAAGCTGGAATGCATTGTAAGAAATTTGACTGATATGTTTACTGCTCTCTAATGCTTTTGTCTGTTATCTAATATGCCTTACATCTATCCTTGATATTCATGCATTCTATATCTGAAAACAATTGTTAGGTGTGCAGATTATAGATTCGAATTTTGTTTTGATCTAAAATCTTTCTTCCAAATTTTGCTCAAACTATCCTTTTTACCGCATCATGAAAACTTGCTTCCATTACACGCACATTTTTCTTGTCTTCACAACAATAAGATTCCTCCTACCTATAGTATTTATCCTTGATGTAATCTTATTTAAATATTTTCAATGAAATCAAATATTTTGCAAAATTGCATTTCATGAAAGCATAGCACTTTTATTAATATGGCATATCTTAAACATAATGTTGCTCCTAGTACTCGAGATTTATTTGAACATTACTGATTTGAACATCAAAGTGCTCCACCAAAAGTGTTTTGCAGGAGTTAGTCCTCAAATCTATCCTCTAAGCTCATTCGTGTTGACCCTAAGGCTATATGCCATAAGTTTTGATGATGACAAATGTATTTGAATAGTAGCATTGATATATATATAAAGATTAATTATCATATATATGCTACAAGTACTTAAGCATGATTATGTTATTTAATATGTATGTTGCAATATTGAATCATGCTATTAAACTAACCATTGGGTTTGCAAGTAAGATATATTTTATAGGTTGGTTCAAAACAAGAAGAGTGAGGATTGTATTGAAGAACAAGGAAAAGCAATATCATGCTTCACTCAAGGAAAACAACATGCAAGGATGAAGCTCCAAGAAATGAAGAATTAGAAGATTTGAAGTCTTGGAAGCTTGGATGCATCAAGATAGCCTATGTGTTTAAATTAGGTATATTTTATATAGGCTAGTATATTTGTGCAACTCAATGATTTAGATTTGCATACATTGGCTCAAACATTTTTGAACAAAAAGTTAGTGAGATATGAAGTTTTACAAAAGTTATTTTTTGACCTTTGGTCACTCCTTATATCATATCTCATAAATGAAAAATCGGTTTTTCAAGTATCTTAATCTCATTTGATAGTAGACTCAAAGATCTTTTCAACGGTATATTATTTATTCAAAACGGAGTCCAAATGAGAAATATATGACTATTCAAAATATAGTTTGAAAAACTGAAAGTTGATTTTACTGTAATAAAAAATTATTCTGTTCTGACCTATAGTCAGTATTTTGATTATATCTTTTAAAAGAAAAATAATTTTTGAGTAAAACTTGGCTCATTTGAAACTAGACTCCAAGAGCTTTCCAACGGTATATTATTTGTTTAAAACGGAGTTCAAATGAGGGAGTTATGAATTTTTAAAGAAAGCTCAAAATCTGGACTGCACTATAACGGCTATATAACGGCTATATAACGGCTAGTTTTGTAAAATCTTATATATATGACCTTAGATACACGATTTTGAGCAAAGAACAAAGTCCTACAATGTGATATTAACTTCTTCTATCATCTTTGAGAGAAAGGAAAGCATTCTTGAGCCAAATCTTGCATATTCTCTATCATTAGAGTTATTAGAGCTTCATTTGTTTTCATCTACTCTTTAGAGAGAGTTTCTTTGTATTGTTGATTTTGATCAACACATATATTATTCTGAGTTGAGGTTCGCAAGTACCGGTGTTGGAAGAACTTGCTTTGGGTTAAGGAGGAGCCCGGATTCATAAATTCTCTATTGTGGTTTCGCAAATACCCGGATCGAATTTGCGTGGTTGTAGTGGTTTGCAAGTACCCGGATTAAACTTGCAATTATAGTGGAAATACTCAAGTGGTCTCTTGAGGACTGGATGTAGGCTTGGATTAGCCGAACCAGTATAAATCTCCGAGTTTGCTTTCTCTATCCCTTACTCTTTAATTTGTGCATATTGATATATATTCTTTAATTCCTTGATCTTTATAATTATTTATCTTAACAGCACATTGATTTTCTGTATTGTATTTATTATCCTAAGCATTGTACTTTTACAGAAAATCATTTTAACTTCCAATTAATTCTTGTGAAAAATTTATAAAACCCAATTCACCCCCCTCTTGGGTTCCAACCATTACTTTCAATTGGTATCAGAGCTTGGGCTCTTGTTTAAAGACTTAACCGTCTAAGAGTTAGCATGGTTGGATATAGTGATTGGTTTATTTCTAAAAATTTTTCTTTCACAGAACCTCCAATTTTTGATGCTAATCATTTTCAATATTGTAAGTATGAAATGAAAATGTTTTTAATTTCAGTAGACCATAAACTCTGGGATGTTATAGAAAATGGTTCTTGTATGCCTATCAAGGAAGAACAAGGAAAATGCATTCCAAAACTTAAGAGTGAATGGAATGATATTGAAAGAAGTTTAATGCAACTCAATGCTAAGGTAAAATTGATTATTTCTTGTGCATTGAGTCAAGATGAATTTTTCAAAATCTCCAACTGTGCAACTGCAAAAGAAATGTGGGAAATTCTTGAAGTTGCACATGAGGAAGATCTTATTGCTGAGGAATTAAGGTATAGAAGTTTTATTAATGAACTTGAAATTGCTCAAATGAACAATTGCAAAACCATTAATGAGATACAACTTGTGCTTAATCAATTGCAAGCTCTTGGTATTGAACTTACAGAAAAATCTCAAATCACCAAGGTGGCAGACGAAGAAGAAAAAGGAGAAAAAGAGAAACTACAACCAAAAGGTGAATCATCAAAGAAAGCTTACCTATCTTCCAATTGGGGAAATAGCAATTCTGATAAGCAGAATACAAATGAAGAAGCCAACACTTGTCTTGTGGCCAGAGATAAAGATGAGGTAAATTCATTTGACTACTCTTTTGAAGAATTACAAGATGCCTTTGATGATTTACATGAAGAATCTCTTATACTTGCAAAGAAACTAAATGTTTCAAAACAGAAAAACTCTTCTCTTGAAAATGAGTTGGAAATATTGAAAAATGAATTTTCTTTCCAAGGAAGAGAATTTTGTTTTTGAAAATCAAAACAAAACTTTGCAAGAAGAGAATTTGATTTTAAAAACAAATATCTCTACCAACAAAAATTGCTTTTGTACCAAGTGTGATTTTTTGAAAAAAGAAAATGATAATCTTAAAAACACACTTGCAAAACTCTCTCAAGGTAGAGAAATTTTAAATACCTCAGTTTTGAAACAAAGAAGAATTAACAAAGTTGGTATTGTTTCTAAAAAGAAATCAAACCAAAAGCAGTTTAAAAACTTCTTTGTTTCTGCAAAGATGTCCAATAGTCCAACTTGCACTTGTTTCTATTGTGGACTGAAAGGACACAAATCTTACTCCTGTTTTTATAAGAAAAATCTTGTTCATGGAGTAAAAATGAAATGGGTTCAAAAAGGAACTCATGACCCAGGCAAACCCAAAGAAATTTGGGTACCAAAGATAAATGAATAATTTGTAGATTTGCCTCGAAGCAAGGAGCGGAAATGACTTTTCAATGGCTACATCATTCAAACTCCACTCTCTTGCATCAAAAGGAGGCAATGGATAAGTAAACATATAAGCTGGAATGCATTGTAAGAATTTTGACTGATATGTTTACTGCTCTCTAATGCTTTTGTCTGTTATCTAATATGCCTTACATCTATCCTTGATATTCATGCATGCTATATCTGAAAACAATTGTTAGGTGTGCAGATTATAGATTCAAATTTTGTTTTGATCTAAAATCTTTCTTCCAAATTTTGCTCAAACTATCCTTTTTACTGCATCATGAAAACTTGCTTCCATTACACGCACATTTTTCTTATCTTTACAACAATAAGATTCCTCCTACCTATAGTATTTATCCTTGCTGTAATCTTATTTAAATATTTTCAATGAAATCAAATATTTTGCAAAATTGCATTTCATGAAAGCATAGCACTTTTATTAATATGGTATATCTTGAACATAATGTTGCTCCTAGTACTCGAGATTTATTTGAACATTACTGATTTGAACATCAAAGTGCTCCACCAAAAGTGTTTTGCAGGAGTTAGTCCTCAAATCTATCCTCTAAGCTCATTCGTAATGATCGACCATTGCTTGACAGTGATCTTATTAGAGATTGTTTTCAAGAGGATCTTGCAAATAATCAATCAATTAAGTTCATTAAAATTGCAAGAAGATAGAATCAAAAGAAGAGCAATGAGCAAAACAAGAATATCAAAATCTTGAGGAGGAACTTCAAGAAGCAATAAGAGTTTGCCAAAATTGATGAGTATCTCTATTCTTTACCACTTTAATATTTAATTGAGTGATACTCCCTGATCATAATTGGCTATGTTAGCAATTTTTTTTTTACTGACATACTTTCATTACAATGATATATTGTTCTCTAATATCTTACATATTTGATCATATCATTGTATATAAAGATATTGTCTTTATACCATTCATCATGGTTTGAGCATTATACATGTCATATCCTTTGTATAAAATATAGCTTATGAACGATTGTTTATGGATTATAGTTTATATCTGATTATATCTTACTAATCCATATTACCTCAATTATTGTACTACATACTCAAGTTATAATATGTTTTATCTTGATAAGTATGTAACTTGCTTTTGCTTTGAAATGATGATATATATGTCCATGTCAGAAAATTCTTTCCATCTTTAAAATGGATATATATATATATTTTTCAATATATATATATATACTGTGCTGAATTTGTGTAGCTGATTTATTTTATCTTTCTTTATTATTATTTTTTTTGTACCGTCAAATAAAAGAAACCACTTGCATTAAAAAAAAACCGAAGGATTACATTGCATAATTAAAAAAAAAAAGAAGGGAAAGTTTGCTCATGCATGAGCAATCTACAGGCGAGGTGGTCTTGGATTAGGAGGCCCGTATTGTATCATCACCCCTCGGCCATTCCTTGGAGCAAGAGACTGAGCAATGTCACGGAGGGTAGTGTAAATCCCATTCATACAATCAACACTTCTTTGTTGTTGATTGCAGAAGCATTGGGTAGACCAATAGAAGAACCTATCTATTCTTGAAGTCAGTGCCGCATTGTTGCGTTTAGCTAACTTCTCCTGGTCCTCTATCATCTTCTTGAGTTTCTTCACCTCCTGCTCTAGACAAGCAATTTTGTCTTCTGACGTATGGCCTGTACTAATCTCTTCAGCTTCTTCGATCTTCATCTTCTTCTTTCGATTCTCCTGAGATCCCTCCAAAGGCCTTTTACCCTTGTCCCTGCCTAGACTCAAGTTTAAGTCGAGCTCTTCCTCCCTTGCCTCTACTGTGAGATCAATGAACTTTCTTGCTGCCATGGTTTGAAATTTTTTTTGGAGTATGAAGAGAGAGGAATGTCAGAAAGTTGTAGGCTCTGAGATGAATACTCTTTGTGGTGTGATAATTGACAACTCTGGGGCAGTTTTTATAGAGAGAAAATTGTGACTTAGAGCCAACGAAGATATCTCTTCGCCGCACCCCTACACGCTCATCCTATGGATTTTGCAAGCTGGAAGCCAGAAGTCTAGAGTACGCATGCACACCAACAACGCGTCGCATTAATGGCAAAACCACGAAAGTCAATTTTCGGTGGATTTGCGGCTGATTTAATTTGTTTTGATTAGAAATTTTAAGGATTAATAAAATGGTGATATTCAGAACCGTATCATTCTGCTTTGTTGTGTTGTTCTTGAGAGCATACATGATTACATCATGCTGTGATTATATGTATCGAAGAACATATGTTGTGTATGCTATTCATGCATCATGAGCGAAGGCTATGGCTAAGAATAATATTTCATGATTCCACATGCACTCATACAAAATGAGCTGTCAAAATTTTTACATGTACTCATCCTCAAGATACATATATAAATTCATTTTGAATGGGTATATAAATTGCTTCCTTTGTGCTGAAATTTATCTTATCCTTTATGAAGCAAATTTATTTTGAAAAAGGACTTTAAAAATGCTTCTGTTATGTTAATATGTTTTATCATATGAAGCAATATTTTTTTTGAAAAAGAAAAGGTCTTAAAGATCTCTTTTGTTGTTGATGACAAAGGGATATTGATGTTTCATATATGGATTATGAACTATATGCTTGAATATATCTTATTACACTAATCCATATATATTGCTTCCTTAGATGAAACGTTTCTAAATTCCTTCGAAGCAAAATGTTTTTGAAAAATATCGTGAATCTCTTGAATTGCTTCCACAATTCTGAAATTGCTTTACCATATTGAAGCATTATCTGTTTTGAAAAGAAAAGGATTTGAGTATCCTTATTTTAAATCACTTTTGCTATATGTTGAAATAATTTTATGCATATATGCAGAAATTGTTTTTCATAAATCTTGAAAAATATTATTATTCGATTTATGGATTATGATTAATATTCTTGTTTATATCATGCTTTGCTAATCCATATATCATACTTCTGCTGTGTGCTGTACATATTTCTATCATATGACAGCAAATGATGTTTTTTTTTTCAAAGAGTTTAATTTTTCTGCTATTTACTAAAAATGCCTCTTCATAAACAAGGAGAAATCATTTTCAATGAAAATATTGAATAAACATAATGTTGCTCCTAGTACTCGAGATTTATTTGAACATTACTGATTTGAACATCAAAGTGCTCCACCAAAAGTGTTTTGCAGGAGTTAGTCCTCAAATCTATCCTCTAAGCTCATTCGTGTTGACCCTAAGGCTATATGCCATAAGTTTTGATGATGACAAATGTATTTGAATAGTAGCATTGATATATATATAAAGATTAATTATCATATATATGCTACAAGTACTTAAGCATGATTATGTTATTTAATATGTATGTTGCAATATTGAATCATGCTATTAAACTAACCATTGGGTTTGCAAGTAAGATATATTTTATAGGTTGGTTCAAAACAAGAAGAGTGAGGATTGTATTGAAGAACAAGGAAAAGCAATATCATGCTTCACTCAAGGAAAACAACATGCAAGGATGAAGCTCCAAGAAATGAAGAATTAGAAGATTTGAAGTCTTGGAAGCTTGGATGCATCAAGATAGCCTATGTGTTTAAATTAGGTATATTTTATATAGGCTAGTATATTTGTGCAACTCAATGATTTAGATTTGCATACATTGGCTCAAACATTTTTGAACAAAAAGTTAGTGAGATATGAAGTTTTACAAAAGTTATTTTTTGACCTTTGGTCACTCCTTATATCATATCTCATAAATGAAAAATCGGTTTTTCAAGTATCTTAATCTCATTTGATAGTAGACTCAAAGATCTTTTCAACGGTATATTATTTATTCAAAACGGAGTCCAAATGAGAAATATATGACTATTCAAAATATAGTTTGAAAAACTGAAAGTTGATTTTACTGTAATAAAAAATTATTCTGTTCTGACCTATAGTCAGTATTTTGATTATATCTTTTAAAAGAAAAATAATTTTTGAGTAAAACTTGGCTCATTTGAAACTAGACTCCAAGAGCTTTCCAACGGTATATTATTTGTTTAAAACGGAGTTCAAATGAGGGAGTTATGAATTTTTAAAGAAAGCTCAAAATCTGGACTGCACTATAACGGCTATATAACGGCTATATAACGGCTAGTTTTGTAAAATCTTATATATATGACCTTAGATACACGATTTTGAGCAAAGAACAAAGTCCTACAATGTGATATTAACTTCTTCTATCATCTTTGAGAGAAAGGAAAGCATTCTTGAGCCAAATCTTGCATATTCTCTATCATTAGAGTTATTCGAGCTTCATTTGTTTTCATCTACTCTTTAGAGAGAGTTTCTTTGTATTGTTGATTTTGATCAACACATATATTATTCTGAGTTGAGGTTCGCAAGTACCGGTGTTGGAAGAACTTGCTTTGGGTTAAGGAGGCGCCCGGATTCATAAATTCTCTATTGTGGTTTCGCAAATACCCGGATCGAATTTGCGTGGTTGTAGTGGTTTGCAAGTACCCGGATTAAACTTGCAATTATAGTGGAAATACTCAAGTGGTCTCTTGAGGACTGGATGTAGGCTTGGATTAGCCGAACCAGTATAAATCTCCGAGTTTGCTTTCTCTATCCCTTACTCTTTAATTTGTGCATATTGATATATATTCTTTAATTCCTTGATCTTTATAATTATTTATCTTAACAGCACATTGATTTTCTGTATTGTATTTATTATCCTAAGCATTGTACTTTTACAGAAAATCATTTTAACTTCCAATTAATTCTTGTGAAAAATTTATAAAACCCAATTCACCCCCCTCTTGGGTTCCAACCATTACTTTCAATTCGTAATGATCGACCAATACTTGACAATGATCTTATGAGAGATTGTTTTCAAGAGGATCTTGCAAATAATCAATCAATTAAGTTCATTAAAATTGCAAGGAGATAGAATCAAAAGAAGAGCAATGAGCAAAACAAGGATATCAAAATCTTGAGGAGGAACTTCAAGAAGCAATAAGAGTTTGCCAAAATTGATGAGTATATATATTCTTTACCACTTTAATATTTAATTGAGTGATACTCCCTGATCATAATTGGCTATGTTGGCAATTTTTTTTCTGACATACTTTCATTACAATGATATATTGTTCTCTAATATCTTACATATTTGATCATATCATTGTATATAAAGATATTGTCTTTATACCATTCATCATGATTTGAGCATTATACATGTCATATCCTTTGTATAAGATATAGCTTATGAACGATTGTTTATGGATTCTAGTTTATATCTGATTATATCTTATTAATCCATATTACCTCAATTATTGTACTACATACTCAAGTTATAATATGTTTTATCTTGATAAGTATGTAACTTGCTTTGAAATGATGATATATATGTCCATGTCAGAAAATTCTTTCCATCTTTAAAATGGATATATATTTTTCAATATATATATACTGTGCTGAATTTGTGTAGCTGATTTATTTTATCTTTCTTTATTATTATTTTTTTTGTACCGTCAAATAAAAGAAACCACTTGCATTAAAAAAAATCGAAGGATTACATTGCATAATTAAAAAAAAAAAGGGAAAGTTTGCTCATGCATGAGCAATCTACAGGCGAGGTGGTCTCGGATTAGGTGGGTTGTATTGAATCATCACCCCTCGGCCATTCCTTGGAGCAAGAGACTGAGCAATGTCACGGAGGGTAGTGTAAATCCCATTCATACAATCAACACTTCTTTGTTGTTGATTGCAGAAGCATTGGGTAGACCAATAGAAGAACCTATCTATTCTTGAAGTCAGTGCCGCATTGTTGCGTTTAGCTAACTTCTCCTGGTCCTCTATCATCTTCTTGAGTTTCTTCACCTCCTGCTCTAGACAAGCAATTTTGTCTTCTAACGTATGGCCTGTACTAATCTCCTCAGCTTCTTCGATCTTCATCTTCTTCTTTTGGTTCTCTTGAGATTCCTCCAAAGGTCTTTTGCCTTTGTCCTTGCCTAGACTCAAGTTTAAGTCGAGCTCTTCCTCCCTTGCCTCTACTGTGAGATCAATGAACTTTCTTGCTGCCATGGTTTGGAAAATTCAGAAATTTTTGTACGAGTATGAAGAGAGAGGAATGTCAGAAAGTTATAGGCTCAGAGATGAATACTCTTTGTGGTGTGGTAATTGAGAACTCTGGGGCAGTCTTTATAGAGAGAAAATTATGACTTAGAGCCAACGAAGATATCTCTTCGCCGCACCCCTACACGCTCATCCTATGGATTTTGCAAGCTGGAAGACAGAAGTCTAGGGTACGCATGCACACCGATAACGCGTCACATTAATGGCAAAACCACGAAAGTCAATTTTCGGTGGATTTGCGGCTGATTTAATTTGTTTTGATTAGAAATTTTAAGGATTAATAAAATGGTGATATTCAGAACCGTATTTTTCTGCTTCGTTGTGTTGTTCTTGAGAGCTTTCAGTATAATATACATGATTGATTGCATCATGCTCTGATCACATGTATCTAAGAACATATGTTGTGTATGCAATTCATGCATCATGAGCGAAGGCTATGGCTAAGAATAATATTTCATGATTCCACATGCACTCATTCAAAATGAGCTGTCAAAATTTTTACATGTACTCATCCTCAAGATACATATATAAATTCATTTTGAATGGGTATATAAATTGCTTCCTTTGTGATGAAATTTATCTTATCCTTTATGAAGCAAATTTGTTTTGAAAAAGGACTTTAAAAATGCTTCTGTTATGTTAATATGTTTTATCATATGAAGCAACATTCTTTTTGAAAAAGAAAAGATTTTAAAGATCTCTTTTGTTGTAGATAACAAAAGGGATGAAAAATATTGATGTTTCATATATGGATTATGAACTATATGCTTGAATATATCTTATTACACTAATCCATATATATTGCTTCCTTAGATGAAATGTTTCTAAATTCCTTCGAAGCAAAATGTTTTTGAAAAATATCGTGAATCTCTTGAATTGCTTCCACAATGCTGAAATTGCTTTACCATATTGAAGCATTATCTGTTTTGAAAAGAAAAGGATTTGAGTATCCTTATTTTAAATCACTTTTGCTATATGTTGAAATAATTTTATGCATATATGCAGAAATTGTTTTTCATAAATCTTGAAAAATATTATTATTCGATTTATGGATTATGATTAATATTCTTGTTTATATCATGCTTTGCTAATCCATATATCATACTTCTGCTGTGTGCTGTACATATTTCTATCATATGACAACAAATGATGTTTTTTTTTAAAGAGTTTAATTTTTCTGCTATTTACTAAAAATGCCTCTTCATAAACAAGCAGAAATCATTTTCAATGAAAATATTGAATAAATTTCTTCAAAAATCTTACTTCAAAATTCTGCAATCAAAAACTGAATTTCCTTTATAATGATTTGGACAATCTTTTTCAAAGGAAAAATGTTATGAAATTCAGGGGGAGCTTTGTCTCACTTGAATGTATTTTTTTTGAAAAAGAATATATCTTGAAAAATTGGATATTCATTATTCATTATTCTTTTTCAAATTATGCAAGGTTTAAGGGGGAGCCTAAAACTCTTTCAAGTTTTATCTTTTGGCTCATTTCATTTGACATGAGAAAATTTTTTTTAAAATTTTCTTTTTACATGTCAATGAAATCAATGATAAGTTTTGATGTATCCTTACCCCATACTATATTGACATATTCTGACATCCTGACTTAATGAAGGTATGTGCTTTAACTTCTATATATTGTGTTCCTTACACCTTTTTGTTGATGTCAAATAGGGGGAGAAGAAACAATAGAAAAATATGTATACGTGCTTATAACATTGCATTCATTATCTTGTGATACATATTTTTCTGTGGTGATTTGTCATCATCAAAAAGGGGGAGATTGTTGACCCTAAGGCTATATGCCATAAGTTTTGATGATGACAAATGTATTTGAATAGTAGCATTGATATATGTAAAGATTAATTATCATATATATGCTACAAGTACTTAAGCATGATTATGTTATTTAATATGTATGTTGGATATATTGAATCATGCTATTAAACTAACCATTGGGTTTGCAAGTAAGATATATTTTATAGGTTGGTTCAAAACAAGAAGAGTGAGCATTGTATTGAAGAACAAGGAAAAGCAATATCATGCTTCATTCAAGGAAAACAACATGCAAGGATGAAGCTCCAAGAAATGAAGAATTAGAAGATTTGAAGTCTTGGAAGCTTGGATGCATCAAGATAGCCTATGTGTTTAAATTAGGTATATTTTATATAGGCTAGTATATTTGTGCAACTCAATGATTTAGATTTGCATACATTGGCTCAAGCATTTTTGAACAAAAAGATAGTGAGATATGAAGTTTTACAAAAGTTATTTTTTGACCTTTGGTCACTCCTTATATCATATCTCATAAATGAAAAATCGGTTTTTCAAGTATCTTAATCTCATTTGATAGTAGACTCAAAGATCTTTTCAACGGTATATTATTTATTCAAAACGGAGTCCAAATGAGAAATATATGACTATTCAAAATATAGTTTGAAAAACTGAAAGTTGATTTTACTGTAATAAAGAATTATTCTGTTCTGACCTATAGTCAGTATTTTGATTATATCTTTTAAAAGAAAAATAATTTTTGAGTAAAATTTGGCTCATTTGAAACTAGACTCCAAGAGCTTTCCAACGGTATATTATTTGTTTAAAACGGAGTTCAAATGAGGGAGTTATGAATTTTTAAAGAAAGCTCAAAATCTGGACTGCACTATAACGACTATATAACGGCTATATAACGGCTAGTTTTGTAAAATCTTATATATATGACCTTAGATACACGATTTTGAGTAAGAACAAAGTTCTACAATGTGATATTAACTTCTTCTATCATCTTTGAGAGAAAGGAAAGCATTCTTGAGCCAAATCTTGCATATTCTCTATCATTAGAGTTATTAGAGCTTCATTTGTTTTCATCTACTCTTTAGAGAGAGTTTCTTTGTATTGTTGATTTTGATCAACACATATATTATTCTGAGTTGAGGTTCGCAAGTACCGGTGTTGGAAGAACTTGCTTTGGGTTGAGGAAGAGCCCGGATTCATAAATTCTTCATTGTGGTTTCGCAAATACCCGGATCGAATTTGTGTGGTTGTAGTGGTTTGCAAGTACCCGGATTAAACTTGCAATTATAGTGGAAATACTCAAGTGGTCTCTTGAGGACTGGATGTAGGCTTGGATTAGTCGAACCAGTATAAATCCCCGAGTTTGTTTTCTCTATCCCTTACTCTTTAATTTGTGCATATTGATATCTATTCTTTAATTCCTTGATCTTTATAATTATTTATCTTGACAGCACATTGATTTTCTGTATTGCATTTATTATCCTAAGCATTGTACTTTTACAGAAAATCATTTTAACTTCCAATTAATTCTTGTAAAAAATTTATAAAACCCAATTCATCCCCCCCCTCTTGGGTTCCAACCATTACTTTCAAAACCATCTCCCAACATCTACGAACCAAACCAACAAGAAGAAAGGGAATTAAAATCACACTTCAAGGTTGTCAGAAGGCTGGCGCCTAGGGCGCCATGGTGCTAGCCCTTCAACTTTGACCCACTTGCTAGAGGCTTGGAGCCTAGAGGCAAGCAGTAGAAGTTCAAACATTAGTTCGAATTCAACGCCCGAACTCTAAAATCAGCCACTTTTTCACCATTTTCCATGATTCCTTTTAGGGGTTTTCTTCCTTAATGTTCTAAGGTCAATATGGCATAAAAACCCCCAAGCTAATTTTATGATCCTAAGCTTAAATCATCAATCTTTCAATATCAGGCAAGAGTGTTTTAGAAGGTTTTCCAAACCCCAGAACTTGCAAATTAAGCATTTCTCTACCAAAAACCCCCAAAGGTTCAAAAATGAAAGAAAAGGAAAAGAAGAAGATGTTCACCTTCCTTGCTCTTTCCGGCATGATAACTCATCAGAACTTTGTCCTCTAACTGGTGATACATGGCCGGAGGTTTGGAGATGGTGGTTGGGGAAGCATAGTCAAAGAGAGGGAGAGAGTTCTACAAGAATTGGGGAAGGCAACATGAATAGAATAAAAATGAGTGTGTGTGTGTATAAAAGCTTACATAGAGTGTTGGAACATCTTTAACTAAAAAGAAAGCACCAAACTACACTCTCATTACAAGACACCACATCACACCCTATTTTCTCTAAGTTGCCAAAAATGTTGCACTCATTCACTTTAATCCTTAAATCATTTTCCATCTAGAAAAGCGAAAATTTTTTCCTGCGCCCCAAAGTACTCCTTAGGAAGTTCTAATAATCAATATCGAAAAATGGCAGATATTACAAGTTTCATTCAAAAATATGTTTTCGTTTAAGAGATATAACCAAAATGTTGACCAAATGTCAGAAGCGTACACTTACTAGTACTACTAGTCAACTTGCAATTTTTATATTTAATTTGAAAATTCATAACTCTCTCATTTGAACTATGTTTTAGGCAAACAACATACTGTTAAAAAGTTCTGAGTCTATTATCAAATGAGATAAGTTTCATTCAAATATTCATTGTAGTATAGGAGATATGATAAAAAAAAGTGACTAAATGTCAGAATCAAAGTTTTACAAAAATTCATATCTCACTATCTCCTTTCTTTAAAACATATGTGTTTGTTCAAAATACATTGAGCCAATAAATATAAATCTAAATCATTGAATTTCACATAAAATTTTTTTCGCCTATTTGTAAATATACCTAGTTAACCTCATCGACTATCTTGATATAACCAAACTTCAAATGTTCTAATTCTTTATTTCTTGGAACATCTTTCTTACTTATTGTTCCTTTGAGTAAGGTATAATATTGATATTCTATTTTCTTCAATCCAATGCTCACTCTTCTTGTTTTGAAATAACTTTCATAAAAGAATATTTTAACTTGCAAACCAAATTGTTACTTCATATTATAGTAAAGAGCATGATTCGTGTATAAAACATTACATATTAAATATTATAATTATGCTTAATTACTTGTAGCATATGATATTCAATCCTTACACATTTGTCATTGTCAATGCTACAATTCTTACACATTTGTCATCATCAAAACTTATACAATAATACCTTAGGGTTAACACTTATTATTATCAAACTAGAAAATTGTTCTTCTAATTAGTATTATTTGCATGGATAAATAATTATAAATATTTATTATGATTTATTTAATAATTTTTAATTTTTATTTAATTAAAATATAAAAATAAATCACAAGATATATATATATATATATATATATATATATATATATCAATATGCACATATATATAAATTTGAAAAAATTACATCAAAGACAAACGTAGATCAACCTTCACACACACACGCGCGCGCGTGTTCACAAGTTTAATTTTTTTTTTTTTAAATTTTGACTATGGGACTCAAATCATGTCCCTTAATTTACAATACTTCAATCTCATACTAATTGAACTACAAGCTCAGGTGCATTGATATTCTTAAGTTGCTTATTTATATTTGTGTAAATTATTCATAAATTGTTGACCTCATTGCATGAGTGAATTTTGACAACAACAATTAATTGATAAAAATTTCCTTGATTATTGTGCTAAACAATTGAATTTTCAAGAAAATGGTCCAAGGCCCATCAAAAGCATCCAAGATCTATATACCTTTAGGATTTAGACCTTAGTTCATGTTGTAAAAGTATTTAAAAAGCAAGAAACATGTTTTCAAATCATAAGAAAATTGTTTTTAGGCTACTGTTTTACTTAACCAATGACCTTTATTGATGTTTCAACTTGTTAAGTTTTTTACAGGTTATCAATATGTAAGCAATTGACTATTTGCCTGCAAATGATCAACTAGTTGCTCTCAACTAAGACCTGAGAATCCCTTCTAGAGATTCATCGATCGATCACTTGGTCTCAAGTGAGACTCAAAATTCCTAACAAAGACAAATTGGTCAACTGTCATGTAGCTGCCGGTTGATTGGTACTTCATTGAAATATTCTAACAATTATATACTTTAAATCAACTAAAACAGTTACAAAAAATATTCCTAAAACACATACCAAAACATAGATGCCTCATTGGTTTATTCGTCAAGGTATCTTTTTTTCCTCATTTCTTAATACATGGCAGACCAATAGATTACGAGTTTGGATCCTCTCCAGCTAGTTGGAGAGTCCATCTCTTTTTAGCTACAGTTTTGTAATATTTAGTCGTGGTTATAACCGTGGTTAATAAATAATCACAATTATAACCATGGCTAAAAGTAACAAAACTGTAGCTAAAAAGAACTAGACTCTCCAGCTAGTTGGAGCGAATCCGGATCCAATAGACTACTATTTAATAGTAGTTTACTTATTTATTGTTAGATCTAACAACGGATATTTGGCCATAAGTTTTCATGTAGCTCACTCAAAACTCAAATTTTATTTTGGATGAAAAGGTATCTAATTTTAAAACACTACCGTTACCAATAAAATTGGAAGCTCTTGTATATAGTTGATATAAATTCAAGTAACATTTTAAAAAAAAAGTTGTTATTATGCAGAATATTTTTCTTTTTACTTTTTTGGTACAAAGTTTAGAATGCTAAGTGTTCATATTTGATACACAAGTAGAAACAATTGAGAATGCTGCGTTCTAACAGATTTTTATATACTTTTTTCCCATCTAATGTGATATGTTGAATTTTTCAAGTCCAAATTTAAAATGGGCAGCCTAGCCCGACACAACTTGCTTTTTTTTTTAATATTATTTTTTACAAAAGATTATTAATTTTTAGTACTTTCTTGCAATGTTGCAATAAACTTCTCTATTTATTTGACAAACTATTTCTTGATAAAGTAGAATTTCAGTTTTTGTATCCCAAAAAAAATCAGGAATATGTAATTTTGATCTCTCTCATTTAAAGTTTGTTATTTCATTTTTCAGCCTAATTCTATCAGACACGAAAAAAAAATTAAATCAATATCAAATTATAAATGAGTTTTTCTTCTAAGAAACATATAACTATGTAAAGTCTAATTTTATTTTTTTATTTTTAATTCTTATATTTTAAATCAAACCTACCATTTGAAAATAAAAAAATTAAGTTATCAACTCAAACCAATCCAATTTATCATTTTTTAATCGGTTTGATTTTTAAAATTACTTAAATACATCTCAATTCACGCACATCCCTAATCAAAAATAGATCATGGACGATATAAGTCTAACTAGATGTCAAAGGCATTCATAGAAATTAGACAGCACATACATATAAATAAGATTGGAATTCATTTATTAAAGCCAAATATGACAAACTCAGCGAAGCCTAACAAAAGACAGATACTAGGACTTACGCTCAACTAAAAAAGAGATAAGCTGCTTTTATACATACAAACGAAGAGAATATCCAGACCGAAATATTTCAAAAAGAGACAAGCCAGCTCAATCTCCTAGCCTCTGAAGTAACTCAAAAGATCTATCCCAAAACTGTTCTTAGCTTCTAAGAAGAATATTCTTCATCATCAGATGATGAGGTATATAAACTTACAAAACTCTTGAGCTCTTTAGCGAGAAACAGCACTTCTTTTTCCTCTCGCAATTTAAATGTCCCACACCTATATAATTCACATCGTATCAATAATAATTCACCAAAAAAAAGTAACATATAATATCAAATTATCAATAATAGAGACAAGCAGAGAATTAATGGAGCTAACCCCAGGTGCAGAAGATGGAAGATTCTTGAGGTTTACTTTTGCTCTAACACACTCTGTCCATGACATTGCTGCTAAAGAAAGAAAGAAGGTCTGAAATAACATAGATTGTCCACATTCATCTTCTTCCACAATAAGATGGAAGGTAGAAAGGATAAGATGGAAATAAGTTGTACGTAGATGATGAAGACCAAATAATAAAACATATGAGGAAAAGAAGTTTGTCTAAACTTTTGTTTCACGATTTGCGAGGGCCAATTACAGTTGACAAATACAATTGAACATGGCAGATGCTGAGGAACAAGGACAAAAATACTTACATGTATGAACTCACATTGCCTGCAGTAAAATTGTTTAAAGAAATACAACACCCTTTAAATCTACACTCTACAATACATATAGAAAGGCAGGCAGGAGACATTTTAAAAGATGTCCTTTTGTACTAAGAAAAAGATCAAATAAGGACTAGAGTACTACAACAGAAATAAATAAAAGAATAAAAAAAGAGTAAAGAAAATAAGAACTATAAAGTAAATACATAATTAGTATATGAAGCTAAATTAGACATCCTTGCCTAGAATGGACACCAACACTTCAACATCATTTCCTTTCACAGCATCTTTTAGTGAGATGAGACTTGGTGTATGAGCAATTGCTTCAAATTTGAATCGACTCCCACTAACCTTGAAAATTTTGGATCTGTGATTTCTACGGTCATAATAGATTAACCAATTACGCGATTGATACATCAATAGGTCAACACCCTTGTTAAATAATTTCATCGGCCAATATGAACCACAAGGCCAACGGCCTCCTGCATAATCCACATCAATGCTGAAAAGCTTAGTCCAAGATTCTCCAACGCCATGTTTCTTCATAATCCACAATGTCACTGGACACCAATCTGAGTTACTGCATATAAAGAGGTAACCATTTAGTTTTCCCATGGTGACATCCTCTGTACTCCAAAATAAATGATCACCAAATATATGTGGAGGACAAGGGAATTCATGGAACCTCTCACTTTCAAAGTTAAAACTTATAATTGATCCTTCCCCATCAAAGAAAATAGTAGGAAGCCAGTGAATTGCTCCATTCAAACTGGTGGGAAATTTAAGCTCACCGGGAACATTTTGAACACCTTCAACAGTTTTCCAAGTTCTAGTCCCTAGTGTGTGCATTTCAGCAACCCTACCATTATACCACAACACTTTAGCCTTTGTTGGATGTTGAATAAATTGATTATATACTCTTACAACTTTATATTCATTAGTTTTTATTTGAAAACCAATGCGCAATCAACGGGTTCTGTCAATGTCCCAACCATACTTGCTTCTGGAAGCTTTATGAACTCTCATGTAACTGGGTTACAAACAACAAGAGGATTTCTCACCTTAGGATCACACAAGCAAAGCAAGCCATTACAAGAATTCACCACAGCAAATTTGCCATCTCTGGGCTTACAAGGAACACAAGACCTTCTTCTATCACCATTTTTGGCCTCAAGCATTTTGTCAAGCACCAATTTAGCATCGCGTAGAGGAAGCTTGAATTTGGCCTCAAGCTTCATGTGAAAGTTACAATTGGGTTGTGGAAAATCCTCACAAAAGCAGGAACGAATATCAGCATCATAATCACTCCCAAATTTCCAGCTCTCAATCTTTTCAGGCTCAAACTCAAGTAGGTGAAGGGTTCTAGAAACACGTTTGGGATCATTGGTATGAACCATAACTTCAACAGCTGCATGCTTAAAATGAAATTTAGCAAAATGCGGGTCTGAAATAATGGCATGCCAACTTGGGCATACACATTTGCAAACAAGAACTGACTTAATGGGAAGCCTAAGTAGAAAATCGCTAGTGATAGAAGAAAGAAGATCAGCGAAAGAAGGTCCAAGTAGTTGAAATTCTGGCTCAACAAAATCCCCTGCTTCTCTATTGCCAACCTTTGTGTCACAGCCTATCGAATCCCTTTTCCTTTTCATGGCTGCCTACAATTTGAAAAGAAAAACATTGCTGAAGGTGAGACTTGACACCTAGATTAAACCAAAGACCAAGGAGAAAAAACCCACAAATTTATAACTCAGAAAACGAAAGGGATTTTTGCCATTTGACAAAGTATTGCTATACACACACAGAGGATACAGATAAGATAGAACAAGAAAATAATAGGGAAATCTGAAGCAATCCAGGAAAATCAAGTTCGAATGCTGAACACAGATAATAGAAAAGGACGAGAAAACTTACATGAGAAAGGATCTCTGGTTTTAGTAGGCGGGAAAAAAAGGTGCCAATACGTTGCTCTATGTGGAAGTATACATAACGCTCGCGAGGCATTATCCAGTTGGACAACTTACAGAAATGAGCACAAGTTTGTGACTGTTGAGAGATTTTAGATGGTAACTATTTGAGATTTTGAGCAACTAATCTTTCTTTTTTTGGGTCCTTATAAGCGATTAATCTTTTGTTTAATAAGCCGCACTATAAAATGCATAATCCTAGTCCTAGAGCATTGGGTTGGCCGAAGACTAGTAAATTAGGTTTAGGCCCAAAACCTCCATCATTTTCATTTGTTTCATAAGTTTTTTTGGCCAAATGGATAACAATTCTATTAAATTAGTACCAAGTCAGGGATTATATAAGATAAATTAGGTCTAAAATCATCAAATTAATTACAAGTTTGAACTTATAAGACAACGACATTTGATTTAAGATAACAAACCCTAAAAATCAGTACGAGACATATGCAGCTTAACTATGAGACTAAACAGAAGCAACACACTTCTAACTTTAAATCTAGCGGAATAAAAAGGGGGCAACATACCTCTAACCCTAGATTAGAGCTATCTTCTAACAAACTAAATAAAAGATACAAACTTTCACATATGCCCATTAAGCTGATCAAAAGTAGACATGTCAAAACGGGCTCGGCGTGTTTAGCCGCTTTGAGGGAGGTTTAGCCAACTCATATAGAACTGGACCTATATAGCCCGACTCGCATAACCTGCAGGTTACGCGGGCTCAACCTGCGTAACCCACGAGTAACCTCATATAACCCACTTAATTTTTTTTTTTCAAATATATATCTTATAGAGGATATTAGTGTTTATGAGTAGAGGATATGAGGATAAAGATAGTTTTTTTTTAAAATATACATCTTATAGATGATATTAGTGTTTATGAATAGAGTATATTAGGATATTAATATTGTTATTATTGTTGTAATTAGGGATAGAGAATAGTGGCTAATTGAGAAACTTCACACTAAGCAATTAACAATGAATGTTCAATGGGCTGATAGCAAGAATTCTAAAGGGGAAAAAATTGCAAAAATGGCCTTTTGAATTCAAAAAAGAAAAGGTTGTGGGCTGGGTCATTTAGCCCGCTCGCTCACATATAGGAGGGCCAGATTACCTATTTCTCAGCCCGTTTTGGCCCTGCCCAACCCACTTTTTGTGTAGCTCGAGGAGGACCAGCCTGAACTCATTGGGCTAGCCCCTTTTTACAGGTATAATCCAAAGTAGAGGACTACAATATTTTTTTTAATTAATATTTGTTTCCAGATAGCATCGGGAGGGAAAAGCCAAAACATCACCAAAAAAGCTAAACGGAACAGACAGGAAAGGAAAAAATAAAGAAAATAAACAGAACAGAGTTGCAACGTCGGAGGAGGAGGAGTCGTGTACACCAACGACGATGACATCAAGTGCTTTGAGCTTATACATGTCGCAACAAATAACAAAGCCTACCAAAGCTCGATTTTTACAACAACAGTCTAAGCCTGATCCAGTGCTCCAACATCCTCCTCCTCTTATTCCCATCAAGCCTCTGCATCAACACCACGCTATGGGTTCGTTCACAGACGGTCACCATCTTAGTCGGAACTGCCTTCTCCTAAATCGACCGAATCGCCTCCACTAGATCCTGGTTCAGGTTGGGCTGATCCTCACAGCATAGCTTCGGATCCCTTGAGTTTATGCCTCTTTTTTTTTTTTTAATAGTTATGTTGTAAACCAGGTGTCCAAGTTTTTGAAACTAATTAATCTTATCTTCACTAATTTTTATGAGAAAATTGCACTCCATTTGCAAGTTTCAAAATTATACTTCCCTTCATTTTATTTTTAAGATATATACTTTTTTATAGCTATGAAATTACTATACTTTTAGTCAAATTTATATATTTTTTTGTTTTGAGAAATTTGTTAGAGTTTGCAATTTATTATATATTTGTATATGGGGATAGTTTTTCTTTTTTAATTGAGTTGTTATCTGTTTGAGATTGTTATATATTTTTGTTTAAATTACTCTATACATGAAGGTTGGCAAAGAGGACTATAAAAAAAAGTAGTTTGTATTTGGTACAATTATTTAATTTAAGAAATTTACTAATTTAATGCAAAATCCAAAATTATTGTTGTAACTGCTTTTAGTCAAGATGAATATTTTAGAGTTTCCAATTGTAAAAGTACTATAGAAATGTGGCAAACTTTAGAAATTGCACAAGACGAAACCATTAGAGTCAAACAGTCTAGAATAAATACTCTTACCGATTAGTATGAAAATTTCAATATGAAACATTGTGGGAGCATTATTGGAATGCAACTTTATTTCACTCAAATAATTAATCATTTGTAGACTCTAGGTGAAACATATCCTCAAAAGTATCAAACAACAAAGATTCTAAGGGGTCTTACACTGGAATGGGAGGCATAAAGAACTACCATGATGGAGGTTAGAGGAGAATCCATGAATTCAATTACTACACTATTTGAATGTCTTTAAAACTATAAGCCCAAGATCATAGAGATGCATCAAGAGGAAGAGGCAGAGAAGAATAAGACTCTCTCAATCAAAGCTACCTCTTCAAGAAGGATGGATGATGATAATGAAGAAGGCTAATTATGACTTGGAGATCAATGATGAGAATTTTATCCTTTGAGTCAAGAAATTTAGCAAATTCCTTAAAAGGAAAAATGTGAAAAGATCATCAAGGAAGGAGAAAGAGGGCAGCAACGAATGTCCCATTTGTTATGAGTGCAAAAACCCTATGCATTGTAATAATCATAATTTTCAATATTTGAAATTATGTAATTATCTTGTGTATAATGTGTGTATTAAAATGAATTAATATAAGAATTTGTGTTGTTTTTTGAGAAAATGAAAATTTCATGTGTCCTTGCATTGTGTATGATGATGTGGAAACTTGGGATAGTTCATGAGTAAATTGGTGATAAAGGTTTGTAAGATGTATTTATGCATGTTTATGAGATTTTCGTTTTTGGTTTTGGACAACATTTCCCTTTATTGTGTAAACCAAGGACATTTAGGTAATTTGGACACTCCTTCATTCATTAAACACTTAACCCTTCCCTCTTCCCCTTCATTCACGCTACTCTCATTTCTCACCCTCCTCTCCTTCTCCTTCTTCCATTACCTCCATTCCCCTACCACTTTCAACCCTCCTTGGTAGTTTCCAGTAGGCCCAAGAACTCCGATGGACATCCTCCACACTAGAAAGTGAATAATTGAAGGTAAGATCACAACTCTCCTCTATTTCCCTTACATTTTTACACCTAAGAGCCCTAAGGTGTAGAAATGGAAAATCCATGGGCCAAATCTTATGGGTTGGTTTCTCTAAGATTCCTAATGGTTTCTCTAAGTTACCTCTACTTAAATTTCGTAGGTATTGGCTAAAATATGTATGAACTATGTATGAACCCTAACTTTGAGATTTTGGAAATTTTTGAATGAATTATGGAATTGATGTATTATAAGATGATTCTTTGGTGTTTGGAACTTGTTGTTACTTGCAAAAGTTGTTTGAAATGACAAACATCACCTTTGGGAGATTGGAATGAATGAAAGTGAGTGGAGAGGAAAAAACCAAAGAAATTTTCGTATGTCAATTGCCCAGTGTGTTGCAATGGTAGAAACACCAGTACAGCACTAGGCTTCAAGAGAATATAGTATTCTTGGTGTTGTAGCACTAGCCTACTTGAGAGCTATGAGTGGTGGATTTGATCATTGCAACGTCCCTGAAACCCCCTTTTTACATGTTTTTGACACATTTTCCTTACTTTTTCATATGTATTCACCTAAGCCTTCCACAATAAGTATCCAAGGTTCCTTTCGTTGTGTTAAAATATAATCTAAAGTAGAAAATTATAACTTGGACTCAAGGTGAGTGGAAAACACTACTTCACCTTAAATTTTCCTTATTATCTTACTTCTTTAATGTGTAACTAAATTTATTTTATGCATGAGTGATATATTTGTTGAAGAAATGGAAATGAGAGGTTGCCTTGTTATGTGGTCTCTTCTAAATTGGTATGGAAATCATGTTTTGAATGATAATAATGAAGAAGCCATATTTATATGTATATGCATATGTAATCATGGGAACTAGCACTTGCACATTTGTGGATCACATTGTTGTTGTCATGCCTCAAAATTAGGCAAGTGACCGACACAATGAGTAAGCCTTCCCTCACACTTGTAAGGCTACACTATAACTACACTTTCATATGAGTCAAATATCAAACAAAATAATATCACACTTGTGATAATCATACATCAATAAGTCATTTCAAAGAACTTATGAGATTAAATTTTCATATACCAAAGTAAACATTCACATTGTTTTATATCTGTTTGTTTTCATTCTTAACATCAAAAGCATGCAAAATTGTTACGATCAGATACACTCAAAAATACATTCCATCATCCATGTACAAAGCCAGTCATTCAACAAGTAGACATCTCCCTAGGACCCACTTACTTTATTATAGAGCAACTTCTAAATTTCCGAAAGGTTACATGTATACAAAAGATTTACTTGATACCCTAAACAAAAGGGGTGAGAACTTTGGGAGGCTACTCGGTGGGGTGTTCCTCTTCATCCACCATGGTATCTATTAGGAAAAAAGGGATGAGTACAATAATAATTAGTAGGGAAAACACTCTACTGTACACAATCATATAGAAGCTACTCAAGGCACAAAAGGAAAAATATACTTTGTGTAAAAAAGGCAATTCATAAACATGAGTCACATACCATACCATAGCTTGGGCACTTGTCCCATATTTTTCCATATATACCATTTTAAATGCCCGAAAGCCCTAGTATCATCCCAAAAGTGTATCAATGGCTGTTGCCAATCTTTTGGTACTATCCTTCCTTATTGTCTCCTTGCCACCCTTATTATCTCTCTCCCTTGGGACTCAAACCCATGTCGTTTCCCATTTACATAACATGCATAATCACAATAATATCATACAAAACAAAGAGTGGAACTCACGTGTGGAATTCAGTCATATGATGTCTAACTCAGAAAGACTATAGACTAATGGTTGCATAACATAGTTTATAATTCAAGCATGTTCCTTATTAGAAAGAGTACCATCATTCTAAAATTTCTACAATGGTAATGAAGTTCAATTATTCAAAGTAAGCAACATTTCATAGATAACCACATCTCATCATAAATAATCTCACCTGAAGGACTTAGCATGTACATGTATATTCACATGTGTGTATATATATATATATATATATCTTCAATGCACGATTTACTCAAGATTATCCAATTCACTTGACCATTCTTAACGTCCATTACATATGTTCATCGTTAATCTACTCACAATGAACTAACACATATCACATTTACACACAACAATGAATTTGGGAAGAGAATAAACATGATCAAGTAAAATTTATCCCTCACCTTAGATCCGAACTATTAATCTACCTTTAACCTTGGTGGTTTGGAGTAGAAGGGTTGCTTGATTGTTTAATAATAAGGCTCAATGGTTTCGAAATGAAAATAAGTGAGAAAAAGGGTAAAATTTGAAGGGCCTTTTTTTGTCTATAGTGATGAAAGCATGCAGATGAGGGAGAACTCTCTACCTCCATCATTGCAATGACCAGTCAGCCTGCAACAAAGGCTGGCAATGGAGAATCCCCTACTACTGCGAAAAAGATTTCCCAAACATGCCCAAAACATTTCAAAGCTAATCCTAACAATTCTCTATAATTTTTGCCTCAAGAAAACATATTTCCACGCTTAGAAACAATGCCCAAACCTTTAAACAATCAATCCAAAGTTTTAATTCAAGATTTTCTCTTTTTCATTCTAACCAAAAATTTTATTTCAGCTCAACAAAAGTCAATCTTTCTCACTAATCACCTTAATAACTTAGTTTCAAAAGCATCAATAATCATGGAGAAAGTCTAGAAAACATGACCCATTAAACTTCAAGTTTAATCATCAAGCTAACTAGGTTTTGCAATTGTGTGAAAATGGAGAAGGAAGAGAGGAGTTTTCTAACCTTACATCTAAACAAAGATGCTCCAAAGAAGAGGAAGTTGCCAATGGCAGGGAGCTCATAGGAGTTTGGTGGCTGGAGGAGGAAGGAAAGGTTTGAGATGTAGGAGGGGGTAAGAGTCATGAGAGATAAGATTGAAGGTGTATGCATGAGGAAGGGAAATGAGATGAGTGTTTGTGTTGTGAAATATATATATATATATATATATATATATATATATATATATATATGTTTATACACATGTGTCAAATGACCAGAATGCCCTTGATAAATAAAGTGGGCAAAGGCCAAGGGTAAGGGTTAAACCAAAATTCTCTTAAATTCAGATGACATATACAATCAATTCACAACACATAATTCCACTACACATTTACCCCTCATTAACACATTTATTTTCAAATTTTTCTCATCTTCAACCCATTACACAAAGTATCATATTTTGTCTTTTTATTTTATTTTAGTGCCTCAAAGGCCTTGACACATGTAGCTTTTCTCATAGTACCGATAAAACATCATCCACCAAGTTTCTAAAAATTGAATCGGTCATTAAACTGGTAAAGACACTGGTTTAAGGGTCAATGATTGGACAACAGTCGAATATGTAGTACTTTAAAAATATTAAAGAATAAAATATATAATTAAATATATATATATATATAATCAAATATTAGTACAACAATTATCAACATTGATTCTAGTATTTCACTATCAATCCACAATCATATTTTTTGTTTAGATCATCATTAATCCTAGTATCCTATGGCTGCCAAAATAATATACACGATCTACTTCTAATGCTATAATATGTGATTCCAGTATTCCACGATTAATTCTTGATAACACTCACAAAATTTTCTTGCTAATTGTCGTCATAGCTTGCTCTAAAACTAAAATAAGCGCTCACTTGAAAAATGGAAACGAGAAAGAAACCTGAAAGGTGAAGGCTTGTAGATGCGAAGGCGAAGGCTAAGACTTGTAGATGGCAAAGGCGAAGGTGGTGGTGACAGATAGCAATAGGATGGTTAGTCATTGTCCTGGGAATAGTGAAGGCGAAGGTAAAACTCGAAATGAGATTTGCGACTCTGTTCTGTACTTCTGCTTTTGCATGATACTGATCCATGATGGTTGAATCCGATTAGTTTTTTTTTCCTTACAAGGCAAAATGACATCATTTTGCCATGGGGGAAAAACATTGAATTGGCCAACTCGTAAAATTGACTGATGTGGCCGATTTTACCAATTCAAAATTAGTCTAACCAATTTTATACCGGTTCAATCCCTCAACGGTTCAACAAATTTTTTGAGACCGGACCGAGGACTGGTTTTCGATTCGACCAATCAAATCGGCCGGTCCTATCCGATCTTGATCATGGGTTAGAGTAGCTTAAGTATAAATTTTGTTTTTAAGGTTCCATTTGAGGATGAAACTTGCTGTGACTAATTGGTATAGTAAGTAGGATGAAAATGACTTGTTTGGACGATGGTCATACATGATCTTGGTTAAGGCTTCATTGAATTTCACTAAATTATAAGTTAATGAAGGTATTCTTGACCCTAACTTCAATGTAATCTAGTTCTAGAAGGTTTTCTAGACATTTTACTTGATAAGTAAGTGATAGACATCATTGAACTTAACATTGAGATAGAATTATGATAGCTACACTTCCAGGGAAACCATTGACTGGTTGTACGAGTTTTGATATAGTTATTGTTCCATTGAAATCATTGTTTTATGTTGTTTATATCTTCTGTCAACAAACCCCTTTGTCTATAATTTGTGTAGATTAGTGTAAAAACATTTTCAAACCTCTAATTTGGTGATAAGAAAGTGAGGCTCTACAAGAGATATGACCTAAGAATCAGTATAATGTAAAATTAGCTACAAAAGCTAATTTTGGATAGTTCAGCAGCCATGGTGGCGTGAACCAAGTACGTGGCAGCAAAGCAATTAACAGGTGGCAAGTGTCATCTTTAACTATCTCCTCAACTGTAAATAATTGCCATTTCTTGAACTTAAGACTTGCCCAAGGCTCACACTGCTGTTCCACAAGGTGTCAGTTTCAAATCTTGTCTCTTCAATTTCAACCTCTATGTGGCTTTAAATCTTTTCCTTTTCTTTTTTTCTTCAAAATATTTACATCATAGATGAAATAAGTAAAAATTCATAATATCAGACACAAAAACACAGATTATAACAAAATAAAATCACAAAAGTAGTTAAATTGATGCCTTATCAGTTACTATCACCATTTTTTAATTATTGGTAATTTTGTTTTTAACAATTTTGGAATATTGATGCTTTTACATTTTCTGTTAATGAATCTTTTGTAGCCGGTGTTCATAGATAATTTTGGATATGCAATAAAAATATTTACTTCAATAGATAGATGTATGGTAATATTAATTAACACGTGTGGCTTAAAGTTAATTTTGTTACCTATGAATTTGTTTTAACCAAGGGAGGTATTAGTTTAATTTAATTCAAAATAAAGAAATTAGATTAATATACCAATGTTATTTAAAATAATTGTGTAACGAAGACAAATGAAAATTAGAGAATGAAAATTAAATAATTTATTTTTAAATTAAATTTACGAACTCTCAATCAAATTTAAAAATGCATTTTAAAGTATTAAAATAATTGTACGAAGGAGAAAAAAGTTTTCTAGTTTATATATATAATTGTGATATGAAGCATTTCGAATAGCCTGCGTGTTGACAGACAAAGGCTGGCTTATTCTTACTGAATTTGTTTAAACATTGAAGGGACGTAAAGAATCTATTATGCATTTGTACCAACCATTTTGATCCCATTTCAGTAATCTCTAATTTCTCTCATCCTAAAATTTGGAAATATTGTACAACAAATAAATACCGCAACGTTGCGAATCACTTTGAGTTTATTTTTCATTAATTTTCCTTATTTTCTCATAACTTCATCCCCACCTTGTTATTAATCTTCAATCTGCATTAATGGGTGGTAAATTGCTTGTTATTAATCTTCATATATAAACATATACACACACAAAAACATCATTTTGGCCACAGATGCTTTTTTTTTTTAAGATATACCCTTGTAAATTTTTATTCTCAATTTAGTCCTTTATAAATTGATATGTTATCAATTCAGTCCCTTATAGATTTTCATTCTCAATATATTCTCTCACAAATTGATATGTTATTAATTTTGTCCCTTACATATTTGCATTTTTAATTCGGTCCCTTATAAATTTATATATTATCAATTTAGTCCGTTCATCAAAAGTTGTGACCATCAAAAATTATGACCAACAAAAAGATGACTAAATTGATAATATATTAATCTATGAGGGGCTAAATTGAGAATAAAAATTTTTAAGAAACTGAATTTGTAACATACCAATCTTTAAGAGACTAAATTAAAAATAAAAATCTGAGGGACCACATTAAAAAAAAGCATATGTGAGGGACCAAAATAGTATTTTAGCCTATATATATATATGAACATATATGCGTGCATTTAGTTACGTTGCTATTGACAAGTATATACAAAAGGCATTTCCGTCACTTACCATTCATTCCCTTTACGGTATAAATCACGGTCTATCATCCATTACAATATTCTATGGGCACCATTTTTTCTACGGGCTAAAACTTCATTTCGGCCCCTCACAGATTTTTTTTTTCAATTTAGCCTCTTACACATTTTTATTTTTAATATTCTCAATTTAGTCCCTTATAGATTTTTATTCTTAATTTGGCCCCTCATATCCAAACATTATCAATTTGGTCTCTCATTTTATTTTCAATTTGATCCCTCATAGATCCAAACATTTTCAGTCTGGTCCCTCAAATTTTTATTGTCAATTTAATTTCTCCCAAGTTGGAGAGCTCACTCAACTTCATAGGCACATAAGTTAGAGGGATCAAATTGAAAATTTTTGAATCTGTGAAGGACCAAATTGAAAATAAAAATTTGTGAGGGATCACATTGAGAATAAAATCTGTGGGGAACCAAATTGAGAACATTTTGATTTGCGAAGGACCAAATTAAGAATAAAAATCTGTGAAGGTCTAACTTGAGAAAAGAGGCATGTATAGGGACAAATTGAGAATAAAATCTATGAGGGACCAAAATGAGAACATTTGGATTTGTGAAGGACCAAATTAAAAATAAAAACCTGTGAGAGACTAAATTAAGAAAAGAAGCATATACAAGGGACCAAAATAGGGTTTTTATACAATTACAAACATATAATCTATGTGCTTTTACCCCCCCCCCCGGCCCCACACACACACACACACACACCAATATTGCCTTTAAAGGGAACCTAGTAAATTTTTTCCATCACAAAACACTTGCATATATAAATAAGATAAGAGTTCATTAACTCAAACAACTATGTCTCCATTCAACCAGTATACAACAAGAAAGTAAACAACATTTATAGTTTACAAACATGTTTTCCTTTAAACATGACAATAGAAACTGATTAGATAATATAAGTCACAGGATCTTTTCCTTTAAACAAAAGAGAAATAACATTTATGGTTTAAAAACATGTTTACAGAGACTTCAAAGTTTGCTCACAATTCTGTCTCATGATGACTGATTTGACTCCTTAAGGCGAGTGATGATCTTCATCATCATCAGATGATGATAAATATAAACTTACCCGATCAATGTCCCTTTCAGCTAGAAAGAGAACATCTTTCTCCTCCCGCAATTTAAAAGAACCACACCTATAAAAAATCATATATAAATGTAATATAGTCAAAACCAAAGTATGGAAAATTCTTGAGGTTCCTTTTTCAATCTATCACATTGTGTTCCAGACATTGCACTAATGGGACAAGAAAGAACTGAAAATGTTGAAATAATCCACATTCATATTCTCCTACCACTGTCGGAAGGTGATAAGGAAGAGAGAGAAATAGTTTCTGCACAGGGGCCTACTTATGTTTTTGTAATGTTAAGGAAAAGTAGTTCATATTTCACGAAATGGGTAAAAGTTGCAGTAGCAGAAAACAGTTGAACCTAAGACACGATGAAGGAACGAAAAGAAAGAACATAGAACAAATCCTAGGAGTCTAGAAGGAAGAAAGGTAGGCAAGTGACTTTATGAAAGGTTGTGTTGCGGTACTATACACAAGATTAAACACGCGAAATGGATCATTTAACGTGGTTTTATCAATGTCACTGTGACGTTGATTTTCAGCCGTCAGATTAGAGGATATAGATGGTTCATATTAGTTTGCACCTTTTTTTTTAATAAATGAAGATCAATCTGAACTGTACATATCTTCTAATTTAATAGCTGAACATCAACGTCACTATGACATTGATAAAACTAACATTTTTTTTTTATAAAAGTAATGTCGCTATACTATGCACAAGATTAAACATGTGAAATGGATCATTTGACGTGATTTTATCAACGTCACAGTGACGTTGATTTTCAACTATCAAATCAGAGAATATAGATGACTCAGATTGGTCTGCACTTTTTTTTTTAATAAACGAAGACCAATCTGAGCTGTCTATATCTTTTGTTATGACAGTTGAAAATCAAGGTTACTATGACATCGATAACGTAAGAGGATCCAAATTCTTAAACACGTAGAGACTCCCTGCAATAGAAAAATGAGAAAGGATATAACAAGTAAATAAGATCAAATCAAACTTAACATCTTTACCGTGAATGGACATTCAATACTTGAAGATGGTCTCCTTTCATAGCAGTTTTGAGTGAGATAAGACTTGGCATAAAAGGCATTGCTTCAAATGATCTGGATCGAGTCCCACGAATCTTGAAAACCTTGGCTTCATGCCTTTTGAGATCAAAGTAGATTAACCAATTACATGATCCATACATTAATAGACCCGCACCTTCATTAAATAATTTTAATGGCTGATATAAACCAAAAGGCCAAAGAGCTCCTGCATAAAACTTGTCAATGCTGAAAACCTTGGTCCAAGATTCTTCAACATCGTAATCTTTCATTACCCACAGTATAATAGGAGAGAAAAACGATGCACTGCATAAATAAAGGTAGCCACTTAATTCTCCCATGCTGATATTATCTGAACTCATCATTACACTATTGCGAATTACACTGGGAGGAGAAGGGATTACATGAAACCTCTCAGATTCAAAGTTAAAAGCAAGTATTGATAATCCAATGCCAGAGGCAGGAAGATGAAGCCAATGAAGTGCACTGTTTAGACTAGTGGGAAAACAAAGACGATAGGCAACATTTCCAACAACTCCAACAGTTGTCCATATTCCAGTCCCTAGTGTGTGCATTTCAGCAACCCTATCTTTACACAACCACACTAGAGCATTTGCTGGGTCTTGAACATATTGGTCATAAAATCTTATCACCTTGTATTCATTAGTTCTTTCATGAAAACCAAAGCCACAATCAAAGTTTCGTTGCCTGAATTCTTCAACCTGATTCCCTTCTGGTAATCTGATAAACTCTCCTGTAACTGGGTTGCACACAACAAGAGGGTTTCTCACCTTACGATCGCACAAGCAAAGCAAGCCGTTAGAAGAATTCACCACAGCAAATTTGTCATCTTTCGGCTTACAAGAAATATAAGGCTTTTTCTTGCCACCATTTCTCGCCTCAAGCATTTTGTCAAGCTCCATTTTAGCATCACGCAGAGGAAGCTTGAACTTGACCTCAAGCTTCACGTGACGGTTACAATGGGATTTCAAATAATCATCGCATGAACAGAAATAATTACTGTCATCGTCACTCGCAAATTTCTCTCTTTTAAACTTTTCAGGCTCAAACTCGAGTAGATGAAGGTTTCTTGAAACTCGTTTAGGATCATCGGTGCGAATGATTACCTCAGCAGGTGCACGTTCAAAGTGCAATTTAGCAAAATGTGGATCTGAAATAATGTTGCGCCAACTTGTGCACACGCAGCTGCAAATGAGAACTGACTTTATGGGAAGTCTGAGAAGAATATCGAAAGCGATGGAAGAAGGAAGATTGGCAAAAGATGTCCCAAGTGGTTCAATTTCTGGGTCATCAACTTTCTCTGCTTCTCCATTGCTTTTCTGTCTGTTAGAAGCTATCAAATTCCTCCTTCTTTTCATGGCTTTCCAACAATTAATTGAATGTGAGAGTTAAACCCAGATTAAACCGAAAACCAAGAGGAAAAGCCACAAATTTACGATTTCAAGAAATTTTGCTCCTTGAACGTTATACAGTAGTGGAGAAGATTGGAGAAGTTATATAACAGGAAAATCAAAGAGAAATGTGAATGGTTGATGTTGATGAGAGAAAAAAGATGAGAGAGATTACCTGAGGAGGAATCCCTGGTTTTTGAGGCCTAAAGGTGATGAAGAAAGTAGTGAGGTGAGCTGTTTTGTAATGCAATCAGTAACGTCCACTGGAAGTCAGCATACTCACGCGAGAAACGGGGGGGTTTTTTTTTTGACCCTTATGTAATTTCTTTTCTTTTCATTTTATTATTTGGAAATATATTTTTCTTTTTTCCTTTTTCTTTTTTTAGATTTGTTACATGGAGTTTCTTGATTTCAACCAAATGGAACATTCTTAGAGTATCTTCAAGAGGTTTTTAAAAAATAAAAACTGGTTTTTAACAAAAAAAACTAATAAAAAATCAAAAAGTAAATATTAAATATATTTGTATTAATTATCTTGTATTAATTAAAATAGTTGAGCGTTGTTTGTGGGGTCTATTTGTAAGTTTTTAAGAGTTGCATCATTAGAGTAAAGAGTTGCTTAAAGTAGTAGAAAATTGCTTAAAGCCAAAAGTGATAATGTGACATAGTAAGACTAAGCAACTCATTAGAGTTGCAATCTTGGAAATGCTCTTAACTCAAGTCCTATTTGTCACTCCAAATTTTAAACTGATTTCATGTCAATTAGATTATTAGGATGTTTTGAAAATTATATATATATATGTATTGAAGATTGAATATTTATTAACATATTCTAGAACTTTATATTATTAGAAAATTAATTAATTAATAATATTGCTCATTTAAATCAACATTGTATTTTATGACCTAACAATATAATTTGTCGTTACGTTGTCGTTAGGTAATAATTTATCATACATGATATAATTTGTTGTTACGTTGTCGTTAAATAATAATTTGTTGTTACGCTGTCGTTAGATAATAATTTGTCATACATGGTATAATTTATCATCATTTTATTGTCAAAATTTTAAATTTTTCATTATATAATTATGTTTGATACATAAATTATGAAAAATTAAAAAAATTAATTATTGTCTTAATCCTTATAGTTTCATTTTATTTTTATTTTTGTCGTTATAATTAAAAAATTTGTAAACATCAAAAGTCCTAATAGTTTTATAAATTTTTAATTTAGTCTCTATCATTAAATTTTCATTATTATTCCATTAAATTTTGTTGGTGTAGCCAACAATTTAATATTATGAATATGTATAGCTTATAGCAGTATAATGAAGTAAAATTAACTAATATATATAGTATGTGATGCAACATACATTAGGTAACTTGGATATGTGAGTCAACAAACTATCTTTACTATTATAAAAGCAAGTCCACCAAAGCAGCATAGCATTAAACGCAAGTGGATGCTGATTGGTGGACTCCCTCATATTTACTCTTTTATGTGTTTTTTTCTTCTTTTTTCTTTTATATTCTTCATCAAATACTCTTCTCTCCATTTAACTTTTTTTATCTTTGATTCTGACCATCTCTCTTTTCTTTATTCTTTGACCAGTAGCATTGCATTTATGATTCTTCCTTCCTCATTGGTTAGCCCTTCTCCATTTTTCTTTTGGCTTGAAACTCTGATCTCTGTCATATCACAACACAGTTTCCTTCTTCTCTCTATCTTCTCTGCCTTGTATTTGTTCTTATGATAACTTTGACTCTGAGATCCTTGACTGATGCCTTTTTATTTCTCTGCTAATTTGAATTTTGAATGGTTTGCTGGCAATTTGTAGTAATTTTTATCCTAAAATTCAAACTCATTTTCCTAATCCTCCTTCTTCCCCTTCATTCCTTTCAATGACCGATTCAATACCTTTCACTGAAGCTCATTCAAAGTTTTATCTTAGATTTGGTGTTGCCAAAAGAGGGAGAGAAAGAGAAAGTGATGACGGCACTAGTGGATTCCTTGAAGGTCAGCTCCGATAGTGAGCTCACCGAATTTTGGTGTTATCTATATATATTGTTCTCATCCTCAGGTTTTCTTCTTCATCTTCTTCTTCTCACCATTTTGATTAGGGCTTTCTAATTTCCCTGCATTTTTGCTCCTCTCAGCAAGCACAATAATTGACACAATCTAATTAAGTTTGAAGTTTGTGGTTTGAACACATCAACAGATTTAGATTCTAGATCGTTCAATCTGGGAGTGAAAAAGAAGTTAGAGAGAGATGGATTCCGATCTCTTGCTCTTAGAGATCGTCGGTGAAGACAATTCTATGGTAATGATACCCAAGGATGATTTTGGTTGAAAACTCTACAGGTCCAAACCAACATCAAAGTTTCAAGTTTATTCGGGGGAACTCAAGAGAAGTGTGTTGCTTGCAAGAAGACAGTTTACGCAATTGAAAAGGTATGTAACTAGATTTTTCATAATATTTAGTGATATGTGTTTTTTAAGTCATTTGTTCACTAAATCATTGCGTAGAATGAACTAGAATCTCTTAGTTCTACACCTCCCTTGTATGCATTCAACAAATTTTACCTTTATTGTTGCAGGAACACCTGAGTTCATGGCCACATAAGTCTATGACGAAGCATATAATGAATTAGTTGATATATAAAAAGCCCAAAAGATGGTTTTCTTTCTGACTATGATGCATTAACAACCCTCCAACCATAGGGTACTTTATATAGCCCTAAAGATAGAGGAATTAGAATCCTATTTCCCCCTTCATCATTGATTTGGCATTCCCACATCCAATAATCACTTTATTTCTGCAATAATATACTATCAAAATATTCTGTCTATGCCATATGAATGTCCAATTGTTCAAGCACATTTTCCTTGGATTTCTTTTTATATTGTATTGCATTTACCATTTTCTTCCTCTAAAAAATTCCACTTGGGATATTAGGTATAAAAAATATCACATATGTGTATATATATATATAATTATCGACCCATAAGTGGAGTTCAGAAAATGGCGACATTCATTTCAATTTTCAGGGCATGCTCTTGAAAGACATTTAATGGCACTATTTATTATCTGTGAATATCTGTATGTTCATGCACTTATTATATGTATTCTTTTAGTATGCATAGTCGAGTATATTTGTTGTGGTACGACTATTTTTGGTGAATCAACACTACTAGAAAACCCATTATTAGCGACGGAATTTAGCGACGGAAAATTTCCGTCGCAAATTCCGTCACAAATCCGTCGCAAATTCCATCGCTGATTTAAAATTGTAATATAAGGAATTTGTGACGGAATTTGCGATAGAACAATTCCGTCGCTGATTAAATTTCCGTCACCAATATTAGCGACGGAATTGTCCGTATCAGAAATCCGTCGCAAACTTTTTTTTGTTTTGCGACGAAATAATCCGTCGCAAACACTAGTTAAATTTTTTTTTTAACTTTTTAATGTATCATTAATATTTATAGTCATTTATTTAAAAGAAACTTAATTTTTTTGTTTATTTGTCTAACATTTTCAGAAATTTTACTCTCTCCCTCCAACTTCTCATATTATTCATATAGGTCTTTGATAAAAATTTATTCCTTATTCTTTTTCATGTTCTAAGACCATATTTAGGTTCATGTAGGTACATAGGTCACAAATATATTTTGTTTTAAAATTATAGCTATTCCTACAAACTTTTGATTTTATTCACTTAGGTCATTGGTAATAATTTTTACTTTATCTTTCTCATGTTCTAAGATCACACCTAGTTTCATCTAGGTCTGTAGGTCACAGATATATTTTATTCTAAAATTATAGCTATTCCTACAAACTTTTGATTTTATTCACTTAGATCCTTTGAAAAAAATTTCTTTTATCTTTTTTATATTGTAAGACTACATTTAGTTTCATATACCTCCATAGGTTACAAATATATTTTTTTCTAAAATTATAACTACTCATATAAACTTTTATTTTTATTCACTTAGGTCCTTGTAAAAATTTTTCCTTCATTTTTTTCATATCCTAAGACCACATTTAGTTTCATCTACATCCACATGTCACAAATATATTTTTTTCTAAAAATTATACCTCTTAAAAATTTATTTTAAAATAAAATTAAACTTTTAATTTAATTAGTCTAATATTTATATATAGTTTTTATTTGTAAATATAATATATTTTTTAACTTTACCAATTGTCATTACCTTCTCTGCCCAGAGCCCCAGAAACGCACCATCCCTTCTGCCCACACACGCATAGTCTGAGTTAAGCATCCACAGCCAGTTGAAGTGTTCGGTGAGTCCCCCTCCGATGATCTAGCATTCATGAAGCTTGGTTCACGGTCTGAACCACAATGTGGTTCACGAGATCGTGAACCAGCAACTGGTTCATGGTTCACGACCAGGCGTGAACCAGATCTGGTTCACGCAGTCGTGAACCAGAAATCTGGTTCACGGGCGTGAACCAGAAATTGCTGGTTCACCCCGTGAACCAGAAAATTCTGGTTCACCCCGTGAACCAGAAATTTCTGGTTCACTCGAACCAGAAATTTCTGGTTCACTCGAACCAGAAAATTTCTGGTTCAAGTGAACCAGAAATTTCTGGTTCAGTGAACCAGCAAATTGAACCAGAAATTATCTGGTTCAGTTTAATTTAAGGATGTGATTTAAGGATATTGTGGCCATGTTTAATCTTTATAATTAAGACCGAAATTTATATATATATATATATATATATTACCTAATTATTCTGTGCACAATTTAAGATTAATGATGTCTAAGTTCACAATTTTTTTCTATTAGTGTGGAATTATATCAATTCAGATGTCTAGCAGTCATACGAGGCGAGGTGGAGGGCACAGAGGAAGTCATCTCACAGTCCGCCTGCATCCCCTACAACCATCTACTTCTACATCACCAGTCCCATCTCCTCCACAGTCAACTAGGCCAAGCACATCCTCAGAGCGTGTACTTTCCACTCAAACACCATCCACACACCCTTCATCTGCTGAGGAGCCACCTACCCCTGCTAGTAATCAGTCGAGTCACCATCCTAGCGGGACTGATCCCACTGACGGTCGAAGTTGGATACGCCCTGATAAGGATACGTGAGTTATACTTAAATTCTTTTGTTTGTTAAATTTTTGTTTTTAAGTACTAAGACTTATATTTTCAAAATTGCACAGTTTTTATCCAGTTGTTGATACCATACGAGAAATTTCCCCGATCATACAGGGAAAGTATGAGGCACCGGCATACAACTTTAAGACTACTCCTCCGGAATTGTGGAAGTTATGGTTCCAGGAATGGACGGTAAATTTTGGTTTTGACTGACTTTTTTTATTATTTTTACTTAAAAATATTAACTTTTGTTTACTTTGTACAGAAACATTACAAGTGGTTGCCTGAATATGATTCTCAGATAAAAAAGAATTGGAACAAGAAGTGCGGATACATATTACGCAACATGATGTGTCGCATCCGGAGTGAATATCGATCTCATCCTCGGCCTAAATGGATTAGCGAGGAAATCATGCAGCAGTTAATTCAGGCATGGGAGCAAGATGATTACAAGGATAAGTGTGAGAAGGCACGTAGAAACAGGGCGTCTAGTACTGGGGGCACATTACACACTGGAGGCAGCATTCCTTCCTCTGAGCATATGCGTCGGCTGGTAATATCTTATCTAGACTTCTTTTATTTTACTTACTTTTTTTTGAATTAGATAATCATCTTGAAATTATATAATATTCACTATAATATGTAGGAGTGTCAAAGTGGAAGAAAGCCTAGCTTGATAGATTTGTTTATGCGCACCCACAAGAAGAGGGACAACGGAGATTTCGTTGATGTGCGATCGCGAGAAGTCTATGTGAGTATTTTGAAATCTTCTATTTTTTATATTAATTTTCTTAACTATATAATTAAGAATATAAATTATATGGTTATAAATATTTAACAGGAGGAATATACTAGATTGAAATCATCGCAATCGTCAGTAATAGGTGGGGGTAGCGAACAACATGATGATGATGTTGCCGATGCAGAGCTATGGCTTCAAGCAGTAGGAGGAAAGAACAAGAAGGGGCGCATATTTGGCATAGGGTCAGAGGCACGTGAGATATGTTGCTCTAGTTCCTATGTTGCCCCGTTATCAAGTCTTCATCCTGACTTTGAGGAAGAATTACAACGTCGGATGGAGCCTATGATGGATGAGCTTAGGGCTCATAAGGATGAAATCAATAGTCAGAAAGAGAAGATTGATGCCCAGACACAGATGTTGCAGAGTCAGGCAACTGTCATCAATGAGATGCGTGCAATGATGGACCGCTTCATCAATTCAGTTGGTAGGCAGATGGATACTCCTACTGAGGATGATGAGACACAGCCCCCGGATCACCCCATTGACTAGTTTATTTATAGTAACTTGTATTTTATTGTAAATGATGATGGATGATGATTATATTTTGTTATAATTTTGTATCTCATGATGATGATGGATCATGAAGAATTATGTATATAATATGTAAAGTTTTTTTGTTGTAAATGCTGGCTGAAGCTTCTTTGCTATATTAATGTATATTCACAGGTTCAATTCATGTTTGTAATTATTGTTACTGTTAAATATATTAAAAAATCTATTTAAAAATTTATGAAGGAATTAGCGACGGATTTTTCCGTCGCAAAAAACACAAAATTTAGCGACGCATTTGCGATGGATTTAGTGATGGAACAATCCGTCACAAATTAGCGACGGATTTTGTAATGGAAATATCCGTCACAAATTTGTGACGAAAAATTTTCCGTCGCAAATTCTTAAAATTTATTTGCGACGGATTTCCAAATTTGCGACGGAAAAATTCCGTCGCTAATTCTGTGACGGACACAATTCCGTCACAAATAATTTGCGATGGACATTTTAGCGATGGATGTTTTTCCGTCACAAAATCCGTCGCAAACGGGTTTGCGACGGAATTTCATTACTTTAGCGACGGATTTTTCCGTCGCTAATCAATTGATTTCTTGGAGTGCAAGTTGTTGAATTCACCTCTTTATAGTTTCAAGTACAGAAGACTCCATAGCCCAATGACGTATGTAAAAGAAATTGTTGGATCCCAAGAGGGGGGTGAATTGGGTTTTATAAAAATTTTCACAAAACTTAATTGGAAGTTAAAATGATTTTCTGAAATTGGACAATGCTAAAGATAATAATTTAATTCAGAAAATCAAAGTGTTTATCAAGATGAATAATTTTATAGTGCAAGGAATTAAGGAGAAAATATAAATCTACACAAATTAATTAATACTTGAGGTAGAAATCAAATATAAACGCAAAGTCTTAATTAATTAACTTCAAATGTAAACAGAGTAGGAATAGAGAAAGCAAATTCGGAGATTTATACTGGTTCGGCTAATCCCAAGCCTACATCCAGTCCTCAAGAGACCACTTGAGTATTTCCACTATAATTGTAAGTTTAATCCGGATACTTGCAAACCACTACAACATAGATCTTTTCTCCTTCAAGGGTGTCTCTCCCCCTTACAACGTGTTTTCTCTCAAACACTAACTCAAGGAACCAATCCTTGAGCAACTAAATTTAAAGGCTTAAGGAAAATAATGGTAGACACTCTCAAAGTGTAGATAACGCAGAAATTAAGCTCAGAATTTTTCTCTAGCAATTTAGAGAGAATAGAACTCAAGATAATATGAGAAATAAACACTTGAAGCTTGATGCAAATGGTGTTGTGAAGTCCCCTTTATATAGTGAAACATTACTGCTACAGTGACTGCTTTAGTCAGAATTGCTACAGTAAGCTTCATCATCATTTTTCAACTTTTTTGCAACAACCAAAAAATTTTATCAACCTTTTTCAACAATCAATATTCTTTTTTAAATTTGCTACAGTAAAAAATATTCTTTTTTTTTCAAAGTTTATTACAACACCCAATAAACTTTATCATACTTTTTCAACAATCAAATTTCTTTTTCAAAAACGCTACAGTAAAAGATATTCTTTTTCAAATTATATTACAACATCCAATAAACTTTATCATACTTTTTCAACAACCAATAAACTTTATCATACTTTTTCAACAAACAAATTTCTTTTTCAAAAGTGCTACAGTAAAAATATTCTTTTTCAAATTATATTACAACACTCAATAAACTTTATCATACTTTTCAACAACCAATAAACTTTATCATATTTTTTTTAATAACCAATGAACTTTATCAAAAATCAATTTATACTACTATATTTAAATATATAAAGCATTAAATATATTTGGGCCAAGAAAGATTGAATCATGCATTTGGACCAAGAAGATTAAATCATACATTTGGGCCAAGAAGATTAAATCATACTATTTGGGCTAAGAAAGATTAAATTATACATTGGGCCAAGAAGATTAAATCATACATTGGACCAAGAAGGTTAAATCATACTATAATTCTCACATATTTGTCATCATCAAAACTTATAGCATAACACATTAGGGCTGACAATCTCCCTCTTTTTGATGATGACAAATCACCAAAGAAAAATATGTTACAATGTAATAATCATTATACAATATACACATATTTTTCTTTCCATATCCTTCTCCTCCTATTTGACATCAACAAAAAGGTATAAGGAAGGCAATATATAAAGGCTAAAGCGTGTTCCTTCTTTAAGCAAGAATATCATATGACGTCATGGGGTAAAATTTCATCAAAACTTATCATTGATATGCCAAAAATATATAGTTAAGGAAAATATTGCATCTCAGATAAAGTGACCCTAAAAATATAGAGGATTTAAGTATAGATTTGGCTCCCCCTCAACCAATGCATATTAAACAAATGTAATTTTCAAGATGTATTCATATATGTATCTTGAGGATGAGCACCTGCAAAAATTTTGACAACCACTCCGATGCTTAAGTTAGTAATGTAAATCAAAGATTAAAGGCAAAATTAACTGCTTACGGTTGCATGCATCAAGCATTATCATAATGCAAGGAAATCATTGCCTTTCATTTGCCCACAAAAGCATTATATGTAAGTATGTGTAACTATGAAAATGTATCATCCTCTACACATTTCATTTTATTTAAAAAAATTTTTTTTTGACTTCTCATTTTCTATGAGTGCATGTGAAATCATGACATATTATTCTTATCCATAGCCTTCGCTCATGATGCATGAATAGCATACACAACATATGTTCTTAGATACATGTAATCATAGCATGATGCAATCAATCATGTATATTATACGAAAAGCTCTCAAGAACAACACAACAAAGTAGAGAAATACGGTTCTGTTTATCACCATTTTATTAATCCTTAAAATTTTTAATCAAAACAAATTAAATCAGCCGCAAATCCACCGAAAATTGACTTTCATGGTTTTGCCATTAATGCGTCGCGTTGTTGGTGTGCATGCGTACCCTAGACTTCTAGCTTCCAGCTTACAGAAATCCATAGGATGAGCGTGTAGGGGTGTGGCGAAGAGATATCTTCGTTGGCTCTAAGTCATAATTTTCTTTCTATAAAGACTGCCCCAGAATTCTCAATTACCACACCACAAAGAGTATTCATCTCTGAGCCTACAACTTTCTGACATTCCTCTCTCTTCATACTCCTACAAAAATTTCAAAATATTCTAAACCATGGCAGCAAGAAAGTTCATTGATCTCACAGTAGAGGCCAGGGAGGAGGAGCTCGACTTAAACTTGAGTTTAGGTAAGGACAAGGGCAAAAGACCTTTGGAGGGATCTCAAGAGAACCGAAAGAAGAAGATGAAGATTGAAGAAGCTGAGGAGATTAGTACAGGCCATACGTCAGAAGACAAAATTGCTTGTTTGGAGCAGGAGGTGAAGAAACTCAAGAAGATGATAGAGGACCTGGAGAAGTTAGCTAAACGCAACAATGCGGCAATGACTTCAAGAATAGATAGGTTCTTCTATTGGTCTACCCAATGCTTCTGCAATCAACAACAAAGAAGTGTTGATTGTATGAATGGGATTTACACTACCCTTCGTGACATTGCTCAGTCTCTTGCTCCAAGGAATGGCCGAGGGGTGATGATACAATACAACCCTCCTAATCCGAGACCACCTCTCCTGTAGATTGCTCATGCATGAGCAAACCTTCCCTTTTTTTCTTTGCAATGTAATCATTCGGTTTTTTTTAATGCAAGTGATTTCTTTTATTAGACGGTACAAAAAAATAATAATAAAGAAAGATAAAAGAAATCAGCTACACAAATTCAGCACAGTATATATATATTGAAAAAAATATATATCCATTTTAAAGATGAAAAGAATTTTCTGACATGGACATATATATCATCATTTCAAAGCAAAAGCAAGTTACATATTTATCAAGATAAAACATATTATAACCTGAGTATGTAGTACAATAATTGAGGTAATATGGATTAATAAGATATAATCAGATATAAACTATAATCCATAAACAATCGTTCATAAGCTATATCTTATACAAAGGATATGACATGTATAATGCTCAAACCATGATGAATGGTATAAAGACAATATCTTTATATACAATGATATGATCAAATATGTAAGATATTAGAGAACAATATATCATTGCAATGAAAGTATGTCAGTAAAAAAAAATTGCCAACATAGCCAATTATGATCAGGGAGTATCACTCAATTAAATAGTAAAGTGGTAAAGAATAGAGATACTCATCAATTTTAGCAAACTCTTATTGCTTCTTGAAGTTCCTCCTCAAGATTTTGATATTCTTGTTTTGCTCATTGCTCTTCTTTTGATTCCATCTTTTTACAATTTTAATGAACTTAATTGATTGATTATTTGCAAGATTCTCTTGAAAACAATCTCTCAGAAGATCACTGTCAAGCATTGGTCGACCATTACGAATGAGTTGGCGTTGGGCGTTGGTCCAATATAGGCTTCGTTAGTTGACCACTGATAGGAGCGTTGGTCGACCAACCAACTTCAGAATCAAAAATCTTACTGATTTCAGAGTGCAAATGAAGGAGAGTGCCTTAGAGGATAAATATGAGGATTAACTTCTGTAAAACACTTTTGGTGGAGCACATTGATGTTCGAATTAGTAATGTTCAAATAAATCTCGAGTAAAGGGGAAAATAATATATTATGTTCAACATATGCCATGCTTCCATAAAATACAATTTTACAAGAAATTTGATTTCATTGAAAATATTTAAATAAGATTACAATAAAGATAAACACTACATGCAGTAGTAATCTTATTGTTGTGAAAAGCAAGAGAAATATGTATGTAATGGAAGCAAGTTTTTGTGATGTGGTGAATAAAGAAGTTTGAGTTGTATTTATAGAAAGATTTGAGCTCAAAACGAAACTTGAATCAATAGGCCGCACACCTAAGAATTATTTTTAAACATAGCATGCATGAATATCAAAGATAGATGTAAGGCATACTAGAGAGTAGATATAAACATTAAATACAGTAAACATATCAATCAAAATTCTTACAATACATTCCACCTTATATGTTTACTTGTCCATTGCCTCCTTCTGATGCAAGAAAGTGGAGTTTGAATGATGTAGCCATTAAAATGTCATTTCCACTCCTTGCTTCGAGGCGAATCTGTAAATTAATCTTTTGTTTTTGGTACCCAAATTTCTTTGGGTCCGCCTGGGTCATGAGTTCCTTTTTGAACCTATTTCATTTTTACTCCATGGACAAGATTTTTCTTATAAAAGCAGGAGTAAGATTTATGTCCTTTTAGTCCACAATAAAAACAAGTGCAAGATAGACCATTGGACATATTTGAAGGAACAAAGAAGTTTTTGAAATACTTCTGGTTTGACTTCTTTTTAGAAGTAGGACCAGCTTTGTTAAACCTTCTTCTTTGTTTCCAAACTGAGGTATTTAAAATTTCTCTACCTTGAGAAAATTTTGCAAGTGTATTTTTAAGATTATCATTTTCCTTTTTCAAAGAATCACACTTGATGCAAGAACAATTTTTGTTGGTAGAGATACTTGCCTTCAAAGTCAAATTCTCTTCTTGCAAAGTTCTGTTTTGATTTTCAAAAACAAAGTTCTCTTCCTTGGAAATAGAAAATTCATTTTTCAATTTTTCCAACTCATTTTCAAGAGAAGAGTTTTTCTGTTTTGAAACAACTAATTTTTTTGCAAGTTTCAAAGATTCAGCATGCAAATCATCAAAAGCTTCTTGTAATCTATTAAACGAATAATCAAATGAATTTACCTCATCATTGCCTTTGGCCACAAGACAAAATTCGATTTTTTCATTTGAGTCTTTCATGCTCTGTACCAAATACTAATCTTTCTCTTCATTCACCTCTAGTTTTGGTTGTAGTTTTTCTTCTTCTCCATTTTCAGCCTTTGTCCCCTTGGTGATTTGAGATTTTTCTGTACAAACCTCACCAAGAACTTGCAATTGATTAAGTACAAGATGTATTTCATTAATGATTTCACTATTTTTCATTTGAGCAATATCAAGATCATTAATGAGATTACAATATCTTAATTCCTCATCTCTTAGAGTTTCCTCATGTACAACTTCTAAGGTTTCCCACATTTCTTTTGCAGTTGCACAATTGGAAATTATGAAAAATTCATCTTGACTCAATGCACAAGAAATAATCAATTTTGCCTTAGCATTGAGTTGCACTAAATATCTTTCAGCATCATCCCATTCACTCTTGGGTTTTGGAATGATTTTTTCTTGTTCTTCCTTGCAAGGAATACAAGAACCATTTTCTATAACTTCCCAGAGTTTATGGTCTACTGAAATTAAAAACATTTTCATTTCATACTTCCAATATTAAAAATGATTAGCATCAAAGACTAGAGGTTTTGTGAAAGAAAAATTTTCAGACCTAAACCAATCACTAAATCCAACCATGTTTACTCTTAGACGGTTAAGTCTCAAATCAAGAGCCCAAGCTCTAATACCAATTAAAAGAAATGGTTGGATCCCAAGAGGGGGGGTGAATTGGGTTTTATAAAAATTTTCACAAAACTTAATTGGAAGTTAAAATGATTTTCTGAAATTGGACAATGCTAAAGATAATAATTTAATTCAGAAAATCAAAGTGTTTATCAAGATGAATAATTTTATAGTGCAAGGAATTAAGGAGCAAATATAAATCTACACAAATTAATTAATACTTGAGGTAGAAATCAAATATAAACGCAAAGCATTAATTAATTAACTTCAAATGTAAATAGAGTAGGGATAAAGAAAGCAAACTCGGATATTTATACTGGTTCGGCTAATCCCAAGCCTACATCCAGTCCTCAAGAGACCACTTGAGTATTTTCACTATAATTGCAAGTTTAATTCGGGTACTTGCAAACCACTACAACATAGATCTTTTCTCCTTCAAGGGTGTCTCTCTCCCTTACAACGTGTTTTCTCTCGAACACTAACTCAAGGAACCAATCCTTGAGCAACTAAATTTAAAGGCTTAAGAAAAATAATGGTAGACACTCTCAAAGTGTAGATAACGCAAAAATTAAGCTCAGAATTTTTCTCTAGCAATTTAGAGAGAATAGAACTCAAGATAATATGAGAAATAAACACTTGAAGCTTGATGCAAATAGTGTTATGAAGTCCCCTTTATATAGTGAAACCTTGCTGCTACAGTGACTGCTTTAGTCAGAATTGCTACAGTAAGCTTCATCATCATTTTTCAACTTTTCTACAACAACCAAAAAACTTTATCAATCTTTTTCAACAATCAATATTCTTTTTCAAATTTCCTACAGTAAAAAATATTCTTTTTTTCAAAGTTTATTACAATACCCAATAAACTTTATCATACTTTTTCAACAATCAAATTTCTTTTTCAAAAGTGCTACAGTAAAAGATATTCTTTTTCAAATTATATTACAACATCCAATAAACTTTATCATACTTTTTCAACAAACAAATTTCTTTTTCAAAAGTGCTACAGTAAAAATATTCTTTTTCAAATTATATTACAACACTCAATAAACTTTATCATACTTTTCAACAACCAATAAACTTTATCATATTTTTTTTAATAACCAATGAACTTTATCAAAAATCAATTTATACTACTATATTTAAATATATAAAGCATTAAATATATTTGGGCCAAGAAAGATTAAATCATACATTTGGGCCAAGAAGATTAAATCATACTATTTGGGCTAAGAAAGATTAAATCATACATTGGGCCAAGAAGATTAAATCATACATTGGACCAAGAAGATTAAATCATACTATAATTCTCACATATTTGTCATCATCAAAACTTATAGCATAACACATTAGGGCTGACAGTATGTATGAGGACACCTCCCCATTGTTTGAGGTAAGGTAGAGTACTTTAGAGTTATGTCAAATTAGGTAATCTTAGAAAAACTATGTAATCGGGTAGGCTACATTATGTTATGTATTTATGTAAAGCATATAGTAGGAACTAACACAAAAAAGGCCATAAATCATGATTTGAGATTAGGAAAAGTTAAGTGTAAAAGCTCACTTTTATTTAAATGTTTATGAATGCAAGTTTATGAAGGAAAAGAAATTTTCATTCTTTTCAGTTGCAAAGTTAATTTGCTTCTAAACCAAAAGATAGCTAAGTCAATGAAAAGAATAAAGGTTCTAAGTGAAAGTTAGGCTACGAACTAGGCATCATCTGCACCACAATTGAAGTACCAAATCAACTTGGGAAGTTATGAAAATTAGTATGAATGTTATTCAACATCCATTACTAGAAAATTTTAAATTAGGGATAAATTTATCCATCTCTAATTATGTCATCTGTGACAGATTCAATCCATCATAATTTCTAAGAATTATGGAATTTAGTGACGGATTCAAATATGTTACCACAATTTGTCAATAATTTTTCAAAATTATGGAATGTAGTGACAGATTGAAAGCTGTCATTAATTTTTGACACAAAATGTGAAATTTAGTGACGGATTTTAGTGAATGACCAAATCTCTCACTAAATCCCACATTTTGTGACGGGTTTTTCCATCACTAAAATTCATCACTAATTTAGTGATGAATTTTTTTATCACTAAAATCCTTCACCGTTTACGCTGATCACGTGCTCGGTTTCTGGGTCATGACACAATTGAAGTACCAAACCAACTTGGGGAAGTTATGAAAATTAGTATGAATATTATTCAACATCCACTACTAGAAAAATTTAAATTAGTGATGGATTTGTGACAGATTCAATCCATCATAATTTCTAAGAATTATGGAATTTAGTGACGGATTAAAATTTGTTACTATAATTTGTTACTAATTTTTCAAAATTATGGAATTTAGTGACAAATTTAAGTGAATGACCATGTCCCTCACTAAATCCCACATTTATTGACGGATTTTTCCATCACTAAAATCCATTACTAATTTAGTGACGAATTTTGTTTGTCACTAAATTCCGTCAATAATTTTCCAATTTTGTATTTTTCACAAATCTGTCACTAAATGCCTAAACTTGTAAAAGAAATATAATACAATATATATTAATTTGCTAAATTTAATTGCAAATTTCAATTAGATCAGTGGTAAGAAACATTGCCAACAACATGTAGGACTTGAGTTCGAGCCAAGCCATTAACACTTATGATAATAAATATTGTGGCATGTTTCAAGTCATTGTTGCCCTATCATCCGTCGGCAAAATTAGTGATAGATTTTCTGTCACTAAGTGTTTTTTTGTCACAAATTAGTGATAGATTTGTGACGGAAAAATCTGTCACTAAATTTCCATTTTTGTCACAAATTAGTGACGGAAAAACCTATCACAAATCCATCACTAAAATTTTACTGACACTCTTTTTAGTGACGTATTTGGACAGTAAAATCTGTCATAAATCTGTAACTAAAGCGAAATTTAGTGACAAATTTGTTGTTTATGACAAATTTTTCTGTCACTAAAACAATTTTTTCTTTTTTGATCTTAGCTAGTCTCTTACCAAATTTGGTAGCATTTTAAGGTCATTTGCTATCCTAAACTTTAAACAAAAATGTAACTCCATGAAATGTAACTCCATCATTCTTCAATCATAGATTCATCACTAAAGCTTACCATGTGTAAACACAGTGGCTCTCACAAGAAAATTATAATCTTCATACATCTTTGGTCATTTAAACAATAGTTACACAATTACAAGCTGAGTCACAAAATCACCAAATTACACAAAATGTATAACATGCCAAGCTAGTTTTCCTCTTGTGCATCCTTATTATTTTTATCACCTAGAAATGGTTAGTTTACATGGAAAACATGCAATATGCAACTTCCATCATAAAAGCATAAATAAAACAAGACCACTTTTAGCATAAAAGCATGAAAATCATTCCTCAAACATTCATGAAAGTATGGCCACTGTTATAGCTTTTCTCATTTCTTTTTCTCAATCCCATTGCTTTTCTTTTCTAAGTCTTTTTGTTGATAGCCAGACAATGTAATACCTGTGGAAATTTTATTTTAGAACTTGTGAATGTTGTATGAATTTATATGTACATGTATGGCATGTGAGGACTAAATTGAAATAGATAATAAATTTCAAATGATATGAGAAAATGAAATTGTACCTGGAACATATTGTATATTGTGATATTATATTACTTGTGAATTTTTTAATTGAGAAGACATGTTAATGTGGCTTGTGTGTGTATGTGTACTAAGAAGGACTAAAGTGGATTAAAATGTGAATCCTGATTTCTCATGTAAAAGTGGAAATCTGAGTATTTTGGACTATATGTGATAATTTGTGTGATTTTGTATCCGAGGGTTTTTTTTTCTTATGTAATCACTATCCTACATAGAACTCTAGAGTTAACTTTGTAGTCATATTGATGGGATTAAAAAGGGCATTGCTTGTGTATGTATGTATGGAATATTGATGTTGGATGTGGAATGCCTTTTTTAATCTTTTTGGAAACCTTTCTTTATAAATATTCTAGTTGGATATTCTTTGTTTTGATATTGAAATGTTTAGAAACATTATGACTACCCTTTTGTAAGGAACATCATTATATATATATATATAGATGAATGAAATCTTCATTTGGAAATGTGATGTTATTTAACTAATTTATGGATATTACTTGCCTTATGGTATGCTTGCATTGTGATTGTATGCAAGGGTCTTGGTTGTGGTTGTTAGACAAGGCAACCATACCTAAAAGGGGATAAATTTGGTGTTATCAAGAACTTGAGTTATTTTGAAAATATTTTTCAAAGCACTTGTGATTGGGGTCATTCTAAAGGAATATAGAGAAGACAACAATTATTTTACTTGATATGAATTTATGAAATTGAATAAAGCAACAAATGATCAATACTTAAGGCAAAAAATAAACTAAAAGTAGATAATTAAATAATCAACTTGAAATGTAAGGAGTGTATGGAAAATGAAAGAAAACTCAAAGATTTATTTTAGTTTAGCTCCAATCCAAGCCTACATCTAGTCCCCAAATAACCACTTAAGATTTTTCCATTAATACCACTAGTTTAATTAGGCACATGTGAGCCTTTATAAGTTCCAACTCAAGCTAGAGTTGTTTCTCTCTCTAAAATAGAGCACATCTCTCTTTTTAGAGGAAAACACTCTAAGAGATTCCTCACTCTTATTCTCTCTCAAGGAATGCACTACTTTTGTCTCACAAAGCTTTTGGGGGAAAAGATTGCTCAAACAAGCTCTCTCTAATGGTAGATATACAAGATGAAGCTCTAAGAACTCAAATGATAGAGATTATGCAAGTGTTGGCTTAATGATGTTTGTTTCACTTTCAAAGATGATAAAACAAGTGAAATATCACATTATAACACTTGGGTCTCTCATAAAGTTTTGTTTTTAAGGTCATATATATATATGGCTCCTTGAAATATAGCTATTAGACACAAAAAAGAGTCGTTATGCACTTTAAAAAAATAGTTTGTACAGTGACCGATTGACCATCAAGGGTAAGCAGTCAACCACTTACTCTCTAGAAAGCTACCAGTTGACTTGTAGGTCTCAAATTTAATTTAAGCAATTATAACTTTCTTATTTGAACTCCATTAACTATTGTTGGAAAGCCTTTTGAGTCTAGTTTCAAATAAAATAAGTTTCATTAAAAATTTCTTTGTATTTTAGGAGATATGATAAAAAAAAGTAACTAAAGATCATAATAAAGCTTTGGTAAAAATTCATATCTCACTATCTTTTTAATTTAAATACATAACTTTTTGAACAAGATGCATTCAACCAATAAATTATAATATAAATCATTGAATTTCAGATAAAATCTCTTAGCCTATTATAAATATACTTAGTCAAGCTTATTGGCTTTCTTGATGCAACACAGCTTCCAAAACTTCAAAACTTCCATTTCTTTAATTTTTGGATCATCTTTCTTACTTTTTATTTCTTGGAGTAAAGCATGATGTTGGTATTCCATTTTCTTCAATCCAATGCTCACTCTTCTTATTTTGAGCCAACCTACTCAAAAATATTTAACTTGCAAACCAAATAGTTAGTCCAATTCATCATAAAGAGCATGGTTATAAAGCATTACATTTCAATATTATAACCATGCTTAACTTATAGCACATGAGAGACATAAATGAAATAAAATTCTCACACATTTGTTGTGATCAAAACGTATAGCATAAAACCTTAGTGCTAACAATCTTTCCCTTTTTGATGATGACAAATCACCAAAGAAATATATGTCACAAGATAATGAACACTATGTAACAAGCACATATTTTTCTTTTTACTTCTTTCTCCCCCTATTTGACATCAACAAAAAGGTATAAGGAAAGCAATGTATAAAGGCTAAAGCACATTCTTTCTTTAGCAAGAATATCATATGATGTCATTTTAGCAGGGTAAGGTTTCATCAAAACTTATCATCTTTTTTCTTTGACATGCCAAGAATATAGTTAAAGAAATCCTTTCACATTAAATGAAGTGAGTCAAAAGATATTAAAAAACTTAAGTGTCACACCCTGTTAGGAAGTGTGACCGGCACAAAATGGGAACGCCAAATATCTGTAAGCCTAAACCTATGAGAAAGACATAGACAACACATAACTCCTCAAAGAACATAAAAACCAAACATGTTTCATATTACACCTAAACCATTTTACATCACATAGACTAAATATAAATACCAAGATAAGATCATATTCACCAACATATCTTGATTTATACGTAACCATAAATCCAAGAGTACACACACAAACGTGGCAACATCTATATATTCCAAAATTGATCCACAACATCCAAAGACTAACAATACAACATATTCCAACCACAGGTTACAAGGTCCTGCCTATAGGATTATAAAGCTATTACTAGAGTTCAAATGCATATATACATGTCAAATTTCAAAATGATACTCAGCCCAAGAAACCAATTGGGCTTCAACAAAACTGCTACGATCTACCAACACTTGACTGGAGGAACATTTCAATTGGGTATACTATCTGTGGGGAAAAGAGAAAGAAAGGTGTGAGCTACAAGCTCAATGAGTAACTAGTCTATTACAACATGAAAATGTAAAATATGAAATGATGCCTTACAAAATAGAAATATGAAATGATTTCAAAAGAAAAGAAAGTTCAATGCAGGCTTGCTTGCAAAACAATTCTTCATTATAATCCTTAAACTCTATCCATGCTTCAAACACGACTTGAAATGAAAAAGATAAATTTAAAACTTCACTATATCATTAAAGCATAGGAGAATGGTAAAAATAACATGTCTCAAAACATTGTTTTGAGTGGGAAAAACAAAGTCTGAATAAATAACATAATACTAGGATGAACCTTAAGCAGAACTTTTCAAGACCCTTTGATATCAACCTCCCATGTTAACCCTCCGTGTAAACCGTCCCTCTAAGTCACTCCTTATACCTCTGTGTAAACTCTCCGAGTCACTCCTTATACCTTTATGTAAACCCTCTAAGTCACTCCTTATACCTCCGTGTCATAAAGGATCTCAAACAAACCACTCTCTGAATAACTCATGGATCATAAAATACTCAAGTGTTGCTCAACAAATCATTCCATATCATAAATCATATCTTATACACATAAATTTTCAAGTAAGACGTTAGTAAACAACTACTCTTGAAAAGATTTTATTCTTAAATTTGTCATAATAAATTCATACTAGATGCACTTTATTAATCATAAGTTTTGACGTATATAATATTGCAAGTAGAATTTTTTTTATAATCGAAGGTAGATGTATAGATAACTTTTTCATTAGAACATAAATCATACATTCAAAATCAAATGAAAGAAGATTCACTGCGGAATAATTTGAATTTAGAACATAGCTACAATAGATTAGTTAGTCACCTAGTCAAAATATCAGATTTCTAAGACAAAAGGGAAACTTGAATATCTCTAAGATCCAATCTTCTTCCAAAAAGTCTTAGGTTCCTAAGTTTTTAAAGAGGAAAAGAATGGAAGATATATTGGGATTTGGTTGAAGAATTCTAAACAAAATTGCAGTGAACCAAACCGATAGAGAAATAGGAAAATTTAGTAGGAGTCTTTCTCTTGATTAGCCACCGTTGCAACGGCAGGTGGTGTTGTAGCTAAGCCTCAGACCACCGTAGTGATAACCAACAGTTCTAACAAGTTGCTTATGCTTTAATCCGAGATTTCTCTCGGCTATAACCATTCCAACAACTCAAACTAGTCCAGATTCAATCACTTAGCATCCAAGTAATTCAAACAAAAGTCATTTGTCCAAAATAAATGAAGAACAATCCAAAATTTTGCAAAAATAAACCCAAGATAATACCCTCTGCTATCGATTTTTGTGTTATAGATATTACTCTGCTCCTTATACCCACAATTGAAAAATTACCTTACAAAAATTCATCTCTCAACCCCTTATAACCCATATAGCAGACTAATTTTGTTTTCAAAAGAGAAACACATCCCAAAAAGATGAAATACACTCACATGCATAGAGAGAAAGTAGAACTTGGAGCACAAAATTACCTGCTGCTCTGTATCAACCAATCACCAAGAACCACCCTTTACCCATTCAGTTTGAGGGAGAAAAACCAACATGCAGCAGATGGTGAGACAGAGAAGGAAAATGAGTTGGGAGCAATAGAGGAGGGAAGTGTTTAGTGCCTTCTAGGAGCTTCAAGACAAACCAATAAAAGAGATAGACTCGTGACAGCACCACCTTCCTATTCAAAATAATCTTTTGTTCAAATTATAAGATATTCCAAATTTCCTATATGTTATTTCACTTGGGTCCCACAAAATTTTCTTGCAGAAATTGCCAACTCACACCCAACAACCCTGATTCCTATTTAATTACCCCCTTTTTACTTGTCTTTTATTCTAGATTCAAGAATTTTTCATGCATCTCCCAATAGTTTTTTGAAATTAACTTTAAAAATTAATTCTTTTCAAAATAGTCTTCATAAGTTCATTTGGAAAAAAAATTCAATTAGGCCCTTGGACATGGCATCAATGATGTCGAAGATTCCCAAAATTTCCAAATGTTATTGACCCACTCCAAAGTACCCACTTTGATATTGTTTCATAATTTCCCATTCCAAAATTAGAGATTCCAATTAAATCCAAACATTTCAATTTAGTCCCCAAATTCTCTAAATTTCACCCCAAAAGTGTACTGTAGATTCCCACATGGATTTTGGGCGTAACATTAAGTATAGGTTATGCTCTCCCTCAAACAATTCATATTAAAAGAATATGCAATTTCCAAAATATTTTTTTGACATATATATATGCCTTAAGGACACACATATCTCTTTTCAAAAATGGCCTTGCAAAGATTGATGAAAACTTGGAGTTATGAATATGAAAAGAATTTCTTCAATAATAATGTCCAAATCATGTAAGTTTCATGTAGTTTGATAAGCTTTAAGGAATCAAAAGCACTTCAACAATCAAATGAAACTTCTAATGCAACATATGATACTTAACTAAAACTTTTCTTTTAAACTTTTATAAAAAGCATGTGTTTGAGCAATAATGACATAAGAAGATATTAATAATTGGAACTCAAATGTAAACATGAAAAAATATGTTAAGCACATGAGAGAAAGGATAGAATTCACCAAGATTTTGAGCTTGTACTTCTAGTTTATAATTTCACTCTTTATTACAGAGTCATCCCATCCTCAAGATCTCTTTGTAGTCTTTTATTTTGATTGCAAGCTTGAATTGGAGATTACTCGTCTCTAAAAGCAATGTAACTCTTAGTCATTGGTACCCAACCAATTTGGGTCTATGAAGGGTTACTTCATCAAAGTTCAATGCTCATATGCTTTTAAAATGATTGACCAAGCAACAACAAGATATTTGAGCTCAATAAATTGAGCACACGATATTCATATCCAAATTTTGCAATATCCCCCTTATATATATTTTTGTGTACGTGTATGTGTATGTGTGTGTGTGTGTGTGTGTGTGTGTATGTAAGAAAAGTAAATTGCATAGGGAATTGGTATCAAGCATTGCATTCCCCCTATAAGTATGATTTATTCAAATTAACAATCAAAGGGTATAACAAGTCATGTATTCAACCATATATAACATTATATAATCCATACATAAATATGCAATGTTTATATCATAGGGCCATATGCAATAAACCTCAATATATATCAAATATAGATACATTAGAAGCTTTGAAATTTGATACATTTACCTTTGTAATTGAAGAATGCTTTATTCTTACCCATTGCTTATCCTTTTGGGTCTTGACATTTGAAGTTCCAAAAATTGGAATGTATGGAGATCTCATTGACGGTTCTTCCTTTGCTAGACCACTTTGTCCATCCTTGTAAGAAAATTTCTGCATATTTGATTTATTAGGAGGACATTTTGGTACCCATCTCAATTTGGGTCCTTGAATGTTAGTACTAGGACTCTTAAAGCCTTTAGGAACCCAAATTTATTTCTTTCTTGCATGAAAATTTCTTCTACTGTGACATAGATAAGAGATATGTCCTTCATAACCACAATGATGACAAGTGATAGATGTGTATGCATTTTGAAGGCTTTTAGAAAAATTTTGCCTTTTGTTGGGAATGTTTTCCAATTATTTTTTTCAAAATTATTTCGTAACTTTTCAAAAGATGGAAGAAGTTGAATTGTCACTATGCAAATCATATCCAAAATTTAAATCACAAGTTGAGCATTTAAAACATGAAGATATTTTCTCATGCAACTCATCACATGTGTCACGCCCCTAAACCTTAGCTCATGACCGGCACAAAATCTAAGGATATACCCTTCCAAGATCCATAAGCCTAACTTAACCATATGCAATACCATTGTAAATCATAAACATGTGTAAGGATAAACAAAATACAGTTCAATTTTGGAAATAAAATTCTCCATTCATCCATTTTAAATAATAATCGTTTAACATAATGTTCAAGTGATTTCTCATTAGTGCATAAACATATATTTGATTATATATATATATATATATATATATATATAAGTATATCATGTAACATCTTACTACATCTTTACAACCAAACTCATAACCTAGATGACCTATACAACAACTGTCATGCCCCAAACTAGGACACGTGCTAGCGCCATAGTTGTCAAGATCTCGATTTGAATCTTAAGATCTTATGATCTTAAGATTCTAAACAACTCAAACAATCCAATCTTATGTAAGATCTAAATTTGCTAGGATTTTAGTAGGATCTCAATTTAAATCTTAAAATCTTACAATTTTATGATTTTATCAATCCTATAACATTTTGAATTTTTGTTATTTTTTTATTTGTTGACATGTTTCTAATCTATTGAGTCAATTGGGATAAATTCTTTAAACTAACTTAAGTCTTTACTAATACTATACGATTATAATCTTACCACTCATAATTTGTTCAATTTTAAACTTAGTTTAATGAATTTAATGAATGCTAACAATGAGATATAGTATTATAAGTTTTGGAGAAGAAAGTGGCTATTTGGTGAGGAAAAAAAAGAGTTCTCTAAATACAGTATAAAATAGGGGTTGCTCTCTATTTTTTTTCTTCACTAATTATATGATATTTGAGCTTGTTTTATTTAAATATAATGGAACTTTGATGATTTTGTATTATTTACAATATATATATATATATATATATATATATATATATATATATATATATATATATATATATTATTTTATATTTTTGATTGGCTCTTAAGATCCTCAATTCGATCCAATGATTCAATCTATCATGTACTCTTTCTGATCATGTATAAGATATCGATCCTGATAATCATGGCTAGCACGATAACCAGGGATCTTTCCTCCCATATACCTTAAGCCTAACACCACATATCTAAGAAGGAAGTTCTTTTTGTAATACCCAAGAAAAATAAAATATAAATATTTGTTTACAAACTACTGTTACTATTTCAGTATACGGTACTATTCACCAGTATAATACTATTTACGTATATGATACTGTTCATTTATACAATCGAAATGTCAAGTACTAGATGTTGTTTGGTCATAAGAGAAAACTAGAAAGAAGTTCGTAGGAGAAACTGACGTTTTATGTGTGAAAATACCCTCAGGGACTAAAGTGAAAGGACTGAATTGAAAAGAAACTTAAAGATTTAAGGTGAAAGGATAGTTTTCTCTTTAAGTTTCTAATAGTAAATAAAAGAAAATTTTCAGCCGTTGCCGCGATTTGCACAGTAATTGCATTATTAGAAATGTCATTTTCATGAATAGTAAATTGAATATTTTATTAACGCATAGTGTCAAATAGTACCCTTGACTTTTGCTATAAATAGGCCCTTCCATTTCACTTCTAAACTCACACTTTCAACTTCTCTTCTTCTCTCCTTAAGTTTCTCTTACTCCAAAGCTAGGCCTCTGAGATTTTGGGCCTTTCCTTTTCAGCTTAGGTAAGGATACTATGCCCTTTCTATGTCTTTCAAATTTTAGAAGTTAATTTCTTAAGTATGCTCTGTGGTTGCGGTTTTGGCCGATCTTCCACATCAGAAAAACTGTCCTTAGCTGTTTATATGTTATTTTGATTCTCTGATTACCAAAATAGAATGTAAACTGTGAAGAATACATGTCTAGGAAAGTTCTGGCTAAGGAAAGACCTGGTTTTTAAGTGTGTCCAGTGTGACCCTCCACTCTTTCCTGGGAACTTACCTGGTGTACTCTTTTACAGATTGTATTCTCTATTTCTGGTATGAATAGTATCCGTACGTATGAATAGTAACCGTATGAATAGTAACCGTACATATGAATAGTAACCATACGTAAAAATAGTATTCATACGTATGAATAGTGACCGTATGTACAAATATTATCCGTATGTATAAATAGTATCCGTACGTATGAATAGTGACCGTATATATGAATAGTGACCGTATATATGAATAGTACCGTATGTATAAACAGTATCTGTATGAAAACAATCCTAACTTGTTTTCTCTAATCTTTCATGAAAATCTCCGTAGCGGAATACTGAAATTCACCTGAGAACTCTTGTCTGTAATGACTTAGAGAAGCGATGTTCGTACAGAATCCAGGTGAGTGGAACGACCCCGTTTTAATAGAGTTTTAGCATTACTGGTGATAAAAAGTATGTCGTAGGACACTCCCAAGATTCATAGGGGGAAATTGGATTCAGAATGACGAATCTAAATGAGATAATTAATCCATAAGTATGGATAAAATGAAATAAGTATATTATGATGATGTGAAGTTTGAATGTTTTCAAAAATGGATTAATTGTTATCTTGATATGTAGTTTATAAATCCATAATATAGTTATATACTATACCTGTTATATGGATGAATATTATATTGAGCTTCTGATTATGATATGAAATGCTATTGATTGTGATTGAGCGGGACAGTACCCCCTCTCACGGCAAGGCGGAAAACCCGGTTGACAGGGTGTCTTGACCAATGAGTGTGGAGACAACAATTCCCTCAGTAGGGATATAGCCCGGATTGGTGATAAATCCGTGAGGCGCCCTAGCTAAGAGGATGAGGTTGTGCGTCATGGCGGAAATATACATAATTGGTGAGCCGGCCTGTGTGCGCTCTCCGGGATATATTGCCATTGACGAGTACTAGTAACGTTTGTTGAATTGGATGAATTTTTATCTTGTATGTAAGAGGATGATGTTGTGCGTCATGGCGGAAATATACATAATTGGTGAGCCGGCCTGTGTGCGCTCTCCGGGATATATTGCCATTGACGAGTACTAGTAACGTTTGTTGAATTGGATAAATTTTTATCTTCTGTCTATTGGTTGAGTATGAGCCTTTGGATATGCTTGCATGACTGGTAATGTATTTGAATTTTATTAATGCGAGGCCGATTCGCTCATTGAGTTTAAAAGCTCACATTGTTTGTACAACCTTTTTGTTCAGATCAGGTTGCCATCGAAGAATATCTGCTAGAGGAGTAGATCACTTTGGACCTTCCCGTTGTCGGGTAGACCTCTCTTCTGTTATAGATTATGTTGCTCTGTAATCGTCTAGGACATCTAGTTCAGGGGTTCGACATTTGGCTTGTATGTCAGTATAATAATGTATTTTAAATTGATAATCTATGATTTTCATATAAGAAAATTTGATATATTTATCGGAAGGCTTACAGTGATGAGAGATTCATCATTGTGCCGGTCATGTGCCTAGAAAACGGGTCGTGACACTTTTCACAACAAGAATATACATAATGACATACATAACTCATATACATAATATTCAGTTCATACCTAGTCTAAGCATCAACCCTTGATAAACAATCATTCCTAGATGACCTACGTGACTACAGAGGATACCAGACATATCGTACCAGAAACATTGATGAGACTCACCAAGGAGAGGGTCGATGTCAAGCCCACTACTCCACGAGTGGTGCATATTTACTTATACTTGTAACTAGACACATTGAACCATAGAAGGGTGAGTATTAGACTCAGTGAGTTAATAACATTTTCAAGCAAGGTTATAATGCTACATTAAACCATTCGTTCAGGTTACATGTTCTCAGGACCATTAGCACAAGTAGTCTGATCATCCACCGAACTCCAAGTACAAAAATGACCCCATGTAGACAGCTCACGCAAGGTATGAAAATGATCGATCATATCATGTTCAACCAAGTGAGACTTTTACCTCTTACTGGGTACCTTACTGACTAGGCATCCTGCCATTTGTCGGTGTCTCCTTGATCAGTCTTCCTACTACTTTCTGACATCTCCCTTATCAGCATTCCCATCGCTTTTCGGCATCTCCCTAATCAGTATCCCTGCCACTTTCTAGAATCTCATTGATCAGCATTAGTACCACTTTCTAGCATCTCCTTGATCAGTATCCCTACCACTTTTCGACATCTCACTTATTAGTATACCCTACCATCTACCGACATTGCACTATAGCTCTAATACTCGTGTATTTGTAGCTTGTGTGAATGGCATATCGGTTCCCTTGTTTGATGTATTTGGCGTTTGTGTATGTGACCATGTCAGGTATATGCATAGGTGATTATAACTTTTCATGAGAATTGTGTATTAGATGTTTTCTCGTGTGCTAGGTCCGGATAGAGGACCAAAATGAATTATTGTGTATGTTGTATTATAGTTGGAAATGCATGAAGAAAATTTCCATGATGATTAAATGTTGTGTAGAGCATATGTATATGTGTCTTTGTTTCCAGGAATACTTGTGGAGGTTTGCTTGTGTGTGGACATTTTAGAGAGGGACTAAATTGAAAGAAAACAATGTCCTTCGATTTTCAATGGAAATGGACGATAAGTGGTTGGAGCCATTACGACCCCCAAGTCTCCTAGAATTAGATTCGTGGCATCTTGTAGTATAGTAGTCGTCCCAGGTCGTTTCACTCTTGGAGCCTTGCTTCTAAATTACCTAATTGATTGTTCTACATTAATCTACTCTAATTACCTACTGATCTACACTAATCTATAGCCTAATTACCACTCCGGGGGTGTTTGCATGATTAAGCGTAAAATAGAATGTAAACAATAACAGCTAAATAGAACAAAGACAGAAATAGAAAATGAAATACAATAAAAATAAAAAACGAAATGCAATCAGTAGCCATGGAATCCTTAGAATTGCAACTATCATCATTGTTGCCTATTAATTAATTCTAGTTGCATTCTATCATTTGGTCATCAACTAAAATTCCTAGAAAACCTTCCAGAAGTGGATTACATTTAACCCCATGAAGCCCTAACCAAATCATGCTTGATAATTACCAAAGCAAGTCATTTCTATTCTACTTGCTACACCAACTAGTGACAACAAGAGGGTATCTCAGATTTAAGCATTTAAACCAGTGTTTATGTTCATAAAAATCCAACCAGATTAATACAAGCATAAAAATAGAGATAATAAACAAGAACAGAAATGAAATAGAAGAAACAACAAGAGAAACTTACTAATTAAGCTCTAAGAATTCAGATTACAACCCTAGTTCATCCATGGACTGATTACAAGTCTTTTAGCCTTCCATGGAGGCCAAAATACACAAAGGGGGAGGGGGAAGAAGACCTACAAATTATAGAAGAAAAATGGAAGAAGATAACTCTTCAACATCTGAAAATGGAGGTTCTGAAGTGCTTTTAACTAGAGGAGAGAAGGAAGGATGAAATTGTAATATTTTCTCTCATGTGCTATCCCTTTCTTCTACAGAAAGCAATTCTACTGCTACTGCCTTGCTGTGTTCTGCTACTTTTGCTTTTTTGTTGCTGTCTATTATTGTTTTCTATTTATTGGTTACTGCAGAAAGCATTTCTGGTTCTGTTTACCTTTACTAGAAAATATAGAAATATAGGACCCAATTAGTCCAATCAGCCCTAGTCAATGCACAGTCAGCTGTCATGTTATCATTTCATCCATGTCAACATCTAGGTGGCGGCCTCTAAGTCAGCATATACTCTCCAATTGATTTAAATATGAAAATTAAGCACAAGAATTAATTGGGATAAAATTATGAAATTGAAGTATATTAATTTTATAATTAATTTACACCCAATAAATCCAAAACATAGTAAAATTAGAGAGTTCACAATATTTAAGATGCAAAAAGGACTAAGATAAAGACTAAATTATATATAAAAATGCCCGATATCAATAAGATGAGGAACTATTGTGCTTATGTGGTAAGGATTTTTCTGCAATGTGGCGGTCTCAGTGTGGAGTGGTTAAAGTGCCCATATGGGGTGTGTTGGGGAGTTTTGAGGTTAATTTCTTGCTTCCCAAACTCCTTTTTGTTTGATTAATGTATTTGGGACTTTATTGGGTTAGGGTTTGAAGGATTGAAATGGTTTTATGGCTTCATGAGAGTTAGAGTGATTTTCAGTAAAGTAAATATGGATCTTTGTAAATCCATAACCCAATCTTGCTCTTGAGTTTTCTCAATAGTTTTGGGTACTTGTTGGTGTATCTTAAGTGACCCAAATGTTATGGATGAGTTTTGGAGGATTGGGGGCAAGAAAGTAACCATGAAATGCCATTTTAATGTTATTTTTGCTACAGAACTGTTGGCCACCGCTATAGTGGTACAAATGGCCTCTACAGCAACCATTCCTGAATGCCTATGTAACCTAGAGTTGCAATACTAGGATGGAGCATTGCAATGGTAGAAGAAAGAGAGCATCACTCTATCTTGGCTTTTGGGTGCTGCAGTAGTGGGGGTCTCGTTACAACAGCCAATGACTAATATTAGGTATTTCTATGCCCACTATACTCCATAACTTAGACTTTTATACATCTTAAATCTTGTGAACTCTCTAATTGGAAATATTTAGGTCTAAATTTATTATAGATTTGATATACTTTAATTTCATATTTTTATGAGCTTAATTGATTAAGATCTAAACTAATTCTATTTTCAATTTGTAGATTTAATAATTAGAGAGTTAATTTGCTGACTTGGATGCCACTTAGATGCTGACATGGACATATTTAATGACATGGTGCTTATTGGTGTTGATTAGGGTTCACTAGATGTGTGGATCCCTCAATTCTGAATTTTTGTCAAAGATTTCTGCACTTTCTGCACTGTCCAGTAAAAAATAGCAGCAAAAAGGGACAGCACATAGAGAGAAAAATATTGCATTTTCATCCCTCTCTCTAGGCTGGAAATAAAAGAGCTTCAGAACTCCATTTTAGACTGTTGAAGAACCATTCTTCTTCCACCTTTCCTTGTATTTTTGTAACTTCTTTCTATGCATTTTCTTCTTATTCTATTTTTCATTTTAGTCCCCTTGGAAAGCTAAAACTATCATAGTCTGTTTAGTTTGCAGTATAGAGTAGGAATGAAAAGGAAATAAGGAATGGAAAAAGGAAAAGGAAAAGGAAAAAAATTGTTTGGTTCCCAATGGAAAAGAGAATAGGAAAAAGAAAATAAATATTTTGATATGTATTTTTTAATGAGGTAATTTGACCATAATGCCCCTAATTATCTTTTAAAAACAAAATCAGCCCAGACTTCAGAAACCCAAAATGGACATAATCAAAACCCTACAATCTGCATACTGCATCATTGTCTTTTTCTAATCTCAAGCTTCTTTGTTCCTCTCTCTCTTTGGTTGGGAAGGACGAAAATCAACATATTCAATCAAAAACCTCACAACCCCCAAAGTCAACATACCCAATCAAAACCAAAATCTTTGTTTCTCTCTCTTTGGTTGGGAAGGCTCCAAACAGTTGAGGGTAAAATAAAAATCTATAGCCATGGTCGAAGTTTAAGAATATGAGGATTCATCTTAGTTAGCCATGGTCGAAGAATAGCAAGATGGAGACTAGTAGAGAGAAGAAGGTCTTTACTATGCAAGTGTAAAGATTAAAAAATCTATAGAGGAACGAAATCTCTAGATCTCAGTCCACTGAAAGCCAGCCTCATCGTTTCCTTTTAACTTTGTCTTTCACCGATCAAGTGCAGCTTCATCATTTCCATGTTTTTCCATCGTGAGCAAGGTGCTTTCCTGAGCTAGGGGAGAGGAAAAAATCATATGCGTGAGAAGGGGAAACAGTAGCGCTGGAATGGAAAAATTCCTCTAAGGCTGCCCAACCAAATGACAAAAGTTTTACTATGCAGTGAAATACCGGGTTCCATTCCACTCCTGATCACGAACCAAATGTAGCATTAGTCCATGGATGAATTGGAGCTTGTATTTTGAATCATTTGCTTAATACATATAAGTTTTCTAGTTCCAATCTCTATTTCATTTCTATTTTGCACTTTGCCTCTTGATTTTGTGTATATTTTTGTTCTGGTATGACTGAGTTAAGCATGAATTTGTTATTGAATTTTTATATAAGGATTAACTTCCTATAGATGCATGTATACAGTTGCTGTGTATGTATAGTGAGTTAGGATAGAAATGGCATGTTAGTATATGGACGTGGGGCATGGAATTGGTTAAGACTTAGTCAGATTACTTCCAGATTAAATTTTAGCAAAGGTCTTCCTGGCTTTGATTTAGTTATAGTCTAGTTCTTGGAGGTTTCTTGGAAATATTAGTTGATAACCAATCAGTAGAATTGAATCAAAATAAGTCAGAGAATAGGATAATGATGAATACAAATCTAAGGACTTTAGGGCTGATTGCAATTCGTATTTGTGTCAGTACATTTAGTTTATGTTCTGTTATATCAGAATTAGTGTTTATATTTTATGCATTTTAATTCTATTATCACCCCCATGTTAATTAATTAGGATAATTAGTGTAATTAGTGTTAGAGAAATTAATTACATAATTAGAAGTAAGACTCCTAGAGTGAGAACGACTTGGGGAGATCACTATACTACAAGTTGCCACATAATCTAATTTTGGGCAATTCAGCAGTCGTACTGGCATGAACCAGTGACCTTTTTTTACACTATTTTTATGTGTTTTCTTCTCCTTTTCATGATGGAATTGCTAAGGATAGTTTCCAAAACCTCTTGAAACAAATCATTCAGAGGATTACACAAGAACACAATAAAGTATTAGCTTAGAGTAAAGATGAATGGGGAATTTTACCTAACTTGAGAAAAATGATATTTTCTCATAAAATATTGCTTGTTTATATTCATAAATGTTTTATGCGACTTGTGTATATGAATTCTTGTATTATGAGAGTAAGTCATGAATGTAGTTAAATGTGAATTAACACTGTGTTGAGTTGGTTGATGTTGAATGGTTAAGAAGTTAACCATTGAAGTTGGTGTGTGAAGATGAACTAAGTTCCATGTAAAAATTGATATTGAAAGATTTGAGCATTATACATATCAACCAACTCATTAAAAATTAGGTAACAATAACAATATCAATTTCATCATGATTTGAGCATTATACATATCATATCTTTTGCATAAGCTGTAACTTATGAACCATCATTTATGGATTATAGTTTATATCTGATTATATCTTACCTCAATTATGTTACTACATACTCTGATTATAATATATTTTATCTTGAATGAGTATGTAACTTGCTTCTGTTATGTAATGATGATATATATATTCATGTGATAAAATGTTCTATATATGATAATGGATATATATTTTCTTCTACTGTGCTAAATCTGGTGACATTCTTTCAATAAGAATTATTTTGAAAAGTATTGGAAAAGGATTTGAAATTGCTTTATCATATTTTGAAAAGAATAGAATTTGGAAATCCTTATTTCAAAAGATTTTCTTCTCTTGTGCTTTTTATGGTATCAATCTTTGAAGAAGAATGATTTTTCTATAAATCCTCCATTGCTTGAGAATTATGAACTAACCCGTCAAGGACCCAAATTATTTGGGTACCTAAGAATAAGAGTCACATTGTTTTATGAGGAAAAGTATTCTCAAGTTTGAGCTTGCAATAACAACCAACCAATCTTGAGGATGAAGGACTCAACGATGAAGATGGTGATTCTAATCAAGCATGCACACTCAAAACATTGGTAATTTCTATCCTTGCTTGAAATAGATCTTTAATCCATTAAGTATTATAAGCTTTATGTAATGACTAGATGAATGGCAAGAAAGATTTTCTAAGCTGATTAAAAACTATTTTGAAAACTCTTTAAAAGTTGAAACAGAAAAAGTGCAGATAGAGACACAAGTGATAAAAAGGGTCATATATTATTTTCAATGTCTCTTTTACACTTCAAGCTAAATATAAACTATAGTGACTCATCTTTCAAAGGAGAAAAACATTTCTTTTGCCACTAAAATTCTTTGAAGTAACTTTCCTTGCCTATCATCTATCAAATGATTATATGATTTTTGGATCTATTAATCACATCTTGAGCAAGGACATGTCTTAGCTGATGAAGAAGCTTAAAGGTACAAATGACTCTTCCAAAAGGATTGTCAAACTATACAAGTTTGAAATCTTCATCAAGGATCAAATAGTCAAGGATTGCAAAATAAATTGTCTATACACCAAGACAATTCTTGGATGAACAAGCTCTTGCAAAAGAAAGGTAAGAAAGATTAGTCGATTAAATAAAAGAATTTTGAGAGGTATGTTTACTCATCTCAAAATAGATATTATACATACTTGACTAATCTTCTTCAAATATATATCCTTCACTCCTTGTACTTAATAGTTCATGGATTATGGATTCTTATGTTTATATCTTTCAATCAATCCATTTGACAATTACTTCCGCTGTGATCTATGATATATATATCATATCTATCTTAGCTATAATGTGTTATATCTTGAATGAATATATAAATTGCTTCCTTTGTGCTGAAATCTATCTTATCCTTTATGAAGCAAATTTGTTTTGAAAAATGACTTTAAAAATGCTTCTGTTATGTTAATATGTTTATCATATGAAGCAACAATCTTTTTAGAAAAAGAAAAAGTTTTAAAGATCTCTTTTGTTGTTGATGACGAAGGGGAAAAAAATATTGATATTTGATGTATGGATTATGAACTATATCCTTGATTATATATTGTTATGCTAATCCATATATCATACTTCTGCTGTGTGCTGCAAATATTTCTATCATATGACAGAAAATGATGTTTATTTATTTATTTTTGTTACATATTTCAAAGATTTCAATGTTTCTGCTATTTACTAAAATGTCTTTTCATAAACAAGTAGAAATCATCTTCAACAGAAATATTACAGAAATTTCTTCAAAAATCTTACTTCAAAATTCTGCAAATCAAAAGGGTTATGAAATTCAGGGGGAGCTTTATCTCTCTTGAAAATATATAGATAACCTTGAAAAAGAATATATCTTATAAAAATTGGATATTCATTATTCTTTTTCAAATTATGCAAGGTTTAAGGGGGAGCCTAAAACTCTTTCAAGTTTTATCTTTTGACTCATTTCATTTGACATGCGAAATTTTTCTGAAAATTATTTTTACATGTCAATGAAATCAATGATAAGTTTTAATGTATCCTCACCCCATGCTCTATTGACATGTTTTGACATCCTGGCTTAAAGAAGGTATGTGCTTTAACTTCTATATATTGTGTTCCTTACACCTTTTTGTTGATGTCAAATAGGGGGAGAAGAAACAATAGAAAAATATGTGTATGTGCTTATAACATTGCATTGATTATCTTGTGATACATATTTTTCTGTGGTGATTTGTCATCATCAAAAAGGGGGAGATTGTTGACCTTAAGGCTTTATGCCATAAGTTTTGATGATGACAAATGTATTTGAATTGTAGCATTGATATATATAAAGATTAATTATCATATATATGCTACAAGTACTTAAGCATGATTATGTTATTTAATATGTTTGTTGCATACATTGAATCATACTATTGAACTAACCATTGGGTTTGCAAGTAAGATATATTTAATAGGTTGGTTCAAAACAAGAAGAGTGAGCATTGGATTGAAGAACAAGGAAAAGAAATATCATGCTTCACTCAAGAAAAACAACATGCAAGGATAAAGCTCCAAGAAATGAAAAACTAGAAGATTTGAAGTCTTGGAAGCTTAGATGCATCAAGATAGCCTATGTGTTTACATTAGGTATATTTTATATAGGCTATTATACTTGTGCAACTCAATGATTTAGATTTGCATGCATTGGCTCAAGCATTTTGAACAAAAAGATAATGAGATATGAAGTTTTACAAAAGTTAGTTTTTGACCTTTGGTCACTCCTTATATCATATCTCATAAATGACAAATTTGTTTTTCAAGTATTTTAATCTCATTTGATAGTAGACTCAAAGATCTTTCCAACGGTATATTATTTATTCAAAACGGAGTCCAAATGAGAAATATATGACTATTTAAAGTATAGTTTGAAAAACTGAAAGTTGATTTTACTGTACTCAAAAATTATTCTATTCTGACCTATAGTCAGTATTTTGATTATATCTTTTAAACGAAAAATAATTTTTGAGTAAAACTTGGCTCATTTGAAACTAGACTCCAAGAGCTTTCCAATGATATATTATTTGTTTAAAACGAAATTCAAATGAGGGAGTTATGAATTTTTAAAGAAAGTTCAAAATCTATATTTCGCTACTGCCAACCACTGGTCGACCAACGTACCACACTGGTAGACCAACGGGCCACACTGGTCGACCAACGTGCCACACTGGTCGACCAACGACATCAGAAAACGTGCTGTAACGGCTAGTTTTTACTGACATCATTATGGAATCACCTTGGACTTGTCTCCAACGGTCTTATTCGTCCTTGGGCTATATATATCAACCTTGGGGGCTATCAAAACTTAAGAGAGAATACTTCTATTGCTGAACTTCATTTGTAAATCTTCTCTTGAGCAGATTATACCATTGTGAGCTTATCAATGTAACATATACTCTATTTTTTAGAGAGTTTCTCTGTAATTGTTGATTTTGATCAACACAAATATTATCTTGAGTTGTATTATCAAGGAGAGTATTCCTTGATAGAGTATTTATTGAGAGAACTTTCCTTTGGGTTGTAGAGAAGCCAGTTTAGCAGAAATTCTCCAGAGGGTTGAGGAGGAGCCCGGATTCATAAATTCTCCGTTGGGTTGTGGAGGAGCCTTGGCTAACGAAATTCTTTGTAGTGGTTTGCAAGTACCCTGATCAAACTTGCAAGTATAGTGAATATACTCAAGTGACTTCTTGAGGACTGGATGTAGGCTTGAGATTAGCCGAACCAGTATAAATCTCTGAGTTTTCTCTCTCTATCCCTTACTCCTTTATTTGTGCTTATTGTTATCTATTCTTTATTTCCTTGCTCCTCATAATTATTTATCTTGATAGCACATTGATTTTCTATGTTGTATTTATCCTAAACATTGTTCTTTTACAGAAAATCATTTTAACTTCCAATAAAGTTTTGTGAAAATTTTATAAAACCCAATTCACCCCCCTCTTGGGTTCCAACCATTACTTTCAGAATGTGGTTAATGCTAGTAATTTCAAACCTTCTTTCTTCCTTTAGCAACAAAGTCATGGACATAGTGTGTGATAGAGTGAAAATCAACCTCAAAATTCTTCCATCCCCTGCACTGTACTATGGTTTTAGTTCCATCAATTCTCTGTTCTCTATTATGATATTATGTTACTTTTTCTTATCTTTAGTTCCATCATTTCAGTACAAATTATTTCCTTCTCATCCGTTGTTACCTTCCATCTTATGGTGGAAAAAGATGAATGTGGACAATCTATGTAATTTCAAACCTTCTTCCTTCCTTTAGCAGCAATGTCACTGACAGAATGTGTGTAGAGTGAAGTTGTTAGACACCACGACAAGATAACCACACAAACCAAACAGAAAAGACAGAAGAACAGAAAAAAGAAAGAAAAGATAATCCCTCTAGATTTATTAAAGAACAATCTTTAATACACAAGCCCCACTTACAGACTCCAGTCCGTAATCACCCTCTAACACGGTAAGTCCCCAGATCTTACCCAAGCCAATTCAACATAAAATTCTCCTCTCCCCTAACTGACGCACTCCCCCAACTATATAGCCTTTCCCCCCAACAGACAACCAGAGAACAATTACTTAACTACCCCAATTACTTAACTACCCTTTCTTTGGCCCTCCTTGTATATACTTTCCAGACTCGGGGTGTATACATAGAATTGGGTTCTAACAACACCTCTCCTTGGTTTCTATCATCACCTCCCCCTGTAGAAAAAACCTTGTCCTCAAGGTTAAAAGAGGGAAATCTGCTCTGCAACAGCAACTCATCCTCCCAAGTGGCGTCATCTGCGGACATGCCCAGCCATTGAATCAGCCATTCCTTGTACTGGTTACCATTCTTTTGTTTAATCCGCCAAGCTAATGCTTTAGAGGGGTACACACTGGATTCTGCATCCTCTTCTATGCCCACAGGTAGTTCCGGTCCAGACTTATAATCGCCCACAGTCTTCTTGAGTTGTGACACATGAAAGACCGAATGGATTTTAGATGTAGGAGGGAGTTTAAGCCTGTAAGATACTGCCCCCACCTTTTACACAATTTGATAGGGACCAAAAAATCGAGGAGCAAGCTTCTGATTTATGCATTGAACCACAGACATTTGTCTATGAGGTCTTAAACGAAGAAAAACCAAATCACCCACATCAAACTGTACCTCCAGTCTATTTTTATCAGCTTGAGCCTTCATTCTAACCTGAGCACGCTGTAAGTTGTATTTTAGTTGTCTAATGGCTTCATCACGGTCCTTTAATTCTTTGGCCACAGCCGCAACACGAGTCTCTCCCTCTGTAAAGTGCAAAAGTGTTGGAGGGGGTCTGCCATACACTGCTTCAAAAGGAGTTCCCCCTGTTGATACATGATATGTGGTGTTATACCATAATTCTGCCCATGGTAGCCATTGAGACCAAGTCTTGGGTTGTTCTGAAGCAAAACACCGCAAATATGTTTCCAGACATCTATTCACTACTTCGGTTTGCCCGTCCGATTATGGATGATAGGATGAACTCATGTTAAGCTTAGTCCCTTGGAGTCTGAAAAGCTCCCTCCAAAAAATACTCACAAATACAGGATCTCGATCACTGACTATAGAGTTGGGAATCCCATGCAACCTCACCACCTCTTTAGCAAAAATTTCTGCAATTCCTTTAGCCGTATAAGGATGTTTTAGAGGAATGAAATGACTGTATTTAGACAGCCTGTCTACCACCACTAGGATAGCATCAAAACCTTGACTTTTGGGTAAGCTCACAATAAAGTCCATGGAAACATCATTCCAGATCTGGTCTGGAATTGCCAGGGGTTGTAACAACCCATGGGGGCTCATGGCCAAATACTTCTGCCTTTGACAAATATCACAAGCCTTGACAAACTCCTGAATTTGAGATTTCATTCCTCGCCAGTACAAATTAGTTGCCAACCTATGGTAAGTCCTCAAGAAGCCTGAGTGTCCGCCACTCGGAGAAGCATGAAATTCCTCCAGAAGTTTTGGGATGATAGAAGAGCTTGTTGGAATTACCAACCTTTTTTGTATAGGAGCCGGCCTTTTTCTAAGGAATAACCAGGCCATCTTGTATTATTTTCCCTCAAATCTTTTTTAATCTGCTGCAGCATAGAATCTTCAGCCATTTCTCTTTCTAATGCTGCCCACTCACTCCACAATGGGTAGGAAATGATGGTCTTACACTCAGCCCCCTCCTGCTGTCTTGAAAGAGCATCAGCAGCTTTATTTTCTTTCCCTGCTTTATAAATGACTTCAAACTGAAATCCCATAAGTTTGGCAATCCACATATGCTGGTTCTCAGTTGTCAGTCTTTGTTCCAACAAGTATTTTAAACTTTTCTGATCTGTATAAATGATGAATTTCCTTCCTAGCAAGTACTGTCTCCAGTGTTGTACTGCTAGAACTAAGGCCATAAGTTCCTTTTCATAAACTGACTTCATCAGATTAGTCCCTGACAGAGCTTGACTGAAAAAAGCAATAGGCTTTCTCTTCTGCTGCAGGACTGCCCCAATTCCCTTTCCACTTGCATCACATTCAATTTCAAAAGTTTCAATGAAATTGGGTAGCTCTAACACTGGAGCTGATGTTACAGCAGCCTTCAACCTCTCAAAAGCCTCCTGTGTCCCTGCATTCCAGTAGAAACCTTCCTTTTTTGTCTGTTCAGTGAGTGGTTTGGCAATGTGGCCATAGTTAAGGACAAAACGCCTGTAATATCCCGTTAATCCCAAGAATCCTCTTACTCCTTTAACGTTCTTTGGGATTGGCCAATTCATCACGCTTTGAACCTTGCTAGGGTCCATAGCAACTCCTTTATCTGAAATTATGTGGCCCAGGTATTCAACCTGTGTCCTTCCAAAACTGCACTTCTTTTTATTTGCTACAAATATATTCATCTGCAGCACTCTAAAAACAGCCTCTAAATGTTGCAAATGTTCTTTCCAATCGCGACTAAAGACTAGGATATCATCGAAGAACACTAGGACAAATTTTCGGAGATGAGCCTTGAAAATCTGGTTCATCACAGCTTGAAAAGTAGCTGGTGCGTTTGTCAAGCCAAAGGGCATTACCAGAAATTCGTAGTGTCCTTCGTGTGTTCTGAACGCCATTTTGTGGATGTCATCCTCCTTCATTCTAATCTGGTGATAACCAGATTTTAAATCTAACTTTGAAAAATATTTGGCTCCATATAACTCATCAATCAGTTCCTCCACTACTGGAATGGGGTATTTGTCTGAAATGGTAGCTTTGTTTAGGGCCCGGTAATCTATGCACATTCTCCAAGTTGTGTCTTTCTTTCTAACCAGAATTACAGGGTTAGAGAAAGAACTGGTGCTGTTTCTAATTATCCCTTGTTCCAACATTCCTTTGATTTGTTTTTCGATCTCATCTTTCTAATATTGACAGCTTCAGTATTGGGCTGTAAGATGATAGCATGGGTTCTATTCCTCAGGGGAGGCAGTCCTTTTGGTTCACAGAAGATTGCAGAGTATTTGTCAATAAGATTTCTCAATTCTTTCTGTTGAATTTCTGATAACTTCATCTCTGTTTTTTGAATACCACTTTGCTCTAATACCCAAAGCAACCCTTCCATCCTTTGTATCGTGTCTCCTATTACACACTGCAGTGATTCTGACTTGCACCCTGTGGTTATCTCCTTTGGACAACTCCATGTACTGTTCAATTTAATTTCTTTCCCCCCTGCAATGAAAGACATAGTCATCTTTTCCCAATCCATTACCACCTTGCCCAACGTTTTCAACCAACTCACTCCCAAGATTAGATCAATATCTCCCAATTTCATCACATGAGCTTCTACATCACATTCCAACTTATCCAACTGTAATCTAACCTTTGGGCATTTCCCTTGGGTAAGAATTCTATGGCCATCACCTAGCTTCACCCTCATCTGATGTTTATCATTAATTGTTAAGCCCAGAATAGATACCACTGTTGGTGAAATGAAATTATGGGTCGCCCCTGAGTCGATCAGAACCACCAGAGGGATGTCATGTATTAAACCAGTCAGTTTCATTATTCTTAATCCAGTATTGACTTCATCCTCGGTTCTTCCACATAAGCCAATTGTCTGGCACTCCAACAAGTGATCTTCGTTATCATTTTCTTCAACCAAGGTAACCACCTCTCCTTCTTCATTGATCGTCTCATCATCTCCGATGATTAATACTCTTAGTTGGGGATCTGTGCATCGGTGAATGGGACTATAACACTCGCCACACCTAAAGCATAACCCTTTTGCTTTTCTATCCAATAGTTCCGCATATGGTATGAGTTTCAAGCCTTGGTCCTTCCCATTAGGGAGTTTCCGATCCGTGCTTGTCCTTCGCATTGCTGATTGAGAAGAATAACTTGTGTTTCACCCATTGGATGGATGGGTTGACCCCGTGGATGACCCACCCATGAACCTTGACCCATTTTGAAACATGTTACCCGAACCTCCAGTTTTGGTAAAAAAGTTGGAAGTTACGTTCTGTGCTGAAAAGGATGAAGAACCCCTTTGGGCCGAATTTGCTCCTCTCCCTTGGCCCAAAAAGAATCGATCCCCACTAGAATTTGCGGATTGTCGAAGCGGTCGAAGCCCTAAATTCAATCCTCCCATTTTGTTTCTTAATTGCACGTCGTCTTCTTCCTCCGAACAGAGCTCGCTCTCGATGTCACGTGCCAACTGCATTGCTTGGTAGCGATTCTTGGGTTTCAACGTACGAACTCTCTTTCTGATTTCACTGCGTAAGCCTCCAATGAAATAACCCAAGAATTGTTGTTCTGGAAGGCGTCCGCACTGTGATGAATATAATTCGAATTCGAAGATATAATCGTCGATCGTCCCCTTTTGAACCACTCTTTTTAGTTCCTCAAATGGGTTGTCGAGTCTTCCTGCCCCAAATCTCGCCACCATTGCTTCTTTGAAATTAAGCCAATTCGCCTCTTCTACGGATTCTTGCTACAGGTTAAACCAGTGGATAGTGGGTCCATCCATACTTAATTTGGCTAGTTTAATTTTTATCTCTTCAGACGTTCTTTGTACATCAAAGTATGTCTCAGCCCTGTTAATCCACGCTATAGGATCCCAACCATCAAAAGTTGGTAGTTCCACTTTCTTGGCCGATAATCTGAATTCTTCTAGTTTATCTTGACCTTCATGATGTTGATTCTCTGTTTTTAATCGATCTTGGGTCCCATTACTGTTTACAGATTGATTTTCATCATCTCTTTTCTCCAGCAGTCCCTTTAGCAGCCCTTTCATTTCTTCAAAATTTTCTTCCATGCTTGCTTCTAATCTCTCCAATCTTTCTTCCACTACATCAATTCTGCTCGTCATCTTCCGTGTCATAGACTCTCACTTCTGATCCGGCAGGTCGGACCAATTGTTAGACACCACGACAAGATAACCACACAAACCAAACAGAAAAGACAGAAGAACAGAAAAAAGAAAGAAAAGATAATCCCTCCAGATTTATTAAATCTTTAATACACAAGCCCCACTTACAGACTCCAGTCCGCAATCACCCTCTAACACGGTAAGTCTCCAGATCTTACCCAAGCCAATTCAACATAAAATTCTCCTCTCCCCTAACTGACGCACTCCCCCAACTATATAGCCTTTCCCCCCAACAGACAACCAGAGAACAATTACTTAACTACCCCAATTACTTAACTACCCTTTCTTTGGCCCTCCTTGTATATACTTTCCAGACTCGGGGTGTATACATAGAATTGGGTTCTAACAACACCTCTCCTTGGTTTCTATCAGAAGTCAACCTCAAGAATCTTCCATCCCCTGCACCATACTTTGGTTTTAATTCCATTAGTTCTCTAATGTTCTCTATTATTATTTATTTTTTTTGGTGAATTATTGTTGGTACGATTTTAATTATATAGGTACATGACATTTAAATTGTGAGAGGAGAACGATGTTTTGTTTTTGGTTAAAGAAAATAAGATTTTTGTAAGATTATACTCATAAGATGAAGAATACTCCTCTTAGAAGTTAAAATAGTTCTAGGACAGATTGATGAAATACTAGGGTGGTTATAGTTTGTTATTCTGTTAAAGGGTAATTAAGGGAGTAAGTTGGTTATAAATAGGGGTTTAGTTGTGTGAGAAGGAGAGGAGAAAATTATAGTTATTGTGATTAGGAGCTTTGCTTTGTGGGGAGTTTTAGGACTCTAGGAGACTTGGTCTCTGGATTAGTCTCTGGATTATTCTTCCATTCTTGTTAGTCTTGTTCTGTCCTCTATATTGAATAAAATCTTGTTCTTTTCTTTAATTTTTCTTTGATTCAAGTCTTGGGTTCTCATCACATATCTTTTAAGCTACTTCAGAAGCTGGGGAATTGAGCTAGCTCGTCGCTTTCTGAAATTATTTGGCATGGATATTCTCATAGTTTGTAGTGTATATATAGCTGTTCATCCCTTGTGCAGTGGATCATGTGTCCTAGTATTTGTCTTTTTTGAAACTTCCTTGGGTATGGCATACTTGGCCTGAATGACTTTCAATCTTACTTATGTGCAATTGTTATGTGGTGACAAAAGTAACTGAATTTCTACCCAAATCCATGATCTATTTCGGATAGGCTGAGGATGCTTGATTTATTGGCAATCATGGGAAATCATGTATAGGTAAGAAAACGCTGATCTTGTTATTCATTCACTGGTAAATAGAACGTAAACAAGCATTACCAAATCGTATTTATACTACAATAAGACTATTCCCTTTAAAAAGTTAAGGAACCTTGCGGAGGATTTTTAGTTAAAAGTTGAACTTTTCTCGTCTGTTATAAAAATGATTATGAAAGCTTTTCCCTTATGTTATAAAAATGATTATGAAAGATTCCAGATTATACTTTCATCATATTTTAAGACAAGTCCAAAATATAAGTGTATACTTTTACCTTCTTCCTTTTTACCATTAATTTCATACAAGTCTATCATCTTCACGATTTTCTTTTTCAATGATTTTGTCCTTAATATTATAAGTTACTTGTAATATTGTCAATAAAAAATATTTATAGAAGCACGTATTTTGATACATTTTGATGAACTTGAGTTCTTAAACCGACTGTGCAACAGTTAATGCAAGAACTGTTTAATAATTCCTCCCTTGCATGGATTGAGCTCAATTTGTAGGCCAAGGACTACACTCGAGTCGAGATCCTCATTAAATCACAACCACATAATAGTATGATGTGGAAGGGAAAAAAAAATTGGACATTTTTTAAATTCCACCATTTAAGGAATTCATCACTCAACAGGTTTTCCTCGAAGCATTACTAAAAACTACTAAATCAACAAAACACTAAACTAACGCCAAAGTCTGTTATAGTATGTAACTTACTCCCAAATTAGTAATCTGTTTGGCAATCTGGCAAAATTTTCTTAAACGATCTACAAAGCCTACAGATATGTCCAAAGCTCAGATTGCATTTACAAATATTCCTCCCAAATGGTGATACAGTTTTAACATAATACATTCTCATCATCAACACATCAACAAATCCCTTAATAGAGAAGGGTCCAAGCAACAATTGATTCCAATATAAAAGCCCAATGTTGAAGTGTGCACACCAACTAGAAGGCACCTGCAATGATAATTTGAAGTCTTCTAATCAGTACAGATAACGAATATATGGGTAAATAATTAACCAAAGATGAGGCAAAACAAGCATTAATATGATTTCAATAAAACGAATAATGAACAAATAAACACCAGGGCTGCAGCAATAGTACAGTTGATATTTAGAGTTCTTATAGTCCTAACTTCAGTAAAGTTATTGGTTTATTGGTTCCACAATTCACCTTGTTCTTAAGATTACACTGAAATCCCTTACTTTAAACTTCTAATATAACATCCAAGATATTTATGTTCTGTTAATTAAAAAGGAGGTATCTGTGAATTAGGAAACATGTTTTTCTTTTTTCTTCTTTTTTTTTTGGGGGGGCGATACTGGTGCTAAATTAAAAGTAAAAAAGATTATTGTAGAAACAAGAAGACAAGTTCTTGTAATTTGGTGAAATAAAAAAATTATGTAATTAATTGATGAGAAACCTCTCTCGAACTACCACATGAGCCAAAAATCTCTAGACAATTAACAATCTTAAGTAAAAGTTAGAAAGAGCGTAAACTTTTCAAGAATCTTGCTTACTATGACATCCTCTGCGACAAGAGAACTTTAGGAATTGAAATATATTGGCAATGAATCCAAGGTTGATATCAATCTGAATGTACAAACTGTTTCCAAACAGCACTTTGTAGTAATGTAATTTGGTGCTCTGTAATGGATGAGCAGAATCATATGCTACTGGGTCTGAGAAATGTCAACTAAACAAAGACACATTTTTTCTCCCCTATCAGCTTTTGAATCTCCCACTCCCACTCCCACTCCCATCCTTAATAAGGTGGATGTTTAGGACTATCTAGACAGTAAAGTTTGGTGTTAAAGCCAGAATTAGATTTATTTGATTATTAAGTGCACCTAACCTAAATGTATAGAAGAGAGTAATGAAATCTGGAAAAAGCTATTCTATTACCTACCTAATCATAACTAGTGATTGAAATCACTCAACATATTAGGAAAACCAATTCACAAACTGAGTATGACAGACCAAACAATTTTCACCTATGACTCTTCACTTACAATCTGATGAACAAGCATCCTTCAACTACAGTAGACTCCATCTAGAGACAATGGTGTTAAATTTTACTTGATTTCAAGTCTGATTGAATTGGATCTTAATGCAATTTACTACTTCCATTCTGACCTTCATATTAAGTATTCCTCCACAGAAGAGATGTGAATAAGAAAAAATAAATACATGTCATATGGCTTTTAAAGTTATCTTTTCTACTAGCTAAGTATAGAAAATATAGCTGTTAAGGTACTAATGCAGAACACTAATAGCCTATGGATGGATAATTACTGCAGAACAAGCCTTGAAGAAGAGCAGCTACTTAATAAAGATATAACAAGGTCAGTAATAGCAACCAGTGAGGTACTTTTTTTCCATACTTTGAACTCTGCCTATGTTTTATAGCAGGTCCCAAACCCGAGTAAAGGAAGAGGGTTGTGTTAGGCCTTCGACAGCCAATATAAAACTTTGTCGAAATTCTTATAAACGTGAATCAACGACAATATCATGTTAATGCTAGAACGTTGCTTAGAAGCAACGCATTGTATAGCTCAAGTACAGTGTCAAGTGAACTAGAGCCGTTGCATCGGTGCCCGAATATAGTGTTAAATGAGCAAGAATCCACTAATACTATGTCGTTACCCGAAAACAACGCGCTATATGGCTCGAGTACAGTGTCAAATGAGTTAGAGCCACTGCATCGTTGATTGAATGTAATGTTACATGAGCATGGTCCTAGACGGTTGAGGGTAAAGAAGATAGCAAAATCAAGATTGGTACGTGAAATATTGGGACCATGACAAGGAAATCCATGGAGGTTGTAGACAATATGAAAAGAAGAAAAATTAACATCTTGTGCCTTCAGCAGACTAAATGGATTGCAAAAAAGGCTAAGTTTGTCTGTTCAAGTTTCAAGTTTTGGTACATGGAGAAAGTAAGGACAAAGAATGGTGTAGGTATTATGATTGACAAGGAATGGACACCGAGTGTGGTAGAGGTAAAAAGGATTGGGGATAGGATTCTATGCTTAAGAATAATTATTGTAAGAGATACTATCCATATCATAAGTGCCTATGCACCCCAAGTAAGGACTGATGCATATCTTAAGAAAAAGTTTTGGGAAGATGTGAAGAGGTTGGTCAGGAGCATACCTTTAGAAGAAAAAATTTTCATCGGGAGAGACCTTAATAGCCACGTAGGGAAAGAAGCAGGACAGTATGAGAAGATTTCTGATGGTTTTGGTTTTGGAGAACTTAACGAGGAATGACAGTTTATACTTGATTTCTCAATGGCTTATAATTTCAAGGTTATCAACACCTGGTTCAAGAAGCGAGAGGAACATTTAATCACTTATAAGAGTGGAGCTTCAAGGTCACAGATTGACTTCTTTTTGGTAAAAAATCTAGATAGAAAAATATGTCAAAATTGTAAAGTTATTCCTGGGGATCTTGTGACAACTCAACATAGGGTTTTGGTCTTTAACGTGCTTATTAAGGGTCAGAAACAAAAGTATCGACAGGTGATGAACTCTAAGATCAAGTGGTAGCAACTAGAGGAGAATCAACAAACTTTCAAGAGAAAACTATTGGAGGAAAGGTCCTGCGAGTTATGAGAAAATGCTAACATCACGTGAGATAAGGTGGCCAATAGGGTTAGAAAGGTAACTAAAGCACTTTTAGAAGAATTAAAAGGTTTTGGACAAAGAGATAAGGAATCTTAGTGATGGACTGAGACTGTTCAAGAAAGGATCAAATTTAAAAGATAACGCTTTAAAGCTATCCATTTGTGCAATAACACGGAAAATTAGGAAATGTATCGAAAGGCTAATAAAGAGAATAAAAAAAGAGTAAGTGAAACACGATCTAAAGCGTTTGAAGAGTTTTACAATGACTTACGAACGAAAAAAAGGGGACAAAAGATTTATAAGATTGCAAAGACTAGAGAAAGGAAATCTAGAGATTTGGATCAAGTAAGATATGTTAAGAATGAAGAAGGAAAAATTTTGGTTACAGATGGAGATATTAAAAATAGATGACAGGATTACCTTTAAAAGCTCTTTAATGACGGAACAAGGTCAACTAGTGATATAGAAGATTTAACAACCTTCGAAAGAGAACAAAATTTGGCATATTACAGCAGGATTAAGGTCAATGAAGTCAAAGAAGCTCTTAAAAGAATAGATAATGGTAAAGTCGTTGGTCTTGATGGTATTCCTATTGAAGTTTGAAAGTGTTTAGGGAAAGAGGGTATTATCTGGTTATCTAAAATCTTTAATGAGATTTTAAGGTTTAAGAAAATGCCCGAGAAATGGAGAATAAGCACTTTAGTGCCTATATACAAAAATAAAGGAGACATTCAGAACTACGCAAAATACCAAGGAATTAAGTTTATAAGTCACACGCTAAAATTATAGGAAAGAGTGATTGAACATATGTTAAGAAATGAGACGAGTATTTCTGAAAATCAATTTGGATTCATACTAGGGCGGTCTACTATGGAAGATATTTATCTACTAAGAAGGTTGATGGAAATGTATCAGAGTAAACAAAAAGACTTGCATATAACATTTATTGATTTGAAAAAAAGTTTATGATTGAGTAGCAAGAGAGTTGCTGTGGAAAGCCTTAGAAAAGAAAAATGTACGGGTTGCGTATGTTAGAGCTATAAAAGATATGTATAAAGGGGCTACAACTAGTGTAAGAACATCTGGAAGAGAGACAAGAGAATTCCCTATTAAGATTGGCCTGCATCAAGGATCATCTTTGAGCCCTTATTTTTTTGACTTGATTTTAGATGTTTTGCTGAAACACATCCAAGAAGAAATCCCTAAATACATTTTTTTTGCAAATGATATTATTCTCATAACAAAGTCAAGAAAAGAGATTAATTTTAAACTTTTGTTATGGAGAGCCACTTTGGAATCGAAAAGTTTTCATCTGAGTAGGAGTAAGACAAACTATATGCATTGTAAGTTTAACAAGAGACAAGCTAGAAACGAGTTGAACGTTAAAATTAAAAATCAAGTTATATCACAAATGTCAAAATTTAGGTATCTGAAAGCAATTATAAAAGATGACGAAGAAATTATTGGAGATGTGGCACATATGATACATGCAGAGTAGTTAAAGTAGATAATAGCATCAAGAGTTGTTTGTGATCGGAAAGTATCTAATAAGCTCAAAGGAAAGTTTTATTATACTGCTATAAGGCCAGTAATTTTATATGAGAGTAAATATTGGACAATGAAAGGACAACAAAAACAAAAAATTGGGATAGCGTAGATGAGGATGTTGCGATGGATGTGTGGTCATACAAGAAAAGATATGATCTGTAATGATAGTATACGAGGTAAAGTTGAAGTGGCACCTATTGAAGAAAAAATGGTTGAAAACCATTTAAGGTAATTTGGGCATGTTCAAAGAAGACCGTGAAAAACGCTAGTAAGAAGAGTTGAGCAGATGGTTAAGAGTCCAGTAAAAAAAGTCGAGAAAAACCAAGAAAAACATTTAGAGAAGTTATTGAACGCGATCTTCTGATAAATGAGATACCTAAAGAGTTGGTCATTGATAAAGCTCACTGGCGTCGTGCGATCCATGTAGCCGACCCCACCTAATGGGATAAGGCTTTGCTGTTGTTGTTGTATGAAAAGGCTGGAACAGATGAAACAACAACCACTTAAATCCCAAAACCTCAATTACTTTGTAAGTAACAGAACCTAATAAATTAAATAAAACACCAGGACCAAGTCAAGGGCTACGAAGATTAATCAGTCAGTTTCTAAAGGGTTTAGGACCATACGTCCAGTAAACTGCCCCGAGAGTTCACCACTACTATGTAATAGTAACCAGAAAATTGGTTGTCATTGATAAGCCGAATAAAATTTTGGTTAGGTCACTAGATATGCTGAGCAGAATTCATAGTACATATACATTCGTTATTTATGCACTTGTGGAATGTATAGTGCTAAATTTTCAGTATTATTTAATTAATAGTATCATATAATGTCCTACAAGTAATGTGCAATTGAACAGGAGCGCTATAGCCAGGCTCCAACAATAAAACCATGGAACTCTGATAAAAATAATAAACTAACACATGAGAAGTTCTTTCACTTGCTTCTTAGTGCTTAGTTCTATAATTTGTTCCTAATTTTCATACCCAGGTAGATACAAATTTAGCAGTACTAAAATTTTTTCGATGCTTTATTGAACAAATGGATATCACATCCGAGTGCTCGCGAACCAAGCTACACACCAGAACTTGACCACATTCACTCTATCAGCACACCCCACAATGAGTCAAATAGTAAATTGCATGACAAGTGGTAGAGGCTTGGGTTTTTTGTATGGTTTTGTGGAAGACAAACCCATGAGCTTCAATCTCCAGGAAAAAAAATAAGGTGGCATAAAAAGATCATGAAGTGCCTGTATAATTAGTGCCCAATTGATTGGAGGCTATGTCAAAGAGCAATGAGCTACTACACCAAGCATTCAAAACCTTCGATGAGGTTGGCAAGTCATAGATAAATAACTGCTTGGCTTTGGACTAAGGCTGGGCTATGGATACAAATACAATTGAGAAAATGGTGACACATGAAGATTTGACATTTTTTGGCAAGTGTAATTTTAGACACTTTAAATTATGACGCGGATAGCAATTATTTTATTTGATTTCAGCATAGCATTTCTTTTACTTGTGAAGAAATTGTTCTTTATTGTGACAATACATGCTGCCATCTTCAATCATAAACTCGTGACCAAAGTTTATACGTGACCACTATTTCCCAAACCAAAAAAGATATGCTCGATATCTAGAACCCATAAAACGTAGAAAGTCTCCTAAGAACCCAAATTTTTAAACTAAAAGAGATGAATGAACCACAAAGCATAGAGACAAAAACAGACACACCTACTTGATCCATTATTGTTGCTGATTCTGAGGGTTTGGCGGAGGCGGCATGCCTGGCCTAGGTGGTCCATAAACAGGAACAGCACCACCAGGCGGAGGAGGCATCCCAGGACGAGGAGGAGGTGGAGCTGGCATTCCAGGCCGGGGCGGAGCCGGTGGTCCTCTCACCATCTGTCCAGGAGGCGGTGGCCCCATAGGTCTCTGTCCAAACTGCGGCGGAGGCCCCGGGAACGGCGGCGGGCCACCTGGCCTCGCAGCATATTGCCCTGGTGGCATTGGCGGAGGTGGCCCTCTCGCCATCGGCGGCGGAGCCTGGCCAGGATATCCCGGCATTTGTCCAGGGGGGCGCATCATAGGTGGCCCAGCTGGGTACGACACAGGTGGAGCCGAAAGCTGCGGCGGACGCGAGATCTGCGGCTGCATCATTCCCGGAGCAGGCCCACCGACGCCGCGGACAGGTCCTGCAAGGCCAGGCTGAGCCTGAACAACAGGAGCGGCGGGAATTCCCCTACCGGCGGCGCGGCCGATTCCGGGGCCAGCCATAGCAGCAGCATTGACAGCCTTAGCTCTGGACTCTTCGGGAGGGGGTGGGCCCTCAACGGTCATGGAAATGACCTCTTCGCCACGGAGGAGAACAAGGCCAAGGGTTCGACGATCCTCGCGTTCTTCGTTGGTCTTCTTGCCCTTGGCCGGGGGTAGCTTGCGGAACTCTTCGCAGTCGCCGATGACGAGGTTCATGTGGCGATCGAAAGCCATGAACTTACCAACAAGCTGGCGGCCATCTTGAATGGTGACCCGCATACGATAGTTTATGTATTGAAGCATCTTCGAACTCTTCGACATCGACATTGTGCCTCGCCACTGAAACTCTCCGTCTCTCAGTGTCTCTCTGTATCAGTGTTTTCAGCGATGCGGGAGAGGGAATGCTAGGGTTTTAGGAAGATTCAACTTCAAATATAGATCCTAATAAGATCCATGGACCGACCCGGACTTTGTAACCCGGCTTGGTTTGGTATTTTATTTTTCTTTTCCAAAGTAAATTACACAAAATGGCATAATATAAATAAATTGCACAACTATATCTGATTTTAGATGTTTGATTTTATAAGTTAAAATCAACTTATTTTCTATTCCAGTGGGATACTAATCTTCAAAAAATAGTAAATATTAATTTGGTTTTAAAAACATATTTTTTATTATTTAGATCTAAAATTTAAGTGTTAAATAAATTAGTCTTTATAAATTATAAATTCAATATAAATTAATTTTTTAAAATAATAAATTATATGTTTATTTATTTTTAAAAGCTTAATTCAATATAATTATGTAATAAGTTCATAACATTTAAGAATTAAATTGTATAAAGTTACTTTTAGAATTTAAACAATTAAATATGATAAAAAAATATTTAAGAGTAATCAAAGTTGTTAAGATTGAAATCTTACTTAAGATCGATCAACAGATAAAATAGATTGAATCGTAAGATCGAATCGAAAATAAAAAAAATCTTACTTTTAAAGAAATATAATAATTAAAAATATATTTATATATATAAAGCACTAATAAACATAGTGTTATAATAAAAATGATAAATCAATTTACACTTTCAATGAATAAGACCCAAAATATGATAATAAAAAAAAATTTACAACAATAACAAGAAACATTGTCATACAATATTTAAAACTATTTAATTAGTAAAAAGAAATATAGAGAGCAACTGCTATTTTTTATTGTATTTAGAAACTTTTGTTTTCCTCATGTAATGAACATTTTCTTCTTCAAAACATATAATACTATAATATCTCATTATCAGTCTTTTCTAAACTAAGTTAAAAATTGAATAAATTATGAGTAGTAAGACTATAATTGTATATCATTAGTAGGGTTTAAGTTAATTTAATAATTTTTTATCACAATTGACCTAATAGCTTAAAAACATATTAACAAATAAAAAATTCACAAAAATTCAAAATGTTATAAAATCAATAAATCATAAAAATCGTAAGATCTTAAGATTTAAATCGAGATCCTAACTGATTAAGATTCAGATATTAACAGATTTAGATTTTATATAGAATCAAAATCGTTCGAATTGTTTAGAATAATAAAATCGTAAGATTTTAAGATTTAAATCCAAATCTTAACAAGCTCGAGAGTAGTCATCTTTTACAAGCCTCGTCAATAAATTAAAGTTATTGATAATTTTAAAAACACTATAGAGATAATATTTTTTGAGTATAAGTAATCTTTTGATAAAAATTGATAAATTCTTTTACTAAATTTTTTTAATATATAATTTAAATTAAAAAAAAGTAACATTTTTGTTAAACTACGTAACCCATTTAATAATTGACTTGTGACAGTCCATTTAATAATAGATTTGTGACCGTTAAGACCAAAATGGATTTAAGCCATACTGTTTTAACCAATGTTTTTAGAACCAACACAGTCGTTGACCCGGGCTGGCATCCAGATTACCAGGTCATTAGTTTAACCGTGAGGTTATCAGATCAATTGTTGAATCAGATAAATAATTAAAAAATTATATATATATATATATATATATATATATATATATATATATTTGTTTACAAATAAATTTAAAATTAAGTAAAATAAATAATTTATATGCAAATTTCACACTTTAAAGTCTTAAAACCATAGTTATTAGTCATAAATAATTAAAATACAAATATCCATAAATAATATTTTGGTCATAAAATTACAAAAAAATTTTAAAAAAAAATTGACTGTTATTTTTTAAATTAGATGATTATATAAATTTTTTTGTTTATGCTCTTCAATTTTTCTTAATTTAATTTTTTTAAATCAAATAATTATATAAATATAATTGTTTTTTTTGTCTCCTAATTCATTAGTAATAATATACTTATTTTTTATTAAATTAAATGTCTTTTCTATTTTATTTTTGTCATCTTGCCACATGAACATTTTGGGCTTTGGGTTAGAATAATTTTAGTACCTTATATATATAATATTTCACTCATATAAATTAAAAAGAAGTTGATAATAAGATGGCAAGACAAACAACCTATAGGTGGGGGGATAAAGTTTAATTCTTGGTAAGTGCATATTTTTTTTAAATTTTCATACAAATTTGAATATATATTATATTTAAAAAAAAGAGGTTTGGGTCCAAAAGCTTGACTCGGACCAAGTCCAAAAACATTGGTTTTAACAATGTTAGCTGGGTTCATTTCTCTTTCATCTCGACTTTCCTTTATTCAACCCGCTGCATACAAGCCATGAGGAAGCATTCAATATGTGGCTATGAGTGTGCTTGTGACAGATCAAATATTCATTTATTTGGTAGATTCCTCATTGCATTTATCCTATGTGTGTGTACATATTTGTAGTGACCTCAAAGCCATGCTCATAAGTTTTGTTTATTTTTAAATTAAAATTTTTAACTTATGTGTTGTGATACTTATTAATTTCTCATCATTAAGAAATCTCAACACAATTAATTGTGTCCTTTGCTAATATATTTGAATTTAGTACCAATTTTTTTGTGTTGAAACCATGTGGGTTGCTTATAGGCTGCTACCTTTATGATTTTTAATGGTATATTTGTAGTTTCTATGCCTGAGATTGGGAAATATGGGATGAGACGATGGAGTTCTTGCTTAAACTCTTGAAAAAGGGAACTTTGAGATTTTGGGTGAAATTGAGTGTTTGTTATTGTTTTAGTTTAGTCTTGATGTTTTGGGAGTCTTATGACGTCTATGAACGTGGTTGAGGCATTTATGGAGGTAAGAGACAAGCATTCATGGTAGGAAAGTTTTTGGTTGAGGGTTAGTGAAGAAAAGGCAAAAATTCGCAAAACCATTGTTGGCCCAAGGGTTGATGATTGACTTGATGTAGGCAGTGTAGCCAAACCATGATATATTGTCGTTCCTTTCGCTCTCTATATCTCTGTTTTATTTCTGCACATATATATTTGTTTAAGTTTTAGTTGACTATTCCTTTTATAGTTAACTAAATCTGAGAATTGAACATAATTTCATAAATTGGGTAAAATTTTAATAAAAACATATCCACCCCCTCCAGATGTATCTACAATTGGTATTAGAGCTAGTCTCTTCACTTGTGCTTAACAGCCTTGAGAAAATATTCATTTCTTATTTTTTGTGTGTATAGATTAAAGATAAGGCAGCTATGATGCTTGCTAATTTTGTCATGTTTTATAATTTTCTTCCATTGTGTTTGTGTACATAAAATTATAGAATAAATTAAAATTTGCAATGCATGACCTTAAAAACTTCAAATTTACCATGAATTTTTTTTTTACGTGATAACTGTGTGTAAATGATGTTCTTGAGTCAAATTTGTGCTTGGTTGACGATGGCGACTACCTCTAACCCAAGGACCCTTGTGCAGGAACTTAGTTGGAAAAGAGGAAGTGATTTGAGGTAAGAATGGGAAGGAATAGAGGTGTGAACCTCAAGTATAAATTCTATTTATGTGTGCAAACTACCTTGTGTGCCTTATTGACATTAAAAGAGAAAAGAGTGCCTTATTTTGCCTAAGTGTGGAAATTAGAAGTTGGGAGGAAAAGGGGGCAATTCTTGTGTTTGTTTAAAATTGAGTAAAGCTCAAATCAGAAAATAAAAAGAGGAAAAGACTTCAGCACTTTGGTCTCTCCATTTTTGCATTTCGTGTGGCTCTTTCCTCCCCCATTCTCCTCTCCCTTCAAAGCCCCTCTCACCGTTGCACATGGTTGGTTAATGAAATCTTTTGGGTGACTTCTTTTCCGTTGGAAATTGCATATTAGAGGTAAGAAACCTTTGGGAACTCTCTTCATCTTTTCATTTTCGTTGGTTAGAAAACCCTAAGTGGAAACCATGGTGTTTTCATGCTTTGGACTAATTCTTGTTTCTTTAAGCTTCCATGGTGATCCAAAAGTGTTCTAGTAACCTAAAAATGTTAATTGGAAATGATTGGAACTACCCATTGTGGGAAGATAGTAAGAAAGTGTTGTTGGCTGCCATGAACCTCCTTTTCTTTGTTAAGAATGAAAATGTGAAAGATTTGGTTTCGAGATTTGAGGGAGATTGGGTTTGGTTTTTATGGCCTATCAATACCTAGAATTGTTTTGTATCATTCCATGGGATATTGGGAGTGTAAAAGGGAGTTTTGGCTTGGAAGAAAATGGGTTTCGCGTTGCAGAGTCAATGTCATTGTTGCAGCGCCACTGCCATGCACTATAGCGGTGAAATGTAGAATGTTCTAGGGTTCCTATTGCTACAACAACAGATCTGGTCACTATAGCAATAGCCTCTGCAGCATAAGCATTCATTTCTGCCCCTTACCACTGTAGCAACAGATCTGGTTGCTGCAGTGGTAGAGTTTTCCTTAAATATGTTTTTAAACAATTTATTTCACCTCTAACTGATAGGGAATTAGTCCTAAGCACCTTGACATCTATCTCTTGGCTTCCAATGATCCTTGGAACCTAAAATCCCCAAGGTGAGGGTCTAACTCCACTTGTGTTGTGGTTTTCATGTTTAAGCTTTAATGAGACTATTTTCCTAGTATGTCAAAAACTCATGTTGGTATTTGTGAATGGCCAATGTTTGGAGATAAACTCTTTATTGATGAACAAATAAATAAGTATGGGACTTTTAAGATGTTGTGAGTATTTGACCTCACTTAATTAGAGTTAGAGATTAAACATTTGTTCATTACTATTTACTCGCATATGTGAATATTGTTGCAAACAATATAAGGGGTTGATAAGTGTTTAGTATCATGGACAAGGGTAATATATGTCGTGGTTAAGTTGTTGGCTTGATGCATAACTTGATGTAGGAAAATATTATAAAACCAAATTTAATTTCGAATATCTATCTCCGTTATTATCTTGATGTAAAAGTAGTGGCTTCATTTAATTTTATATATTTAGAAATCATGTTCTTAGCATGGTGATATTGTTTTAAAAGTAGCTTGACTGTATTATGGAAAAGCGAAGGTGTTCTGTTACTTATAGAATGCACTATTATGTTTAGGTGAACTGAATAGTTATTACATGTTCTCTTAAACTGAGACTCAAATTCTATGACTAGATTATGCTAGAATATTGTTGTGTGTTGAGCTTACTTCCTTACTTGAATATGAGTTGTGTGTGTACATTGTGAAGTACAAAAAGGAGTTTGTGTAGTTTTCCCAGTAACTTTATGGATGAGCACAATTGCTGGAAGTGGTGCATTGTGGAAGAGTCCTAATATAGTCATAGGAAGGGCAATCGGTTACAATAATTATTATGCATAGGAGATGAGATTTACCTTACAATAATCATTAAGTGATATGCATCAAGTTGCATAATGTGATTAAACATTTTATTACTATGTCACTTTTGAATGTTCTATTTCTGGTGCATGAGTTATAAATCCTTTTGTGTTAGTATTACTTATTGGTTGTGTTTGAAGTGAATGATTATCGATGTTAAATAAGAAGCCTATATAGCTCACTTGATGATAAGGTATTAATGGTAGTACAAAGGGTCGAGTAGCTCTCTCTCACACTATGACTAATGATTGAAAGAAAAGCTTGAGTGGCCCTCTCTGTCATGAATTGGAAGATGAGCCTATGTGGCCTTCTCTATTATGGACTGGAATAGGAGCCTGTGTGGCCCTTTTTTTTATAGATAAGAATAGGAGTCTGTGTGGCCCTCTTTTATTGATTAGAGTAGAAACTTTTGTGGCTCTTTTATTATGGATTGAGGTAGAAGCCTGTATGGCCTCTACTATGGATTAGTGTAAAAGAAGGTGATGTGAGCCCTTTCAAATAGTGACCTATGCATATATGATAATTACTAATAACCTAGTGAAAAACCTGTATGGCCCTCTCCACTATAATACATGAGATCATTAAAGGAAGCTTGTGTGGCCCTCCTACTTTTAATTTATGATATGATGCCCAAGAAACAAAGCTTAATATAATGATATGTTTATATTATGTATTTTAAGTAATTAACAGTTGGATTTATTTGTACGTGGATGACACTATATTGTATACTTAGAAATTGATGGATATGGGAATAAATGTGTAATTACTCTCATGCTATGAACTGGTATATTTGTGTGGTTTAGTTGTGATAATTCAATCATATAGGACGTATTGGGGTTATAATGTGTGGAATAAGTTTTTGGTGAAAATAAGACTAATCAAGATCTTATACCTACAAGTTGTACATGGTTTACTCTTTTCTTTCAGTTATCTGTTATTGCCTCACTGAGTATTTTATACACACTCTTTCTCTCTCAATATACACTTGCAGGTCTTCTGTGTAGTTATTGAGTCTCCGTACATGTAGTAGTAGGGCCTCCGATTCCTCGACCCACTTCTAGTGTCAGGTGGGTAAATGTATTTGTAGTTTACGGTCCGAACCGTTCTGTAGTAGAATAGAATACCTATGAGTGTTGCGTAGTTGTGTATAAGGTTAATATGGGATTATTGATTATACATAATATTCATTACTTTCCTTTGGTTTAGCAGTCTGATGTTCCTTTGGAATGAATGTGTTTATATTTTATTTATCGTGTTAGTTAAGGCTTACAGTGGCGGACAAAGTCTACTACTGTGCCAGTCATGTTCCCAAATCGAAGGGTGACAGTAGCTCCATCTCAACTTGAAAGTTCATACTTCAATGAAGGTCACTCTTGTTTGAGGCCACCATACTTCAACGGGAAGCACTACTCTCACTAGAAGGAAAGGATGATAATCTTCATTCAATCCTTTAACTATCTAATATGGGAAGTAATCATTGGAGGACCAAAAATCTCAATGGATATCAAAGGAAAGCCGAAATCGAGAGATGACTAAACAAAGGAAGTTATAAAGAACGTCAAAACAAATGCATGTGCCACTAACTTGCTCTATTTTACAATCAGTGGAACTAAGTATGATAAATTCTTGTGCTGCGACAATGCCAAAGAGATATGGGACAAACTACAAGTCTCTCATGAAGGAACTAACAAAGTGAAAGAAATCAAACTGAATATGTTGGTTTATGAACTTGAACTCTTCCATATGAATGAAGGAGAAAACATAAAAGACATGTTTTGTCATACCCCAATGTAGGGTATAATTGACACGGTAAGATACCACCATTTACTGTCAGGCTAAACCTTGAAGATATTTCACCCATAAATTATATTATCCCAAACTTAAAGATCACAACAAGTATACAAAAACCTTGGCAATTATAACATAACTTCATACTTAAAACCAAGACTTGATTCTCAAAACATACGTCTTTGCATTTCATATAAAGATGTATTTACATATCATAAAAAAGATTACATATTCCATATAATCATGCATGTTTATCCAATAAAACCCTATAGCCTAAATATACAAAAGATTATCTATACGGGGAAGGTTTCTTGCCTAAAAGATCACAAAGCCATCTGGAGTGCCACAAATTGCCATAAAGATAAACAAGAGTACCAGCCCAAGAGACAATTTGGGCTCTTGCAGAACTGCTACTACTACTCTACTAGTTAACCCTTTGAATCTGATCTATCTGTGGGAAAAACAGGGTAAGCGACAAGCTCAGTGAATAGCTAATTGTAATTAAAGAAAAACATAATCATTAAGCTAAATCTTATAGTTAAAGAAGATGATAAAAATATAATAGTAGAAAAGAGTGAAATAAAATCTTAAAGAAAACAAGCTTTTTGTAATATCTATGATTTTGCTATAACTAGGATAATGTGTTTATCCTCTTATGTATATATGTGTAATTCTAAGGACTGATTTGAAAATCAATAGAAATGGTAACACTTGTCAATTTGTGAGATTTTACTTGATGTGCTCTTTTCTTCTTGTGTGTATATATGTGTATGAATAGTTGTGACAGTGAATAAAAGACCTTAGTTGATGGCTTCTCATCATTGATGCTTGTGGTATGCAAAAATATGCAAAAAGGCCCTTGTGTAGGGACCTAAGTGAAAGGGGTGAGAAATTCTTGTGATTTTGTGGAAAGGTAGGGAAAGTACGCATGTTGATGTTTTGGTGAGTTGTGGGTTCGTTTATGGTACTGTGGTTCTGGTGTGGTGTGCATTCTGTGTGCGGAATAATTGTTTTTAGGAAACTTCAAATTTTTCCCTTGAACCCATGATTTCCTTACTCTTAGGTTGAAGGGCAAAGTTGTCCATGTGAATAATTATGGCTTAAATGTTTAGCTCTCCATTTGCACACCACACTTGGTTCCTTATGACACTCCATTTTTTCTACACACCTCTCACTCCCTTCCATCACCAAGTCTTCAACCTTACTTCCCTCTCCTTCTTTGGCTGGTTAACGTCTCCGGTGACCACCCTTTCCATGGAGATTTCTCTTAGAAGGAGTAAGACTTGAAATCCCCAATTTCTTCTTATTTTTGTACTATGGAAACCTAACCTTGTATATGTAGATGGAAGCATGGGTTTTGCTACTTATTGTTTGGTGATTTAAGCATCTTAGGATTGGTTTGGGTTTGATATGGGTCTGAATAAGAGGTTTTGAGATATGATATTTTTAGAAGATTTGTGAAATGTGCATAATCAGCTTCATTATTGTAATACCCGTTAATTTCAGAATATAATTCGCTTAAGAGTATTTTAGAATTCTACAACGTTACTTTAGTTATTTATTTTGGTCATTTTTAATTTTCATATTTAATTGTTCTCTTTGAATATTATTTATGAAAATTGAGTTAAATGACTGGACTAAATATTTGCACAATGAGGGATATATTCTAAGAATGGTGAAATTCATGGAAAAGTGGTTGCAGAATGGTCAATTAATCCATTTATTGTAAATTGACTGGATAGGTTTGGATGTTGGGTTATGGATACCCATGGGTTATTGAATAACCCATTAGAAATATTTAATATAAAGTTTCAATAGTAACCTCATATTTTTCACTCAGCCGAAGGAAGCAGAAAAGATTCTTTCTCAGTTCTTCATTTTCTTCTCAAATCCTTTCCTTGATCTTTAGAAGTTCGATTATTTGTTCGGTTCAAAAGCTTTGTAAGGATCAAAGGTAAGCTTTAATCCGATTATTTTCCTTAAATTTCAGTTTATGTAGAAGATCAGAGGAGGTTTTGTTCTTGAAGATTTTGATGATAATTCATGAATCTCAGTTGTTTTAGAAGTTATATTTGAGTTATAATCGGTTAAAAGAGTTGAAATTCTGGTTTTGAAACAAGAAAGGAAAGGATGAATTTTTGAAAGATTTTTCTGCAAAACCGAGTTACTGTAGCGACCAGGGATTTCGAAACAAAATCTGGAAAATTTTCTTCGGGTTACTGTAGCAGTACTGTAGTGTCGGCAGTCAACGGCACTGTAGCAGTCAACGTTACTGTAGTGAACCGTTACTGTAGCGAACCGACACTGTAGCAAACCGTTACTGTAGCAAACCGTACTGTAGCAACCCGTTACTGTAGCAGTCAGAAAATTTTACGTATTTTCGTGATTTTGTTTCCTTTCTTATGATTCCTTGTAATATATTTTACTAGGAAATTTTCCTACACAAATTCTAGTGTGGAACAAGGTAAACTTGGACAAACATCAAGGTGAGTGAATAACCTTGCTCAGCTACTTTGATATTACTAGTCAAAGTACAATATAAGTCCCATTTACAATATTATTTGGATAATAAGCAATTAATTTTTCATATGGGAGTATATGATGATCAGTAGAAATAAGAGTATGAAGAAACTATTTATTTCATGACAATTGTACTATGTGATGAATTCTCACTATTTTATTAATGAGTAAAGATCTACGGGATCTAATACACGAGTGTGAAAGGGTTAAAGTCCCATACTACTCGGTGTATATCTAAGAAATCTTATACACGAGTGTGAAAGGGTTAAAGTCCCATACTACTCAGTGCATATCTATGAAATCTATACACGAGTTGAAAGGGTTAAAGTCCCATACTACTCAGTGTATATCTATGAAATCTTATTCATGAGTTTGAAAGGGTTAGAGTCCCATACTACTCGATGTATAAGATAATTAATTATATGAGTAAATGTGGTATTTGTACTTTTGATATTTTATATAGTACAGTTATTTACTTACTGAGTTTTTAAATAAACTCACACTCCCTATGATTATTTTTTTTCAGATACAGAAAACAGAGAAGAAGAGAATCTGTTTGAAGATTAGAAGCCCCTTGGGATTATTCTCTATTTCTGTCTGGTGGGACACCAGTACTTATTAATGTGGATATTAGAAAAGCTCTGTATTTTCTATAGGTCTCCTAGGCTTGCGATGAGATAGAAATATCAGACTATGTATGTCTATATTTGCTTATCAGATGAATATAATTCTGTAGTGTGGAATGAATGATTAAGGTTGAATGTAAAACCTTACAGAATATATGTATATAACGTATGTTTGAGAATTATATCAAATGAGTAGTATCTTTTCACATACTCAATTTTTGGGATGTGACAAAATTTGGTATCAGAGGAAAGGTTTTATAGGTCCCCTATAGAGTACAGAGCAAAGTGATCTTTGTGGGCCCTTCCCTATTGTCATGAGCCGCGGCATGACCATAGGATTAGGTTCCATAAAAGACCTTGTAGAGTATAACGTCATTTTATAGATAACTTCTCAGTGGGGCTAGTAAGTGATATTTTGTTTATGTCTGAAAATTGTTTGTTATGTGTGTAGATCTGTGACAGATCAATGTCAGAAGGATCTTCTAATAATAATGAGCATATGGGTCCAATGAGGGCCATAAATCCACCAGTACATGTGCAAGATGATCCTAACCGTGGTGATAGTTTACATGCTCAAAGTACTGAGGGCGCAACTAGTGAGCAAGCAAGAAGAGTCGAACCTGATGCTCATGTCGGTAATGCAACTATTGCACATGTGATTCATTTGATGAATGAACGATTTGACCGATTTGAGGCTGAAATGAGAGGTCGAGCTGCACAAGCTAACCTGCCAGTGGATCCTCCTATTGTTGAAGCTGAAAATGTACCACCAGCTCCGTTAGCGGGAGGAGTTAATGTAAGAGAGGTAAGAATGTCTGAATTCCAGAAAATGAGGCCTCCTACTTTTTCAGGGGAAGATCCCAAAGAGGACCCACAATGTTTTCTTGAAGATTGTGAAGCAATCTGTGATGCTATAGGGTGTTCTCCTACTCAAAAGGTAGAATTCACTTCCTTTCAGTTAAAAGGTAGGGCTGGTAAATGGTGAAGGAACTGGAAGAAAGCTAGAATTCAAGGCGCACCGCCAGTTATGTGGACAGAATTTTACAGATTGGTTATGGATGAATTTCTTCCGGCAAGTGAACGATCATCCAGGGCCAGAGATTTTCTGTATCTACGGCAGGGAACCATGACTGTTGATGAATATTCAGCTCAGTTTGTTAAATTATCTGAATATGCCCCTGAAATCATTCCTTCTGAAAGGAAGAAAATAGAAAAGTTTGTGGAAGGGCTTCGTGATGCCTTATATGATCAAGTGGGTTCTAATATGAATGATTACTCTTCGTACTCAGAAGCTGTTGATGTGGCCCGAAGAATGGAAAGGAGGTCAAAGAATAAAGAAGAATATCGTCAAAAGAAGAAGGCCAGATATAGGTGATCTTTTAATCAAGGGGAAGACTCAGGGACTTTTACTGCACCACAACATGCTCCAGCCACTCCTACTAAGTCATCTTATTCTATAGCCAGTGTGGCTAAGCCTCGTTCAGAGAGCAGGGGTGGTTTTAGCTCTTCTAGTAGAGGAGGTACTCAAGGTAGAAGGGAAAAACCTCAATGTCCTGAATGTGGAAAGTTTCACTTCGGAGAATGCAGGTTAAACACTGTTGGTACAGGCTGTTTTCACTGTGGACAAAAAGGACATTTTATAAGGGAGTGCCCTCAGCTCATGACAAGACCAGGTCAAGGGTCTACTTTGCCACCTCGACCACAATCTATTACTCAAACACCAACCCCTTCAACAGGGGGTAGTATGGGAAGAGGTTCTGGAAGAGGCCAAGGTGACCGTGGAAAACAAGCTGCTGGCAGAGGAAATGCAAGAATATATGCTCTAACCCGACAGGATGCTCAAACATCCAATGCTGTAGTTACAGGTATATTATCTGTTAATACTTTTGCTGCACGTATTTTGTTTGACCCCGGTTCTACTCACTCATATGTGTCACCCCTATTTGCCAAGAGATTTGCAATTGATTCGATTATTCTTAAAGAACCATTCTTGGTTTCCACACCGATGAGAGAGACTTTGATGGTTAAAACATGTTATCGTTCTTGTAAAATAATCGTTGGAGGCATGGAAACTGAGATAGATCTTATGGTTCTCAATATGTTAGATTTTGATGTGATTCTAGGGATGGACTGGCTATCTTCTTGTCATGCTACTATAAATTGTCGTGACAAAGTTATTTCCTTTAATATACCGGGGAGGAGTAATTTTGTGTTTCAAGGAGATCGAAGTGATGTACCTTGCAACATGATATCTATGTTAAGTGCCCAGCGTATGTTGCGAAAGGGATGTCAGGGATTTCTAGCTTTTATCAAAGATTTAGAAAAGAAAGAACAGAAGTTAGAAGACATTCATGTGGTTAATGAATTCCCAGATGTGTTCCCAGAAGATTTACCTGGATTACCACCAGAAAGAGATATTGAGTTCAGTATTGATTTGGTCCCAGACACAAGACCAATTTCTATTCCACCTTATCGTATGGCTCCTGTTGAGCTAAAAGAACTTAAAGAACAATTGGAAGATTTGTTAAACAAAGGGTTCATTCGCCCAAGTTTTTCACCTTGGGGTGCTCCTGTTCTTTTTGTGAAAAAGAAAGATGGTTCTATGAGATTATGTATAGATTATCGTCAACTGAATAAAGTCACAGTGAAGAATAAGTATCCTTTACCAAGGATAGATGATTTGTTTGATCAGCTTCAAGGAGCAAAATACTTCTCAAAGATTGATCTAAGGTCTGGATATCATCAGTTACGAATTAAGAGTGATGATATACCTAAGACTGCTTTTCGTACACGGTATGGACATTATGAGTTTCTTGTGATGTCTTTTGGGTTGACAAATGCACCAGCAGCATTTATGGATTTAATGAACAGAGTGTTCAAATCATTCCTTGATAAGTTTGTAATTGTGTTTATTGATGATATTTTGGTATATTCAAAGAGTCATGAAGAACATACTGAACATTTGAGAAAAGTGCTTCAGACTTTGAGAGAGCATCAGTTGTACGCAAAGCTCTCAAAATGTGAATTCTGGATGAGTCATGTAACATTTTTGGGACATGTTATTTCCCAAGAAGGTATTCATGTAGATCCAAGTAAAATTGAAGCAGTAAAACAATGGCCTCGACCAACAACTGTGTCTGAAGTACGTAGTTTTCTTGGCTTAGCAGGGTATTACCGTCGCTTTGTCAAAGATTTCTCTAAGACGGCTCTTCCATTAAATAAGTTAACCCGAAAGAATGTTAAATACATTTGGGATGATTCATGTGAACAAAGTTTCACCCAATTGAAAGAGTGTTTAACTTCTGCACCAGTCTTAATTTTACCATCAGGACCAGGGGGTTACTCTGTATTCTGTGATGCCTCAAAGATAGGCTTAGGGTGTGTGTTGATGCAACATGGTAAAGTCATAGCTTATGGCTCACGTCAGCTTAAAAAGCATGAATTGAATTACCCCACTCATGATTTGGAAATGGCAGCTGTAGTGTTTGCCCTAAAGATATGGAGACATTACTTGTATGGGGAAACTTGTAAAATTTTTACAGATCACAAAAGCCTTAAGTACATTTTTGAGCAGAGAGATCTCAATCTAAGGCAACGAAGGTGGATGGAACTTCTGAAAGATTATGATTGCACCATCCTTTACCATCCAGGTAAAGCAAATGTAGTGGCTGATGCTCTAAGTCGAAAGTCTATGGGAAGTTTAGCTCACATTGCCACTATAAGGAGGTCTCTAATACATGAACTACAAGAATTGGAAGCTGATGGAGTATTCTTCGAGATCACTGAGTCAGGTACATTTCTGGCTCATTTAACAGTTAGATCATCCCTTGTTGAAAAAGTAAAAGCAACTTTAGAAGGTGACATTGATATGGTCAAAATAAGAGATAAGGCAAGGCAAGGTCTAGCACCAAGTTTCTTGGTAGATGAAGAAGGAGTCTTATGGTTTAATGGTAGACTCTGTGTCCCCAACATTGAATCTTTGAAGCATGAAATCTTAATGGAAGCTCATGGTTCACCCTACGTTGTACATCCTGGTGCTGTGAAAATGTATCAGGACTTGAAACAAGTTTATTGGTGGGAGGGCATGAAGCGAGACGTGACTGACTTTGTAGCTCGATGTTTAACTTGTCAGCAAGTTAAAGCTGAACATCGACGACCACCTGGATTGATGCAAAAACTAGATATTCCCGAATGGAAGTGGGAAAGGATCACCATGGATTTTGTAGTAGGTTTACCTCGGTCAACAAAAGGAAATGATTCAATATGGGTCATAGTGGATCGACTTACTAAGTCAGCACATTTTCTTCCTGTTCATACCACTTTCAGTGTAGCAAAACTTGCTCGACTTTATGTTAAAGAAATAGTGAAACTTCATGGTGTACCAATATCCATTATATCAGACCGAGGACCTCAGTTTACTTCTCGGTTCTGGAAGGTCTTTCAAGAGGCTTTGGGTACCAAAGTGAATCTTAGCACAGCATTCCATCCTCAGACTGATGGACAGTCCGAAAGGACAATTCAGACTTTAGAGGATATGCTAAGAGCTTGTGTGATGGATTTCAGTGGAAGTTGGGAAGATCATTTGTCTCTTATTGAATTTGCTTATAATAACAGTTACCAAGCCAGTATTCAGATGGCACCTTTTGAGGCTTTGTATGGGAGACGGTGTCGATCTCCTATAGGTTGGTTTGAACTTGGTGAAACCAAAATATTTGGACCTGAGATGATACAGGAAGATATAAATAAAGTTAAACTGATCAGAGAGAAGTTGTTAACTGCTCAGAGTAGACAGAAGTCTTATACGGACAACCGACGACGTGACCTTGAATTTGCAATAGGTGATATGGTTTTCTTACGAATCTCACCTATGAAAGGAGTAATGAGATTCGGGAAGAAAGGCAAGCTTAGTCCGAGGTATGTTGGCCCATATGAGGTTGTAGACAGAGTGGGTAATGTGGCATATCGCCTAGACCTACCTTCCAACCTAGAGGGAGTTCATCCAATATTTCATGTGTCCATGCTACGGAAGTATCTTCCTGATCCTTCTCATGTCATTCAACCCCAAGAAGTTCATTTTGATGAAACTCTCACCTACGAAGAGGTACCAGTAGCTATCCTTGATAGAAAAGTCAAGAAATTGCGTACCAAAGAAATTCCTACTGTCAAGGTTCTTTGGAGAAATCATTCTCGCGAGGAAGCTACGTGGGAGGCAGAAGATGAGATGTGGAAAAACTATCCACATTTATTTGAAACTTGAGGTAAGATTTTAATTCGGAGGACCGAATTCTTTTAAGGGGGGTAGAATGTAATACCCGTTAATTTCAGAATATAATTCGCTTAAGAGTATTTTAGAATTCTACAACGTTACTTTAGTTATTTATTTTGGTCATTTTTAATTTTCATATTTAATTGTTCTCTTTGAATATTATTTATGAAAATTGAGTTAAATGACTGGACTAAATATTTGCACAATGAGGGATATATTCTAAGAATGGTGAAATTCATGGAAAAGTGGTTGCAGAATGGTCAATTAATCCATTTATTGTAAATTGACTGGATGGGTTTGGATGTTGGGTTATGGATACCCATGGGTTATTGAATAACCCATTAGAAATATTTAATATAAAGTTTCAATAGTAACCTCATATTTTTCACTCAGCCGAAGGAAGCAGAAAAGATTCTTTCTCAGTTCTTCATTTTCTTCTCAAATCCTTTCCTTGATCTTCAGAAGTTCGATTATTTGTTCGGTTCAAAAGCTTTGTAAGGATCAAAGGTAAGCTTTAATCCGATTATTTTCCTTAAATTTCAGTTTATGTAGAAGATCAGAGGAGGTTTTGTTCTTGAAGATTTTGATGATAATTCATGAATCTCAGTTGTTTTAGAAGTTATATTTGAGTTATAATCGGTTAAAAGAGTTGAAATTCTGGTTTTGAAACAAGAAAGGAAAGGATGAATTTTTGAAAGATTTTTCTGCAAAACCGAGTTACTGTAGCGACCAGGGATTTCGAAACAAAATCTGGAAAATTTTCTTCGGGTTACTGTAGCAGTACTGTAGTATTGGCAGTCAACGGCACTGTAGCAGTCAACGTTACTGTAGTGAACCGTTACTGTAGTGAACCGTTACTGTAGCAAACCGTACTGTAGCAACCCGTTACTGTAGCAGTCAGAAAATTTTACGTATTTTCGTGATTTTGTTTCCTTTCTTATGATTCCTTGTAATATATTTTACTAGGAAATTTTCCTACACAAATTCTAGTGTGGAACAAGGTAAACTTGGACAAACATCAAGGTGAGTGAATAACCTTGCTCAGCTACTTTGATATTACTAGTCAAAGTACAATATAAGTCCCATTTACAATATTATTTGGATAATAAGCAATTAATTTTTCATATGGGAGTATATGATGATCAGTAGAAATAAGAGTATGAAGAAACTATTTATTTCATGACAATTGTACTATGTGATGAATTCTCACTATTTTATTAATGAGTAAAGATCTACGGGATCTAATACACGAGTGTGAAAGGGTTAAAGTCCCATACTACTCGGTGTATATCTAAGAAATCTTATACACGAGTGTGAAAGGGTTAAAGTCCCATACTACTCAGTGCATATCTATGAAATCTATACACGAGTTGAAAGGGTTAAAGTCCCATACTACTCGGTGTATATCTATGAAATCTTATTCATGAGTTTGAAAGGGTTAGAGTCCCATACTACTCGATGTATAAGATAATTAATTATATGAGTAAATGTGGTATTTGTACTTTTGATATTTTATATAGTACAGTTATTTACTTACTGAGTTTTTAAATAAACTCACACTCCTTATGATTATTTTTTTTCAGATACAGAAAACAGAGAAGAAGAGAATCTGTTTGAAGATTAGAAGCCCCTTGGGATTATTCTCTATTTCTGTCTGGTGGGACACCAGTACTTATTAATGTGGATATTAGAAAAGCTCTGTATTTTCTATAGGTCTCCTAGGCTTGCGATGAGATAGAAATATCAGACTATGTATGTCTATATTTGCTTATCAGATGAATATAATTCTGTAGTGTGGAATGAATGATTAAGGTTGAATGTAAAACCTTACAGAATATATGTATATAACGTATGTTTGAGAATTATATCAAATGAGTAGTATCTTTTCACATACTCAATTTTTGGGATGTGACAATTATTGAGTTTTAATTAGCTTTGTGAAGCCATAAACATGTTTCTAAATGCCTAATAGAGTGATTTTACTATACAAGTTAAAGTGGGTTCAAGTTGGGAGTGTTTTAGGATCAAATGGGAAGTTTTAGGGTCTTGGCTAAGGAGGTAATGTGTGTCTAGCCTGAAGCACTAAGCATGTTGCCCACTTGGCTGAGACTTTGGCCATTGGCATCCCAAGCACCACCAATTAGGAGCCTAGGTCTAGAGTTAAGGTGCCAAGGTGGGCTCCCAGATCGCCATGATCTGATGTTGTAGGATGCATTGGGAGGACTTATGGCCCAAGGTTCCATAACCTTGAGACTCTTTGATTCATTAAAAAAATAAGGATTTTCATTGAATTTCTCTTTAGGTGTTTGGTGGATTCTTTGGGTGTTCATTTATGGTCCTCAAGGGAGTAGTTTTAACTCGGATTCTAGGATAATTCCACTTCCTCCACAAATCATGTGATTTTAAATATCTTTAAACTTTTGAGTGATACTCAAGGCCAATGAGGGTAGGGAGTGATCATCAGTGTAAAGGAGAAGCACAAACAAGTAGTGATTCCTGGCAAGCTTCTAAGCGAAGGGATACATGAATGAACCAACTCCATATCAAAATAAGAGGTATCCAGAAACTGTACAGGTATGGGACTATACAATTAAGGGACTCCAAGATTGTGAAGGTATGAGACTGTACAATTAAGAAGAGCTTAAAAGATTTCATAGGTACTACCTATACCAATAAGGTGCATTTCTTTTTCAGAAGCCCATTTTGTAAGTATTCCATAGTTAAGCATTCTGAGCCTGAGATAATTCTAGGATGGGTGACCCCTTGAATAGTTTTCCCAGGGAGTATGCGAGTGAGGATAAAGCATGCTATACGGACCCCCGTTTTGGCTTAGAGGGGCAGTCATCAATATGGAAAAGTAACTCGTTCGTTACAGCGTGGACTTTGAAGGGGCCTCATCGAGACCGCCTGCCCAACATGTGCGGGATCAGGCGATAAGTGAGCATACTTAATATGTTTAGGGCTCCCCAAAGGAAGTGAAGCTCCTGAACACCTTGATCAAACTACTTTTATGGCCATGCTCATCACTATCCAAGGTAGCTTGGCCAATATCGCGTTGCTATTAGAAAGACAGTTAGCTACCAATGATCCCCCAGTGGCACCCCCAAACAATTATGACTCAAGCACATCCTATGCCTCTGATGCCGCCACCTCCCCCACTACAACGGGATGATCAGAGCAAAAAGAAGAAGTAGGGACATGAAGAGAAGTTCTATAGTTATAGAAGTCCATCAAGGGAATTTAAGCCTCCAGGTTAGGGCAACCAGCTCCTGTTGCATCTTCCGGACATACTACTACATTATCCAATTTGACTCGACCAGGTCTTAGATTATAGAGGGGCTAATCATCTGTTGGCCAAGCATTATCTCAACGAAGGCGCGATTATGATACATGTGGTTAAATTTTCGATGTCTGTTTAATTTTCTATGTGCCTATGTGAATTTCGTTATCTTGTCTGTGTGTGCTAATTAAAACCAGGGGTTACACATTCAGTTTGCATGAATTGTGTGGTATGATGGATGATATATGATGTGATGTTTATCCTATAGGTGAAATGTGATTCGGGCTAATAAGGGATTAAAATGAAAAAAAAGTGAGGGACTAAAATGAAAAATAAAACTTATGTGGGGATTGGACGAAATTACTCAAAATGGGACCGCTAGATAATGATTAATTTAATAAAAATAATATGAGGCTTTAAAAGTTTTTTAGAGGTCTACAATTTAAGAAAATTGAATGTACAGAAAATAAAGAAAAGAATTCCTTTAGATAAATATAATTTGAAGAAAATTAAATAATAAAACAATAAATGAAGAAAAATATTTAGCTTCAGCGTGAGCTATTAAGTAAGTAATTAATAATATAAATAATATATATGGCAAGTGTTAGGATAGGATAAAAAAAATATAAAGAAGCTTAATTCAAATAAAATTGAATAAAATAATAACATAAAAATAATATTAATCAAACATTGAGATGAGGAATTATTTTTTTTTTTGAAAAAAAAAAAGATATCCTCCTAAATTCTTGGTGTATGCTATTTAAATAAATAAGAAGGATTATCAATAGAATAACAAAGATTAAATTAAGATAAATAGATACAAGATAGTTCAAATTTAAATCAAATAGGCTTAGGATTCAAAATAATTTAAAAGTTCCTATAGATAAATGAGTTAATAAACAAATTAAAAATACAATCCTACATTGTAGGCATGGGAACATTTAATAAATTTGATAATATTATTAATAGCCTAACACATATTAACTAAGATAATTAAGATACAATATATTCAAACCAAATTTAAATTTAATATATTCAATAATCAAATTCTCTAAAAGGATGTAACCTAGATTTAATTTTAAAATACAAAAAAAATAACCCTAGTTAGCAAAAAAAGAATCCCTAAGCATAAACCCATACCCAAACACAAACCTTAACCCTAGATAACATACACACTCAACTAAAATACTCATAGTCGTCATTCTCTTCTCTTTTCTCTCTCTAAAAAACACAAGAACCCTAAACGCCACACCCCCACACATAAACCTCAAGGGACACATCTTCGGTGGTTTTTCTTGATGTCAAAAAATTTCAAATAACAAAGGTAAAAACTAGAAAACTCAATTTATTGTACTTTTATTTTTCATGGACCTTAAATTGGTTATAACTCCCTCAATCAGACTCTGTTTTTAACAAGTTATATATCACTAGAAGGTCATTTGAGTCTAGTTTCTAATGCAAGATTTGTCAATAAATTCCTTATTGATCAGAAGATATGACTGAAACAATGTCAAAAGGTCAAAAATAAAAATGAGAAGTTTCTGGTTTTATGGTTTTGATTTCTTTTTGCAACCCTTTTGTTGAAATTATTAGAATTTCATCTTAGAACCCTGCACACACCTTCCCTCACTACGAATAACATGGAAACTTGATAATCATGGTGTTGGAATCCAAGTGAGTGGTTCGACTATGTTTTAACTCGGTTTAAGTGTTGAGCATATCGTTAAGTCTCTAGGTGGATAGATTACAGTGAAATAGGCGTGGCCTATGGCATATAGTGTATGAAATGACTAAATTATTATGTGAGAATTTCTATTTCAATTCAGTTAAGACTCTAAAAGGAACGTTGGTGCTTAATCAATATATTGCTATTTAATTTAAAGATAAATTTTGCCCGGGCATGTTGGGAATAGTAAATTGTTGCTAATTTAAGGCTAAATCATGCCCAGACTCGTAGGGATTATAAATTATTTTTAATTTAAAGTTTAATGGTGCCAAACATATCAGGAATGATAAATTATAATTTAATTTAAGGTTTATTTATGTCCAAACATGTTGGGGGAGATGAATTATTTTTAATTTAAAGATGGATTATGTCCAAACATGTTGAGATTGTGAATTGTTCTCTTTTGACATGATTTTGGTATGTTGATTTTGGAATAGCATGTATGTATGTTATTGGTTGATATTAGTGGTGCCTCCCTCTCATGGTGAGGTCAAAGAGGGTGGTCGAGGGAGTGTAGCTTCTGATGGCACCTTGATCGGTGAGTAGTGAAGACAGCCCTTATGGTGAAGTCAAGGAGGGTGGTCAGGTGAGTGTAACTCATGATGGTGCCTTGACCGATGCGTGTCTATGCACTAGGATATGTAAGGAGGGTGGCTAGACAAGTTTAACTCCCGATGGCACCTTACAACTAATGAGTATCATTGGTTGGATGTTTCTGGATGCCTTGAGAGTTGAGACGGTACATTTTCTTATTACAATTTAGTATTGAGATTTGGCCCGACATGCATTTTTTATGATGTTTGACATGTTTGAACCTTGTTAAGGCAAAGCTGTTTTACTCACTAAGTTTTATGACTTACACTTGCTGTTATTTTTCTTTTTATAGATCAGGTTGTTGACAAGCAACCGCCTGAGGAGTAGCAATGCTTGTTTTGTGACCTTCTCGTTGTCGGGTAGGCCTACGATATTTTTAGTTTTGAGCCCTAGGTTGCTCTGTAGTTGTTAGGACACTTAGGGGAGATTTTAGGATAGTACGTCATTTTTATTTCCCTTTATTTATTTCATTTGCACACCTTTGCGAGATGGCTTGATGGGCGTGGCGTTAAGGCCACCACAAATTTTTATTTTATTTTATTTGGATATTTTGGACTATGATGATACGTTTGGATTATATTATTCGAACATTAAGGATATGTTGAACTTTATTTTCATATGTGGATAATGACTATATAATGAATGACATTTGGTTTGGATGATGATGATATGCTAACTTTTTTTCCATGTTGAAATGATGATTACATGATTAGGAAATTGTATGATTACTGGTGTTTACAATCAAGAAACTTAAGTAGTTATGGAAGCAAGATGTACATCTAGGATGTTTTGAACCTCGTCATAATGAATGTATGGAATAGAAAAGAACTTTTAATTATTATTTATCCTATGAAAAGGAAAACCAAATTTATTGATTAATAGGTGACGTTAAGAATAATAGAGGATGGTGATGTTAAGTTATTTCAAATACAATATCATTTCAAAATGGTAAGAGAATATGATTGAATTACCAAAAGAGAACTAGTCCTGTATGGTTTGATGTACATTCTTGTATGAGATGTATGTTATATGAATGGCATGGGAACTAGGTATACCTTTTCCCTACTCTCTTTGTGTATGTTTACGCATGGCATAAAGACTAGGTAAGGATGGCAATTTCAACCCAAACCTGACTGATCTAATCTGCCTCGCCCTATTGAGATCTGGTTATTCAACGGTTGACTGGAAAATGAGGCAAGTTCAGGGATTCCCTGAAAATACAAGTATGGGTTTGAGGCGAGTTAGAGGCTGCGTCTTCCCTATATATTTATTTATTTATAATTAATTCATTGAATTATAATACATATGAGCGCATATAGATAATATTTTTTGTAAAGGATTTATGAATGAGACTTTTTTTTAATGTTGATTTGTGTATATCTTAAAAAATTGATGAATATTGTGCTTTTTGAATTTAATTTGTTGAGTATTGTGTATAATATTTGTTATGATACATTTATGAATGTTATGTTGATTAAAAATTATGTTGTTAAATGTTGTCGGGTGGGTACAGGGTAAAAATCATATGTGACATGGTTTCGAGATAGGACCAATATTGAAATTCCCCATGGGTTTAAGGATTAGGCAAAAAAAAAACTATAAGGCAACATGGCGGTGGGTATGTGTGCGGGGTGGGGATAGGTAGTAAAGAACTTGCCCCGATCTGCCCAATTGTCATCCTTAAGACTAGGTATCAACCTTCCCTAGTGTGAAAATGTGTGTTCGTGTGATGTTATGTTTTAAGTTAATATAACATATATGCAGCATGGATTCCAAGTATGATTTTCTTCTTTACTTTGATCTTGTGTGTACTGGTATGCTATTGTGGACCCTATAGGTTATTGGGTTCTTTTAATTTATCTCATGTGTGATTAAAATAAAATTAAGGGGTAGATTTATAAACGGTAAGGCTAATAGTAATGGAAAGAGTTGTTACTGTGCGGTCATAAAATTTTAAGTCTCCAAGTAGGGGATGATTAGTCTCATGATACCATTAGGATCGATCCTATCACTGGTCAGAGTTTCTCAGCTCAATTTAGATCAAAAGGGGGCCAACCCTTAGTCAGTTTTAGATTTGGGCAAGTAGGGCAGGTTAATCCCAAGTGCTTGGAGTATAAGAGGCACAATGTGGGTACCTATTATGGGAAGAGTGGAGTAGGGAGAAGTGTAGGGAAAGGCCTAGGAGGTAGGGGTTATCCCTTGTCGGGTTATGGTCCTACGCGAGTGTACACCCTCACTAGATGAGGTGCATAAGCATCCAATGCAGCTAGGGTAGGTGTCTTTTACCAGTAAGGTCAAAGTGTATCAAGGAATTGATTCGACTTAGGAAGCCTGCTCTGGAGGTTGTGAGTGATAAGTGAAAACCTCATTAATAAACACAGGTTGTTAAGCTTATAGAAATCTAGTTGTTGAAGAGAACATGTATGGAGACTTGCACTATTGTGAGTCATTGGATTGTATTTATGTAGGGAAGGAATTCATTAGTGCATAGCTGATGGAGGAACGGAGTATAGTCCCAAGATAGTTCATAGAATTCGATCTATTCTTTTGACAGTTGGGGCCTTGTAGAGTTCCTAGGGAGGGTGGAATGGTAGAGGGTAACTCTCATCCACCGTCGTGATAAGATCTAGAATTTCCTTGTGGTGGGCAATTGTTATTGTCGGATTATCAAGTGTTATTTAGGATGGCCACTTCACCAGTTGTGTGTCTTGGCATGGATAAGCTATCAACGGGTCAATTTTGTAAAGGAGCCTTGTGAGGCTAATAGATGCTTAAAGTCAACTTTTGCCATTGCATTCCCTAGGGTCGAAGGATCTCTTAGATGTGGTAATGGTATCTTTGAAGCTGCCAGGGAGTATGGCAGCACTACTATTGGCGAAGAAGGACCTATGAACATGTATACCAGTTACAAAGTGTCACGACTCAAACCCAATTGGTGACCGATGCAGATAGTATGTTACCAATGCTACCGTAAGCTTAGATTTCTATTGCAGGATCGTAGGTAGCCTATATGATTACAGAAAATACTAGAGAAATATAATAAATTAAATTACCTTACCCCCTCGATCTGCGAGCCCTTGAGTTGACCGTCCTGCCACACCTGCAACTATGAGAGGGTGAGTTTAAACTACGAACTCACCTGTGTTAGTCCTATTCTACATAGATATACAGAATATATATATATATATACATAATCCAGAATATATCCTGCATGATACTAAACTACCCGAAGACACGCATATAATATCACGTCCCATCAATTCTCCCCCAAACACACACACACACACACACACACACACACACACACACACACACACACATACACACACACCACACAATAAATGTGTGTAACCTTACACAAGAGTCTGCACTCTCATACCACATTTCAAGAGCTTAATCAACGTAAGTTTACATTCTCATTGACTATCACTCAAGAAATTCCTAATATGTGTCCGACCTATTGGGTTATGTCTATAACCATAACATACGTATGATCTCTCAGATCATGCCCTTAGCCAACACATATATCCTACACACAAATAAACAACCATACTTAAAATATATATATATATATATATATATATATATATATATATATATATAATACAAATGAATGAGATGCAATGCATATCTCGCTCTTTTCACACCACATTGAAGGCTAACCCTCAATATGTATGCATACCCATTGACACCATTCAGTAGTATTACACAATGGGTAACTTCCCGCTCTATGTCCACACATTCCATAATATAAATATACAGATGATAATATGTAATGTGTCCACACCAATACAACACCACAATCAATCCACGCATCCCAAATAATCCCACCACATATCCTACATATAATACATTTAGTAATGAATGTATATAAAACAATTTAGGAGAATAACTCCTAAAATATAAATATACATACATACATACATACATACATACATATATGTATATATATATATATATATATATATATGTATATAGGAGAGCTAGATAGATTCCTCACTTGGATTCCACACTCTCTCAACAGCCATCTTGAACCTCGACCATCCCTATTAAATAGCCATGCAAAAATCATCAGGATTACAAAATAGAGAAATTTTCTATCACTAATTCTAACTTTTACCCACTTCTTCAATCATAACTCTTACTGGTAATGAATTTTCGTATTAAAATTATACCATTGGAAACTAGACTAAAAGAACTTTCCATCGATATAAAGTTTGCCCAAAACGGAGTCCAGATGAAAGAGTTATAGCCGTTTGAAGAACAGTCTAATGACACTCAGAATGTTGGCATCTGGGCACCCAACACATGCCTAGCGCCTGGGCTCCAAGTTATCTTCTTCCCTGAAACACCTGAAACCTGGTGCCTGGGAGCCAAGATCACGTTCTTCCGTGATTCCTCTCGAATTTGGCTCAGATCTGGCCAAATCTCCACCATTTTCATGATTTCTTCCATGGGATTTTATCTTTGATGTCTAAGGAGTATTTAGACAAAAAAAGATCCAAATTTAATCGAGAAACGAAGCCAGAATCTCAATTTTACCCAACTACCCTTAAAACTAGAAAATAGGGGAAAACTTGAAAAATAGGTATTCCTACCTCAATTCCTTACTTTCCCTATGTTGCTTGGCTTCTAGAGGCTCACCTCATCGCTCGAGATCCTTCCCCCAAAGCTCGGTTGAAGGATTTGAGTGGAGAGAGAGAGTAGAGAGAAGGAAGAGAGAAATAGAGGAGATAAAAGGTGAAAAGAGAGAGAGAGAGAAGAAAGGAAAAAATGAGGAAAAAGAGGTGAGGTCACCTATATATACTTGTCGAAGGTGAAATTAATACGTTGCCCTTCAGTTGACCCTTAGTCAACACTGGTAAAAGTAAATTCGTAATATCCCACATCAGGTGCTTCTAAATCCTAGGTGCCCTACAATTTTTCCTATTTCACTTTAGTCCCTCTTTGTATTCAAATTGTCTCCTAACTCATTCGATGCCCTCAGTTCTACTAATACATTTCTTGACTCTCTACCACTTAATATTCTACAACCTTGCCACTTTTAAAACTCAATTTTTTTAGCCTACGCAACGAAAAATTTCCATAATGAAAGTAATGGTTGGAATCCAAGAGGGGGGGTGAATTGGGTTTTATAAATTTTTTACAAAACTTTATTGGAAGTTAAAATGATTTTGATAATAAATACAACACAAAAAATCAATGTGCTATCAAGATGAATAATTATGAGGAGCAAGGAAATAAAGAATAGATAACAATAAGCACAAATAAAGGAGGAAGGGATAGAGAGAGCAAACTCGGAGATTTATACTGGTTCGGCTAATCCAAGCCTACATCCAGTCCTCAAGAGACCACTTGAGTATTTCTACTATAATTGCAAGTTTAATTCGGGTACTTATAAACCACTACAACCACGCAAATTCGATCCGGGTATTTGCGAAACCACAATGGAGAATTTATGAATCCGGGCTCCTCCTCAACCCAAAGTAAGTTCTTCCAACACCGGTACTTGCGAACCTCAACTCAGAATAATATTGGTGTTGATCAAAATCAACAATACAAAGAAACTCTCTCTAAAGAGTAGATGAATACAAATGAAGCTCTAATAACTCTAATGATAGACAATATGCAAGATTGGCTCAAGAATGTTTGGATTTCTCTCAAAGATGATAGAACATGTTAATATATCATTGTAGTACTTGGTTCTTGCTCAAAATCGTGTATCTAAGGTCATATATATAAGGTTTTAAAAAACTAGCCGTTATATAGTCGTTACAGCACTTATTATGCAGTCCAGGTGTCCATTGGTCGACCAGTGTGGCACGTTGGTCGACCAGTGTAGTCCAGAAGTGATTCATCAGCCACGTTGGTCGACCAGTGAAGATGGGGTGGTCGACCACCGGCTGGCAGTAGCGAAATACATATTTTGAGCTTTCTTTAAAAATTCATAACTCCCTCATTTGAACTCTGTTTTAAACAAATAATATACCATTGGAAAGCTCTTGGAGTCTAGTTTCAAATGAGCCAAGTTTACTCAAAAATTATTTTTCGTTTAAAAGATATAATCAAAATACTGACTATAGGTCAGAACAGAATAATTTTTGAGTACAGTAAAATCAACTTTCAGTTTTTCAAACTATACTTTAAATAGTCATATATTTCTCATTTGGACTCCGTTTTGAATAAATAATATACCGTTGGAAAGATATTTGAGTCTACTATCAAATGAGATTAAAATACTTGAAAAAATGATTTTTCATTTATGAGATATGATATAAGGAGTGACCAAAGGTCAAAAAAAAACTTTTGTAAAACTTCATATCTCACTATCTTTTTGTTTAAAAATGCTTGAGCCAATGTATGCAAATCTAAATCATTGAGTTGCACAAGTATACTAGCCTATATAAAATATACCTAATGTAAACACATAGGCTATCTTGATGCATCTAAGCTTCCAAGACTTCAAATCTTCTAGTTCTTCATTTCTTGGAACTTTATCCTTACATGTTGTTTTCCTTGAGTGAAGCATGATATTGCTTTTCCTTGTTCTTCAATCCAATGCTTACTCTTCTTGTTTTGAACCAACCTATAAAATATATCTTACTTGCAAACCAAATGGTTAGTTCAATTCATGATAAATAGCATGATTAAAGTATAAGACATTATACATTAAATAACATAGTCATGCTTAAATACTTGTAGCATGTATATGATAATTAACCTTTATATATATCAATGATACATTTCAAATACATTTGTCATCATCAAAACTTATAACATAAAGCCTTAGAGTCAACAATCTCCCCCTTTTTGATGATGACAAATCACCACAGAAAAATTTGTATCACAAGATAATGAATGCAATGTTATAAGCACATACACATATTTTTCTATTGTTTCTTCTCCCCCTATTTGCCATCAACAAAAAGGTATAAGGAACACAATATATAGAAGTTAAAGCACATACCTTCTTTAAGCCAGGATGTCAAAAGATGTCAATATAGCATAGGGTGAGGATACATCAAAACTTATCATTGAATTCATTGACATGTAAAAATAATGTTCAGAAAAATTTTGCATGTCAAATGAAATGAGCCAAAAAGATAAAACTTGAAAGAGTTTTAGGCTCCCCCTTAAATCTTGCATAATTTGAAAAAGAATAATGAATAATGAATATCCAATTTTTCAAGATATATTCTTTTTCAAGGTCATCTATATATTTTCAAGAGAGATAAAGCTCCCCCTGAATTTCATAACCCTTTTCCTTTAAAAAAAATTGTCCAAATCATTATAAAGGAAATTCAGTTTTTGATTGCAGAATTTTGAAGTAAGATTTTTGAAGAAATTTCTGCAATATTTTCATTGAAAATTATTTCTGCTTGTTTATGAAAAGGCATTTTTAGTAAATAGCAGAAAAATTGAACTCGTTGAAATAAAAAAATAAACATCATTTGCTGTCATATGATAGAAATATTTGCAGCACACAGCAGAAGTATGATATATGGATTAGCAAAGCATGATATAAACAAGAATATTAATCATAATCCATAAATCGAATACTAATAATTTTCAAGATATTTGAAAACAATTTATGCTTATATGTATAAAAACATTTCAGCATATAGCATAAGCAATTTGAAATAAGGATATTCAAATCCTTTTCTTTTCAAAACAGATTTTGCTTCAATAAGGCAAAACAATTTCATCATAGTGGAAGCAATTCAAGAGTTTCACGATATTTTTCTAAAATATTTTGCTTCGAAAGGAATTTAGAAACATTTCATCCAAGGAAGCAATATATATGGATTAGTGTAACAAGATATAATCAAGGATATTGTTCATAATCCATACATCAAACATCAATGTTTTTCATCCCCTTTGTCATCAACAACAAAAGAGATCTGTAAAATCTTTTCTTTTTCAAGAAGAATATTGCTTCATATGATAAAACATATTCGCATTGCAGAAGCATTTTTAAAGTCCTTTTTGAAAACAAATTTGCTTCATAAATGATAAGATAGATTTCAGCACAATGGAAGCAATTTATATACCCGTTCAAGATGTAAAACATTATAAGCAGGATATATATAATATATATCATCACAACAGAAGCAATATAAATCATTAAGGCCAAAGTGCAAAGGACATATATTTAAAGAAGATCAATCAAGCATATTCAATATAATATCCATTTTGAGAAGAGTAATCATACCTCTCAAAATTCTTTTATCCAATCAATTGGTCGTTCTTACCTTTCTTTTGCAAGAGCTTGTTTATCCAAGAATTGTCTTGGCATAGAGACAATTTATTTTGCAACCCTTGACTATTTGATCCTTGATGAAGATTTCAACTTTGTATAGTTTGACTATCCTTTTGGAAGAGTCATTTGTACCTTTAAGCTTCTTCATCAACTAAGAAATATCCTTGCACAAGATGTGATTAATAGATCCAAAAAAAAATCATACAATCATTTGATAGATGATAGGCAACGAAAGCAACTTCAAAGAATTTTAGTGGTAAAAAGGAATGATATTCTTTCTTGCCATTCATCTAATCATTACATAAAGCTCAAAATGCTTTGAGGATTAAAGATCTATTTCAAGCAAGGCTAGATATTACCAATGTTTTGAGTGTGCATGCTTGATTAGAATCACTATCTTCATTGTAGAGTCTTTCATCCTCAAGATTGATTGGTCGCATTACAAGCTTGAGTTTGAGAATACTTTTCCTCACAAAACAATGTGACTCTTAATCTTAGGTACCCAACCAATTTGGGTCCTTAACAGGTTAGTTCATAATTCTCAAACAATGAAGATGTTCAATAAGAATGCTATGCATCCATGAAATCCAAAAATTTGTAGAGAAATCGTTCTTCTTTAATGATTGATATCATAAGAAGCATACAAGATGAAATCCTTTTAAAATGAGGATTTCTAAATGTGTTTCTTTTCAAAACGAAATATGATAAAGCAATTTTTGAAACAAACTCTTTTAAAAGAATGATTTTATGACAAGATTATCTGAAAAACTTTGGCAAAAAGAATTTCCAAATTCTTTTACTTTGAAAAACAAATTTTGCTTCAAAAAGCATAAGATGTAGAAAAAGATGCAGCACAATAGAAGCAACATATATATCCTTTTAACGATAATGACAGAAGATATTATAACAGGATATATATCACAACAAATGTAAATTATATACTCATATAAGATATATCATTTTGAAACTAGAGTATATAATAGCACAACAATTTTCTTGGATTAGCAAAAGATATAACCAGTGTAAGGCATAATCCATAGGCAGAAGACGATTTTGAGTGAGTACCCATTGAGATGCTTCTTCAATGATGAGTTCCTTAGGATGACTTTTGGCATACCTCAAATCCTTTGAAAAATAATCATTGTTGCTTGATGACTCCTTCTCATGAGGTAATTTTTCTTCTTGAGGCTTTTCTTCTTCTTGAGATAGTTTGGCATTCTCTTCAATGCCATTATCTTCTTTTGAAATAAGGGTACACTTTTCCTTTTCAAAAGTTCTGAAAATAATTTTCTGCTTATGTATAGAGACATTTAAGTACATTAGCAGATGTAATTTTGAAATAAGGATTTCCAAATTCTTTTCTTTAAAAAAATGATAAAGCAATTTTAAATCCTTTTCCAACACTTTTCTAAATAATTCTTATTGAAAGAATGTCACCAGATTTAGCACAGTAGAAGAAAATATATATCCAATATCATATATAAAACATTTTATATCCAGGATATATCATATCATCTCAGTAGAGGCATTATGTATTTTGAAAAGTATACATATATTTATTCAGGGCTATAAAAACATTTTCTTACATAAATATGTATATCATCATTACATAGCGGAAGCAAGTTACATATTCATTTAAGATAAAACATATTATAACCAGAGTATGTAGTAAAATAATTGAAGTAATATGGATTAATAAGATATAATCAGATATAAACTATAATCCATAAACAATTGTTCATAACCCATAGCTTATGCAAAGATATGACATGTATAGTGCTCAAACCATGATGAATGGTATAAAGACAATTTAAGCATTTAACATATCTTTATATGCAATGATATGATCAAGTATGTAAGATATCAAAGAACAATATGTCATTGCAATAAAAGTATGTCAGTAAAAAGATTTGCCAGAATGTTCAATTGAGATCAAGGAGTATCATTCAATTAAATAATAAAGAAGTAAAGGATAGAGATACTCATCAATTTTAACAAACTTTTGTTACTTCTTGAACTTCCTCTTTAAGATGTTGATATCCTTGTCTTCCTCATTGCCCTTCTTTTGATCCTATCTTCTTGCAATTTTAATGATCTTCATTGATTGATTATTTGCAAGATTCTTTCAAAAATAATCTCTTATAAGATCACCCATGAAGCTTTGAAGAGATCATTAAGTACATAGCAGCAAGATTTAAATTCTTCATTTATTGTCATCCGTTGGTCGACCAACGTGTCCACAATGGTCGACCATCGTGAGAATGAGAAGGTGGAAGGAGCTTGCTGTCAAGCATTGGTCGACCACTCCTTACCAGAATAGCCTTATTTACCCACTGCCTTGAGTTGGTTGACCAATCTGAGGACCTTGGTCGACCACTTGTCTCAGCGTTCAGAGGATAAATTTGAGAATTGACTCCTGCGAAACACTTTTAGTGGAGCACTTTGATGCTTAAATTAGCAATGTCCAAATAAATCTCGAGCACAAGGAGCAACATTATGTTCAAGATATGCCATATTAATAAAAGTACTATGCTTCAATGAAATGCAATTTTGCAAGATATTTGATTTCATTGAAAATATTTAAATAAGATTACAGCAAGGATAAATACTATAGGTAGGAGTAATCTTATTGTTGTGAAGACAAGAAAAATATGCGTGTAATGGAAGCAAGTTTTCATCATACGGCAAAAAGTAGACTTTGAGCAGTATTTAGAAGAAAGATTTTGGCTCAAAACAAAATTTGAATCAAGGTCACACACATAAGAATTGTTTTTAGATATAGCATGCATGACTATCAAAGATAGATGTAAGGCATATTAGAGAACAGACAAAAGCATTAGAGAGCAGTAAACATATCAGTCAAATTTCTTACAATACATTCCAGCTTATATGTTTACTTATCCATTGCCTCCTTTTGATGCAAGAGAGTGGAGTTTGAATGATGTAGCCATTGAAAAGTCATTTCCGCTCCTTGCTTCGAGGAAAATCTGCAAATTAATCCTTTGTCTTTGATACCCAAATTTCTTTGGGTTTGCCTGGGTCATGAGGTCCTTTTTGAACCCATTTCATTTTTACTCCACGAACAAGATTTTTCTTATAAAAACAGGAGTAAGACTTGTGTCCTTTCAGTCCACAATAAAAACAAGTGCAAGGTGGACTTTTAGACATTTTTGTAGGAACAAAGTAGTTTTTGAAATAATTCTGATTTGACTTGTTAAGAACAAAACCAGTTTTGTTAAAGCTACTACTTTGTTTCTCAACAGAAGAGTTTTGAATTTCTCTACCTTGAGAAAGTTTTTTAAGTGTGTTTTTAAGATCCTCATTCTCCTTTTTCAAAGAATCACACTTGGTACAAAAGCAATTTTTGTTGGTAGAGATATTTGCCTTTAAAATCAAATTCTCTTCTTGCAAAGTTCTGTTTTGATTTTCAAAAACAAAATTCTCTTCCTTGGAAATAGAAAATTCATTTTTCAATGTTTCCAATTCATTTTCAAGAGAAGAGTTTTTCTGTTTTGAAACAACTAATTTCTTTGCAAGTTTCAAAGATTCAGCATGTAAATCATCAAAGGCATCTTGTAATTCATCAAAAGAGTAGTCAAATGAATTTACCTCATCTTCATCTCTAGCCACAAGATAGATGTTGGCTTCTTCATTTGTGTCCTCTTCATCAGAATTGATATTTCCCCAAATGGAAGAAATGTAAGCTTTCTTTGATGATTCTAGTTGTGGTTGTGGTTTCTCTTCTTCTCCTTTTTCTACTTCTCCTATCACCTTGGTGATTTGATATTTTCCTGTAAGTTCAACACCAAGAGCTTGCAATTGATTAAGCACAAGATGTATCTCATTAATGGTTTCACAATTTTTCATTTGAGCGATATCAAGTTCATTAATGAGATTTCTAGACTTTAATTCCATTGCAACGAGATCTTCCTCATATGCAACTTCTAAAGTATCCCACATTTCCTTAGCAGTTGCACAATTGGAAATTCTGAAAAATTCATCTTGACTCAATGCACAAGAAATAATCAATTTTGCCTTAGCATTGAGTTGCACTAAACTTCTTTCAATATCATTCCATTCACTCTTGGGTTTTGGAATGCATTTTCCTTGTTCTTCCTTGACAGGCATATAAAAACTATTTTCTATAATTTCCCAGAGTTTATGGTCTACTGAAATTAAAAACATTTTCATTTCATACTTCCAATATTGAAAATGATTAGCATAAAAAATTGGAAGTTCTGTGAAAGAAAAATTTTCAAACATAAACCACTCACTAAATCCAACCATGTTTACTCTTAGACGGTTAAGTCTCAAATCAAGAGCCCAAGCTCTGATACCAATTGAAAATAATGGTTGGAATCTAAGAGGGGGGTGAATTGGGTTTTATAAATTTTTCACAAAACTTTATTGGAAGTTAAAATGATTTTCTGTAGAAGTACAATGTTTAGGATAATAAATACAACACAGAAAATCAATGTGCTATCAAGATGAATAATTATGAGGAGCAAAGAAATAAAGAATAGATAACAATAAGCACAAATAAAGGAGGAAGGGATAGAGAGAGCAAACTCGGAGATTTATACTGGTTCGGCTAATCCAAGCCTACATCCAGTTCTCAAGAGACCACTTGAGTATTTCCACTATAATTGCAAGTTTAATTCGGGTACTTGCAAACCACTACAACCACGCAAATTCGATCCGGGTATTTGCGAAACCACAATGGAGAATTTATGAATCCGGGCTCCTCCTCAACCCAAAGCAAGTTCTTCCAACACCGGTACTTGCGAACCTCAACTCAGAATAATATTGGTGTTGATCAAAATCAACAATATAAAGAAACTCTCTCTAAAGAGTATATGAATACAAATGAAGCTCTAATAACTCTAATGATAGACAATATGCAAGATTGGCTCAAGAATGTTTGGATTTCTCTCAAAGATGATAGAACATGTTAATATATCATTGTAGTACTTGGTTCTTGCTCAAAATCGTGTATCTAAGGTCATATATATAAGGTTTTAAAAAACTAGCCGTTATATAGTCGTTACAGCACTTATTATGCAATCCAGGCGTCCATTGGTCGACCAGTGTGGCACGTTGGTCGACCAGTGTAGTCCAGAAGTGATTCATCAGTCACGTTGGTCGACCAGCGTAGATGGGGTGGTCGACCACCGGCTGGCAGTAGCGAAATACAGATTTTGAGCTTTCTTTAAAAATTCATAACTCCCTCATTTGAACTGTTTTAAACAAATAATATACCATTGGAAAGCTCTTGGAGTCTAGTTTCAAATGAGCCAAGTTTTACTCAAAAATTATTTTTCGTTTAAAAGATATAATCAAAATACTGACTATAGGTCAGAACAGAATAATTTTTTAGTACAGTAAAATCAACTTTCAGTTTTTCAAACTATACTTTAAATAGTCATATATTTCTCATTTGGACTCCGTTTTGAATAAATAATATACCGTTGGAAAGATCTTTGAGTCTACTATCAAATGAGATTAAAATACTTGAAAACCCAATTTTTCATTTATGAGATATGATATAAGGAGTGACCAAAGGTCAAAAAAAATAACTTTTGTAAAACTTCATATCTCACTATCTTTTTGTTTAAAAATGCTTGAGCCAATGTATGCAAATCTAAATCATTGAGTTGCACAAGTATACTAGCCTATATAAAATATACCTAATGTAAACACATAGGCTATCTTGATGCATCTAAGCTTCCAAGACTTCAAATCTTCTAGTTCTTCATTTCTTGAAACTTTATCCTTGCATGTTGTTTTCCTTGAGTGAAGCATGATATTGCTTTTCCTTGTTCTTCAATCCAATGCTTACTCTTCTTGTTTTGAACCAACCTATAAAATATATCTTACTTGCAAACCAAATGGTTAGTTCAATTCATGATAAATAGCATGATTAAAGTATAAGACATTATACATTAAATAACATAGTCATGCTTAAATACTTGTAGCATGTATATGATAATTAACCTTTATATATATCAATGATACATTTCAAATACATTTGTCATCATCAAAACTTATAGCATAAAGCCTTAGAGTCAACACATAATACCCAAAAATCACGGGTATTATACAAGGATCCTTAAAACAACCTTTATCAAGGAGACCTCATCATGGGGGAGCAATAATGTAGGTTGAGATAATAGAGGTGGCCAATTAATCATGTTTACCATTAGTAAATGAGAGCATATAGCAACATAGTACCATGTTGTTTGGAAGTAGGGATGAAGGGTAAACCCTATCATATGTAAGCTAATGCCCTCGTGGCCTAGCCGATAGTTATGAAGTGTTTATGCTCATAATGATGTGTTGTTATGAGATGAGGTAGTATCCTAAATATTGGGGTAAGAATCACAGACCTTGTGGCACAGAGCTTGATTCTTGTATCCCGAATATAGAGAATGGCTGCTACAATGGCAGATTTAAGTGGATTTGCCTCTGTTGGCTGGCGTTTCATTGACAACTAATAGAAAGCTTGCTCTGCCGTTGTATATGTCGCTGCAACAAGGAGATTTCTGCTACAGCAATGGCCCTTCCCCTTGCCCATGATTTTAACTGTTTTCTTCCCTTCTTTTCATGTTGGAATAAGTAGGGGACATATCCAAAGCAACATACATCATCCTCTCTATCATCAACATATAAGAGCACGATAAACTTAGCTTAGATTTCAGGTGAATAGCTAACCTACTCAAATGTTTTCTTAGAATTATGGAGAAACCCAAGCATTCTCATGCATATAAGCTAACATAAGTTAGGAGAATCTACACACAAAATTTATGTTGTGTGAATGTGAAACAACACTTGAAATCTATTTAATAATCATATAGAAGAGCAGTTGGAGATAACATATTGATAAAGGGAGTGGAGTTTCATTGTATTAAAATGATAGCTTGATTCATTATTTGATATGCATGGATGAATGAGTTAACTCTTGTTATTATGTAATTATGTTTATTGTGTATACATATATTCATGCATGGATAAATACATGGGAGGGAAATTGGAGTAAAACTCAGAGTGGAGAAAGTATATTCACTAGGAGAATAGAGTTTCTCTGCATTGCATTTCATAATTGTGTGGCAACTTTGACTTCATATGTTGTCTCATGGTTCTTGAGTGTAATTTTAATTATTCTTAAGGAGGGAGAGGAGAATGATAAGGCAAAGCACTTCATGGGAAAACTAAAGGTCTTATAGCCTAGAGACTAAACATGTGGAATGGAGAAACTCATTGATGGAGCACCCCCACTCTACAGGAAGGCCACATGGCAAATACCAGAAGAACGATATTGGCTTATTACCAGGAAAAATGTATGGCTTTATGCTAAAGGGGAGGAGACTAGGGCTCTATGCCAAAGGAGAGAAGACTGTGGCTTAATGCCAAAGGCAAGGAGATACATTTTTTATCTTCAGGAAAGGAGATATATTTTTGCCTTCATGGCGTGGAGATATTACATGGCCTTCAAGCATGGAGACACTGAACTTGTTTTGATTTGCATTATACATTAATTTGTATTTGCTTGCGATGGATATTGAATTGGCATGTGTTGTTTGGAGTGTAACTTACACCTTGTATTGAGTTTGCTTGTTGGAGATTATATTGATATGTAATTGTTGGAGCATGATGTACACCTTGTATTGTTTATGCATGCTAGAGTTTTCTTGTTTATGTGGAGTATATACCTATACACACATATGTCTTGTGACTTGGAAGTCAGAGTACATGTTGGTTTTGCTAATTTGGAGTTGTCTCATGTACTTGTATTGTGACAATGCTTGTTGATCTTTTATTGAACTATTTTTTCTTGGGGGAGTTACATGCTGACTGAGATGTTTATCTCACCCAGTTGTTAACATTTTTCAGATCTTGCATTTGCTGAAGAACCTCCACCTAAGGAGTAATAGACGTTTAAAGTTTATAACCCTTTTTGCCATTGGGGTTGGCATCTTTTGGAGCCTTTTCTATTGGTTGTAAATTTAGAAAGCTCTATAGTCGAATAAGACTCCTAGGAGGGAGGGATTATGTACTTGGAGATATATGTATGACATGATGACATCATTCTCTTGTATGTGTTTCTTTGTATTCCTTACTTGAATATGATCTGACATGGAACAACTAGAAATACATGAGATTAATGATAAGAACTTGAGATATTTGAATTGAATGAATTATTTATGCTATTGTTGCTTTTACATTTTGGAGTAAATATGCTTATAATTGAATATGTGACATATACATGCTTAGGGAATTGAGAGTTAGGAGAATATGCTTACGACCAAAGAGTGGTTCTATGTTGTGCCGGTCATGTACCATTTTGGGGTCATGACAGGCAATTCATTTATGATTGTTTTCTACACCAAAAAAGAACAAACCTACAGCCCTAATTCCATTAAGATCCCTCTACACAAGATGTTGCCGTCAGAAAAGAAAGTGACAAAAGTTACAAAAGTCAACCTAGGCTTCAAATTGGAATATACCATCAAACTTATTCTTTGTATATTGTAGTTTTTAGTATCAGACTTGATCTTCTTCTTACTTGAGTAATGTTTGTTGCTTAATTACAGTAGTTTTCTTTCTTCTCTTCTTTTTACATTTTTACCTTCATGGAAGGCTAAAACTCTTCTATGTAATCAATCATATGGTGGAACTGTGATTGTATCTTGAATTCTTGGGTTAATTAGATAATTTCTCATGTTTTGCCTATTTCATCTTTGTTTTGTTCTTAACTCTATGTTTTCATGCTTATGTTTAATCTGGTTAGAGTAGCATGAGTGTAAATTTTGTTCAAAAAATTTTATCTGTGGGTGACACTTCTTGTGACTGGTTGGTATAGTAAGTAAGACGAATATGACTTATATAGATGGTTGTCATACATGATCTTGGTTAGGGCTCATTAGGATTTTACCAAGCTACAGGTTAGTGAAGGTCTTACTGACCCTAACTCTAGTGTAATCTAGCTTTGGAAAGTTTTCTGGACAATATAACTCAAAACTAAGTGGCAGACAGAACTGAACTTAGTATTAAGATAAGAATTATGATAGATACACTTCCAAGAAAACCATTGACTAATTACACACCTTTTCTGATATTGTTATTGTTTTATTAGTTTACTATCATGTATGTTATTTTATGTTTTGCCAACAACCCCCTTTGTCTATAATTAGTGTACATAAGTATCTGAACATCGAATTTTGTGATAAAAGCCAAGGCTCCACGAGAGATACGACTTGGAGATCACTATACTGCAAAACTACCATATAAGCTAACTCTAGGCAGTTCAGCAGCCGTGGTGGTGATGGACAACAAACACACCAATGTGAATACTCCTATAAATTTGTCAGGGAATAAGTTTGTTATGATTGTTATGATATTGCATTGTGTGTTATGAGTTATTGTTATGCATCGAACCTCCCTTTTGTTGTTGTATATATTAACTTTATGTAAATGTTATATTATGTGTAGTAGAATAAATTTATCTCCTCATTGAGTTTATGTTTATTCCTTTGGTAGACGAGGAGCCTACATAAGAGGAGTAGCCAAGTAGTTAAAGATCAAGACCATCTTTTGTTTTGAAGTTCATTTGATAGACTCCTATTTTGTTAGTCACTTCGTAGTCACATAGGTGTATAGCTAGGGAAGCTTTATGTATTTATTGGTTGACTTAATAGTGTGGACGAAGCCTATTTTGATTCCTTTATGATTATATTTTTAGACATTCTAGTATGAAGGTTTCCTTGATACATATTGGAATGTTTAGAAACATTGCTATTACTTTTTATTTTGTTGTAACAAACAAACCTTGAAGCTTATACGAACATGAATGAAATTTCTTTCTTGAAACTATGATGTTGATTCATTCCTTGTTGATTCATTATTCTTGCATATGTGTGAAACAATTCTAGTTTAGGCTTACAATAGTGGGGGAAGTTCAATTTATCGTGCCGGTCATGTGCCCTAGGTTAGGACATGACACAATCTCACCACTCCTTTAAATTTAGCATCTTTATGGCCATGCATGCGGAACATATTTGTCATGTTATTTAACTGATATGTCAACCCTTCACTTTATATACCCCTTCGTGATCATTCATTAGATAGACAAACAAATAGATAGACTTTAGCATATTGAAACTTTGAGAGATTTTCTTTACTTCATAAACTTATTTTCCCAAAAGATGGAATTCATATGAACAAGTTCTTATTTTCTTAAGTTATATTCTCTCTTGTCTTGCTTAATGTTTACCTAGTGTGCTTTACTTTTCCTTTTATTAGGAATTCTTATAGATCGGTTCATTTATTACTTTATACCTCCTAAGTTTGAACTATTAGTTACTAGAACACTAGGTTACTTCTCACTTCTTCCTCATTGGAATAGGTTGAAAATTAGAACCCTTGATTTTTTTTTCCATTCCATTGCTTTTTCCCCCTTAATCTCGTTGGCCAATTTACTAACCTCTCTTATGCATCTTTCCTTCCTTGTTGCCAAAGCATATTATTTTAGCATTGATATTATTGACTTGCAAGTGAAGATTAGGACTGAAGGTGTCAAAATATTAGGAGTCGAGGTGTCAAAATTGACCCAAAACTAATTATCCAACTGACCCACTATTGGACTCTAATTCAAGCCACCCAAATTTGACCCAAGTTATAGATGAGTTAGGTCACAATTTGATCCATCTGTTATGGGTCATAAGTAAGTTGACCCATAGGTAATCACTTAACTTATTTACACAAACACGCTAAAGGCTAGAGCACCATTGGAGGTTGAGAACAAAAGCACTCAAACTGTTTTGAATCATTGCAGTGATTATTGGCTTTGGAGCACTCAAAGTCTTGAACGACGAACATGACTATTCAACGCAAAATTCGATTAACAATGTAATGTGTGGATTGACCCGAATCAACCTGTCTGGTTAAATTAGCAACTCGGGAGTTAATATAAATTTGTTTGAGTACACGTGTGTGTGTGTGTGTGTGTGTGTGTGTGTGTGTGTGCATACATACACATGCATGCATACATGCACACAAGGAGACATACATTGTACATACACACATACAAACATATATTCACAAGTTTAGAATTCTTAATTTGTTTTGTACTAACACATGCGCGCACACATAGAGAAAGACAAACAAGCATGCACGTATATATACATACATACATTCACAAGTTTGAAACATTTTTGTTTTTTGGAAAACAAGTTCAGAATTTTTTATTTTTTTGGTACTTATTTTGTCAACTATTTTGTGTTGAAAAATTTGTATAAAAATATTACATGTGTTTGTGAGCATATATATATATATATATATATATATATATATAATTCTTCTGATTCAACCAATTACCTAGTGACCTAATGGTTAGACCAATGATCTAATGACCCAAGCTCATTATTGGATCACTGATCTAGGTCTTGTGTTTGTGTATGTGTGTGTGACCTGTAATAGCAATAACTTTTTATGTAGGGAGAAAATAGATCAGATTGTTCTTGGACATTTTAAGTTAAAATTAAAATAAATTAAACAAGCTTTTGAAAAAAAAAAGAAAGAAAAGAAAAGAAAATATGGGTTAATGGTTGGCTTGGGTTAACCCTAAAAAAAAAATCATGGGTTAACTGATAACCCATAAAGAAATTTTAAATGGGTCATAAATGGTTATCTGATCCATATTTGACCTATCTATTTTTTACCCAATCCAACCCACCCATTTGACACCCCATAATTAAGAGCAATAAGTTTCAACCACATTCAAAGTAGATGTCTCATATTGGAGCCTTTTTGGAAATCCAGAAGCATTTGGCATGTATATATATATATATACACACACACACATGAAAGTAATGGTTGGAACCCAAGAGGGGGGTGAATTGGGTTTTATAAATTTTTCACAAAAATTAATTGGAAGTTAAAATGATTTTCTGTAAAAGTACAATGCTTAGGATAATAAATACAATACAGAAAATCAATGTGCTGTCAAGATAAATAATTATAAAGATCAAGGAATTAAAGAATAGATATCAATATGCACAAATTAAAGAGTAAGGGATAGAGAAAGCAAACTCGGAGATTTATACTGGTTCGGCTAATCCAAGCCTACATCCAGTCCTCAAGAGACCACTTGAGTATTTCCACTATAATTGCAAGTTTAATCCGGGTACTTGCAAACCACTACAACCACGCAAATTCGATCCGGGTATTTGCGAAACCACAATGGAGAATTTATGAATCCGAGCTCCTCCTCAACCCAAAGCAAGTTCTTCCAACACCGGTACTTGCGAACCTCAACTCAGAATAATATATGTGTTGATCAAAATCAACAATACAAAGAAACTCTCTCTAAAGAGTAGATGAAAACAAATGAAGCTCTAATAACTCTAATGATAGAGAATATGCAAGATTTGGCTCAAGAATGCTTTCCTTTCTCTCAAAGATGATAGAAGAAGTTAATATCACATTGTAGGACTTTGTTCTTTCTCAAAATCGTGTATCTAAGGTCATATATATAAGATTTTACAAAACTAGCCGTTATATAGCCGTTATAGTGCAGTCCAGATTTTGAGCTTTCTTTAAAAATTCATAACTCCCTCATTTGAACTCCGTTTTAAACAAATAATATACCGTTGGAAAGCTCTTGGAGTCTAGTTTCAAATGAGCCAAGTTTTACTCAAAAATTATTTTTCTTTTAAAAGATATAATCAAAATACTGACTATAGGTCAGAACAGAATAATTTTTTATTACAGTAAAATCAACTTTCAATTTTTCAAACTATATTTTGAATAGTCATATATTTCTCATTTGGACTCCGTTTTGAATAAATAATATACCGTTGAAAAGATCTTTGAGTCTACTATCAAATGAGATTAAGATACTTGAAAAAACGATTTTTCATTTATGAGATATGATATAAGGAGTGACCAAAGGTCAAAAAATAACTTTTGTAAAACTTCATATCTCACTATCTTTTTGTTCAAAAATGCTTGAGCCAATGTATGCAAATCTAAATCATTGAGTTACACAAATATACTAGCCTATATAAAATATACCTAATTTAAACACATAGGCTATCTTGATGCATCCAAGCTTCCAAGACTTCAAATCTTCTAATTCTTCATTTCTTGGAGCTTCATCCTTGCATGTTGTTTTCCTTGAGTGAAGCATGATATTGCTTTTCCTTGTTCTTCAATACAATGCTCACTCTTCTTGTTTTGAACTAACCTATAAAATACATCTTACTTGCAAACCCAATGGTTAGTTTAATAGCATGATTCAATATATGCAACATACATATTAAATAACATAATCATGCTTAAGTACTTGTAGTATATATATGATAATTAATCTTTATATATATCAATGCTACTATTCAAATACATTTGTCATCATCAAAACTTATGGCATATAGCCTTAGGGTCAACAACACACACATATGTACTCTTACATAATTGACATATTGTCTATTTTGTATTGTCTTTTGATGTGATTGTCATATAAAAATATTGTATAAGAGTTGTAGATAGACTCTCTATTTGAGGCTTTCCACAAGCTAAGTCGAGACTTAACCTTATCAAGAACAAAGTTATAAGTCGACTTCTTGACCTAGAAATGGATAAGGGGTAAGGTTGTCAAATAGATTTAGTCCAATGGACCAGCCCACCCAGCCATATAAATGGAGAGGGCCTAATAATTTAGTAGCCCATTATCAAGAAGGACTTTTAGCCAACTCATCTAAGCCATGGGGGCTAAGGTGTGTTTCAAATGGGTAGGGCCGAAGGTGGGTCAACCCTGTTGGGCTTTTATTTATTTATTTTTTAAGCTTTAATCTATTTTTTGGAAGTTTAGTCTAATTTTTTTGAAGTTTCATAGTTCCAATTAGTAGTTTTGTCATTCAAAATAATTAAAAATACATTTAAAAAAAGTATCATATTTTAAGGTTTAATATATTTTTTAAAAAATTTAGTTTAATCCTTTGAAATTTGATAGTCTCAATATTTAGTTTCTATCATTCAAATTAACTAAAAATACTTTTTTTTAACAAAAGATAAATAGGTCACAGGCTGGCCTAACCCAACCCACGGTCCTTGATGAGCTAGGCAAAGCCAAGATTTTTAGGCTATGAATTATATAATGTTTGACCCAACCCAGCCCGTGCTTATTGCTGACCCTATCAGGCTTAGGTTAGGATGGGCCGACTCGACCCATTTGACAGCCCTTTTAAGAAGAATACCAAGTTACTTGCCAAGATTGCTAGTAGGAGAGAAGCCAAGACCAGAGCTTAATCTCATCCTCTTATTGTGATTCACGTTTCTAGATAGAAAAACTATAGTCTTCTCTTTATTAATACACTAACCATAAATATCATAGACTCTCAAGCAATTTTTAAAGACCTCCACCTACATCAAAGAAATTTCCAGAAAAAAAAAAAGGACCATAATGTGGTTAGAAAAAAAAAAGAGAAATAGGTTGGGAGAGAAGAAGCCATCTATTAAGAAGAGCGAATTTGCTCCTGTTCCCTATTCTAATAATCAAACCTGTTGATTTTAAGATAGACGGTTCTAATTTTTTAGACCTTTTTTATTTAATTTCAATTTTTAAAAAAATTGTAGGCCATCGACCATCATGATCGACAATCCAAATCAAATCAAGAGCAAAGGGAACATGAACAAATCCACTCCACCTATTAAGACAGTCTCCCTAGATAAAGTAAGTGCTACCAACGAGGTATAGTTGTTCCCAAGAAATGAATACATGTTGAATATCTTAGTCAAAAAGATAATGATGAGTGATAAGCAAGCTACCTATTTGGTGTAGTTGCTGAAAATAGTGCAAAGAGATGAAAATAAAGAAGAACAAAAAAAAAAGAACTAATTCCTTAGTGCAAAGAGCTGGAAAAAAAGAAAAGGGGGGGGGGGGGGAGGATCTAATTCCTTCATGTGAAACCCACTCCAAATAGAGGTTCTGCTGTAAAATTTTACCCTATGTTTCTTCTCTAGTTATCATTAATATTTTGCTTATTGTATCTTTGTTCAATGTTATAACTTTTATCTAATATGCTTTTATGTTACTACTGGTATTTTTCCTCCCATTGGTTTTACTTTAGGTCTTAGATTAAATTACATCTTCTATTTTAAGTTTATTTTAAGTTTAATTATTGTCCTTCAGTTACATTTTTTTGTTTCAATTTCATAATTCACCTCTGGTTATACTTTGGTCTCAACTTTATTTACTTCCAATTTAGTCCTTTAAATTTATTTCAAACTTAAATTTCACCCTTAATTTATATTTTATTCCAATTCAGTCCCTAAACTCCCAGAAACAATTCAAATGAATATTATTTTGGTCTGTTAACTTCAAGTTTTATTTTCTTCCCTTAGCTTCATTTTGCTTTATAGTCAACTTAATTTTATCTTATAGTCAACTTTCATCTATTAATTTTATTTTGTTCCAACTTAGTCTATTAACTTCAAAAAAAGTATTCATATATTTCCTTCCCTCTAACACCATCAAAATAACGAAAAAAAGTGTTAATTATGATCTCCTTGTTACCCATAAAATTAGAAAGAACATAACAACATTTGTTGAAATACATCATTTAAGTAATAATAGAAAGATATTATGACAGGTAAAATTCAAGTTGAAAAAATGTTATGAAAATTAAGTGATCAAGAAATCATATAAATTTTTTTCTATAAGCATCTTAGTGATTCTAAATAAAATGAAATATTTGAGTAGTTTTTGTAAATTAAATGACCACATTAAAATAACATAAAATTAAGTAATCAAAATAAAACTTAAGTAAAGTTAATGAATTGTATTTAAACAAAATTAAAGTGAAACATAAGTAAAATATTATTGAAATTAAATTAAAGATAAAATAAAAAACTAAAATAATATTATAGCCTGAAGCCATCATCATTTTTCTAGGAGTCTGGGACAGGATCACTAAAATTAGAAGAAACTATGCATTTAGTTTTTGAAATATTATTTTAATTTAATTTATAAAAGATTAATTTTTTAATTTAATTTTTTAAAAATTATATTTGTTTCAATTTTATCTTTTTGTTTGTTAAAAAGACTTTTGGCAATGTAGAATTTAAAATTTAATTATTGTAGATTTTAAGATTTAATAACAAAAAAAGTCAAATTGAAACAAACACAATTTTTTAGTAATTAAATTGAAATAATTAATTTCTCAAAGAGGGGACTAAAAATTTAAGATCAAGCCCTATCCAACAAAGAAAATAAAACTTATAGGTAGTTATTTATATTTTTATTCTCAAATTCTCCAATCAAAATATGATAAATGTATTTTTTAATTAAAACATAATAAATATAGGGTCTTTAAAAATACTTTTATATTTTTTATGATTCTACATTACATGATTAATTTTTTTCAAAAATTGTTTATATGTATTTTATTTTTAATAAAATTTTGATGATAAAGATATAAAAAATTGTCGACAAACGGATCCTCCCACAAAAAGTGCCTCTGTCAACATTTTCACTAAATTGTATGTTTGGTATGAAGAAAGAAAAAAGGAAATGAAAAAGAAAATGGAGTATTTTACTAAAGGAAGAAACTTATATGAAGTTTCTTATATCTATGTTATCAAGTTCTTCAATAAAAATATAACAACTAAAAAAAGTTTCTTAAAAAATAAATCATGTAATGATTTGTTGTAGAAAAATATAAATTTATATTTTAAAAACTATATATTTGTCATGTTCTGATCTCATTCTTTTGCTCTTCCTAATAAAAAAAGCACTCTCTTTTCTTATTGATTGTCGTCGAATTAACACACTAGACAGACGAGATTTGATCCTCATGCATTTGTTGTGAGCCATTGGATTGACTTGATTCAACGACCCAGATCACGCTATAGAGATTAATTTTGCGTTTTGTGATGGAAAGAATACGAAAAACACACACACTCTACGCTCTACACTCTATAGAGAGATGCTCAAAGAAGGCAACAATAGCGTCCCCAGTAATAGTTGGGCACACATATGAGACATGTGCTGTTCCACTCCTTGCACTGTGTACTATTGCACCGACCTCACATACTTTTGCATCAGCTATAACGCACGCATCCACACCACCAATTGCGTTGCCTGTCGCCACAACTATGTTTCGGTTTGCGAGCGTGCCCCTGCTGCCTTCCTTTGTAAGGCCAACGCTGCCTCCCTTTGCTCCTCCTACAATGCCGACATCTACACTGCCAACCCCCTCGCCAGCTGCCACAATCGCGTCCCCATCCTCCCCATCTATAACCCTCCTTCACTTCCTAACGAAGACAACACCTTTCTAGACGCAGAGGAAGATGATGTTCTTATATAGTTTGTAATATTGAATATAATTAAAAGTCTAGCATTGGATAAAATAATATATTTAAAAAAAAATTTAATTGTTGTTCCTTTTATTTGAAAGTATGTATTTTTATTTGAAAAGATATATCTTTTAATTTGAAAGGATATATCTTTTATTTAAAAAAGATGTGTCTTCTTATTTAAAAATATGTGTCTTTTATTTGAAAAGAAATGTCTTTTGATTGAAGAGATATATCTTTTATTTAAAAAGATATGTCTTTTTATTTAAAAAAAATTGTCTTTTATTTGAAAAGAAGTGTCTTTTAATTGAAGATATATGTATTTTATTTGAAAGGATTTGTCATTCATTTGAAAATTAAATTTTAAATTTATTTTAAAACTCAATAAGACATAAATTGAATAGACACAATTATTCAAAATAAAATAGACGTGTCTACTGAAAAATGAACGGATATGACTATTGAAAATAAAATAGTCATGAATGTTGAAAATATAACAAACACATCTGTTAACATTGAATAAACACAATTGTTAAAATTAAACAGACACAACTGTTTAAATTCTATATATATCCTATTAGAATTCTACGATAGGAATCTTGGTTTCAAGAGGGCTTTATTGTATCTTGGAAGGGTTTGCCTGTGATTCCCAATACACAAGTATAAACTCTTTAAAGAAAATGATTTGTCACACCTCAAAGCCATTATTGTTTTCAATATTTCTAACAATTTTAAAGAGTTTATTTTGTTGTTTTGAAGATTCGAAAGAATTTTTTAAATTAGATCGTTTTGATCAATGAAACCAATTTCACTTGTTGAAAAGATTAAGAAGGATGAGAAAGCAATCGTGGTAAAAAGCAATATCCAAAAAAGGAGAATCTGATACACAATTTTTACTTTATTTATTGATGAATACTCCATATTCATATATTTTATAGGGTAAAATACTATTGATTGCATGTCATACATTTATAAAATGCCTTAAAAAAATAAAAATAAAAATATCACCTTATGCATGTCATATATTTATTGTATCTTGGAAGGGTTTGCATGTGATTCCCAATACACAAGTATAAACTCTTTAAAGAAAATGATTTATCACGCCTCAAAGCCATTATTGTTTTCAATATTTCTAACAATTTTAAAGAGTTTATTTTGTTGTTTTGGAGATTCAAAAGAATTTTTTAAATTAGATCGTTTTGATCAATGAAACCAATTTCACTTGTTGAAAAGATTAAGAAGGATGAGAAAGCAATCGTGTTAAAAAGCACTATCCAAAAAAGGAGAATCCGATACACAATTTTTACTTTATTTATTGATGAATACTCCATATTCATATATTTTATAGGGTAAAATACTATTGATTGCATGTCATACATTTATAAAATGCCTTAAAAATAAAAATAAAAATATCACCTTATAAATTTTGGAATAATAGAATACTAAATTTAAATTATTTCAAAGTGTAAAGATGTATTTCATATTTTAGAGTTCTTGATTATCAAAGAACAAAATTATGACTTAAAGGCATCAAAAGTGTTAACAAATTAGAAGAAGTAAAAAATTATATATATATATATATAGGTTCTGATTTTATTCTTCACAAATTTTAGTGTTTCTTGTTAAAGGAAATAAAATTGATATTTGTAATAAAAAAATACCAATTGTGTTAAATGTTGGAAATAATCCAAATAATTTTTAAGAAACTTTGTCTTCTAAAATATAGTATTTTGGAAAGAGGAATAAATGATGAAACAAACATGATTATGCTTAATAATATTTAAATCATTAAAGTTTCTTGATGGTTTAAAACAAACATTGAAGCAATGGTATGAGATATTTGATATTATGATATTATCAAATGGATTTAGTGAATATAATGTCATTACTTGTCTATCTACATGTTAATGATATGTTAATATTTAGAACATATATGTTTGTTATCTCTGAACTTAAGAAGTGTTTAAATTTAGTTTTTAAATTAAAGATTTGAATGAAATAGATATTATTTTAGAAATAAAAGTTCAAAGAGATAACAAGGAGTGACTTTAATACAATCACACTATATAAATAAAGTGTTTGATAAATTCAAACATTCAAAAAAAGGAGTTTAATACTCCTTATGATTTCAGTATAAAATTAATTAAAAATCTAGAGAGAATGATGACACAGTTAAAATATACAAGTGCAATAGGTAGTATGATGTATGCAATGCATTATACTAGGCCAGATATTGCATTTGATGTTTGTAAACTTTCAAGATTTACAAATAATCCAAGCAATGAACATTGAAAAGTCATATTAGAATGCTTGGACATTTGAAAAGAACAAATCACTTTTGGTATTTTCTATAATGATTTTCTACTGTATTAGAAATTTTATTCTAAATACAAGTTAGATCATAAGTATTAATGATAAAAAAAATTCACAATTGGTTCAATACTCACCTTGAGTAGGGGTGCCATTAGTTGGACATTCAAGAAGCAAAATTGTATTTTCCATTTCACAATTGAATTTGAATTTATAGAATTAGCAGCTGTTGAAAAAGAAACAAAATAGTTGATGAACATGGTTATTAGACAAAGTTGTGGCCACAACACTCAGCCAACTATCCATTTCTGTATTTTGTGATGATAAAGCTATGATGTGTATAGCTTTCAACAAAATTTACAATGGGAAATCAAGATATATAAGTTTAAGACATGCATATATAAGGAAATTTGTCACAAATGGAACAATGACAATTGTTTATATCAGGTCAAATAAGAATTTGGCTAATCCATTAACTAAACTATTGCCCGAAGATGTAGTACAACAAACTTGTATAGGAATAAGGTTAAAACCATTGAAATAAAGTACTAGTAATTGAAACTCAACTTTCAATTAGTATACATTCTAACAATAAACAGTTCAATAGATAACAACAAGTTATTAAGTGTTGTTTAAGTTACAAACTCTTTAATTGAGACCTCATTCAAGAAAATGTACTATATAACATCATGTGAAGAGTTAAAAAGTTGTTAAATGTCTAGAATGAAAAGAGTTACTGGTAATTGAAACTCAACTTTCAATTAGTATACATTCTAACAATAAACAGTTCAATAGATAACAACAAGTTATTAAGTGTTGTTTAAGTTACAAACTCTTTAATTGAGACCTCATTCAAGAAAATGTACTATATAACATCATGTGAAGAGTTAAAAAGTTGTTAAATGTCTAGAATGAAAAGAGTTACTGACAAACACTCCATAGTGCATACTGTTACAAAAAGAGGTTGACAAATGTCTTAATTGAATTGTTAAATGTCTGGAGTAATAGGGACATAATAACAATATCAACTATATGAATATTGAAGTGGTGCCACTTCAAGCAAGATTTAAAAGTATTGATCTTGTAAATATTCATGAAACTATGATTAGCACATGGCCACAAAAGTGCTAAAGCGAGATTACTGGAACGTCACTACAAACTTAATGATGTCATGTGTTGTATTTTTGGTTTTGAAAAATAGAGTTATAGTTCAAATCTTATGATATCATTATTTTCATCAAAACTTTAAAGTATTAGACTATTAGGAAGTTCAAATCTATGTAAAGATACTTTCTATTATGTATGATATCATGTAGAAATATTACAAACTAATGGAAGATTATTATATAGTTTGTAATATTGAGTAAAATTAAAAGTCCAGCATTAGATAAAATAAGATATTTAAAAAGGAATTAATTATTATTCCTTTTATTTGAAAATGTATGTTTTTATTTGAAAAGATGTATATTTTAATTTGAAAGCATATATCTTTTATTTAAAAAAAGAGATGTCTTTTTATTTAAAAAGATGTGTCTTTTTATTTAAAAAGACATGTCTTTTTATTTGAAAGGATTTGTCATTCATTTGAAAATTGAATTTTAAATTTATTTTAAAATTCAATAAGACATAAATTGAATAGACACATCTATTCAAAATAGAATAGACATGTTTATTAAAAGATGAACGGATATGACTATTAAAAATAGAATAGTCATGACTGTTGAAAATAAAATAGACACATCTGTCAACATTGAACAAACACACATGTTAAAATTGAACAGACATAACTGTTCAAATTCTATATATATTTTATTAGAATTCTACAGTGAAAATTTTGATTCCAAAAGCGCTTTGTTGTATCTTGGAAGGATTTGCTTGTGATTTTCCAATACATAGACATAAACTCTTTTAAAAAAAGTGATTTATCATGCCTCAAAACCTTTATTATTTTCATTATTTTCTAACAAACGTTTTTGAAGAAGACAATGAAGACAAGGCTGCATATTGGCCAAAAAAAAAGGGAACAAAATGCAGTGTTTCATTAATCTCCATTGCGCAATCATGGTCGTTGGATCAAATTAATCCAACAGCCCACAGCAAATGCATGAGGATCAAATCTTGTCCGTCCAGTGCTTTAATTTGACTATTTTCAATAAGAAAAGTAGAGTACTTTTCTTGCTAGGAAGAGTAGAGGAGCAAGATCTGTAATGTTCCCATGAGAGAATAACATACTTATTATATTTTGATTGAAGAAAACCTTATAGCAAATATATAAAAAAATTATACCTAAATTTTTTTCCTTTATCAAAATACCTCAACTTTTTTATTTTAAAAGGAAAGTTAGATTTAAAACAATTAATTGTCTCTTACATTCTCATTATTTTTCCTCAAATTAACAGTAAAAAATTAATAGACAATTGAAAAAAGAAGAAAATTTTCCAACCCATTAATGTACGGCTGTCGCTAGTTGGTTTGCTTTTCATGTGTTTTGATCCTAACTCAAGAAAACCTTTATCTGACATGAATCACGTGACATCAAGCGGGAAATATCACGTGTTAATCTTACCAACTACAAGTCTAATTTTATATTTATTTTTTAATAAGCCAATATTTTAGTTTCCAAACTTATAAACTTACCTGGGTTTAATTTCTAAATTTTTAGTAGTGCACGAATTCATTTTTAAACTATTTAACTAGTTGCAAGTTAATGATTTTATTAAATATTTCATAACTGTTATACAAATTTTGCTAATTACACCGTTATCAAGTGAATAGAATTCTCTTGGATGACTCATAATTTTTAATTAGGATAAATAAATTCATGCATCTTAAATTTGCTTAATTTTGATGTAGAACCATCTTAAATATACTTTATTATTATTATTATTATTTAGTTTCTTAAATTAAATTTATCAATCATGCAAAGGATAAGACATATGATAAAATTAGAAATAATAATGTTTTATGAACAAGTTTATATATTTATTAAGAGAATAATGACCATATATATATGTATTATGTATTATTATTATTATTATTATTATTATTATTATTATTATTATTATTATTATTATTATTATTATTATTATTGGGTTTGCTGGCATGAAGACCACGATCAAATATTTGTCATATTTATACGAACACAAAGTATTTCATTGAAATGTTAACATTACATTTATAACCTCTTAAAATAACATTATCAAAGTTAGAAATTATTTAAGATTTATATTTTGTAATCAATCCATATTGTGAACTAGTATTTCATCTAAAAAAAGTAGTAAATTACTAAATTTTCAAAGATTCAAATAGTCGTTTTACATTTTTTGGTAAAATATGAATATATATTTTACTCATGAATTCATGATTACATTACTTAGAACACATATGAAGAGCCAAAGGACAAATTTGTTACAAAAATCATATTAGACCCAAAACCTTAATGAAGAAATTCTTATATACAATTTTATAAAAAGAAATTTAGAAATTGAGGAGATCTGTGAAATATGAAAAAATAAACAGAATGCTTTACTTGTTTAATATTAATTTATATTAACTCAATAACAGTTTTTTTTTAAAATTTTATGTACCTAAAAACATTTGAAAACTCCTCTTTTGAACAATTTAGTTATGTTTGAGATATATGCTTATTGAGACAAGACATTTTCAAATCATGTTTATTATGTGTTTATGTCATAGTTATAGTAGTGAGGTTTTTTTTATATTTTATATAAATAAATTTAATTGAAATAAGTATTAATTCAATAAAAAAATATTTAATTAAAAATATTTCCAGATAAATGGACTTGAGGATCTAAGAATTCAGGGAAAAAGAATGGGGATTGGGTTTGAAACCTATGAAAGTATGATTATAAAGATGAAAAATAATTCTTTATACTAAAAACTAAATATTATTATACCTACTTATAGATTAGGTTATCATCATCCCACAAGTGACGTGCCCAAATGGGCAATGTGTTTATATCCACTTATATGACCATTAAAATGTTAAATAATCACTCATTCACACTACCATCTAAATCCCTAAGGTTTATAAATGGCATTATATGGGTTAAGGTTTTGGTGTGTCACAAACATTTAGAAATCAAATTGGTCTTAAGGTTTCAGGTTTTTTTTTTCTTATAAGTATCTTTCACTAGAAAAAATTTTGTTTTAGGTACTATCGAATACTAAATATGAGCATTTCTTTTAATGGAAATTTAAACTTAGGTTCATAACTTTGTGGTAGTCTAATCCTTTTTGCTAAATCAAATTCCCATTAGTTAATTTTTTTTATTATATAGCAGCGTTCATAAAACCATACCAAATCAGCTACTTCGACTAAAAAATCGATGAACTAGCCAGGTTTTCAGTCTAGTTTAGATCATTGAATTGGTGAGCGTTTAAACTGATGAAAAATTGGTTGAACCGGTAAAACCAACAGGTTCGATATTTTGAATTTTTGAATTTTTTGAATTTTTTGAATTTTTTTGAATTTTTATTGGATATTATTATATATTTTTAAGAGTTCTCCAAAAATTTAAGGTACTAGGAGAAGATTTAGAACTTGTATAAATATATATCTGTAACATCCCTTGAATATTTTAATATTGTAATATTTATAACATATATATTAATTATATATTTAAATATTATAATATTTTAAAATATTTTAAATACCACCAAGTTGACCGCAATCTGACTATTGATATTTAAACCAATACCTTGACCAGTTAAATAACTGATTCAATTTTCTAAACCTAATTATATAGGAGATCAAACCTTGACCCTTGCCCCCTCTATACCCAGTCTCATGCCACTTGAACTACAAGTTCTTTGGAAATGAGTTTAACACAAAGGTTATTTAAAAAAATAAAAGAAAAAAATAAGACATTTTAATATTCAAAAAATGAGAAAAAAATAAATTGTATTTTACAAGGACCAGACAAACACTCCCCTCTATGTATATACGTACACACATATTTTCAAATGGAATTCACTTTGCATGTAATTATCTTATCAATAGTGTGTGCTTAGTTGGTATATTTTAAAATTTACATTAATTTAATATAATTTATGAAAAACTAATAGTTTATTACTTATATTTTTAAAGTTATTTATTAAATTTATTATTTCCTTTACATCTAAAGTTAAAATTTGGTTCAATTTCATCTTCAAAATCATATTTCTTTTCTTTTCTTTTTCCGAGTCTAAAGACCAAAGAACAAAATATATAAAGAAAAAAATTTTATATTATTTGAATGGAAAGGTTTCTATAAAAAAAAATATTTTAGAATTAAATCAATAACATTTAATATTTAATTCAATTTTTTTATTATTTTTTCTCTTGAAAGTAAAAAATTTATAATTGAAGTCAGAATCATGTATAAAATAAGATAAGTTAAGTAAAACTTATATATAAGTAGTGATAATTTGTATGATTAACAGTTGTTATTTCTTAAAAAGTAATTTTTGAATACTAATTTTTATAAAAATTCACATGAATTGACATGGTTAATGACTACTAATTTCTTTAATTTATTTTTAAATAAGTTTTAATATAAAAATGAATTGTGATAAATTTTATAATATTTTTAAGATTAAAAAATAGTGGGGGTTATTTTAACTTTCCATAAAAATAACTTATATAACTTTCTATTCTCCTTTATGTAATTTAATTTCCTTTTCAAAATTTTATTTTATTTTTTATTATATTTATATACTAATATATAACTTTGAGCATGCCAATCTTTTAAAACTTATTTTTAAATTAATTTTCTGAATGTAAAATGAAATTTTAATAAATTTATTATACTTTTAATATAATAAAACGAAATAAGAAGGACTTATTTGACTTTTCACTCTTATACCTTTTCATATATTTAAAATTTTTTATTTTATTTTTATATATACTATCATATGGTTTTAACTTCTAACTTTCTTGCTGCAGGTATCAAAATGAGTTAGATTCTATGGGCGGACCCCTTTAGCCTATAGAAAAAATTAAATTTGGGCTTGAATTTTTTAAGACTATTTAAAATGGGTTGACCCACTCGACCTTAATAATGTTAAGACCTAATTCTGATTTTACCCTCTTTTTGTCTTAAAAAAAATTATTTTTATAAAAGATTAAAGAATTATTAATTTCTTATAATATTACAATCAACCTCTTCATTTATTAGATTTTTTTAATAAGGCAAAAATACATTTTATATTCCTAACATTTACATCAAGTTTTAATTTTGTCACTATTTTTTTTATCAGTTTTGTCTTACATATTTCATTTTGTTTCAAATATTTTTTTAACTAACGTCATTTATTTTACTAATGAAAAATGATGACTAGGCAGGCCACGTGACATATATCAAGTAACATGTCATTTATTATATAGCAAATATGTCAGATATATGGAAAAAAAGCAAAAAATACCCCATATATATATATATATATATATATATATATATATATATATATATATATATATATATATATATATATATATATATATATATATATATATATATATCTCTACACTATAAGACATCAGTGTGTATGTCTTTTGCCTTATTTATTTATCCCAAAAACCCATTTTCATACAAACCCCAAAGTCAAATATGACCAAAACAGAACCTTGAGAGCGAGCGCCTTCAGCAGTGAAGACAACTCTCAACATGCTTTCTCTTTCTCTGTAAATGACACGTTTACATGGCAGCTCTACCTTCCTATTGATAAGTCCTCAGTATTCATATAAATTCTATAGAATTTGGGATACTTTTTGTATACTTTTTGCTAATGTTAGGACTAAAATACCTGACTTTTTTATAGTTGCATACACACCTTACTCTTAGGTTAGAAATGTAATTTTTGACATCTAATCACATTCTTTTTTAGTCTTATAGAGATTATGCTTTTGTAGATCTCTTTATTGGGAAAATGACATTAAAGTTTGAGAAAACCTAAGCCAAGATCAAAAAGATGAAGAGAAAGAACATTGAAGAAGAAAAAAAGAGCTCAAAATGAAGATTTGAAGCAGATCCTTACGCGCTTAAGCAGACAAAGCTCTAGAAGGTGACTTGCTCTTTGCCATATTTATGCTTAAGCAGGATGTGCAAAAAATGAAGGTTTTATTCTGTCCACCATGGGCTTAAACAGGAAGAAGGCGCGCTTAAGCGGGCTTCTTTAGCTGAAGAAGGAATTTATTTTGGCTTAATTGCACTTAAACGAGAAAATCGTGCGCTTAAGCGCACAAGCCATTTTGCTGTCACATGCAAAAGGTTTTCTTGGACGGAATTTTCAGGGCATTTTGAGTTGGAGAAAAAGGAGAGATGCCCGTTTTTTGAGCTCTAAAAGCAAGGGGAACCAGCTTTTGGTAAAGATTGGAGCATTTTCTCTTTTTACCCAACTTGGATTCATAGAGTTTTCTCTTCTCTTCTGTCATTTTTTGTATTTTGTAAACATGTGTAGCTAACTTTCTGTACTATGATTGTTATGAACCCTAGTTTGGATTAGATTTTTTAAATCTCTTGACTTCTTGTGATCATTTGGCCATGAATACATGTTTATTTATTCTTATTTTCTTAGTTTCATTAAACTTGATCGATTTAATGGATTGTTTGGTGGTTTTACTACATTTGGGAAAGGAATGTGAAAACCTAGACCCTAGAATGAGTAGTGTAAGTCTTGAATCTTAAATGTTTAAGGTGAATGATTTGTTAACGTTATAGGAATATAAACATTGACCTTATTAGGGTTTATGCAATCTTGAAACCTAAAACTACATAAGAAGTTGTGAACTTTTGGGTTTAGTCTTGGTTGATAGATTAAGAAAGACTAAGAGAGAGAGAGAGACGAATAAGGGAGATAGAGAGAAGATAGAGAGATGCCAAACCGTGAAGCAAGGCGGTGGCATCATTGTAGCTCTTCATCGGAGCTCCCACTCCCCCTTTCCTTCATCTTTCTGTCAACCTCCCTTGGTGTCCAAGATGGAGACCCACCAATATCTATAGAGAGAGAGAGAGAGAAATTAAGGGTAATTTTGCCTTTTAATTTTCATATATCTGACATGTTTAACTTCCTTCCTTACATTAAGCTTTCTTAGTCTTTAAGCTTTAAATATCTTTGTTTAATTTTGATCTGACTTAGCTAGAAATTAACTCAATTTCTTTGAACCTTATTATGTGCATCTTTTACTAAGTCAATTTCCCTTAAGAATTAGTACTCTAGTGTAGTTATTGCTTTAGAATATACTTTCTTAAATAAAGGAATGCAAGTCACAATAGTTTAGCAAATCTAAATAATTCACTATGTTTGACAATAACCTACTGGTCAATTATTGGGTGCCAACCAATCAACTGGTTGCTTACTGGCTTGCATGTTACTATGATCAGAGGCTGACCAGTTGATTGGTATAAGACTCCTGGTCGACTAAACAGTCTCTGCCAACTTTTTTTTCCCCCAAATTATGTTTCTGCTACTAAATAGTTACCACTTGCATCATCCTTGGTTTCTCAAATCAATATTAATCTTGCCATCAAAATACCTTAAGGTACTTGTATTAAAACATAGCAATATACAAATTATAAAGATTCATAAGCTAAGATTTAATTTTGAACTTCATTGCTACATACTTTAATAGACAACTAATCCTGCTTTTCCCATCTTCATACTACAAACTTTGCTATCTAATTAGAAACATACATGTCTCCTATCAAAGCAGTATTCACTTATTACATCATTATGTATGCTTCATTCATACTTCAAAATAACTATTATATGACTAAGTTGTTCATCATGATCTCAATCCATCACTATTACTTTCCCTTTGTCCTTTACACTTGAAATGGTTATTATAAAAGAGTGAGATATTGATATCTCAGTAGCTATTGTACTTTAGTAAAACATATGAGTACTATTTCAATCATAAAAACACAAAAACACATCCATGGCTATAAAAGCATACAAAGTATGGGTTCTGTTCGCTACTGTGGAATAAGGTGTATGAGCTGCATAAACTATTAGGCGCATGGATATTCATAAAACATCATTTTAAGCTTGTATTTATGAAGGACTACACTACCTTAAATGTTGCTTCTAATCTTTGGACCTGAACAAACTTCTCTCTCTCTCTCTCTCTCTGCTAATGGACTCCCTCTCGTTCCTGTTCTGCTGTTCTTCTACTGAGAGAATAGTTACTGAATTAAGCACTAAATTTATCTTATATGAACATTAATTTTGGACTATTGGGCTTACCTTCGAGCTTCTCTAGCTTGTACTGAATTTCTCTAGATCTATAAGTAATTTCCAAGCTTTCTGAACTTCCCTCACGTTCTTATGCTCTGTACTAGCGTTTTCTCTCTCTATTTATATGTTATCAATTCTTCCGAGTCTCCCCTCCTTCTATAAAATCCTCTTGGCCGCCTGAACTGACTTTTCCTTCCTCTTAAGTAATTCTACATGTGTTCCTATTTTAATTCTGACATTTCTCATAGCTCTAGGATCATTCTATGATCTGCCTTGTTTTTTTTTCTCTCTCTCTCTCTCTCTTAATTTCTTAATAAGTTCAGCTTATCTTCTCTCTTTTGCAGACTTTCTAGCCTCCTGTCCTACTATTTTATGCCCTTAGGAAAACCTTGGATACGTTACAGCTCATCCTTTAATAAATTCTGACTTCTTAACTAATCAAAATTGTGCTGCTTACTAACACTATCAATGCTGCTGGTCAGCCAGTTGACTGTCGGGTTTCAATAGTTGATTGTCTGGCTATTAGTTTTGCATTTTTTGTATTTTTGAAGGAGGCCAGTCGACTGCTTACTCCACCAGGCAGTTCACTGCTTGCATTCTGTTTTGCTATTGTTATGGCTTATGCTTTGATCAGTTGACCGTTCTGCCTTGGAAGTTGACTGATTTCTTACTTTTTCTTATTTTCTTGTTTCTAAGTTATTTATCTGACCTCTTTAACACATCTTTTCTTAATCCTAACTTCTTAGAGATCTCTGAGTATAATTTACTTCACTTTTAAGCTTATTAATCTTTAAGGAAGGTGCTAAAGCCGGGATGTTACAACATGGCTACCATGTGCCAAATGACAATTTGCTTGAGATATGTCATGTAAACTGTTCAATAAGTATTTTTCATTAATAAAATAGATAAAATTAGTAAAAAGAGTATATTGAAATAAAATAAAACATGTATGATATAATTGATGTAAAAAAATCGTCAAGGGCAAAATTAAAATTTAGTGTAAATATTAGGGACATGAAGTGTAATTTTATCTTTTAATAAATTAAAATTTTCAAGTTTTTATAAAAAGGTGATAATAACTTGCAATATTTAGTTTTTTGATAAAACTAAGAACAAACATGATTGCTTTTGTGATTTGTGCATTTGTTAAAGCTTTTTTCTTTTCAATATAATTTATTTGAAGTGAGTCTTGGAACTTTAATTATAAGTACATAATAAATATGATCTCTTAATCAAATTTGATATATTAATTATTTATTTGATATATAATTTTATTCATGACATTAATTAGTCACAATAAATAGTAAGCATAGTCAAACAAAATTTATTTAAATATTTGAAGTTAAAAAAATTTAAGAAAAAGAAAAAAGTGGCTTGGTCTTAAGAACTGGCCCTAGGCTAGACTGAAATTTTTTTTAGTTTGTATTTAAAATGAGCCGAGTTATTACGATCCTAATAATAATAAGAAAAAGTAGAAATAAAGTTGAGTTGGTTATTTTGATAGTTTTTTTATCCTTTGCATATTATGTTATTAAATTTCCTACCAAATTTTACTTCCTTTAACCCTTTTCTAACGTAAGAAGCACATGACATGGGGACTTGCATTGGTCTGAGATCTCAAGAAGACCCTTTGAGGATTTCAACGCCCCACCCCAACCCAACCATTCCTAAGTCTCCCCCACCAAACCCTCCAACTTCTGAACTGAAAAAGGAGAATTCAGTGATTCTCTTTCCTCTATACAACTACTTTTCCATTTTTCTAACTCAGAAAGAATCTAAAGGTATTATTCTCAAAATGCTGTATATTTCTTACCCCATTGTCTGCGTTTGATTTTACTTTTATTATTATTTTTGGTCATGCAGTAATTTCAATTCATAAACTTTTCAGGATTTAAGAGGCATTAGGTCAACACAACAGCTCCGATCAGAGATATTCTCACGCGTGCTCAGAGTTCTCTGAGCACATCTCGTAACTCTGACACACAGAATCTGTTATTTGTTTTTGGTTCTTTTGTTCAATTGAGGTTTTTAGTCGGAACTTCTGATCTTCCCTTTTAATTCGCAATGATTTGCTCCCTCAAACAACCCGGTATAGCTCTCAGTGGTTCCGATGTTGTTCTTCGGAGAAGACAATCAAATCCGTTTCGGTCAAGCTTGCTTTTACCTTCTATACCGAAGGAAAGAGCTCAGCGATCTCTGGTCACTCTGCACAAACCCTTGCACCTTTCTTCTATTTCTAAGACTTTTTCATTGGTGAGTCTTGCGTCGGAGAAACCCCGGCGAAATTCGATCAGATGCGAAGCTTACGAGGCAGACCGATCAGAAATTGAAGCAAGGACGCCATCGGAGGCAGCGAAGAAGTTGAAAATTGGAATATATTTCGCAACGTGGTGGGCTCTGAACGTGGTGTTCAATATTTATAACAAGAAGGTTCTGAATGCGTATCCTTACCCTTGGCTTACTTCAACTCTCTCACTTGCATGTGGGTCTCTTATGATGTTGATCTCTTGGGCCACGAGGATGGTGGAGGCGCCAAAGACCGATTTTGAGTTTTGGAAGACTTTGTTTCCGGTAAGATTTAATGGGTTTTGTTTGTTTCCTGAGAAAAATTGAAAAGAAAGCAATGTTTTTGTTCATATTATTTGTACCGTCAAAGGCTACTTTCGGCTGTTTTGGACTTATCCCTGGATCTCGATATAGATTGGCTTTGCTTATCGAAAAACAATTGAGTAAAAGAAGGGGAAATTTTCAGTTTAATTAAAAAAGTGGCTAAATTGGATAGAGTTTGGTCGGGATTTTTGTATATAAATGACGAAATCCTTTTGTTGTTGAAACTTGAAAGAGTATTCATGTAAGCTGGACAACCAACAGATTATATTCTATTTGTTGGTTTGTTCATGAGATTTTAAGCAGATCCTCAACTGGTTTGGAAGTTTTCTTATATATTTTTAATGGATAGGACCTTAAATTTTTCTGTTTTTCTGCAGGTTGCTGTTGCTCATACTATTGGACATGTTGCTGCAACTGTTAGTATGTCAAAGGTTGCAGTTTCATTCACCCACATCATCAAGAGTGGTGAGCCTGCTTTTAGCGTACTGGTTTCGAGATTTCTTCTGGGTGAGACCTTCCCAGTATCAGTCTATCTGTCCTTAGTGCCAATCATCGGTGGATGTGCTCTTGCTGCTGTGACTGAGCTCAATTTCAACATGACTGGTAATAAAGTAACTTTTCTTCAGAATAACATTTTTTGTCACTTTTCAATGTGCTGTTGAGAACAATGAGAGGTTGGAGATATTATCAAAGTCGAATTGAACATTTAATTCAACCTGAGAAAAGAGAATTCATGTCTCATTGTTTAAGCTAAAGCAATATCATATGTTTCCTCTTTTTGTAGCAAAGTGGGCTGTGTTTTCTTGATGTTTAGCAACTAAAAGCATGTTATATGACTTCCTTGTTTGTTAATTTGCTGTAAGGATTTATCTTCAACCTCCTGACTTTCTTTTAATCTATGTTCTGTAGGTTTTATGGGAGCCATGGTATCAAATTTGGCTTTCGTATTTCGAAACATCTTTTCTAAACGGGGCATGAAGGGGAAGTCTGTTAGCGGAATGAACTACTATGCTTGTCTGTCTATTTTGTCTCTCGTAATTCTTACACCATTTGCAATTGCTGTTGAGGGACCGCAGATGTGGGCAAATGGGTGGCAAACAGCCCTCTCTCAAATTGGACCCCAATTTATATGGTAATCATGTGATGACTACTTCCTCTAATGTACTCCCTACTATGTTTGGTATCACAATTGCACTCTTACCAAGTATGCATTTCAATTTAGTTTAAGAGATGATGTTGAAAATGTCATAATATCTGATAAAGTTCAAACCATTTTTATCTATGTCTCTTGGTTGTCCTTTTGAGGGAACTCATAAATATTTGATATTGCCTGAATGAATGCTAGTCAGTTTGTTGTATTAATACTTTAGCTGAGAGCTGAGTAATGTTTGCTAGATTTATGAGAACATATATTGCCTCCTATATTTCAAGCCCATTGTCAACTTCAAGAGTGGCAGAACTGATGGATAATTTCCAGTCTAGAATGAAGGGCTATGTCCACATTAATTTGAGGGCCTGTTAACTTGTATGAGGAGGAGCATGAAAAATGAGCTTGAGTCACTTGTTTTATGTATGTTCTATATTCAGAATGAAAGAAAGAAATCGAAAAACCTCCAATACACAGCATTTCAATTCTATATGTTTTTGCAGCAGGAAATAGATCTGCACTGTCTTGTCTTGGATTTGAATTATTTGTTGCTCTCATCCTTTCCCTTCTTTCATTTTATTACTAAATGTATGACTCTCAATTGTAAACATCAGGTGGGTGGCTGCTCAGAGCGTGTTCTATCATCTGTATAACCAGGTATCATACATGTCTCTGGATGAGATCTCTCCCTTGACCTTTAGCGTTGGGAACACAATGAAACGTATATCTGTCATAGTCTCCTCAATCATCATCTTCCACACACCTGTTCAGCCCATCAATGCCCTCGGAGCTGCTATTGCAATCCTTGGAACCTTCTTGTATTCACAGGTATCTCCCAAGTCAAGCATGTTTCTTATTTTAGTGTTATTTAATATATCTTATTGGTCTTAAAAGAAATTGTTTTACTAACAAAAGCAAAGAGAATAAATAAAAAAAAATAAAAAACTTGATTATATTTGAGGATCCTTTCTCTGTTAGTTGTTCCTATATTGGAGGATACTTGCTGAAAATATGGTAGAATGGGTTTGTTAAGATGCTTAGCATAATAGTGGCCTGGTTTTAGTTTTCAATAGAGTAAATTACCGATTTAGTTGTTAAAAGATTACAATTGTTTCAATTTGGTTCTTAAAAGATCAATTATCTCAAATTCGTCTCTGAAAGATTACATTTATTTTAATTTGATTTTTTTTTTAATTGCTAAAACGCAAAACCGCTATTGCCAAATCTCAAATTTTTTGTTGCCAAATTCCATTTTGACAAACAGAGGAACTAGATTGAGACAATGGCAACCTTCTAATGATTAAATTGAGACGCTTAATCTTTCAGCGACTAAATTGAAAGAACCTATAATCTTTTAAGTACCAAATCATTAAATTACTCTTTTGAATATATAATGGTGATTTGGAATCTCAAGTTGGAAGGAAATAAAATTTGAGGTTAGAGTTGGGTGCTGTTGTGGTCCATGGTATCTTCCAACCCATCTGATGGTTATGGTGGGGTTAGGTGATATGGAGATTGGTTGGTAGTTGGATCTTGGATTGCTACCTAATTTAATATTGAACTGTGCATCCTTTCTTCTTTTCAAAGTCAATTTCAACAAGGGTTGGCTTACCTTTTTGATCTTCCAAAATTGACCTTATATATATATATATATATATATGACTTGAAGAATATGCTTTGGTTCATACCTTCCCAGTAATGCTTCTGATGCCAGGGTGTGTCTGCATATGGTTGCCGTGTCAGTGTGGGTCCTAGGAAATTAGAAATAGAAGATAAGTGGGCGGTAAGAAAGAAAGAAAAATGTGTCTTTTTAGGACTTGGGTAATATACTTGGTAGTTTGGTTTTCCTCCTCAGACAATCTTGCTTGACTTATTGTCGGGCACTAAATGCGAGTATATTTCCTAACAGGGATTCAAACATAAGTTCAATACTTTTTGGAAGATTAGCCCCTTCGGTTAAATTTAATTCCCATTGGTAACAGCCATTTTGGCTGACAACAATAATTAATAGAACTGATCTGCAAAAGATAAAACCATTCAATCATAAAGAGAGATATTTAAGGATATATTTTTGTAGGATTTACTTTATATTTACATATATTTAAATGTTCATTCATGATTGACTTGGTTTATTAGATCGGATCTATTTAATAATCTCTTGTATGACTATTCTGACTTATCTACTCATTTTTGCAGGCAAAGCAGTAGGGTTGAGGGATTAAGGTTCCTCATTAAACCTAAACCCTCTGATCTTCTCAGCCAGGGGGACAAGGGAGTTTATTTTGAAAGATGTAACTGTTGGATTGTTGTAAAACAAGGATGATCTAGCAGTCTTCGCTTGTAGATAATAATAATAATAATGAAACACTGCTGAGGAGAAGACATCATACAAATAATTTGGTAGTGTTTCTTAAAACGTAGATTTCTGAGTAATTATGCATCTGGAGAAATAATTGTTTTTGCTCATATAGTCCAAGGATGATGTCTCAAAACATTGGTTATTATGACGCTTTAATAACTTGGGGATGATGATTTGGGTTTTGTTTTTCCTTAGCAGATTGTGAGTTATGCTGTTCAGGCATTACGGATCTTCTCTTGTAATTTTGATTTCAATGCACTCTATATATGTTCCTGACAATTAAATAACTAATGTTTTAATGTTCAAGTTAATTTAATTGCAATTTATTTAACACTTAGTTATCGTCATATGAAATTTCTTGTTTTCTTCAGGATTTAAATATCAGGTTGACTTACCTTTACCTATGTTCTGCCATTTTCTTTCCCCTTGACCGTTACCTAAAAAACTCTTTTTTACAGGAGAAATCACATGTAATCCTTAAATTATTAATTAAAATTAATATTTTAAAATTACAATGTTTTGTGTAATACTTTTTTTTTTGTCATTTTTTTTAGTTTTTAAATTGCTCAATCTTTGACTTTCATATTTCTTAAAATTGCATAATTTTAAAATATTAATTGTAACTTGTATCAATTTTTTGTAATAATTTAATGACGGTGTCATATTTAACAAATTCATGTATCACAACAATCATAATCGAGCTATAGTCTACGAAGATTTTCTTTTTATTATCATGGTAATATTTGAATTTACCAAAAAACTTGAGTGAAAATGAAGTTGGTTTTAAAAGATGCACCATTTTTCTTAATTCCTGAAATTAAGTATATCGGCTAACGGAGTTACAAAATTTTAGGAACTAACAAGTTATAAACATTAAAAAAATCCATTTCTTTGACGCTTAATTTCAAAAACTGAAAGATAATGTGTATATGCTTCAAAGAGTAATTTATCTATCACCTAAAACCTTAGAGAGAGAGAGAGAGAGAGGAACCAGTTTCGTGGAGACTTTGATGGAGTGTCCTCAATTAATGCCAGGGAAATGCGATGAGTGTCTCTCTCAACATTCAAATTTGAGTTGGGTCTAATGACAGAAATTAATTTTTCACAAAGTGGTGAATTACAGTTCAAATTTCTGTTCAAAGAAGTGTCTACATTTAGTATTTGATATTACCTCGAGCAAGATTGCCTCTAGTGTATGATAGCTATGAAAAGTTGAAAAATCTTGAGCTTCCATGCAAGTAGCAGACAGTGAAACCAAGGAAACTTTTTCGTAGCAAAAGACCTAAATTGTTTTGAACCCCGATCAGTAGAGACTGCTGCGTGTTGCGTCCCCAAGAAGTTCAAAGTTTACAAAGAGAAGGGATCGTAACTGTAAGATAATTCAAGTGAAGTGCCCTCTTTGGAAGCAGATTCTTGAATTTGTAGTGACTTGTGGATAACGTTTGGCGCTATTGTGGCCTCAAGTAAAAAATCTTTGTTAGATAAGATTTTTGGACTTCTTATTTTTGCTTTATTCTCAACCCCTATAAAATAAAATATTTCTGCTGCTTCTGAATTTTGTGAATTTCACCTAAAAATATTTCAGTAGCTTCAGAAGAATTTGTTTGCCACCTGTAATAATTATAAAAATTGAGTTCCTCTTTGGCAAGGGAAATATTTAGAAGGCAGTATATTGTTCAGAAGTGCACTGCAATTAATTTGCGTATAAAGGTCTGAACAATTCTATGGTTCTAATATCAGAGAGGCACGTTGTATCATAAACGTAGAAAAAATATTCAGGAAAATGGCAAGTTTTGCAGCGATCAAACTATTGAGCATTGTTTTAGTGACTCGGACAGACTTAGACAGGCCAACCTGTCATCCGGTGATCAATATCATTTAATTAGATTGAGTTATTGGGTTCATTTTTCTTTTTAATCTACTTTTTCTACTTTTTTACTTGTTTTTTGCTTAAATTCATAATGTGAGAGTGAGAGGAAAACATGTTTTGGGAGAAGTAAAATTCATGACACTATTATTATAAAATATAAATTGTTATTATCTTATACAAATCATATTGTTATTTTGTGTAAAATGATTTTAAATTATTAAATTTGAACAATATTAGCAAAAAAAATTATAATTTTATATTAAAAATAATAATCAAATATTTAAAAATAAATTACTTTTAATTTTAATTTTATAATTTATTAATTTAACTATAGAGAATAATATATATTTATCAATTATGGGATTTGTGTGCTAAATTATTTTTGAATATATTATTTTAAGATATTTTAATTGTGAAATTAACATATAAATTATTTATTTTATTTGTTCTAATATTTACTTGTCAACAAATATATATATATATATATATATATATATATATATATATATATATATATAATTTTTTTAATTTATTTTTTTGATTCAACAATTGATCTGATGATCCGACGGTTAGACGAGTAACCTAATAACTCAGCCTCCTCTCTGAGTCAATGATCAAATTAGCGTTTAAAACTATACTCTCGAATCTTTCAAAACGTTACATAATGTCATGATATTAGTATGCTATGACAACCAAGGATCCTCATGGGAAACAATACATAGAATTAAACAAATTCATAGCACTAATGACATAAACAATACTTATACAGAGAGATTCTTAAGGTACACAAGCATTGAAAGCAGTAAGTAAATATGGAAATGGAGAGTTGGGGTTTCTCTAATCCATTCAACTAGTGATTTAAAATGAGAAAACCATTGCAGTAAGTATCGTTGTGTTTGTCTTTGTCTTCTACCTTTTCTTCTAATGTGCACTGTAAAAGAAAAGCTTGGACGAAGTTGTTGTTGAAGAGATTTGCAAAGGTGCAATACTGTAATGCCTAGTAAGATTCATGAGAGGTTGGCTTTTTTATCCCTTGGTTTGGTTTAATGGAAAATAGACAAAAAAAAAAGATAATGAAAATGGCTAAAATACAAGTTTGGTTGGCCAAATATCCATTCTCTTGAAATGTGCATTCTTCATGGAATGACTTCTCATACTTGAAAATGAGAATTTTTTTAACTATCATGTCCTAAACATTTTAAAAATGATAACAATATCCTATTTATGTAATATTGTGAAATTTATGTCATAATTATGTGTATCTTGAAATAGTAAAATTTGTTTCATTTTCTCTATACTTAGAAATAAAAAAAAATTATTCATAACATGTCCTCTATGTATGGACACAGTAATTTTTTTATCAGTGTAATGGAAAAAATTATTGATTTAATTAATTTTTTTTGTTCATGAGTATTATAGTCATTTACCTAAAATTCTTTTCCACGCTTACATGAATTGTTCAGACCCAACAAAAAATGAAGTAGTTTTCACGTTTTTATGCCATACCAAACAAAACTTTATACTACAAAGTTTCATTCCTTCAAAAGTTATTTCTATTTTCATTCCCAAAAAAAGAAATTCCCTGCCTTGGGGAAGAGACAGGATACTTTATGAAATAGATGGTGAGATAGGGTTTTTGGGATTACTAAGGGTGTGTTCGGCAAAATTAGCTTATAAGTTAGCGGATAGCTTATAAGCTAGCTGATAGCTTATAAGTTAATTTTTAGCTTATAGCTTATAGCTTATAAACTAGCTTATTTGAATAAGAAGTGTTCGGTAAAAATAGCTGTTGAAGTAGTTGAAAAGTGTAAAATGACATAAAAGGGCATGTATTTTTTAATTCTAAAATAATATAAATAAATATATCATTTTTTTAATTAAATTAATTTAAATTATTATAAATATAAAATTCATTAAAAATATATATTTATATATGAACAATATATTTTTACATATATAATATATTTATATATATTATTATATTTTATTATATATAATAAAATATATTTTATTATTTTTATATATATTATACATATTTAAAATATTTTTATATATTTTTATCATATATATATATATAATATTATATATGTATAATATATTATATATAAATATAAATATAAATATAATAAAAGATGAGTAAATAGGATATAATAAAATAATGGGTATAATGGGTATTTTGAAAAAATAGTAAGGGCAAAATAGGAACAAAAAACTTTAAGCTATAAGCTATAAGTTACTCAAAGTAATTTATCAAAATAAGCTATAAGCTACTAAAATAAGTTCGTTTACCGAACACTTTTAACGAGCTTATAAACTAGTTAAATAAGCTATAAACTAGCTTATAAGCTATAAGTTTGTTTGCCGAACACAGCCTAAAAGTATGTTTGGTATGTAAGAAAGATTTTTAAAGAAAAGGAACTGGAAAGCTAAAATATGTTTGGTATAACATGTGAAGGAATGGAAATGAATGAAAGATTTTAATGTGTTTTTTTACCAAATTACCCCTACTTAAAAAATGAAATAAAAAATAAAAGCTTTCAAAAACAACAATGTAGAGTATGCGTTGTCGAAGCTTTGACCCTACATCGCATTGTCAAAGCTTGTTGTTGCACTGTTGGACCTTGTGAATCACTAGGCATCATGTTGGCACTGGTAACCATTGCAGCAAATAGAGTGGCTGATTTTTGTAACACCCAAGAACTATGTGGAGGCAATTGTGGGGCTAAATTGAAACTTCCGGACTTAATCGAAATCCTTGATCCTTATATTGGAAAATAGGAAATGATGTCAAGGTAATGAGTTGGAAATTCAGTGTAACATTTGGAATTTATAGAAAACTTTAACATCGATAACAAACATCCGAGGACCCCTCTGTAATGAACTCATGAGGACTATTTCAAAAGGAATGAATTTTTAAGGTTTAAGAAGAAATAATGGGAGATGTGTAAAGGTTCTAGAATCTAACATGAAATGTTAGTAAAAAAGGAGAGATTAAAATGAAATCTATGGTTGTTGGGTAAGAATTTAATTTCTTTTGCAAGAAAGGTTGGTGGGACTCTAGTGAAATGGAATTTAGTAAAATGGAACTGTGAATAATTTGTGCAAAAAGGAATTAAGGTATAGTATGGTAGTGCTTCACATCTGAAGTCTATTTTCCATAAGTTAATATATATATATATATATATATATATACACACATATATGTCAATGTTTGTCTGGCTCTCTTCACTTTGTTTAACTCCAGCGCCGTTCTTCTTCTATGTTGTTGTCACCGGTGAATGTGGGTTCCCTTTCTTCCAGCTTGTTATGGCCATCCAATGGTGGTTCGTAGTGGTTGTGGGAGTTATACAGTAGGTAAGGAAAACCCGAACTGTTTTGCTTCGATTTTCTTTTATTCGTCCTGCATGTGGGGAAATTTAACTGTGCAAGGTGTGTATTAAGAGACCTCACATTCCTTATAAGGGTAGCATGTGGATGCTCATAGCAAATATGAGTTGATTGAACTGACCTTACAAGATTGATTGGTGGGGTTCTTCACTAATGTGTCAACATTCGATCTTGGTTGGATGTTGTATAACTTCCTTTGACTTGAAATGATCATTAATGTCTTATGTATGTTGGCATCATGCTTTGATCCTAGTAGGCTATGGGTCTACCAAGTCCCAAACCAAGGCTAGACGTTGAGTATGGTGTTGCATGCAATAAGACATATAAGTGCATTGTCATGAATCCATTACTCTCAGTGAAGGAGTGAGATGCTATGGATGATAAGGACAAGACTAAACAAGTTTGTGGCCACAGCATGTGGAAGAGTACAAAAGAAGGGTCTTTTGGTACTCTCATTAGATAGGACCTAAATGTTTGACATGTATCCATGCTTGACTAAGTTCATGTAGTAGCATCACGTAATAGAAGGATGAACTATAATTACATCCGACTAGGTTCAAAGGATTTGCAAACAAATCCACCTTATGTTAGGGGTCATGATATATTGCTAGATGTCACTCATGATATGTAGACTTATGAATCAAAAAATGAGGAATTAGAAAGAGTTATAATTAAACTAAAATCAAAAGGAGTTTTGATTATATAATAGTTACAACCTACTACTAGCACAAGTTGGACTTTAGGAATCACAAACTACAAGGAAACCATTAGGAGTATATGGAGGCCTAATGGTAGGTGGGCACACCAAGCCCACTAGGTGGGTGAGGCAATGTGTGGAAACGAGGCTAGCACCTTAATGACCTTTCCTCACAACCTCTCATTCACATCACTCTCTCTATTTCTCTCTAGCATGTTCTTGTGGGGTGTCCTTGAGGATCTCTTTGTCTCTATCCTTTTGGTCTTGTCTTGGTGTGGATACACTTAGAGGCAAGATACTTGTGTTGCTTTCGCAAGTCTTTTGAGTCCTTTTAGGTTCAAGACTTACAAAGAAGTGGTTTTTGTAATACCCGCCATTTAATTTTTTATTTTTAATTGTTAATTTTATTTCACAAATATTGGCTTGCAAATTATGTGCAATATGTGTTTGTGGTGATGTGTTGTGATGTGGTAATGGTTTAGTATGTGATTTTGGGGCTATAAACTAGCAATGTGAGATGCTAGGTCACATAAGGACTAAAGTGAAAATTCTATGGACTAAAATGAAAGATTTTAGAATCTTATAGGGTGTAGTAAAATGTGTACAAAGTATAGAAATAGAAGAAGAAAATCATAGGGAACTGTGATGTGAAACAGGAAATGAAAAATAATTTCTAAATCTCAAGATATTAATTTTTGGAATAAGGAGTATGATTAATTTATTAAATGACTTTTAGGAATAAAAAATCATTTTAAATAAAAATAAGTGAACAGTGCATGAACAGTTTTTTGAAAACTAAATAAATTATAGAAATTAAATAAAAATAGTGGCATTAGATGATTGGATAAGGCAAATGATTAAATAATGTAATTATTTGTTTATCTAATTAATCAAGTCTTTTTTATATTAAAAATAAGGATTTTGGTTTCCATTATTAAATCTGAAGAGTATCTTAAGAAATATGATTTAATCATATTTTATTTTCTTAAAATAATCTAAGATTTGTATGACAAATCTTTTTGAGTTTAAATAATTAAATTATTTAGGTTTATGCTTTCTAGTAAAATAATTAGTAAGCAAATCTGAAATTTTGTTTTCAAAATCCAGTTTTAAACTCATATTTCACTTACTGGACTATCACAATAGTATTTTCGAATTTTTTTTTAGAGAAAGAATTTTATATTGTGAATGAGTTTTTCTAATTAATAGATTACTTTTTAAAATTAAAGGAATCATAATCTAAGAATTATGGTATTTTCGAAATATTTAGATAAATATCTAATAAACCAATTTGTCTTCAGCACCTTCAAGTTTAATTTAAGCCTAATTAAATAACCATTCAATCAAATCTAATATTCAAATTCAAACTAGCTTTCTTTACAAAGAGGGAACAAATATCTAAACTAAATCAATTAACTAAAAACCTATAACCTAAATTAATTCATTACCGTCTATCTCTCCTTCTCTCTCTCTTTCTCCCACTCACCACCTCTTCATTCAACTCCAATCTAAATTAATGAATTCAACATATTCATTCATCCATCTCTTCATTCATATTCATTCACCACCACCTCTTCAACATATTCAACATATTCATCTTTTTAATACATTGATTTCTTTAATTCACGCCATCTCTCACACTCACACACCAAAAACTTCAAGCCATCTCCGCCAACACATAATCATTCCATCTCCCTTCATCATTCGTACACACAAACATCGAGATCACCACTCTCTCTATGATTAAGGTAAATGACAAAACTTGAACCTTTTATATATATATATATATATATATATATATCTTTTTACGTAAATACTAAAACTTTAAATTCTAAAAATTTAATTAATAAGAAGAATGATTAATAGTATTTTAAATTTCTTAAATAATATGGTAGTATCTTCCGAACTAATCTCCATGACAACATTCAGGTGACAAAGACGTCGTTGGAATCTAGTGAGTGAATCAACTCTTCTTTAATATTATCTTAAGTGTTAAAGTAATAGGATAATAAAATAGGTAATGGAAAAGAGGAAATCCGGTTAAGGGATTCGAGTTTAAAAGTTTTATGTAATTCAAATAATGATAAAATTGCTAACGGGAAACGTTAAGGAAAAGGATATTGTTCATAAGACAAATATGATTGATTGTGATTTGGGAAACTTTATGGTTATCCAATGGAAATTGATAAGATGATTATTGATGAAAATATTGACGAATGTATTGATGATGTATTACGATAATTGTTTGAAATTGGTTGAAACTTGATTATGTTTGGGCAAGATAGTACCCTCTCTCATGTCAAGCAGGAAATTTGGATGATAGGATGGTTTGACATCTGAGAGTAGAGATAACGATTACCTCAGTAGGAAGTCAAGCTTGGATTTTATCCATGAGGTGCTCTGACCATTGAAAATGAGGTTTGCGTCATGATGGGTTTTGATGAGATTGGTTGAGCGGACACTCCCGGGTATGATGAGATTGGTTGAGCAGTCCTATGAGCGCTCTTGGGTATTTTGCTATTGACAAGTACTAGTTTCATTAGTGTGAATTGTTTGATTGAATTGCAAACTCTCTGGTATGTATCTTTTCTTATGATTTGTGATTTATGCCTATGCTTTTATTTTGTTACTTTTGCATAATGAAATTTATTAGGGTGGGATTGACTTGATCACTGAGATATTTATCTCACACTGGTTGATTTAATTTTTTTAGATCAAGTAGCAAAAGAAGAGTATCTATAAGAGGACTAAGTTCACCATTAGACTATCCCATTATTGGGTGGGTCCCGAGTTGTTGGTATTAATTTATTAAGCATTAGGAAGCTTTGTGGTCAATTAGGACATTAGGGAGTCTGGGGTGAATTGATTATTTTACTGGACAATGTGTTTTATTTAGACTGGTTAATTATAAGGATTATTTTTATTTATGTTGTTATGAATATTCTTAAATAAACAAAAAAGGGTATAAATTGAGATATCGGTTAGGCTTACAGTGATACGAGTTTTGTGTCAGCGTGTCGGTCACGTGTTCGAAATTTGGGTGGGACATAACAGTTTTCTTGTAAAAATTTCCACCTCCTTCTTGATCAACGTCCACCACCTCCTCTTCCATTATCTTGAACGAGTTTTGGAGGTTCTTAGGGCTATTCCACTTATTAGCCGTACCATTCACTGAGTTTTTATAACTCACATTCTCTGTGGTTTTTTTTTTTTCAAAGATCCAATCATCTTTGAGAAGCACCTGCCTGAGGAGTAGCAGGGCTTATTGTGGACCTTTCCATTGCCAGGTAGACCATTTTGTCTATTTTCAATTTGAGTCTGTAGTTCATTTTGTAGTTGTGTAGGACACTTAGAGAGATTTTGGAATGATTTGCCGTTTATTTTTAAATTATGTTTATACCGATTAGGTGCGGACTTTATTTTATAAAAATGATATGTTAGTATTATTTTGAATACCTATGGTATGGATTTTGGTTATTCAATTAAATTTGGGATATTTGAAAGGATTTGATCTATTTCAAATATCATTAAATGAAATTATGTTGAGTATTTATTTGTTTTAAAAAGGATATTTCATTGAAAACTTACTCACTTTAAAAGAGGAATTTTACGTTAAATACTTAGTTATTTCGAAAAGAGTACTCTCCGTTAGGTTACTTAACTAATAATAATTTATTTCATTTTAATTTATAAAAAAAACTCTCACCTTGATACCAAAAAAATATAGGGTAATTCATGAATGAGTTAGACTTACAGTAACAAGAAGTGTCGTTATTATGCTAATCATGGGTCCGGTAGCGGGTCGTAACATTAATGCTCACTGATAGAAGATTTTTTTAATAAAATAAAGCTTTTTGAGTTACTCTTCAACTCCAATACTATTGAAAGACCTTGAGTTCTTCCACCTTTTTAAATCCAAAACATTCAGTGTATAGTTTTAATATCATACAAGCAATATGAAATTGTAACACAGCCCCCAGTAAAAACATCATATTATGGGGATATTGAAATAAAAACAAATACAAACATTAACTTACACTTCTCGAGTAATATGACCGAGCTGAAGATGATGCTCACCGGCAGTGACCGAAGGAGCTTTGATGGGAATGTGCAGGGACCTCTCTCGGTAGCTTGGGGATGACGGAAATCATCGTTGGTAGAGAAAAAGCAGGGACCTTTGTCTAATGGCTTTCAAGGAACTTTGTCGGGTGTTTGAATGTTGAAGCTAACGCTGAGTACAATGGTGAACATGAATAGATCGGTGGTGACGTCAGTGAATGACGAAGCTTTTGGCAGTAACTCAATACTTGTGACAGCACAACACCATCACTGACCTATTTGAAAAATAAGGGACTGGTTGGGCCAAAACATGGGGCACGTGTTGCCTTTCAGTACATTGGATTGTGTGAAATTTGACTATGATTTGACGGCTACCTGTTGTCCAACGGGTGCAATCTTGGCCATTAGATCGAGATATTGTTGAACGAGATCAAATGGGTAAGGATTATTGGTGCAACTTTTTTATTAAAAAAAACATAAAAAAGGTGGGATGAATGGGAGCCTTAGAGGCTTTCGTGCACAAAACGCACAGGAGTCAAGTAACGAAGCCTTTTGTAATTAATGTACATTAAATGTTAGTTGAGATGAATAATATTTTTGATATTGACAAAATAATTATCACATAATTTAAACGTATTATCTTACATCAAAGTGAAGTATATTGTCTAGATTTTAAAAGGTTTGAAAGAACCTCCAAATTTGGAGTTTCTTCATAATTGATGTAGAGATAAAACTTTATATGTTGGGTGTCTTTTTTCTTTTAAAGGCAATGTTAGCAACTATTTTTATTAATCACACTCCCGGGCATTGTTTGTCTTTTTGTTTGACTAAAACTCTATTTTGATTCTCCATATATATATATATATATATATATATATATATATATATATATATATATATATATATATATATATATATATATATTTATTTATTTAGTCTCTTATAAAATTTTATTCTCATATTGATCTCTCAAAAATTCAAACATTTTTAATTTGGTCTCTTATAGATTTTTATTTTTAATTTGATCCGACATAGATGTATCTTTTCTCGATTTGGTTCCTTTCAAATTTTTATTCTCAATTTAATTCTTTGCAGATAATAATATTAAACAGACCGACCCATTACGGGCTAAGCAATAAACGGGCCTAAATGAGCTGATCCGTTTAAGCCTGCGAACTTTTCTTGAAAACCAAGACCGTCTGTACTGGTCCGCAAGCCACTCTTTTTTTATTTTATTAAAATAATATAATTTAAATTTTTTAGTAAAAAATTTAATAAATTTTTATTAAAATAGTATTTATACATGTAAAACATTACTTCTTTAATATTTTTAAATAACCAATAACTTTAATTTTTCATATTTTCTTTCAAAATTAATTATATTATATTTAAATTTGAAAATTCTATATTTATTTTTAAAAAATTACAAAAGTTTTATATCCAAATTTACTATATTTATTGAATATAAGGTTATAAAATATAAAAATGTGATAAAATGAGATTATTTATACTAAATAATATATTTTTAACAAAAATTTTTTTAAAAAAAAAAAGGCCAGTCCACAGGCTTTAAACAGGCTTAAACTGCTCAATCCTAGACCACCTATTTATAGGCGGGCCTAGTGCTTTTTGCACAACTCTACTTACATATGTCTCTTTTCTCAATTTAGTTCCTCACATATTTTTATTATCAATTTGATCTTTCACATATGCCTTCTTTTCTTTCCTTTAATTTTTTGGTTAGGAGTCCAATGAAGGACGAAATTGATTTATATATATATATATATATATATATATATATATATATATATATATATATATATATATATATATATATACATTATACTTAACTATGTTAATGAATTAACCACTCAATCAACACCTTTATTGGATTATTTAATAGCAACTCCATGGAGGAATCAAATTGTGAACATTTGAATTTGTAAGGGACAAAATCGAAAAAAGGGGTATTTGTGAGGACCAAGTTGAGAATGAAAATATGTGAGGGGCAAATTGAGGAAAGGGGCATATATGAGGAACCAACTTGAAAATAAATTTTTTTTGAAGAACCAAATTGAGAAAAAGAGTATCTGTGAGGGACCAAATTAAGAATAAAATTTAGGAGGGACCAAAGTAAAAAAAAAAAAAAGAACATTGATGATGGACCAAAATGAGATTTCAGTACTCTTTGTTTGAAGGGGCGTTTAGTTAAAATACTTAAAAAACTATTTTAGCTTGTGATGCGCTGGGCATGAGGCTGAGCCAGAGGTGGATATATAATGGTTTGGCATAGATGGCAGAATATCTCTCAAAAGAGGGAAAAGAAAAGAGTGATACTGTTTATGTTTTGATAATTCATATAGCTTTTTAGCTTTTCTTTTCTTTTCTTTTTTTTAATTCACGAGGCAACGGAAGATGTTATAGTCTGAGTCAAAGCGAGAATTGCTCGATGAAGCAAATATTAATTTATTATACTCAATGCTTATCAACGGAGCTTAAATTTAGGGAAAAGTATTAATTTTTATAAGATAGCAAATTTAAGTTTAAATTTCATTAAGAAGAGTTTCACATTTAGTATCCTACAATACTTCAAGCAAAATTGTATCATCTAAAAAATGCCTGTGGGAAGCTAAAAATATTAATTGCTCAATGAAGCAAATATTAATTTATTATACCCAATGCTTATCATCGGTTAAATTTAGTGAAAAGTATTAGTTTTTATAAGATAGCAAATTTAGGTTTAAATATCATTGAGAAGGGTTTCTACATTTAATGTGCAACGGTATTTCGAGCATAATTATCTCCTCTAAAAGATGGACACGGATTTACTCATACACGCTGAACAAATTGTGCTTACCGTGGCAAGTAAAATCGTGGCTAAATTTATCTACTTAGCAACAGTGATAACCGTTGTTAAGTAGATTAAATTTAGTGACGGTAATCGTTGTTAAGTCGATAAATTTAACTACGATTTTATTTGTCACGGTTAAAATTGTGACTAAAAAGTACAATTTGTTCAGTGCGCACGCGTGACTCCTCATAACTAAAAGATACCTATTGAGAAGCTAAAAGAAAATGGCTGTGCTTGTAAAGTAATTAAATTTGCTATTCAGATAATGTTACTGGTACTTCCCTTTGGCTTCATAGTCTTGTTTTGTTAAGATGTGATTTATATTAACTTGAGTTAGTACATTGTTTTTATTGTTACTAAAAGTTTTAAAACATACTTAGAAGAAGAGTAGTATAATTTTTCTTTTAAATTTAGCAGATGAACGCTAAGTGTATTTATTATTGTAGTATGAATTAAAGATAAAAAAGAATATGAGTAGATGTTCATTATATATTATTTTTAATTTTTCTTATTTTATGTAGTCCAAAATAAGGGGAATTACAATCCGTAGGAACCCTATATATGACTTTTATTTAAGAGTAAACTGTTAATTTAGTCTTGTAAAAATTATAATTGTTTTAATTTAATTTTTAAAAAAATTAAATGTTTCAATGTGTCTCTAATTTAATCCTTTTTATAGTCAAACCATAAAATTTATTGTGGTTAGATCTCTTTTTTTTAAAATAAAATTACTGAAAGACAACTATTTTTAGTAACCATATCAATTTATTATTTAACAAATTTTCAATTATTCTTGTCGGTTTATATTTTTTTTTCTTTCTACAAATATTCCCACACCTTTGGGTTGGATATAACAAACAAAGTTAGAACAATCTTAGACTCCATTTCCTATCAAACGTTCAGCTTTAATTTAATCATTTTAAAAGAACAAAATAACTAGTTAGAGAACAATTATTAAGAGATTAAATTGAGAAGCAATTAATTATTTTTTCAAGCATAAAAAGAATAATTTACTCTTATTGTTTATGTCGAAAGAAACCTCACCTAGTGGGATAAGACTTTGTTATTGTTGTATTGTTGTTGTTTATTCCGAAAGGGGAAATCAATCATGTACCAAAACAAGAAAAAGAAAAATAAAAATAAATCAGTTAAGTGAGAGTATACAAATCAGCATGAATTATGGCAACTTTTTATCATCTTTTCTTGCTTTGCTTTAGGATAATGGTACAAGCATTGGCCTCAAGCCACCAAACAAAAAAAAAACACTATGTCAAACCAGTAATATCCTTACCCTCAAAAGGTGTCCAGTTAAAAATGACCTAATTAAAAACTGTAAGGAAAACAAACATGTAGCCTGTGTAGATATTAGTTAATTAATATGACTAGATTTTTAGTTATCATTTTATTTTCCTTCTTCTTGATTTTGCTATATACATAGTTAATGGATTCTTTACTTGGTTTTGAAAGCCAAGTAAAGTATTTGACTCATTTAAACTGTTATTTTTTACATCAAACGACTCAAATTTCAGAAGTCAATGATTGGCTCTCCCGCTTTGAGGTTGCGTTCCACCTTCCATGGTAAGTTGAAGAGCTTGGCCATTATGAACTTGAATATCTTGTTCACATTTATATTGTGGGTCGCACTTGAGAAGAATAGTGTCGCCTTCATGGCCTTTGCATAAGCCCTTGCCTGAAAATATTATACCCACACAAGTTAGATATTCAGCATCAACCATCTTCCACCTTCCTTTGTGTGTGTGTGTATACAAGTCCTTACTTTCCTTTGTGTGTGTGTGTATACAAGTCCTTACTTTGCAAAAGTATCATTTTCCTTTCTAAACTTTGACTTAAATTTTGATTTTGTCCCACAACTTTATTTTGTGTCTATTTTGCCTCATATATTTTCAATTAGTTTTAGTTTTGTCTGCAAGTTTAATACCATCTAAATTATTAACAGTAGACACTGATATGACCACTTTTATTATAGGTTAAATTATAATAATAGTTCCTATAGTTTCACAAAAATTATAAATTGGTTCCTATATTTTATTTCTATATAAAAAGTCCCTATAGTTCTTCATCTATGGAAATTAATCTCTGCTGTCATTATGGTTAACTTTACTGTTAAAATGGTTATATATGATAGTTAATGTATATATTTGTGAATATGTCAGCAGGCCAGTCATAAATTTTTGTACAATTTTTAGCCGACACGTCAATAAAATTCTCATTTTACCCTTAATTCTCATACTAATGCTAGGTCAGGAAATTGTGAATTAAGAGTAAAATGAAAATTTTGTTGACATAGCAACTGAGTTTTGTAAAAATTAAGGACGGGACATGGTGACATTTTTACAAATATATACATCAGCTGCCATATAGCACCATTTTAACAGTAAAGTTAACCATACTAATGGCAGGAACTAACTTATATGGATATGAAAACTATAAGGACCATTTTAAATGAAAATAAAGTATAAGGACTAATTTATAATTTTAGTGAAACAATATAGACCAAAATTATAATTTAACCTTTAATATACATATCAGTGCCAACTCATCGAACTAGGCACATTCCATCTTAGATTTTTTTTTTTGAAATGACAAAATTATCTTTCATGATTTAAGAGTATTGAAAGAGCAAAGAAAATAATGAAGAAAAAATCTATCATTTCAAGAGAATATATGAGTGTATGACTCAAGCAATAAATGTTTTTGTTCAATTTTTTTTTTGGCTGAGTGTATAATTTTTTTTTAAAAAGGAAATTTCTTGAAGGAATATGGTGAAGAAAACAAAAAGTAACACTTTATTTAAAGTAATTTAAGATTGCTAGCTAGTTTGACTTTAATCAAGATGTAGGCCCCAATGTTTATGCTTAACGCGGAAACAGATAGAATTTAATTAATTTTCAAAGTGCTAAGATTCCAGAGATGACTCAAAAGTCAATAAAAACATTCCTTATTCTCACAAGCTAATCTAAGGGTTCTATTATCTTGTTTAATTAAAAAGGGAAAAAAAAAAGAAAAGAAAAAAAAAGCATCATGTGCTTAAGTTAGTTGTTGGAATTTCAATAAAAAAGAATATAAAATCAAACTAGGTGTACTAATTTTATAGTTAAATGAGGAAAGTGTATATTTTAAGATAGAGAAGATAGTATAATTTTGAATATTTATAAAAAAAAAAAAGAAAACTGTAATTCACTCAAAACTAAAACATAAATATACTGAAATGCTTGAACTATTCGTGTAAAAAATTTGATTGGCCAACTTATCTAAGTTGAACCTACAAAATAACGCTTTTCATAAAATGAAATTTAAGTGCCAATTGACGCGTTTTCTAACTTCAAATTTTTTTTCAGATTTACCAATTAAACAAACATGATTAAGCATTCGGTTTCAGAAGTATTTTATTTTAAATATTATTTTTTTATTTTAAATATTATTTTTTTATTTTTAATTATTTTTTTACCTGTGTGACAATGGTCCATTGCACGTCAGGGGGAAGTCTAACAAAATCGTCAAATTTGGTTCCTATTAGAATGGGAATTGCAGTCTGCAAAGTCAAAGATAAGAACATCAGAAACTTCGCTAAAAACATATTGATATAAAATAGCGTTCAAACTGTATTCATAAGTGTATATTATTGATATAATGTAGTTTTTAGTTATTTTAATTTGATTTTTAAAAAAATAAGTATTTTAATTTAATCTTTAAAAAGATTATATTTATTTTAATTTTATCTTTTTATTTATCAAAATAATTTTTTGAAATAAAAAAAATTAAAATTGAGTTTCGGCACATTTTGAGATTTAATAATAAAAATAAGTAAATTAAAATAAATATAATTTTTTAAAAATTAAATTGAAATAATTGATATTTTAAATTTTTAATTGAAAAATTATAATATTTTAAAAACTAAATTAATAATTTATTCCATTTATAATCATTGCCTTTATGTGTTTACAGAAGACATAGATTTTCTCCAACGCTCTATTGGATGATACATTCAATAGTCATGATTTTTTTTATATTTATTTTATTTTTTTTTATATTTTTAAATTATATTAGTCGTTAAATCAAATTTAATAGTTAATATAATTTTTTAAAAATATAAATAAAATAATAAAAAACACACAAAAAAACATAAATTATCAAATGTAACATATTCAATGACTCTGATTCTGATGTAACTTAAAACTTCTTGCACTTCGAGGCACAAGAAGGAATCCTTTTGTACCATTTGGAAACTTTTTTCCAAGTAAAGACGCATTTGGAATCAAACTTTAATCAGTGAATAGTGATATTAACTTTACGAAAGAAAATACCACAGCTAATTAATTCAAGTAATTAATTAATTTGGAAATTATTAAGCTTGTAAAAACGGATTCGTACCTGATTCCACTTTCTTGCTTCGCTATACCATCCAACAACACTGCAATAACACAGAAAGTGCAAACACAAACCCTAAATAATTAACTTCCGTAGCTATATATGTTGCAAAAAGTTTTCTGCAGAACGGAGCAACTAGATTATTTAAGGAGCAAATTATTCATTTAGACCCTGAAAAGTTATAATAATTTCAATTTAGTCCATAAAAGATTATATGTCTTAATTTGATCATTGAAAAATTACATTAGTCTCAACTTGGTCATTTTTGTTGCTAAACCTCAAAATTTACTATTACAAAATCTTTAGTTTATTTATTTTCTTTTTGTTATAAAAAGAAAATGGATGTGGCAGGAATTGAGGTCTCAACTTTTAGGGGAGATGCCACTTGAACTAAGACACTTGGTTGCTAAATCTTAAATTTTTACGTAAATTATTAATTTAATCCTTAAAAAATTTTAACTTCCTTAATTTAGTTTCTAAAAAATTAAGTATCTTAATTTAGTCTTAAAAGATTGCATTGGCCTGACTTTAGTAATTTTCGTTGTTAAATCATAAGATATACCATTGCAAAATCTCAAAATTTTGTTACTAAAAGTCACTTTGATTAAAAAAAAAGGAGGGACCAAATTGAAATATATTTTTTTAAGACTAAATTAAGACACTTGATCTTTCAGGGACCAAATTAAGTCAAAAATAATCTTTAAAGGGCCAATTTAGTAATTTACTCAAAACTTTTTTTTGTCAAAAATTACTTTAACTTGTAAAGGGAGAAAACTAAGACAAATGTAATCATTCCATAATTAAATTAATATATTTAATTTTTTAAAAAATAAATTAAAATAATTATAATCTTTTGGTAGCATTTAAACGTACCTATTTAGTGTACATCGACTTGTGAGATCGAACATGAAGAAAATTGCTACTGCATCTTTACAAGCCATGGGAATTTGATCCAGTGACCTCCTGTCACCTATACACATATATACATAGATACATACATTATATTACTTTACCATCAAAGAACTAAATCAAAAAAGCAAACCCAGAAAGAAAGCAAGAAAGAAAAATATATGAGATAAAGAGAAGAGAGAGGAAAGTTTGATTAAAGTACCTGCAACATCCCATAAGTTAAAAGAAATTCGAGCTCCTTGAACAAATAAAGTTTTGTCCATTAAATTTAGTCCTTTCATTTGTAAGCTCCTCTTCTCTTGCTCATCCCCTACATACTTGATCTAAGAAACAGAGTTAATGCCAAGTGAGAACGAAAATACAGCAAAGTTTAACCGTTTTCTTCAAATGACAAACTCTGTTTTGTTTCCTCAAAAATGGTTCTTTTCTTAGTTTGATTCTTAATTTGATTCTTCACAAATTTTTTTAAATGTTTTCTCGTAACACAAAAGAGACATCTATAAGGAATCCAATGGAGAAAAGAGGCATATTATGGACGAAATTAAGAATGTTTAAATTTTTTAGGGATCAAATTAAAAATAAGAGACATTTGTGAGGAATAAAATTAAAAATAAAAATATGTGAGAGATAAAATTGAGAAAAGAGACATTTATAAAAGACTAAATCAAAAATAAAAATTTATAAAAAATCAAATTGAAAAAACGACATATGTAATAAACCTAATTAAAAATAAAAATTTGAGGAACTAAGAAAAAAATACGTTTTAAGGGGCAAAACTCAGAAGGTAAGGTTTCGGTCAGTGTTCAAACTGTAACTTTAATTCAGAAAATGGAAGCGGCAAGGATCTATGAAATGATACTGAAACTTAATTTTAATTCATAAATGGAGGCACAGATTTTGCTACTTAGGTAACTCGTAAATAATCTTATTATTAAATTTTAGAACCAACAATTTAAGCAAGAAAAAGATTGGTAAAGTTAGAAAAAGAAAAATTCTCACCACAAAAGAAGTTTTTCCGATATGGCAATCACCCAATAGACTGATCTTGAGGTTCACCAAATCCGAATCTGTATCAAACCAACCGGCGTGTCCGTCGACCTCGAGTTTCGCCGGCGCCGGCGCAGAAGAAGAGTCCTGTAGGGGTAATCTCCGGTACCGGCGGGGAGGCTTTCCGACGGAGCAAACCAGAATCCTATCCCAAATAAACTGAAAAAAACGCCCAATAGAGGACACCCTTTGGAGCACGCTCCACCGGACGTCGAACGGGACGATTTTCCGGCAAAGCTGAGTCATTTTCTCAGTGGTTTTGTGAATGATTTTGACCATGATGAAGAAGAATAAGAAGTAAAAGAGCTTCTGGTATTCTCATAGATTTGTGTTTTGTGTTTTGCGGGGTTCTCTTTAATTTTCTGGTTTGTTTGGTTTTGGGCCCATTAGCTAACACGGACGAGGAGGTCACTGTTTTAATAGGGGGACAGTTGACCGGTATTTCTATTTTCTCTGTATTAACAATTTAGTCCTAAAAAAAATATATGGATTGACTGTTTAGTCCCTAAAAATTTAATTTTACACAATTTAAGATTTGTTTGATTTATAAAAATATTTCTTATTTTCATTTTCAGTATTCGTTTCGTGAAACACAGAAAATATTTTTTTAGTGTTTTTAGATTTAGACTCATTTTAACAAATATTTTCAACTAAATACATTTTCAAGTTTATTTTTTATTTTCAGTGAAAATAGAAATACAAAATACTCGAACTAAAGATACTCTTAAGCCCTGTTTGGATAACAGCTTATTTAAGTGCTTATAAAATAAACGTTTATCATATAAAAACTTATATATAAGTTATTTTTATAATTGAAAAGTTTATGAAGGTAAACTTTACATAAGCTATTTTCAATTTATTTTCATAAGTTATTCTGAATAGTTTATGAAAATAAGCTGAAAACAGCTTATTAACATGTTATAAGTTATTTGTATAAACTTTCTAAAACAAGTGCATAAATACTTATAGCATAAGATAAACCTAATAAGTTCAAAATAAATTTTTCTAAACAGACCATTTAGTCTTCAAATATTATAAACTCGTCAAATATTGTTAATAAATCAATCTCTTAAGAATAAATAAATATATAATTTAATTTCACAAAAGATTTAATTTGTATCGAGTTGATATAAAACATGCATGTTGAAGGGACCAAATTGTATGTTTATTGTTGTACTTTCTATGGGGAATTCAGAACGGTCCAAATTGCCGGCTTCTCGGTTGATAGGGAGGGAGGGGCAATTTGGTCAATTCACGGGGTTGCTCTAGTTGTGTTGGGCTTATAGGGGCAGTTTGGGAAAAGAAGGGAGAAAAACACGTGGCCAAGAGGAATGTATCTTTGTCGAGATGCGCTGAGCAAAAGCATGCTGCAAGTGTGAGATGTTTTGAGAATTGAGATAACAAAAGAAAACTATGTTTCCGATAAGAAGGAGTTATCCACTGTGTGAGGGTGCACGCCTCATAGTTGTGGGTTTTATTTTTTATTTTTTGGTTTAAAAAGTAAATTAACTTAACATTTAAAATGTTATAGTTATTTTAATTTAATTTTTAATAATTATATTTATTTTAAATTTGATCATTTTATTTGTTAAAATTAACTTTTAATAATAGAAAATTTTGAAATTTTATAATAGTATATATTAAGTATCAAATTAAAAAAAATATAATTTTTTATAAATTAAATTGAGACACTCAATCTTTTAAAAATTAAATTGAATAATTGTAATTTTTTAAGAATTAAATCAATAATTTACTCTTATATAAGAATAAAATCAAGCAAAATGTTTACTTATCTTCATTTTTTAAAATTCTTTTGACTCGGTGATTGCTTTTTTTGGCTTGATGGTTCATTTCCAATATACAAAGATCTCTGTAGAAAAAATAAAAATGAAATTGGTTTAATATGTTTAAAAGCCTTCAGGTATATATTTTAGCAAATAAATAAATGAATGAATTAACGTACATTTAAAATTATAAATGCTAGTCAAGATAAGATACTTACTAACCAATTTTAATATAAATTTGTCAGATACTTTGATATATTAAATGATGTGATATTATTTATTGTTACAATTGACATATATAACATTTAAAATATTATTCAATACCCATTTAATATATGTTGAAAAACAATAGTATTCAATCACAAAATTGCATACTTGTTCCAAAATCAACATATAATGTCAATATTGCATAAAAAATAATGTTAATAATGTATTTAAAATTAAAAACAAAAAAACAAAACGCGTATTTGAATATAAGTCACGAACTATGATTACAATTAAAAGTGTTTGAATTTGATGGCTATACCTGCTATAATGCGATAATTGAACAAAAAAGATTCTAATAATTACTATATTAGGATTGGGGGAATATAAAGGTTTTGATGATATATTTTTTAGGATTTCTTTTTTAAAGAATCATTTATTTGGGGTATCATAGACCATCAATATGTTGGTATGACTAATGACAAATTATCAGAAAATATTGAGCTCTAATTGGTGGATCTAAATCAAGTTAGAAGAGTGAGGCTTTTGGACAAAGGAAAGAGTTGTTTCATGTGTTAATAAGTTTGGTTCGATTTAATTTTGAGCTTTAATTAAATTAAATTGAGTTTATTAGTTTTAAAAATTTATGAATATATTTAGTTTTGATTTTTGAGTAGTTTAGTTTGATTTTTAATAATTTTATTTATAATAATTTTTTTTATTTTTAATTTTAATAAAATATATGTAAAAAAAAGAGACTAAATTAATTAAAAGAAAAAGATTAAATTAATATATATATATATATATATTAATGATTTTGTTAACATGAAAATATAATATTATATATACAAATAAAATATAATTTACATATATATATATATAAAGTTAGTTTGATTTAGTTCGATTTTAATCAAATTAAATCAAATTAAATCGAATAAATTTTATTATTTACAAAAATTAATTTAAACTTAATTTTTTTTATTTTAGTCAGACTAGTTCAATTTAAATAATTCTATTTGATTTTGAATATTCAGATTTGGTTCCTTCCCTTTGCACCAAAAATGTTTGATAAAAAAACACAGAGAATATTACAAATGTCAAAATTTGATAGGATTCCACTGAATCACCCTCTTAAAGTTAACTTATGTAATACTTTTACTCATTTTCATATTTTTTTGGAGCCATCATTTGATCCACCAACCTTAGTGTTTTGGGTAGGCCATGGCAAACTGTTTAATATTTTTTCCTAAGAAAAAATGTAGTTATAGTTATTATAATATGTTAATTTTATTTTTTTCATATTTAAAATTTAATTACAAACTTAAATTTAAAAAGTTGATATATTTTCACCTAACTAACTGAACTCAGTGGGCGATCCAATAGTTTACAATAAATCCAAGATTTTAATTTAAGTTACGCCTCTTTTGTACATAAATAAATATTTAAGGGTAATGTGAAATCAATTATCTCACTTTTCTTTCTCCATTTTTTTTGTTTTCATCAAGAGTATCCCAACCAATAATTTATAAGATTAAAAATTAGATCTTTATAAGTTAATTGAATATAAATAATAGTGTTATTATTAAAAGTTGTCAAACTATTGTTATTTTCAATATTTAAACAACCATTAGACTTCTTTTTCAACATTCAACGGTTCAAATGAATCAAACATTTAAAACACCTTATTCAACTTTTAAAGCCAAACAAAGAATTCGTTCTGCATACACATACAGCATACACATACAGAATAGAAGAAATATATTTAATAAATACTCCATCTTCGATGCCTTCCATAGTGATATTTTGAAATTACTCTATGCTTCAAAAGTAGCATCTCTTGGTGTAAGAGATAAATTAATTAAATAGAAACCAATTTGGGAAGGAGAGAAGACTACATCAGATCTCAACGCATGTGTATTAATAATTAATATATTGTGGGAATCTTGTTACAAAACATCATGTTCCATAGTGACTTGTGACTATCCCCATTAAACAATACATTAATTTTTTTAAAAAAATAATATTCCATTTTGTTTTTCTTGGTAAGACCTTAGTCTTCATTTGGTGCCATCTTATTTAAGGAGGTATATGCTTGGAAGTCTGCAATATATATATATATATATATAGTCATATGGAGTGCAACAAAGAAACTTCTCTCGAGTTGTGTAATTTATTCTTCAACCTTGAAAGTTAGTAATCAATAGATTTCTTTAAATTCTTCATTTTATTTTATATATCTCATTCATTGATATTTTTTTCCAAAACCCTTGTATTACTTTTTCATGATGGTTAAAAAAATAAATTAACAAAAAAATACATCTAACTTATCATTCGAGGAAAAAGTTTTTTATTGCAAAAAAAGTAAGAGAAAATAACAAAAAAGCTTTTTATTTTTATTTTTACATAAGATAATAGATCGGATGTATTTCTTTGCTAACTTGATTTTCTTTAAGCCTATATGAAAAAATCAACAAAAAAGATATGTTGGGAAAAATTAAAAATTTAAGAGAGTTGATTGTTAAATTTTAAAGTGAAAAGGATAAACTATAGATCTCTTAAGTTCAAAGGGTCATTTGCATTTTGATTAAAAATAAATCATGTGTATATGTAATATATAAGAAATTTATATATTATCAACATTTTTAATAAAAATATAACATATACGTAAAATTTTTAAGTCAAAACACTTCTTTTTCATTCTTTCAGATTTTATTTTTCGCACATCACAGTTTAAATTAGATAGCTCTGAAATAAAATCTTAAAAACTTTATCTAAAAGTTATCTATAAGGAGTTCAACACATTGTTACTTGACCTGTTTTCTTGTACTTATGACATTAAATTTGTGCATGTTAAACATTTGAGTTAAATGCTTGAATTAATTAATTAAACATGAAATCAAGATACGTGAAGATAGTTATGTTAAGTCGCTATTGTCTACTATTATAATTTCGTGTTATTAGATAAATTTTAGTTAATCATATTAAATATAAAATATAATACAATATCATATTTTATACCTAAATACCCTAAAAAAATCTTAACAAATATAAATATATAATACATTGATGCACAAAACGACATATGAATAGAAAGGTTTCACCAAATCATATAGTATATCATTTTTCATTTTTTATCCAATACAGTATGTCATTATTGGTGAATAATATAATTGGACCAAGTTACGTACAATTATGCATGTTGTTGGTTAATGATAATCATTGATTATTCTAAGAATCAACCAAGACATCGTAAGATTCTCAACAAACTCCATTAAGGCGCACTAGAAATTTTATTTATTTTTGGTTTGAATCCAAGATATCTCTAAGAACATCTACTGGTTCTTAAGAGATTCTTAAATTTAAAAGCTGATTCTTACTTCGGTTCATTACTGTAGTTTACCATACTGATTATCATGCGTGAGAACCATTCTTATATAAAAAGTAGTAATAAAATAATCAACTCACAACAAATATTAGTGAAAAGTAATAAATGTTAAAATAATAGAAAATTGATTGTGGGACTTATTTATAGGTTGTTAAGAGGTTCACTACTAGAATAGAGAATTGTTTAAAGTGATAAGGAATTGTTTAAGCTGATGTGGCATTATATATAGAACTCACAATAAGAATCCAAGTGAAGTTCATAATTATAAATACTCTAAATCACATTAGACTTGAGATTCATTTCTGTCGAGTTAGAAGTGCTAAGGTTAAAACTTTCCAAATAAATGTGCTTTTCAAATTTTGAATTTATGTTTTCCTGCTTATGAAAATGAGGTCGTTTACTATCTTAACCGACAACATCTTAGTAGGTGCAATAGGGGCTCAAGTTTTCTCCTTCGCTTCTTACACCCATTAGATAATTGTAGATCTCAGATAATTGTGAGCCACCAGAGAGAGAATATGGTTCTAGTACACTAAAATTTATGTGCTAGATAGATGATGAATGGCCCACTGTGACACGTGGCAACAAATGGAAATGAAAGTGAAAAGCCACACGCTTTTGAACTGATGCGAAGCGGTAAGAAGAATTATACGTGGCGTAATTCAGTGATAAGGTCTTTTGAAATTTAGAACTTTCATAGAGCTCCATTTTGTTTTTTAAATAATCTGAGGTTGAATTGATTTACTATCACTCTATATCCAGTTGAATTTAATTCAGTGAACCAATTATCAAAAGAAATTGGTCAATTATTATTTCCACCAGTCAAAATTAAAAAAAAAGTTTAATAGTTGAATTGATATTAATTTTTAATTTTTCACATATTTCTTTTTTTATTTTTTAAATAAATTTTATGAGTGCTAGTATATTATTTTACAAATACATATTATTCATATATTATTTTGTGACAAATTTTAAATTTTGTTCCACATTCATACATTATTCAGATTAGATATTATTGCTAAATATATATAAAAAAATACATAATAACTTATTTAGACCCTTTGTAAGTTTGTAATTCCAAGCACGAAAAGATATTAATTCGCTTATTACATTTGTAATGTATAAAATTTAAATAATATATATTTAATGACAATAGATTCAATTGTGGTTGCACTGAATTTTAAATTTGTGCCTTCATCAGTTTAATAATTTGTATAATTTTAAAAATTTTGTTTACTATTGAATAATTTCAAGATTTATATAAAACATTTTCTTCTTTTATCATTACTACAATTTTTTTAAATAATTTAAAGACAATTTTTTTAAAAATTTTTCAAGAAGTTTAGGGTCTGTTTGGTTTGTGAAAATATTTCTTGTTTTTATTTTCAATCTTTATTTTTTAAAATACATTTCCTGAAATACTGAAAACATCTTTTTGGTGTTTCAGATTTAGGTTTATTTTAAGAAATATTTTCAAGAAAACGCTTTTAGTTAACTCAACTAAACGTATTTTCAAGTCTATTTTCTATTTTCAATAAAAATAAAAATAAAAAATATCCAAATTAAACAGACCCTTACTTTTCTCTTTTTAAAATTGGAGTTTGGTAAATTCCGCAAGTGGGTTATGTTAAGCTGGTGTCCAAAATTCTATGATGCGTGTAAGGTACGTGAAAAAAAAAGGCACTTTTTCCTTGCCAAGTTTTCTTCCACTTCCTTATAATATATAAGCGTTTAGACTTTTTCGTTTTACTATAAAAATGAATGAGACGATAATTCAACATGTATCATTATAACACATATGTATAATTTATTAAAAAAAAAACTTAGATGTAGTTACTTATGTATTTGCCCTGAGACTACTTTTAGTTAAAATATAATAAATATATGGTTCTCTATTATAAAATTTTAAAACGAATTAGTTATTGAATCGGTGAAAAAATTAGTTCAAAGTTTATTGATTTAACTACAGTTGAATTGATTGTAATTAAATATATATTTTTAATTTTATATGTTAAAAATCTTAAATAATAACTTGATAAGATTTCTCATACTTAGGTTTATAAACTTACAAAGAGTTTAGAAAAACTATTAAATATTTTTATACACATTTAATAATAATACTTAATTTGAATTAGATATGAATATAAAACAAAATTTAACATCAGCTACAAAATAATAGATTAATAATACACATATATAAAATAACACATTAATAATCATAAAATATATGAAAAATTAAAAAATTATGGACGAAATTAGAAAAAAAACGATTTTTTAAAGTCAAAACACTTCTTTTTCGTTCTTTCTTTCAGATTTTTTTTTTTGCACATCACAGTTTAAATTAGATAACTCTCAAATAAAATCTTAAAAATTATATCTAAAAGTTAGCTATAAGGAGTTTAACACATTCTTACTTGATCTTACTTATGACATTTGATTTGTGCATCTTAAACATTTGAGTTACATGCTTGAATTAATTAATTAAACATATAATTAAGATACGTGAAGATAGTAATGTTAAGTCGCTATTGTCTACTATTATAATTTAGTGTTATTAGATAAATTATAGTTAATCATATTAAATATAAAATATAATACAATATCATATTTCATACCTAAACACCCTAAAAAAAATCTTAACAAATATAATACATTGTTGCACAAAACGACACATGATTAGAAAGGTTAATTTCACCAAATCATATAGTATATCATTCTTTTTTTTTTTTTATCCAATACAGTATGTCATTATTGGTGAATAAATAAATCACACACAATATAATTGGACCAAGTTATGCATGTTGTTGATTAATGATAATCATTGATTTTGATAAGAACCAAGACATTGTAAGCTTATCAACAAACTCAAATAAGGTGCAATAGAATTTGTGTGCCAGGTGGGTGATGCATGGCGCACCGCTGCACGTGGCGACAAACGGAAATGGAAGTGAAAAGCCACACGCCTTTGAAATTGAGAAGATGCTAAGCGGTGAGGTTGTGAAATGCGCGGTTGGCTTATTTCAGTTTTAATTTTATAATATGAATTTAGCTAAACTAAATTTTATATAATTTATGAGTAAAAGATTTTGATTTATCTCAATTTCTAATAGGTTATGGGTTGGCTTTATAAACTTATATATATATTGTTAAAAAAAGTTAATTTTAGTTATTTTAGTGATAGAAAATTAATTATTGAAATAATTAAATTTCAAACAAAAATAAGAAACTTTAAAATAGACAATTTTTTAAAAATGTAATTTTAATTATTTTAAATGATAAAAATTAAATATTAGAACTATGAAATTTAAAAAAATATAGTTAAACTTTTAAAAAAAAGACAAAAGCTTAAAATATTATAAATAAAAAACTGAAAAGCTCATAAGGACCGGCCTTACTCTAATCCACCTAAGCTCCAAAAGTTTAGATAGGACAGACTAAAAGTTATTTTTTTAATTAACTATTAAATTATTAACTCACTATATCTTATTTACAAAGTTAAGGTGGGCTAACTATTAGACAGAACTCTTTTTGATAGTTCTATTAAGCTATGAGAAAAAGACTTGTACATGGCGTAATTCAGTTTGGGGTATTTTGAAATTTAGAACTTTCATAGAGTTCCATTTAAAAAAAAATTTGAGGTTGAATTCATTTACTATCACTCTTTAAAAAATGGGTTGGTCCAACTGGTCACATCTAGTTCAATTTAATTCAATGAATCAATTATCAAAAAAATTGGTCAACTACTAATTCAACCATTTAAAACCAGAGAAAATCAAAATAGTTTAATGGGTGATTCGGTGTTAATTTTATTTTATTTTTCTAAATTTTTCATATGATTTTTATTTTTTATGCATTTTATGAGTGTCAATGTGTTATTCTACATATGTATATTAGTGATATATTATTTCATGATAAATTCTAATTTTTGTTCCAGATTTATACATTATTTAAATTATATATTTTTGTTAAATATGTACAAAAAATACGTAATAGTTTATCTAGACCCTTTGTAAGTTTGTAATTCTAAGCATGAAAAGATATTAATTTGTTTATTGCATTTTTAATGTATAAAATTTAAATGATATATATTTAATTACAATAGATTCAATTGTGATTGTACCAATAAATTTTAAACTTTTGTCTTTAGTGGCGGAGCCACATTGAAGTCAGGGGGTAGCTGCACCCCCTGAAAATTAAAAAGTGTGATGTAAATTTTTTTTTTCATTTTGCCCCCCCTTCTTTATTTTTTTGAACCCCCTTAATATTTTTCGAACCTCTTCAGTGACTCAATCCTGCTCTGCTGTTCACAGTCACAAGACCCCCACTCGCTAGAATCACAAATTTTTTTCTTGATGATGGTTAATTTCTCATTTCATTGTTAGGGACCTCTTTGTAAAAGTTTGAAATTCAGAGTTTTTGTACATATGTCTAGTTCTATTAAATTGGTTAATTCATTATGTAATTAGGATCATGAGTAATATATCTATGAAGTCAATTTCTTGAAATTTTTTCTTGATGATGGTTAATTTCTCATTTCTTTGTAGGGACCTCTTTGTAAAAGTTTAAAATTTGGGGGTTTTGTATGTAAGTCTAATTCTATCACATTGGTTGATTGATTATACAATTAGGATCATGAGTAACATATTTGTGAAGTCAATTTCATGAAATTTTTTCTTGATAATGATTAATTTATTATTCCATTATTAGGAACCTCTTTGTAAAAACTTGAAATTTAAAGTTTTTATACATAAGTCTAATTCTATCAAATTGGTTAATTGATTATACAATTATGATCATGAGTAACATATTTGTGAAATCAATTTTATGAATTTTTTTTTGATAATGGTTAATTTATCATTCCATTATTAAGGACCTCTTTATAAAAGTTTGAAATTTGTGATTTTTGTACATAAATCTAATTATATCAAATTAGTTGATTGATTATACAATTAAGTTTCAGAAGAAGAACGATTTTTTTGTAATGAAAATATTTTTTAAGAGAAAATTACTATCAAATGAGTAATAAATTAAAATTAATTTAAAAAAATTGTCATCAAATCTAAAAAATAACGAATGAAAATTTTGTCCCATGACCGATGAGTCTTGGATACGCCACTGTCTGTCTTCATCGGTCCAATGGCTTATACAGTTTTAAAAACCTTGTTTACTATTGAATCATTTTAAGATAATTTATATAAAGCATTTTTTTCTTTCATCATAACTACAATTTTAAAGATAATTTATAGGTAACAAAATTTTAGCTTCCTACAAACTTTCTCTTTTTAAAATTGTAGTTTGGTAAATTCCAGAAGTGGGTTTTGTTAATCTGGTGTCCAAAATTCTATGATGCGTGTAATGTACGTGAAAAAAAAAAAGCACTTTTTCCTTGCCACGTTTTCTGCCACTTCCGCATTTATATAAGCTTTTAGACTTTTTTGTTTTACTATAAAAATAAATGAGAAGATAATTCAACATGTATCATTATAACCATATGTATAATTTATGAGAAAAAAATAGGTGTAGTTACTTATATATTTGTTTTGAAATTTTTTTAATTAAAACATAAGTATATGGTTACTGTCTAGTTTACTAGATTTTTATTGGTTTTTTGTGACTAGTTCAATAAATTAAATCTAACTAATCATATAATAAGTTTATCGATTTTTTTGTTTGACTTGTTTGATTAATTGGTTCAGTTTATTTTTTAAATATTATTTTAATCAAAACATGACAAAAATATAAATTTTTTAAAAAATTATCTATACATTTTTAAAGTTAATAATGTACTATTGGTCTTTCAAAAAACTTATATATATATATATATATATATTCAAGAAAAGTTACAGATGTATTGTCAATTTATATAAATTAGTACATGCATCGCACACGGGGTATATCAAATTCACTAAATGAGTGAATGAAATAAAGTTAAAAAAAATGACAAAGTTAATGTGAAACATGAGATTAAGTTTGAACTTATATATTTGAAATACTAATAGAAATAAATATATTAAGCTAAATTATTAAATACTTCTTTATATACTTGAAATACTTTTTTATATTTCAAAATCCTCTAATTTTGTCAATATTTCAAAAAAACATTACTCGAGCTCCCGTTATAAAGAAAAATGATAATTTGGTAAACCTAATAATCTTTCGTTATTTAAAAATTTAGTTGTGTATAAATGATTCATGACATTGACATCAATTTTATAAATGCTATTAGAGCTTAAATATAATATTTTTTCTTCAAGAATAAGAAAAACATATATTCATTTAGAGAATCCTAGCTTTATATTTTGGAGAAAGAATTTTTTTTTTCTTCTTGAAAGTAAGTTAAGCTTTCCAGGTTATCCTAAATGTTGGGATGTGTGTTATTCACTATAGATGTTATGGGATCATCCAAAACAATTATCAACAAATAATCTGGGACATCAATAATTGATTATCCATTATTTTCTTAGTCCATTTTCCCTTCACCTATTTGGAGAATCAATCAACAAATTCCCTAATTTGATAATTTTCATCTCTTGACTAAAAATACCTGATATCATCATATAATACAAAATTTCTTTTATCAATCTGATGTTATCAACTTGGCGCTTTTCAAAAAAACTATAAAAAAATACATGATTATTTTATAAATGTCCTTTTATAGGAACTTTTATTTTAATTTGCAACAATCAAGGTAAAAAATATCACATGACTTGTACATGCTATTTTATAAAAATTCATCAATGCATTTTAAGGATGGATCATTTGCTATAAATTATAAAGTTCCTTTGTATTAGAAAAAAAAAATCAATGAAAAAGTAAATTTGTGAAACATTGTCATTTATTATTGAAATGGGCGAATTCAACCTGTAAAAATATTTTTTTTTCCCTTTTAAACTCAGAGTTGTGCTTCCTAAGTAAGTTTGAACATAGGAAAATGAACATTTTCTAACTTTACAAATTAATCAATTTTTTATAATTATTTTTGTATTAGTCGAAAATCAAATAAATAAGATATGATGAATATTGTTGGGCCATTTTTTTTTTTGGACAGAAATAGGCAGCCATGTTGAAAAAATAATAAAGATAATTTATAGACCTGCAAATATAAAAATCAAATAATTTAATAACAACTCATGTTATTTTAAATTTCTTATCCAATCAAATTTTTATTCTATCTATATGACTGCATAAACAGAAAATAGAACTTTTTGAAGTCATAAGTTACAATTTCTATCTTAAGAGATAAATATAACAATAATTATTACAGGATTATGGATCTAGCAATAACAACTACGAATTAAAAAAAAAATGTTGTATGGTTATAAATGCTCACAAAAGTTTTCATATAAATACCAACTCATTATGAGCAACCTACTCCTTGAAGACAACATTAATTTCACCTTTGTCGAGCATATCATAGAATTCTTTGATTTTTCTCTAGCCAGTCTACCTTATGTCATTAACTGTCTATTCTGCAACATTGACAGAACAATCACAATCAAATTGAAGTCAAGAAGGAATGCACGCATCACCTGAAAGAGTTATAATTAGATGTCAAATGGAATATCCATGATCCAAAAGCGAATTGAATATCACCCATTTCAATTAAAATCTCAAATGGAAGAAAATGGGAACTCATCACAACTTCAGGTCAATGTGGTAGTATGAAATAAATTATTGTATAAAAGCACTGTGGTGGCATGAAATAAATTGTTGTTATGAAAGCACCCAAAACTCTTCTCAGTATTATGACTCCTTGGAGAACAAACAAATGTTAAGGGATACCCAAAAAAAAAAAAAGAAAAAATAAATACCAAATTTAGAGATTTATGCCTTTTGGGGTGCTTCACCAAGCAAATTCTAAATAAAGGACCAAACAGCAACTTGGGAAAAACTGTTCACATAATTCTATAATTAGCATTTAGCATTCATTTCTTGAATGAAAAGATAACTTTCCAATTTGAAAAAAAAAAAAATATATATATATATATATAAAAGTACAACTTGATCAGGAATTGGTCCATAAATATGAAAAGTTCAAGAGAAAGTATCAGTTAACAATAAAAGATTTCCCAACTATAAGGGAGGACAATGAAACATTTACAGGAATTAAACAAAAAGCTCTTTAATTAAGAACTCACTTCCATTATAATGATGTACACCCACTTTGGCAACCATGACATGATACTTCATCACTGACTTCCTTAAAGGTTAGAAATTGCTATTCTATAATGCCAACAATATCTTATTACCACATATATAAATAATTGTATATCTCAACTATATAAGATACACTTAAAAAAATGCTTAAATAAAATTTTAAAGGTTTAATGGAGCTCTCTGCCGTAAGTATGGAGAGTTTGTAAACATCTTAAGTATCATTAAGATTCAAAGATTTTAAAAATGTTATAATTCTCTTATTATGACCAAATAAATTTTACTGTAGAAGACAAACCCCCATTTTAAGTACTCTTCATAATCTTCTATGCTGAAGTTTATGTCTGCTTGCACTCCCCAAAACTTCATGGCTGCTCTATCATATGCATTGCATAGTCATAAATATAAATTTCCTCTCATCGTTGCATTTCCCAAAATGAATTTCTAATATTATACATAATATATATCAATGCAACTTACAGCCATCGGCCCAAGTACATTGGCCTCCCTTCCTCTAGAACTCAATCACTACTAATGACTCACCACCATTCCAAAAGAATATAATTTATGATATAAAGGTCACACAATTTCTCTACCCAACCAATTTTAAATTTCTAAAGCCAGCTTATTGTGGCCCATAAACACTATGATATGATAAAACTCTAGGGAGAAGATGAAGACATTAATTTAGAAAAATATAGGCAGCAGACATTGTGAAGAAAATTGGTGCTGACATTATCAACTATAACATAAGGTTCATATATAGATCTTATCATTTGGTTTTTGTTATCTTAAACATGTATGAATTCTTTATTTCAACATATATTTCCTTCTTGAAGTAGTCAAGATGAAAAAATAAATCCAAACTTAGTGAGGATTACAGTGCTTAATGCTTCAGTTTTATATCAACCTCATATCTTCTTGTATTGAGATTCAACATCTGATGAGAAACCATTTTCAAGACTGAAGTTTTAGGGGGGAAATCATAAATAAAAAGAAACTTAGAGAAAGTAGTAGCCTTATTTTAAAACAAAGAGAACTACCTAGACAACCTTATTAGGACCCGAATAAATCAATTTCTAAATGTTGTAATCTTGAACATAAAGAATATTACGATACGGTTTTAATAGTTGACTTTGGTCTTTTCCAATTCCACTGATAGTACCCCATCTTCTCCTTCAACTGCCTAATTTCCTATTGAAAGAGGAAATTTCACCCACCTCACATTTAGTTTGTCACATCCATAATAAAAAATATGATTGCATTAATGTTAGATATAAAGAAATAAAAAGAATTGAGTCAACATTGAAATTAAACATTCCTCCTATGTCTCTTGCAAGCGTGTTCTAAATCCATCCCTCTAATTATAGATCACTTTAACTGGTCCATATAATTAATTTACATAAAAAAATGATTTATGCCATTCAGAGGTTGTAAACTTGAACTGACAATTATCAAACATAATAGCCACCAAGCAATGAATTTACTGTAAAGAAATAAAGGGAAATGGGGGAGGGGGGAGCACATACTGCTTCCTCCAAAACAATCTACGCTAGTTTTTACAGAGGGGAAAATGTTATACTGATAATCAGAAAGTAGAACAAACCTGCTAGAAAAGCAATCACCACAAGGGAGAAATTATTGATTTCTCTGAATACCCACTATATAGTCAGATCTGTGAGAAGGTTTGTTGTATATTTTCTGCCCTTTTTTCCCATAATAAAATATTGCAATGTGAAGTTTTTATTTGGATTTGCATATCGCGTGTAGGAGCAAAATGTGCTTGACTCTAATGTATAAACTACCACTTGCAAAAAAGGAGAATTCATGTGCTTGACTCTAATGTATAGGACTAAAATCAATACAAGATAATAAGGAAATAACCATAAGTTGTAGTTATTGTCAGACACAGATAGCAACACAATATAAATAAAACAAATTTAAAAAGTCCAAGCATTCAAAAGTAGGAAAAAATAATAGTAACAAAACTATAAGCACGACATACTAGAAGTGGTGTTCCATTTCTTAAAATATAACAATTATGTTGTGAAAATGGCTGTAACAATGAATAGAAATAAATATTAACTATTCAAAGTTATCACTGCATAAAAAAATAGAAGTACAGAGCATCACAATAGGTCAATCACCACTATTCTCAAACTTAGCTATGTGTCTCCCTCTTCTTCCTCATACTCAAAACACTCTTCTCTTCCTTCTTTTTAATTTTTCTTAAACAAAAACAAACACTTAAAATGCATTTGCAAATGACCTTTTGATCTAGTGACAGATATATTTAGCAAGATTGAGTTACATTGACATGTTGATAAAACAAATGCAAATGAATCGTGGCCATAGAAAAATATAAATTTAGTTTGAATGAACAATAACGTAAGTTCTACTTAAATATCCAATCAATTTGGACTTCAATCTCAAGTATCATGGGCTGAAACTTTTATTAGTTACAACTCTAGTTATCATAAACAGTTATTAAACACCCATAAGTAGATTACGTGTCATCCAAGAGCAGTTATTTGCTTCATTAAAAATAAAATATTGTCCTGTTAAAAGTGACAAATCAAAGAAGACAGTTATTTTATGGATACTAACTGAAGGAGTCATGAACACATGGCTGAACGAGTGAACGTACATATTTGATGTTGAAGTCTCAGATGCTTGGTAGAGGAGCTGGATTGTGTGGATTAATAACCTACATAAACCATGTTGCCATAAGATGTTCAGTGAATTAGGAGTTATTTCTGCTCAATATTGGTATATGATGCTAATTTAACTTCATATTAATTAAGAACATGTTTTACTAAATAAAAAAGTCTCATATTAGGAACACAGTCAATAGCTGAACATATACTAGCACATTCATTTGGAAACATAAGTTGCAAATCAAACACCATTAATGGCTATGCCATTATAGAGTTGCACACGTGATCCTTATGAAGAAGTTAGTACGAATTTAATGTCGAATAATGATCTGATATACACTGAGCACAACTTTCAGTCAGGCAAATGACCAATGGGACATGGCTATTAATATATCACAAGGCCTTTTTTTCTTAATCCAAAACTCAAATTCGCAAGCCACAGACTACTAACCTGCATGCTTTGACTCTTTTGCAGTATTGGAGATGCGCCCTTCTGAAAGAAAAATTTACTTATTATTCAATCTTTAGGAGAGGAGGATGATCAATATCAAAGTTAGCAGTCACCTTTTCTAAGTTGACATTCTCATATGTAACCTTAAAACGTTCTCTCTGTTGAGCTACTGGTACCTTTGCTCTCTCATCTGTGTCATCAGAATTAGCTGCTGCAAAACTAGATTTATTTTTAAGAAAAGGAGCCAATTTTTCATGCCTCGAGCTCAATCAGTTATATGTTGATAAGAAAAGGAGAATAGCTTGTGATGCTCCCTTGAAATTGACAATCAAGACATGTCACCACTCACCAATGAGGTAATATGAGCATGTACCTTATGTGGAATTTGAATTGTTCTGGGATTGATTTTGTACTTTCTCGCTGTAATTAATATAAATACACATTAATAATGATAATATATAAATTATGATGGTCATTTTTCAACTGTAAAATCAATGGAAACAACAATTGCAGTGCATCACACAGTCAATTGCTGATAAAACAATGCATAAGGGATTGTTTTCCAAGTTTCTAGAGTTGGCAAAAAATGTTTTAAATTGATAGCTTTTTGTACAAGGGAAATTATTTATAAGAAAAAAATGACAAAATATTGTAGTCAAAAGTGCTTTTCTCTTTCAAACTCAGTCCATTTAATTGCATCCAACTTCCTCTTTAACATTAATAATATATGGTAACTATCTGAAACCTAAGTCAGAAGCATACTACCATTAATCTCTTTATTAAAGACAATCAGAGAAAAGCCCATTGCAAGTATCTGCAGAAAGGTTGTAATAGATGATAAAGACATAAGATGACTTCCTCACTTCAGCTTCTCTCCAATGGAGGAAAAAAAAAATCAAATTCAGAAAATTAGATACCTCGTAATTTTGTAAATACCAAATCTTTTAGTATGCTTGAAAGAATCATTCAAATTCACCTGAATCGGAAAGCTTACCTCTACTTTAAGAAGACTACTAAAATCATCGAAAAGTAAAAAATAGAAGACGTCTTCGAGGGTGAGTCCATGTTATGTTCTACGTTTTGATCGGCGTCAGTAGTTTCGTGATTCTCCTCCGCTCTTTCAGAACAGTTTCCTTCGATTCTGATAGAGTGCAGTCCATGTAGCCTTGGTGCTCCGCGAGGAATAGCCGGAGCTGGTCGACAGTGATGGAGGAGCTGATTCGGTGATGATCAACGAGAGTTGAAACAAAATAGAATGTAGAGAAAGCATGCAAACCAAGGGTGCCGATGGAAGTGGAAGGTGTTCTGAAGATGTAATCTTGCAAGAGAAATTGAAGGTGCTGTAAAAATTGAATTTAAAATGTGTATTTTAAAAGTGTATTTTTAAGTATTACATTGATTAAATTAGAGGAGAATAAGGTTATATATATATATATATATATATTAAGTGATAATAGGTTCATAAATATTGTGGACTTAATATATTTTTTTGAAATAAAATAATTAAATTAATTTTAATTATTTATGTACTTATCTAAATAAATCAGGATTAGTTGTAATCTTTATCTATTACTTTTTAAATGAATTAATGATTTTATGTAATTATTATTCTGATTTGAAACTAATCCTGATTATCACATAATATAATATTATAATTTTAATTAAATTAGTTGTATATAATATATTTATACAAAGCTTGAAAAAGGATAAGCATAACCATTATCGGATATATGTACATTGGACACTATCCATGACTTTTTCAACACTTTTCCCATTTCTTTCTCCCATTTTTTCCGTGACCTACTACCACATTTCCCTAAAGTGCTTTTTCCTCCTACTTATTGAATATATTGGGTAAATATATTCAAGGGAAGAGACTATTTTTTTTTTACTAGTTGAGTATTTTCTTGAGGAAAAGGAAAAATTAGGTTATTATATTATATATTTTTCTTCTGCTGTTCTGTTACCTGAATTTTTTCAAAAAAGCCTGTTTTATCCTGGGAGAAAAGTTACGAATCTTTTCTTAAGGACAGTATCAACCAGAGCACAACTCAGGCTACGTTGTTCGTTGGTGAAATTTCTCAACAATCTTAAGAAAAGATGAGTGCCGACGCTACTGTAGCTGCTCCTCAAAACGGTACACCTATTGCTACCATTGCTGTCCAACAACCTGCTGCGCCATCCATACCGGTGATGCCTTCTGTCACGTTCTCAAAGCCATTCCCTGACATCTTCAAAATCGAGATGTTCAACGGTCAGAATTTTCGGAGATGGCAAGAGCGTGTCTACTCCATTCTTGATATGCATGGAGTCGCTACGACATTGACAGAGTCGAAGCCTTTGTTTACTGACGATCCCAATCGACTTAATGCGTGGACATATGCTAATAAGGTATGTAAACATATAATTATTAGCACTTTATCTAACGATTTGTTCGATGTCTATTGTACCTACAAGGAAGCAAACAAAATTTGGGAATCGATGATTCTCAAATACACTGCGGAGGATGCTGGAAAACAAAAGTTCGTGATTAAAAATTACTATCGATGGAGATGGCGGATGATAAAGATATCAAGGTTTCGATCAACGAGTACCACAAGCTTTTGGATGATTTATGTGCTGAAAATATTCACTTGCCCGATGAGTTCGTTGATGGGATCCTGATCGAGAAATTGCCAGATTCGTGAAAAGACTACAAGCAACAATTGAAGCACAAGCACAAACAATTGACACTTCCAGATCTTATCATGCACATTATTATTGAAGACACTAATAGAAAGGAATCTAAAATGGCGAATGCTAAGGAGATGAGGTCGAAAGCAAATTTGGTGCAAGGTACCTCTTATTCTAAAAATAAAAATAAAAATAATTATGAATCTAATTACAAGCCTAGAGTTTCTAACCCCACCTTCAAGAAGAAGGGAAATTGCTTTGTTTGTGGAAAAGTAGGACATCATGTAGCGCAATGCAGAAAGAGAGCAAAAGGTGATAATCCTCCTAAGCCAAATGTGAATTTGGTTCAAGGAGATGACATAATAGCGGCTGTTATTTCTAAAGCTCTCTTGGTTGCCGATGTGAAAGAATGAGTGGTAGACTCTGGAGCTACCAGGCATATTTGTCCAAACAAAGATGCCTTTACCTCCTACACTCTAATAGGGGATGGAGAAGAACAAGTATATCTTGGTGATTCTAGCACCGCTAGTGTTTTTGGAAAAGAAAAAGTTCTTCTTAAACTCACATCCGGCAAGACTTTGGCGCTGAATGATGTTCTGCACGTCCCTAATATTAGAGCCAATTTGGTTTTTGTAGCTCTATTAGGAAAAGTTGGGGTTTAAGTGTCATTCGAATCTGACAAGATTGTAATGACAAAAAATAATATTTTTGTGGGAAAAAGCTATTGTAATCAGGGACTTTTTGTATTAAATGTTTTAAATGTTATTAATGAAAAATCTGCAAATTCTATTTATTTGATTGAGTCTATAGATTTATGGCATGCTAGATTAGGACATGTTAGTATTTCTTATATTAAGAAAATGCGTGAAATAGGATTAATTTTTGTTTTTAATAATATTAATTTGAATAAGTGCGAAATATGTGCTGAATCAAAATTAACAAAAAAGTCTTGTTATAGCACACAAAGAGAAACATATTTATTAAATTTAACTCATACAGATTTGGAAGATTTAAAACAGACTATGACTAGAGGTGGTAAAAAATATTATGTAACTTTTATAGATGATTTTTCTAGGTATACAAAAGTGTATTTACTTAGAAAATAAAGATGAAGCGTTTAATTCATTTTTAAAATATAAGACTAAGGTAGAAAATCAATTAAATAAAAAGATTAAAAGGATTAGATCAGATAGAGGGGGAGAATATATTTTATTTAATGATTTTTGTGAAAAAGAAGGGATAATTCATGAAACAACTCCTCCTTATTCACCTGAATCTAATGGAGTAGCTGAAAGAAAAAATAGGACTTTAAAAGAAATGATGAATGTAATGTTAATTAGTTCTTCAACACTAGATAATTTGTGGGGTGAGGTTTTATTATTAGCTTATCACTTACAAAATAGGATTTCCTATAAGAAGACAAGTAAAACACCCTATGAATTATGAAAAAATCATATGCCTAATTTAAAATATTTAAAAGTGTGGGGGTGTTTAGCTAAGGTTATGTTGTTTGATCCTAAGAAAAGAAAATTAGGCCATAAAACATCAGATTGTATGTTTATTGGATATGCTGAACATAGGCATCATATATGTTTCTTGTTTTGAAAAGTGATGTATTAGATATTAATACTATAATTGAAACAAAAAATGCAGAATTTTTTGAAAATATTTTTCCTCTAAAAAATAAATGTATTGATGGTGCATCTTTACAAAATATTAATAAGGAAAATATAAATGAGAAATTATCTAAAGAGTTATCTGAAAATGCCTATAAGGATTTAAGAAGAAGCAAACCACAAAAGAAGGCAACCTCTTTTGGAGATGATTTTTACACTTTTGCTGTTGATGATGAACCTAAAACATATTTTGAAGCAGTTGCATCTTCTGATACAAAATTTTGGAAAGAAGCAATTAAAACTGAAATTGACTCTATTACAAAAAATAATACATGGATTTTGGTAGATCTACCACCAGGAGCAAAAACCATTGGCTGCAAATGAATTTTTAAAAGGAAATATAACCCAAATGGGTCAATTGAAAAATATAAAGCTAGATTAGTAGTCAAAGGTTTTACACAAAAGCAAAATATAGATTATTTTGACACCTTTGCTCCTGTTAGTAGAGTATCTTCAATAAGAGTTTTAATTGCCCTAGCTTCAATATATAAACTTTATGTTCATCAAATAGACGTTAAAACAACATTTTTAAATGGTGATTTAGAGGAAGAAATTTATATGATACAACCTGAAGGTTGTATTCTTCCTGGAAAAGAAAATAAAGTTTGCAAACTTCTTAAATCCTTATATGGATTAAAACAAGCACCTAAACAATGGCATGAAAAACTAAATAATGTTTTAGTTTGTGATGGATTTACTTCAGTTGAAGTAGATAGATATGTGTATACAAAATTAGTAGATGATGATTGTGTAATTATTTGTCTTTATGTTGATGATATGCTTATTTTTGGTACAAGCATGAAAATTATACATAAGACAAAAGATTTTCTTGCCTCTAATTTTGACATGAAAGACTTGGGTGAAGCGAGTGTAATTTTGGGAGTTAAAATTATAAGGAAAGGTGATAGTATTTTATTATCACAAGAACATTATGTTCAAAAACTTCTGAAAAGGTTTGGTCACTTTGATGACAAACCAGTGAATACTCCTTATGATTATAACACTCAACTAAAGAAAAACTCAGGTGAGTCTGTAGCTCTGTTTGAGTATGCACAGATCATTGGGAGTCTATTGCATTTAATGAATTTCACCCGACCTGACATAGCATATGCTGTGTGCAGATTGAGTAGGTACACACATAACCCGAGTAATGACCATTGAAGTGCTTTAGTGAGACTCTTGAGATATTTAAAAGGTACCATGAATTTTGGTATCACATATAGTGGATTTTCCGCTGTATTAGAAGGATATAGCGATGCAAACTGGATCTCTGATTCAGATGAGACAAAATCTACTAGCGGATATGTGTTCACTATTGGTGGTGGCACAGTATCATGGAGATCAGCCAAACAAACAATTATAGCTAGATCTACTATGGAATCAGAATTCATAGCTCTAGAGCTAGCTAATAATGAGGTTGAGTGGCTAAGAAACTTCTTAGCAAGTATACCGTTGGGCATGAAACCAACACTGTCTGTGTCTTTGCATTGTGATAGCCAAGCGGCTATAGCCATTACAAAGAATAAAATTTATAATGTGAAAAGTAGACACATCCATTTGAGACACGATGTGGTAAAATAATTGCTTAGAGATGGAATAATATCGATCGATTATGTGAGGTCAGAAGTGAATCTAGCTGACCCTTTGACTAAACCCTTGGGTAATAAATTAATCTTTCAGAGATCGAGGAGAACGATACTTATGTCAATTTGAAATTAACGGTGATGGTAACCCAACCTTTGTAATTGGAGATCCCATGAAAAAGGTTCATATGGGTAATAACAAGTCACTTGTTAATTCTGCTAGCACTAATTAATTGTCCCTTTCCTATGGTATTAGTGTGAAAGTGCTATTTATTTTCATAGCCCTTAAGGGTGGTGCATTCATTGCAGATGCATTTGATGAAGTCACCTATATGAGTGTGGAGTGGGGCCACTCCTATGAGATTGTGACAAAATCTCTAGAGCACTCAAGAACACCAGGCACGCTCATGGCTGTAAATGCACACCACGGCATAAACAGCAAAAATGGTAGGGGTGTGATGTGACTGGTAAGATCACTGACTTACATTTAGAGTTTGTTGATTCATAGAAGCTATATGCTTCACCACTAACTCTGTGAGTTATATCTTATCTATCTAAATCAGGTTCATAGTCTTGAGGACACCAAATTAATACATTTACACCCAAGTATGTAACCCAGTTTTTTCCTTTTATTTTTTTAAAAAAATCTTTTGAAATATGCGGGGGATTATTATAAAAATTGAATTTAAAATGTGTATTTCAAAAGAGTATTATCAAGTATCACATTGATTAAATTAAAGGGGAATGAGGACTTCATATACTTTTTTGAAATAAAATAATTAAATTAATTTTAATTATTTATGTACTTATCTAAATAAGTCAGGATTAGTTGTAATCTTTATCCACTACTTTTCAAATGAATTAATAATTTTATGTAATTATTATTCTGACTTGAAACTAATCCTGATTATCATAGAATATAATATTGTAATTTTAATTAAATTAGTTGTATATAATATATTTATACAAAGCTTGAAAAAGGATAAGCATAACCATTTTTGGATATATGTACGTTGGAAACTATCCATGACTTTTTCAACACTTTTCCCATTTCTTTCTCCCACTTTTTCCGTGACCTGCTCCCACATTTCACGAAAGTGCTTTTTCCTCCCACTTTTTGAATATATTGGGTGAATATATTCAAGGGAAGAGACCATTTTTTTTACTACTTGAGTATTTTTTTGAGAAAAAGGAAAAATTGGGTTATTATATTATATATTTTTCTTCTGTTGTTCTGTTACCTGAATTTTTTCAGAAGGGCCTATTTTATCTTGGAAGAAAAGTTACAAATCTTTTCTTAAGGACATTGTCAATCAGAGCACGACTTAGGCTACTTTCATTAGCGAAATTTCTCAACAGAAGGAACTCCATGTGGCTGCACGTGCTCAAATCCACCATGAAGGGATATATCTTTGCCACTTTCCTGAGTGTTCTATATATAACCAAGGAAGAAGAAAGGAAGAAGACAGAAGAGTGAAAGAAAAATAAAAGGAGAAAGAAACATATGCAAGAGTAATAAAGAATGCAAAGCAAAAGCAATAGATGCAAGAGTGGTGAACGAAAAAATATATATAATAAAAAATTCAAATACAAAATGAGGTACGAATAATAGCCGTTCGCATTCCTTTATTAGTGCATCGCCAATTTTTCCACCAATCACACGTTACTGATGATGACGACTGATGGAACAATCTGTATTTAACAACGGTGTTATTCTTTACGGATTCTTAAATTTAAGAATCGATTCTTATTTTGATTTATCATTATACTAGTTCGTTACGATAGCTTTCATATATAAGAACGGTTCTTATATAAAACAAATTCTTATATAAAAAGTAATAATAAAATAATTAATTTACAATAAATGCTAGTGGAGAATAATAAATGCTAAAGTAATGAAGAGTTGATTACGAGATTCATTTGTGAGTTCTTAAGAGCTTACTACTGGAGTAAAAAATTGTTTAAAATAGTGGAGAGTTGCTTAAATTGATGTGACATTATAAGACTTATAATAAAAACTTAAGTGAAGTTTATCACTTTAAATACTCTAATTGTTTGAAAAATATAATTATTTGATTGGTTATTGGTGTGGCTATTAACTTAAGAGAAAAATAGATAAGAACAGAAAGTAAGCCAAGTAAGCCACCTAATTGATACATGTAGAAGAGAAAGTGGAAGTGTTAACAATATGTCAGGAGTGGATCATGTAAAATGCTTAGATGGAAGTATTTAATGACGATGCTACAATTAATGCGGGAAATCGAAACTCTTTTAATATAATATATAGATTACAATTATTATAAATTGAAAATTAAAAAAAGAAAACATAAACTTAAATGCACAATTTAAAATGAGTTATCAATTTACGTGATTTCCGTTGATTAGTGTCTAACGGTCTAGTATGTTGATTTGTTATTTTGTAAGTGGAGGGTTTTTCCCTCAAATTATTCTAAGATGCCTGTATTGCACGTGGATTTCATTAAATTTTGCTTTTTCATTTGAAAAAAATATACTCCACATTATTTACTCAACAAGTCATGCCATCAATAGAAATCCCACGTGCCACTATTGTTTGACTCTACATTGACTGAACTTTGACCATTGGTTAACCTTTTGACGTTTATTTTACAATGTTTAAAAAATTAAAACGGTCATTAAATCAATGAAGGCACTGATTCAAGGTTCAATGATCGAACCATTTTGAACTGGTCTACTTTAAAATATTAAAAAATAATAAATATATATAATTAAAACTATATATATATATATATATTAATTTTATATATGCAAATTACAAAATATTCAGCATGTGTTGCATTGATTCCTGTACACCTTCTTCCTGCACCTTCTTGCTTTGAACAAGTGAAATGACTTCTCGTGCACAACTTCTTTCATTAATGCCTTAATTCCTGTGCATGCCTTATCACTTCATTGAGTGATTAGTGATTAGACATTTTCCTACCACCACTGCCATAAGCTACCAGCTACTCCATTTCTTCTCTTTTTAAGTTTCTGTTCGTTATGGTCTCTCTCTCTTTCTCTCTCTATTCAATTTCTTTGACCTCCTCCTCCCTTCCTCCTCCTCACCACTGCCATTAAGCCCTCTACCCATCACTTCTAACTTAAATACTTTACCCACCAGTATATGTTGCTTAGAAATAAACCCGAACGACAAAGTCTTGCAAATGGCGAAGGTGAAGGCAAAGGCGGTGGGATGGTGGGTCACTGGCTTGCATATGAGAAGGCGGAGGGGAAACCCGAGATCTGCAACTCTGTTCTTGATCTTCTTCTTTTGTGTTTCTTTTAAATTATTGAATTGGTTAGCTGATAAAATTGACCGGTTTAGCAAGTTTGGCTAATTCGATCGATTTTCTACCAGTTCGAACACTAACCGATTTTTTGGACTCATCCGGACAGGACCATTGGTCGGTTCACCAATTTTTCGGTCTGGTGTTCTTATCCATGCTATTTCATGCGATTCATACTCCTCCTAACATTTTTTTTCAATGTTGTTTTAAATAGGCTTAACATGGGCTAAAAAGTTTGCTTGGCCCAAAAAGAATTAAAATAGGTCCAAATAAAAAAGCTTGAAACATATGAGCTAGGATTAGATTTTTTTTAAGCTTGACCTGAGTTTGATAGGATATAATTAATTATATATTTTTCAAAAATAATAAATTACATATTTAAATGATAAAATATTGTATATATAATATAAAATATATATTGTAATATTTAAAATATTCTATATACACAAGGACTAAATTGAAAATTTTTGGCTAAATTGAAATTTTAGGATTCATGAAAACAAGGAAAATATTTAATCTAAGAGTTAAGGAGTTTGTAGATGCAATTTGGAAATATTTTTTGGAATTAAACAGTAGCCGATTGGAATTTTATAGACGAAATAAGGTACTGAGTATAAAAATATATAATAATAATAATATCTATTTCTTTTTCTCCTTTTCAATTACTCACTCCTTCCTATTGATCAAATTTCTCTTTCCATTTTACACGGCCAATTGTGCACTTCACCATCAACTTTCTTCTTCTTCTTCTTCTTCTTCTTCTTTCTTCATCTCCATCATAGCTTTCCTTCTTCATCATCTTGAGCTCTTCTATTAGATTCTTCAATAGAAGTTAAAGCTTGAGATGTGCCATTGTTGAGTTAAAGATATTGTGAGGTAAGAGTGAGTTTTCTCTACATTTCTCTGTTTTTCGTCAGTGCTTGCACTTGTGCGTTCTTAATTTTGGAGTTTGTTGAAAGAGGGAGAGGCTACTGAGAGAGGAAGAAGGGAGAGGAAACTGAAGAAGTTCCTTGTTCTTTGGTAGATATTGACCCAACCTTTCCTTTCCACACACTGCTCCTCCCCCTCCATAATTCATCTCATTCCCCTTCAACACCATTACACACCCATGAGCTAAGGAAGAGTAGAGAGAACATGAGAAGGTGAGGGGGAGAGGTTCCTGGCTTCAAAAATAAGTTGTAAAAATATCATCACCAACATAGCCGCATCTCAAAAGACACTATTTTTAAGGAAATTATTTTGCGTCTGTAGAATTTTCTCTTAGAATTAAACAGGCTCTTATGGGTGAAACCCAAGTATCAGAATAGCAGATAATAAACTATATAACCCAGTGAGAATAGAGAGTAAAAAACTTGGAGGAGGGGAAGATTAGAGAAGCGGTACCCTTAATCTGAAGAAATGACTCCTTTTATATAGTGACGAAAAAGTGTAATCGTCTATGTAAATTAAATGGAGAGTTACATTTCTAAAATAATAGTAATTAAAAGTTATAAATGAGTAGACTGTTATAAATAGAAAATAATAATGGTAGTAAAAAATATTTAATTGTAATAATTTTTAATTAAAGATTATAAATATTTTAAGAATATTTTCACAAATTTAATTTAAATATTCTTTTTAAAATGTCTATTTTTCACAATAAAATACTCGTAGAACCAATCACATACAACCATTCGTGAAGAAAGGATAGGAAAAACAAAAACTCAAAAACTTTAAGGGCAAAGAGGAAGAGAGCTCGTGAGGTAGTTTTTGAGAGAAGTTTTATCCTTGCATGCACTTCATGGTTCACTCATCTTCACATTTCTTGTAACCAACAACACATAGTTTTAGAACAGTAGCCTTGTTTTGCATGCTTACTTCACTTACAAGCCTTTCTTGGTGGGGTTACACATAGACAAGCAAGCCTCAGGGAGCTCATAAGTATTCGACTAACACAACATACATGACCATTCAAGCTCTCTACTATTATAAATCTTTGCATCTTCAAGAGCGATGCACATGCTAGGAGAGAGGGCACAAAGCTAGGAAAAAAGGAGAAAAGAATAGAGGGGGGGAGAGAGAGAGAGAGAGAGAGAGAGAGAGAGAGAGAGAGAGAGAATTTGAGGTGAAAAATGAGATGAGGAGATTTGTTCTTAAGGTGGCACTTTGAGGGTGGGACTAAAGGATATGCACTTAGTTTCACACACACAAACCTCACTAGTAGGCATCGTGCACAACCTTCTTACTTAAACACACATGCCACAACGCATAAGAGACCAACTTGAGAAGTTTTCCAGGGCTAGTGAATCAACAAAGCCATGTTTTGCTAGTTTCCAAGCCAAATTAGGTAGTTTGCTTTGTTTTTTTAAGGTAAACTTTCTCCCCCTTGTCTTTCACAAGTCAAACCTAATGTGGGCTACTAGATTAAAGATGAATGCTTTATTGCGTTGGTCATATGTGATCGTGTTAGAGCCATATGCTTGCTTCTATGAGATTGATACACATGAGTTTATATGAGGTCTTTAGTTCTGTGGACAGAGAGGGTGGAACTTTAAGCAAGTTTGTCTCAATCATTAAGGTAGTTAGATTAAAAGAGATGATTCCTTCCTTATTCTTATTCCTTATACTTGGACTCTGGAAGATTTAAATGGGGATCATCATATCATGGTGCACTAAGATTGGACTTAGTTTAGATTTTGTTTTTAAATTTCATTCTATGAATGTATTTTTTTTTCCATATGTATGTATTTTTGTGTGTCTACGCAAAAGATAAAATCTCTTTCATTGTGTATTGCCTGCAGTCACCTTCTCCTTCTTCACCATCACCGTTGACCCTTCTCCCTACTCCACTGATGCGAATCAAGGCCTAGAACAATCTAACCTAAGCACTTTAAGGGATCCATTGCATATTCTGAGTTGGCCTATTTCAGGATCTCGAGCCAAAGAAATTAGAGAGGCGCTAAATGGGCTTATTCAATAGTGGGTTAAGCAATTCCATTTGAATCTAAGTTAAATAAAGATCAAAACATGCTCAACATCATTTAGACTAAAGATGGAGTTGTTGAAGGCATTTCGGGCCAGAATACTACAAATCAAGTACCTTGAACCGAGAGCTAAACATGGACCAACTCAATTTGGACTTAATTATGTCATTTTGGGCTAAAAATCAAGTTTTGTATTTTTCTTTTTAACGAATTTTTGTTTGTTGGTCAAAATAACTTGCTATTTACCTAGGAACATTAAATGTTTTGTATTTCCAAGTTGTTATTGTATTTTCTAGGTACATTAAAAGCTTTATGCTTCCAAGTTCTAGTGTATTTCCTAGGCTAATTAAGTCTAGTTTTGAGTTCCTATGTTCTCCCTTCCTAAGCTAGGTAGTTTATCTTTAAAAATTCCATATCCGAGCATGTTCTAATTAGACTTAAAAGAATTTTCTCTATGGTTTTTCATTGAACCTTTTCTAACTTATCAAGGCTTGATCAATCTTGTGGTGTCTTCAACACTTTAGGTCCTTGTTTGTTTATTTGTACTCAAGTGTTCAAGTGGATCAATCTAACCTGACTCTTAGCATTTTTGGGGTGAGTATATTCATATTGGTTGTAAGTTCATTGGTTTAACCTTCCTGGGTTCACACCATCTTTGTATCAGAGCTTTGTTCCTGAAGTTAAGTTCTATCCTCCAAAATATCATTTCTATTTTGTAGTTCTCATATTCCTAAGTTTATTCTTCTTGTGTCTATTCACCTTCTTTATTTTGATTGTTCTCAAAAAAAAAAAATTCTGGTTGTATTAATGTTCACGCGTTATTGTTCACGATACTATTCCTACATCAGTTATGTGTTGTTCTAATATGTCTTGAACTCAACTGTGTTTTTCTGTTCTGTGTTCTTTTCTGGTTCATTTTGTTCTTCATTGTTTTGTGTTTTCTGGTCTGTACATTCTGAGTTCTCTACTGAAAAAAAAAAGGAAAGAAAAACAAAAAGTACAAAAAAATGAAGTAAAAAAAAAGCAAAAAAAAAAGAAAGCAAAAAAAGATAAAAGAAATTTGAGCTGATTGTCAAGAATTGTTTCTATTTGAATTTAGAACTTTGCAAAATTCCTTCTCATTTTCTCTTGTTAATTCCTTGAGTTTCTTGTCTGAACATCCACTTTCATCCATCACTTTGTTCCTAAGTGTTGAATTAAATTTTTAAAGAATTGTGACAACCTTTGATTGAGTTTGATTAGTTTCTCTAAAGAACCAATAGAGAAAACATAAGTGTGAAAAAAAGGCAAGAGTGGATGGGAACAATAGAGGGAAGAAAAAGCCAAATCAAGTGTGAAACATGATTGTGTGTGACATTATTTGAGTGTATACATATGAGGAATTATTGTGAAAATTTTATCACTAACATCTTTTTGCAGGTTATTAAAAATAATGTCTTTAAAAAACAACTAAGATCACAATAATGGGGAGTAAAATGAAGCTTTTAATATGCGAGCCATGCAACAACACTTTGAAAAATTGAATGCAGTAATTGAAAGACTTGTTGATGGAATTGAAGGGTGTGAAATTGGGAAATGGAAGACAAAGGAATCAGAATGTGAGGGAGCCTAATAGGAGGAGAGTTAGAAGAACTGAATTCGAAGAATATGAAGAAGGAGTTGAGGGAGAAGAAGAGGAAGATCAAGAATCTAAAGATAATAGTGAAAATTATAGAAATAATAGAGGAGGTAGGAGAGAAAGGGAATATAGGAGAAATTTTCAAGGGAGGAGGAATGTGGTTGATAGAAACATTGGAAGCATTAAAATGAAAGTTACATCTTTCCAAGGAACAAATGACCCAGAAGCATATTTGGAGTGGGAAAAGAAAATACAGTTGATCTTTGACTGTCTTCACTACTTAGAAGAGAAGAAAGTGAAGTTGGTGGTAGTCGAATCACTGATTATGATACTGTTTGGTGGGATCAACTTATGACTACCAAACAAAGAAATCGTTAGAGAACTATAGAAACATGGGAGGAGTTGAAAGTTATCATGAGAAGGAGATTCATACCTAGTCATTATTATCGAGATCTTTATCAAAAGTTGCAGAGTTTGAAGCTAGGGTCAAAGATTGTAGAAGAGCACAAAGAGATGGACATAGCTATGATAAGAGCTAATGTTGAGGAGGACAAAGAAGCAACAATGGTTAGATTTATGCACATCTCAAATAGAGACATCACTAATAGTTGAGTGGCAGCACTATATGGAGGTGGAAGATATAGTGCACGTGGCCATCAAGATAAAAAGACAATTGAAGCTAAAGGAACAACAAAGTCTTCTTCTAATTCCAACAATTCTTGGAAGTCCAATTGGAAGAAGGATGATAAGGGAAATTCGAAGTACAAAGCAAAGTATAGTAAGAAGGCCATTGAAGGAGAAACCTCTCAAGCTAAAGGTAAATTTGATTCCCAATCCTCTAGAAATAGAGATATAAAATGTTTCAAGTGTTTGGGAACATGTCATACAACTTCACAATGCCCCAACAAGAGAGTGATGATTATGCGAGACAATGAAGTGGTGGTCGAAAGTGGTAGTGAAGATTCCATACCTTCACTTGAAAATGATAGTGAAGATGAGATTGAATATGCAATGGAGGGAGAAGCACTTGTGACCAGACGAGTTTTGAATTCTCAAGCTAAAGAAGATAACACGGAGTGTCACATCCTATATTTGGGAATGTGACCGGCATAGAGAATGAGTCTCATCTCGTCTCTGTAAGCTTGACTCACTACCCAAAACCCACACTACTCATTAATCTATATGTTCACTTGTAGATTTTAGAGTAAATTAACATTATGGTCTCTGAAAGATTTGGTCTTTTTCAGTTTGGTCCTTAAAATATTTTTTGTCTCAATTTGGTCATGAAAGATTTATCCCCAATTAAAAGGTCCTGTTGTCTTAAACCAAAAAAAAAAAAGGCTAACCCCTTTAAACTTAACAAACAACACTAACTTTACAATTTGTTCAAAAAGGCCCATCTATTAGTCTAATCATTTGAAGCTTTGATAGTTAAATTATATCATACACTTCATGGAAAAAAGATCCATTATTTAACTGTTATGTCCAATTGTATTGAAACTCATTTTTACTTTGTAAACAATGAGGTGATTTGCATAAAGAATGAATATATATTATCTGGTATTTGTTTTGAAAGAGATAATGAGAAGGGGAATTATGGGGTGGCTACCATAGAGAGCTTTTAAATCGTGTCACGAAGAGAAGAATGATTTATGAACAAATTGTAAGATGGGGGCTATATGTATTTTATGATGGGTGGGTCTGATATATTTTAAGATGGGGGGTTCTTTGAACAAATTGTAAAGTTAGTAGGGGGTTTTTGGTGAAATTTTAAAATTTAAGGGGATGAAATGCACAATGACCAAAGTTTAGAGGGGATAAAGTGTATTTTAACCTTTTTTTTTTAATTGAAGGCAAAAGGACCCTTTTGAATGAGGATAAATCTTTCAAAAATTAAATTGAGACTAAAAAAGTTTTCAAGAACCAAATTAAGAAAGACTAAATCTTTTAGAGACCAAAACATTAATTTACTGTAGATTTTAAGACGAAGAGAGAAAGCCAAAAGTAAAATGAATCATACATCTTAAAACTTTTAAGACTTGTTACAAGATCTGATATATTAAGATGTATTCATACCTATTAAGAACTTGAAAAAATAGAAAAAAACAAATGTACTTAATGGTTTGAAATATGAATGAATTATATTCAGACCCTTATTAAGTACAAACAAATGTCACTTTAGAGCTTCTAATTCATTATTATGCTATTATTTGTGTTGAAACTTGATTTAAACTTTCTAATTTTTCAAATTTCCCGTAAAACCTGATAGGGGTGTTCAAAGTTGGTCTAAACCAAGCCAAACAAAAAAGGATCAATGTTTGGTTTTTTTTGTTTTAAATTTATTATTTTTCAATGGTTTGGTTTGCCAAACCAATCATATTATATATATATATATATATATATATATATATAATATAAATAGTTAAGTGCTCTATTAATACACTATTTATATGCAACGTTGTTACTTTAAACTTAGATTGATGTTATTTTTATTTAATTATTGAATAAACAAATGTACTGTTATTTATAAGTTATTTGACTTTAAGTGAGATATTAGTTTTATGAGTTATTTGAACAAGTATATTATGATTTATGAATTATTTGAATTTAAGTGAGATGTTTTTATGAGTTATTTCAATAAACAATTCTGAAATGCTTAAACAAAACAAGATAAATTGGGCCAAAAAATAAAACCTTAAATATAGGTTCAAATCGCCCAAATTAAATTGCATAAATCAATCATATAATGGTTTGGCTCCATATATAAAACCAAACTAAACGGTTTAAATTTTTTTTAAACTGAAGTTAGTGGTTTATTGTAGTTTAGTATTGTATTTAAAATTGCCCAAACCGACCGCCAAACACCCCAATTGACTCACATCAAAAAGTAAGCTTTAAAGGTTCTTGCCTAAGTGATAGTATTGTTCAAATTCAATCAGATTCAATTTAATCTAATCAAAACTGACCAACTAATCACATTTATTAAATTGAAATTTGGCAAAATTGATTTAATTAAATCAATTGTTGTTAGATGACTATAGTAGTCATCTAATTCAAATTCACTTAACCAATTATATATATTTACAACATAATATATTATATATTTTATATTTTATAGATGCTATATATTTGATATATTTTTTAATTTTTATAAAACCCTAAAATGTAAAAGGAGTCCTTTTTTATTATTTAGCTAAACCAATAAAATTAATTTATTCTACAATTTTATAATAATTTCTTACAAAATCATCATTAAAAATATAGAAATATCCACACTATAATATATTTAAAAATTTTAATCAATTGAAAGACAATAATTTATAATAGTCAACTTCCAGAATAACATTTATATTTCCATATAGAGTACATTATGCACACTCTTCTGCATGATTGTTTTTAAAATTACAATTTTCTTTTATACTTTTAAAATGTATAATTCCTCTCCTATAATTGTGAAATATATTATACTTTTACTCTAATTTTATATTTTTTGTTTAAAAAAGTTTGTTATAATATTTTATTTTCTATATTTGATAATTTAACGCTACATACTAAAATAATTTTTATTAAACTAAAAACATAAATTTTTATACATTATTATATCTTTTTTTATTATTAGTTTAGAATAAAATATCACAAGTATTCTATTTTTATTTCATAAAAAAGATATCCAATATATATGTCACAAGTATTCTATTTTTATTTAAAAAATAACTGACTTTTTTAAAAAAAAAATTTGGACTACTGAATAATAGTTTCATAGTTGTAATTTACCCTTATATATATGTTTCATTAACATGAACAGTGTTACAAGCAAGTACGCTAAAAGTCAAATGAAATAATAAGGACTAATTGAGAAATTAAATTTCAAAACAAAATTTTTTGAACACTTTGAACTTGGATATTGTGGACCTTAAATTCCCAGGATATTTTTAATAAAACCCTAAAATGTAAAAGAAATCCTTTTTTATTATTTGGTTAAACCAGTTTCTATGGGATGGGACCTTAGACGATGACGTAACCTGAGGATCTTTTGTTTCTCGAGATGCTTGGTGCATCAGATAGAACTATAGTAGAAACCACGGGAAACAAAATGTACACACAAGTAACAAGAATCTGGATACAGTGTACTGTAGAAGTTAAAGGAAGAGGATTGGATTTTTTGGTAGGGTTCGGAAGAAGGGAGGAAAAGATATGGTAGAGGCTCTTCTGCAAGTATCACCTCCTCTACTGCTATGTTCGTCTTATCCAATTCGTCGGTGAGGAATCCCTCTTTTTTTTTCTTTTGGGCATTACTTGTTAAAATTTTATCCCGAATGTATTTTTCTTTGAAATGCCATTTGTTGCCTTCTTGGTCTAAGAATCCCCTCTCTTGGATTGCAATTTTGTTTTTGTTTTTGTTTTTTTTCTTTTCAGCATTTCAGAATCAGTGTTTTTCTGTCAGTTGCAGTTTTTGATGCTTCGATTTTTTTTCCCCTCGAGCATCTCTGTTGCTGTATAGTGTCTTTCAAACATCCATACCCGACATTCTGTAATTGCAGTTCCCATGTGATAATCTGTGAACTTTTCCATATGGTAAATAAGTCCCCCATTTTGTCACACTGATTGTTTTGCTGTGGGATTCTACAATTTCTGTCTCTTCATTGGTAGATCCTGACATGCTAGATGTATTATTTCTCTTGCTAAAACAGGAAACTGACTCTGAGCTGTGTTGACAATGTACTGTAAATTTTTGTCTACTATTGATTTTCATTGCATAAAATGTTGTTTTACAAAATGCAGAGAAGTGAGTGGAAAAGCATTGGTTAAGTGTTCATTGAAGCACTCTTTATCAAGTAACATTCTGACCAAGCATGTAATATCTGGTCTTGCTGCTTCCTTGATATTTATTTCTCCTACAAATCAGGTTTGTATTCCAGAACCAGAATGTTGCCACTAGCATCTGAGTTGTTCATATAATTCCATTATGTGACATCTTCAATTCCCCTGAGGGCTTATTGGATGTGCTATTATGCTTGTGTACTAATTTATCAAACATAAACACCATACAGATTTGAGCAACATAGATGCATAAAAATTACATGAAAATTGGCGTAAGTTTTGCATCAATAATTACAATTTTTTTTTTTTGAAAAAGATATATTGTTACTAATAGGTATTTGGGTAGTGGGTTTAGTTATTCTGTTAGGTTGTTACAGGGGTAGAAAGGGGATTTTGAAGTGACAAATTAGTTATATAAGGATGGGAGGTGAAGAGTGCAGGACGTGGAGAATCTCTTGTTAATGTGTGGGGAGGAGCATTTAGCTTTGGAGGAGAAATACTACTTTGATAGGAGGCCTAGGTCTCTAGTGGTTCATTTTGCTGATTATCCTTCTTCTTCTTCTCTGTATCTCTACTTCTTAGCAATAAAAACTTCAGTTCTTCTTTCTGAAAATACTGGTTCCTATCAATTGGTCCGACTTGTCGAATACTGAAAGGAGCTAGCGTGGCACATCCATGCCACTCAAGATGTTTGACAGAGAGGATGCGTTGGAAGCTCGCATTGAAAGACTGGAAGGAGGTTGGAGGATTTGAAACAATCTTTACTAGCAGAGATTAGTAGACTGCTGGGGAAGAGACCTTTGAATGACAATGAAGGTGCTGAAGGAGTAGGAGGTCTATTGTCAGGTAGTAATGAGCAGCTGCTGCGAACTGAAGCTTCGCATAAATTGAAAGAGTTTCGTCTCTCTGCCAAGAAGGTAGAACTACTCGCGTTCGATGGAAAGGACCTAGTTGCTTGGATCATGAGCAGAAACGTATTTCGAGGTTCAATGAACTTCAGTGGATGTTCGAATCGAATTGGCAAAGCTAAGCATGGAGGGTGCGACGATTGGTTCAACCTTTGGCGTGAATCCATGGATAACCTGACGTCAATGAAGTTGAAGGAAGCCATGATGGTGTGTTTTGGTAGTGGTTGACTGGACAACCCATTTGAAAAGCTAAAGGAACTTATGCTTCAAACTCTTTTCATCGTAGTTGATTGGGGTTCAATTTTTGGGATATTTCATTGGAAGATTGAAGCCTGAGATCCGAAGCAGGATGCACACTGATATGACCAAGAGCGCTTACAAGTGGGACAAAAGCTTAAGCTGTTAGCTAAGGTACAACTTTTGATATATACACCTTTCATCTGACGCCGGCCTTTCCCTATTTAAGCCACTGGGCATGGGCTACCAGATTGAACTTGAATCATGAGAATTGACACATACCCCCTCGCGATCCTAGGGGCATATTGTTTGCTCGTCCTTTGGGGAAGGTTCGCCTTCGAACCTTGAGATATGGGCAAGTGTCAACCCTAAGATTCAAACTCGTGCTAGCTCTAATACCAAATAATATGACTAAAAGTGCTTACCACTAGGCCAGAAGCTTAAGCTGTTAGCCAAGGCGTAACTCTTGACATATACATCATGTATCTGATGTGAGTCCTTTCTTATTTAAGTTATTGGGCGTGGACCACCAGATTGAACTCAAGTCATGAGAACCGACACATATCTCCTTGAGACCCGAATGGCATATCACACACCCTCAAGCCGCAAAATTGTTATCTAGCGTTGTAGTTGGCGTGTGATGTCAAGGCTGAAATTGTGACATGGTTTTTGCAGGAAGAAGATGGAGTGGACTGAGTTAAGGCTGAGAAATGGACTCTAGGAATGGGTTGGGTCCAATGCAATGGACTAGGCTCGGGTACACGTAATTGGGCTGATCCTAGTACTCAGTCGAGTCAGGCTCAAAATCAATCCTCAATGGGTTCGTCTGTACCGGGGTCTTCAACGGGTTCTGTTGCAAGAACTCGAGTGAATGGTGTCGCTAGTGTTTTGTTATTGTCAACAAGCAACATCAGAGGGTTGTCAATGGTGGAGCTGGCATAGAATGCGACGCCGAAACCTTTTGAGGCTGATCGAAGAGGAAGCTAAGACAAGAACAGAGGAACACGACATCTCACCTATGTGGAGTTGGTGAATTGCAAGGTTAAGGGTTTATGTTTTAGATGCAGCGACAAATTCCACCCTTTGCGTCAATGCGTTGATAGGCAATTAAGGTTGATTATTCTGGGGGATTAGGAAGCTATCAATGAACAAGGGGAAGTAGTTGTTTTGGAGCTTGAAGAGGACGACAGAGAATAGGCTGATCATTTTTCTTTTTTCCTTTTTCAACCTTGGGGACAAGGCTGATCTTAAAGGGGGGAGGGGGGTAATGATAGCTTTTTGGGTAATGGGTTGTTCTGTTAGGTTGTTAGAGGGGTAGAAAGGGAATTTCAAAGGGACAAATTAGTTATATTGGGATGGGAGGTAGAGTGTAGGACGTGGAGAATCTCTTGTCTGTGTGGGGAGGAGCAATACTGCTCTAGTCTGGTGGTTCCTTTTGCTGATTATCCTCTTCTTCTGCTCTGTATCTCTGCTTAGCAATAAAAAACTTCAGTTCTTCTTTGTTGAAAATACTGGTTCCTATCCGTTACCTATTGGGAAGCATGAACACTGACATAAACACGTGACTTCACAAAATTTGATGTATCCATATGTAATTTAAAGTGTCACATTGTGCGTAACACAAGTATTTAGCATATAGTCAGACATGGATATTGCCCATTTTTTTAAGTGTTTGTATTGAACACCTTATATTTTTCAGAAGATGCCTTTCTTGTACAGTTATATCTTGTGATTTTCTGAATACACCTTGTAGTTCTCTTCAGTTATTATATGTTATATATCTTGATAGTGAAGTTCTTATGGAGATGCACAAACTAGAATTTTTGATTTCTTGCTAAGGAACTAGTAAATATGTCTATTATTTCTTATATGATAACAATGATATGTTGTAAATGTACGTTGTCATTTCATCAGCAGTCTGTTGCAGTAGATCTATCTCAACAAAATATATGCCAGCTTGCCAGTGTCAGTAATAATAATGAGGTTACTCTTCCAATTGATGACGGTTCTGATGGAAAAGCGGGAAATCTCATGATGATGAGAGGCATGACAGCCAAGGATTTTGATCCTGTTAGATATTCAGGAAGATGGTTTGAAGTTGCTTCACTTAAACGTGGATTTGCTGGACAAGGTCAAGAAGATTGCCATTGCACTCAGGTAAAAGCTAAAATAAGTATGGTAGTGAATCTTAAGGAAAACATTTATCTTAGGAAAAAGTAGGTTGCATTTAAATTTCTTCTTTTCCCTATTAAGTTTCATGTTATTCTTAACATATTAGTGAAGCCTGGAAGCAGATGGAACTGTTTTGTTTGGGAGCTTTGACAAAAGTTGAGTTGAGTGATCATTAATGACGTAGATTAGAACAGAATTTAGTGGGAACAGGAAGAGTTCCCACGTCATTTTTGGGAAATTTAACCAAAAAAAAAAAGGATAGTAGCTCTTTATCATTATTTAGGTGTAATAATAAAGTAAAGTGGGTTTGAAAGGTGGTGAAAATTTCAAAATTACCCTTTATAGAAGAAAAGTAAAGTGGGGAAAATCCAGATGATGAAGGGTAAAAGAATAAGGGAACTCAAGCTATACCTAAGTTCCATTACTTTTTAACCACCCAAACAAGGGGTTTGTTTGTCATCCCAAACAATCCCTAAGGTTCTTGATTGTTCATCAGACAGTCAATGGATTGATACTTAAAGCATCATTTAGAATAACAGTCTAGTGCATCGTAGGGATAAGCTACTCATTGAATTTTGTGGATGCTTAAATTGATTATATTGTAGATGTCACTGGTGTTTTTCTAACCAGAGTTATAGGGTTTGTTTGTTTGGCATCCATAAGCTTCTTACTATTAATCTGGGTAGACAAATAACGTTTCAGGGTGTCTATACATTTGATAGGGAGACTCCCTCAATCCAAGTTGATACCTTTTGTGTTCATGGAGGACCCGATGGATATATAACTGGAATTAGGGGAAGGGTTCAATGTCTTTCTGAAGAGGATTTGGGGAAAAACGAGACAGCGCTAGAGAAGCAACAAATGATCAAAGAAAAATGCTATCTCCGGTTTCCTACTTTGCCGTTCATCCCCAAGGAGCCTTATGACGTGATTGCTACTGATTATGACAATTTTTCTCTTGTTTCAGGAGCAAAAGACACAAGTTTCATTCAGGTAGTTAGCTGACATTCCTACTTTTAATGTGCCACTTCTTATTTTGTTCAGATATATTGTTTAGCTTTACGTCTATTGCTAGATTGTGTCTTAGTACTTCAGTGACTTTTAAGAAATTGAACTTGGTTAATACACACACACATATCCTCACATTTATTTGTTATTAAGAACAACTTAAAAACAAAAGTTTAAGTGGAGACCCACAAATAGTTTTATTATAATCGTTAATATGCCACCTTACACTAAAGCTCTTCTGGCCTTAAACAAGAATTGAATTTTAGACCACTTGGTCATAAAGGATTTGATACCATGTCAAAAACTGTTTCATTTCATAAGTTTAAGCTATTAAGAGAAAGCTCATTAATTTAGTTTGAGAAAATTACTGATTTTGTCCCTAAAAGATTACAATTTTTTCAATTTGGTCCTTAAAAGATCAAATATTTTAATTTAGTTCCTAAAAAATTATATTTGTCTCAATTTGATTCTTTTCGCTACTAAATTACAAAATCTACCATTGCTAAAACTTAAAATTTTTATTGCCAAAAGTTATTTTGATGAAAAGATAGATCAAATTAAAACATATATAATTTTTTAGGGATTAAATTAAGATAATTATAATATTTCAAAGACTAAATTAGCAATTTACTCATATATTTATTATAATCTCTCAACTGTTTTTAATGGGGATTGATGCATTCATACCCCTGTCATCAATTAATATTTCAGATATACTCAAGGACACCCAACCCTGGACCTGAATTTATAGAGAAGTACAAGGCTTATTTAGCAAACTTTGGGTATGATCCAAGCAAAATCAAAGATACACCTCAGGACTGTGAGGTGATGTCTAATAGTCAGCTCGCTGCTATGATGTCCATGTCTGGAATGCAGAAGGCACTAACAAACCAGTTTCCTGATCTGGAACTCAAGGGGCCTATTGCACTTAATCCCTTCACCAGTCTCTTTGACACTTTGAAAAAGCTTCTTGAGCTTTATTTTAAGAAGTAACTATGAGCGATTAAATTTCATCATGCCTTCTTTTTAGGGCATTCACTACTTATATAGTCTCATGAGTGACAGTTGACAGCAACTAATGTATAAATTCAATCCAAACATTGTAAGTAAAGACGAACCATGAGAGATTTGATTGATGGACTCGGTCTGCGAAATATAAGTAGACTAAACTAATTATGAAGACGATATCTATGCCTATTAGTGGTGGGTTTTACTAAAGTAGATATCTGATATATATACGTTTTTTCGGTTATTTACTTGGCTGGCTTGATAAATTGTCAACTTAAGCATTTCTCCAATTCAGGAATTGGTATCTCCAATTAGCCTAAAAGATTTTAAAGATTTGAAAATTGATAATTCTTTATGCAGACTAAAATGCAAATCTGTGATTAAGGGTATGTTTGGAAGATTTTATTATGACCTTACTTAATTTATCTAATGGAAAAAGCGCTTATGTACTTGTTTGGGAAAGTTTATAAAAATAGTTTATGACATACTTATAAGTTACTTTTAACTTATTTTTATAAGTTATCGAGAATAGTTTATAAAAGTAAACTGAAAATAGTTTATGTGAAGTTTGTCCTCATAAACTCTTTAATTGAAGAAATAACTTATATGAGCATTTATTCTATAAGTACTTAAATAAGCTGTTTATTCAAACAATATTTAAGTTTAGTTTCAATTTGATGTTTTATTAATTTAGTGACGCTGGCACTTCCAAAAATTCACTGTGGAAAGCCTAATTTTTGTTACAAAATAGTGCTTGAAATTTCCTTGACATAACGTGATCATCTTGGTAAGTGATTAAATTCACTTGAGAAATATAATTTGAAGGTTACATAAATTTAAAATGCATAAAACAGAGGTATTGTTATAAACGGAACAAAATACAAAACTCAAGCGACTCAAGCGATGCTAGAAGAGATAAGGGAGATATTAAAATGATAGTTCAAAGAGTTTAGTTCTTTCGAAACTATCTCATACTTCATAGCTATAGTTCTTTAAGAAGTATTTCACACTACGTTTTCATACATCTTTGACTAGAAAGAAAATTCTCTCTATATAGGAAGCAAAGATGTAACATATGGCCTATTAAAAACACCATAAAAGATGAATAATACACCTTTAAACATATTAATAGAGGGAATGTTACATATTGCAATTAAGGGTATCATTAAGGAGAAAAAGGATCCAAAGGTCATACAATTAATATCTTGTCATGTATGTGGTCGTCCATTTACACGTTTGTGTGTGCAAGTTTAAACATTTCTCCAGAGATGATCATAGATTAAAGATGTAAGACTCGTTAAAACCTTATTAAAAAAATCCAATGGGATAAAAATTCAGCGCAATTAAAAGAGTATATTATACTTAGATCACACACTATTTAGCTAAATAAAACTTAGTAGAATAAAAACATAGCGAAGAAAAAAGAACATATTATTCCTAGATTATATGCTTCCCCTCAAAGTTATACTTCTTTACTGAGTCAAATCATATGTTTCATCATAGATATCCATGGCTTGTTTCATAAATAATCAGTATCTTTAAACAGTTTCATGATGTATAAAACAATTATTTGTTTTTTCAGAGCTTTGATAGAGGTTTCGCTTTATAATATATCTTTGAACAAGTTTTGTTCATATAAAAATATATTATGCTTTGCTCTTTTTGAGTTGAATATGGTTATTTTCAATGTAATATGAGCATATATTTTTTTTTTTGGAACAAAATATTTCATCATCTCGTAGACAAGTAAAATATGTTTTTACACCAATGAGTGGAAAACCAAAAAAATGTGATATTCTAACTACATATGACGGATGAACAAGATTCTTCCTTGGTCAATTTGCAATTTGGAATCAAAGGCAAAAGTTTATGTCCAATATTCTACATATCAATATTTTATAGAATAATATGAAGATTTAGGATCTCTTTAGGAGTCCCCAATGATATGTTCAAATCATCAATATAAAAGCTACTGGTAAAAATTACTTATAACTTGATGAATATGCATACAGATTACAGACTGCTTTAACTCATATAAACTATATAGTAGGGTAATTGTTCTACATGTTTGAGCTGTATATATGTTTCAAGCATTTTAAATCCTTCAAGGATTTCTCCGTATATATAGACATATCATTATCTAATAACACTATTAGAAATATTGCTTTTAGTAACGAAAAAATTTGTCGCTAATTGCAATTTTTGTCACAAAAAAAATGCTTTTAGTGTGCCCAATGATTAAAAATTTAGACCAGATTAGACTGAGAACTGGTCCAAAGTTCGGTTTGGTTTGGTTGTTCAACCAGCAAAAAGTAGAACTGGTACATAATTGATTGAACCGGTTCTGAATTAAGAAAACTGGTGAAATCGATTCCATCGATTGAAAAAAGAAGAAGAGAGGATGGTGGCGACAGCGATGAAGAAGTTACAACAACAACGAAGACTTGTGTGATAATAGATGAGAAATGAGAAGGAAATAAGCTCTTGGAGGAGAAAAGGTCTTCACATGTGAAAGACAGAGCAGGAGGAGGAAGAAGAAGAAGAATAATAATAGAGAAATTACAGGAACCAAGGTAATCAATATCTAGATCTTGCTTATAAGTTCGTACAAAATCGAAATCCTAACAACAAGATTGACCAAGATCGTAAGTAAAATCGTTTTTACATCAAGATCGCATGAGATTTAAATCTTGCTCGTAAGATTATATAAAATCGAGCTCCTAACTACAACATCGTCGACACTTGATTTTTTTTTTTTATGTGGCTCCAAAACGACGTAGTTTTGTATTCATATTTTTTTAATGGAAACAACTTATAAATTTATGGAAATATAATATGTTTTATAAAAATATTTTGATATTTTGATAATTTTATGCTTATTTTTTAAAATTGCATAAGATCTTATGATTCCCGAGTCGATCTTACGATTTGATCTTTTTTATGCCTTTCCGATCTTGTACAAAATATCGATTTTGATTACCTTGACATTGATGATTATGCGACGTCCATGGAGAAGATGATAGATGAGCTGAAGGAGAAAAGGTGAACACTCATGTGACAATAGATGAGAAATGAGAAGGAAATGAGCTCTTGGAGGAGAAAAGGTCTTCACATGCGAGAGACAAAGAAAGAATAGCCTAGTCCTACTCTAATGTAGTGTTGAAGAATAGGTGGTGGTTGTTTAGGGAATGGGGAAAGAGGAAATATGGAAAAATGGTGGGATTTGTCAAAAGGAAAACTGAAAAAGAGAGGTGGGGGTGTGTTGGAGACTAATAAATAGCAACACAAAACATTTATAGATTAAGTTGTATATTTTTTTAACATTTGTATATATATATATATATATACACAGACAAATTTTAGGATAAAAAAAGGATAAATTATTATGACTTTTATTATGTGATCATATATATACTAATTTATGTATTTTAAATACTATCAGTTCAACGATTAAACCTTGAACCAGTGTCTTTACCAGTTTAGTAACTGGTCCAATTTTTAAAATATTAGTCACGGTCCAATTCTGGGCACGTGACCAGCATAGCGTAGAGTTAACCTTTAGCTGTAAGCCTGTACTCCTAACTCTTAATTCTCCAAAATGCACATTTCACACTTACATCAATTAACATATTCACTTCAACATATAGAAACAACAATGGTAAAAATAATTCATTCGATTCATATATCTAAAGTTCTCAATGATACTCTCTTGTATTAATGGTCTTTCTAGACTCAATGTATTCAAATAAGAAATACAAGAATCACATATAGAGAATAATGTAAATATGTCATGCATGAACTCTATACACAACCCCTCCATTCTCGGTGTCCTATTCGACTACAGAACTAACTCTACATGCATCAAAGCAAAGAATACAAAGATACCAACCCTATTGGCAAGAAAGGTTGGACACGCCGAATGTCTACAACTTCTCATGTAAATGTTCTTCGACAATTACAGTACCTGTAAAATGTTAATAACGATGTGAGATAAATATCTCAGTGAGTAAAGTAACATTACAAACAGGATATAAGTTAAATTGTACTGACATTACCAACCCCGTTCATAAGGATTCCACACTCTCAATTAATCGTAATCTCCACCACAAGGGTGAAATCTCTAGAATGTTCAACAATAAGACACAAAATACAAACCAGACTAAGACAAATGAATACAATTTCGGTAACATAAGGACAATCCCACTCATAAGAATTAGATCAAACATAGAATATGACAACTTATCCTATATCACAACCCGCACTCCCGAGCACGTGGCCATTATAGTAATGACACTTCCATGTTATTGTAAGTCTAACCCTTTTTAATATACCCAAAGGAATTATAGATATCAACATGGAAATTCCACAAATGAAATAATAAACTAAGTAACAACATAATGAAATAGTAAATTAACGTTAATCCCATAGAAACATGTAATCTCTTCCAAAATATTAATAGGTGTTATAACATGCCTTAATTTAAATAATCTGAATTATTCAAATAAAAAAATTAAACAAATCCATATGTCCCAAAATCCTTCCTTAATGACCTATGCAACTACAGAACGACCTACCCAGCAATAGGAAGGTCAACAACGAGCACCGCTACAACTTGGGCCTCTCCTCCTTACCGTGATTTGGGGGTACCAATCAGCACAAACAATTTGCATATATATATATATATATATATAATCAATCTAAAGCAAGAACACACTCATATAATCAATTAGGGAAGTCATACCTGGTTTCCACTTGCCATACATAGAACATAACTAAAATTTCATCTTATGCATGTAAATAACAAACTCGTACACATTCTATTACTATCTACATATCGAATAGAATTATATTCTTATTTAACAACCTAGTCACATTTACCATACAAATCTCGGTAGACTTCCCACTAACATACATACATGATATATGATGTTAAAGTTAAGTTAGGGCAAGGTCATTCAAGCACCTGGATTCCAACCCTAACTTTTTATTGTATTTCATGCATTATACAAAAGGAGAAGGTGTGTATACAGATTCTGGATCAATCTCTAATAACTACAACAAGGGTATGCAATACGAAATCAAATTAAAAGTTTCATATGACTTTAAACCACCCAATTCTTCGAATAAGCAAGTTGGGGTTCATTATGATAGATTGGGATTTCTAGCTCTTACTTCGATTCCTTGAAGTTTTCTGATGTCGAGAAAGATTACCGATGATTAGAATTTCTTCGGAGAACACAAAAGAGCAATGGTCCTTGGAATCTCTCTAGGGTGGCATTAGAAGAGATCTGATGACTAGGGTGTCTTCTTGAGGTGGCTATGGTTTCTTCCTGAGGTGGCGTGTACAAGTGATCTAGGGTTTTGAAAGTCTGAGTGGCATCTAGGATGTTTGTGAGTTGAGTGGCGTCTAGGGTTTTTAGGGTTTGAGTGGTGTTTATATGTAAGAGGCATCTAGGGTTTGGTGTTTCTTAGGTTGAGTTTGCATGTGAGAGATGCCTAGGGTGTGTCTCTTAGATGGAGTGAGAAACGTTTAGGGTTATGTCTCTTAGGTGGAGTGAGAGATGCTGAGAGTTTCTAGGGTTTTGGCCGCTCACTTGTTTAGGTTAAGTAGGATTCTTTTTTTTTTTTAAAATTCTAGATTAAGTGTAGCACTAGGACACCTCTTTTATTATTGTTATGTTTTTATTTATCCTCCTTTATTATTATTATCGTATTCCCCTTCCTTATTTATATTATTATATTTCCACATTATCCCTTTATTTAAATTTAAAAACCATATGCTTTTTCTATTATTTTTCTTTTCCTAATCCTATATTAATGCCACGCCTATTTTATTATTTTTCTTTTCCTAATCCTATTTTATTTCTTATTCTCCTAATCCTACCTTAATACCACACGCCTCTTTTAAATAGTTATTTTCTAATCTACATGTCTCCTTTTGTGTATATTATTTAATTTATTTAGCTTACACTATTTCATTTACTTATTTTCTATATTTACTTGCCTACTATTTATTTTATTTAACTTACATTATTTTATTTACTTATGCCCTATATTCACACGTCACATTATGTAATAACATTATTATTTTATTCACTTATGCACTTAGCTCATGTACATCCAAGTGCCACACGTACCACAAGGTCACACAAAGTGTCCTTGACCAAACAACCCTAGCATAATTTCCTTTCGTTTTGGTCCTTCCCTCACCCAAAATACATCAAACAATTTAATGCATCTAGAAATAACTTCACACACCTCTTAAGGCAAAATAAACAATGCATATCACAAGCAATAAAACATTTAAATAAACAAACTATAATCCCCACGAGTATCACATCCAAGTCACAAGACATATGTATATACATATACTCCAACATCGCAATACAACAATAAACCACATCTCCACATTACATATATGCAACTCAATCACCATAGAATGCAAATCAAATGCATGATGTGGTACAACAGAAAGGTAGAATTTCCAAGCTCGAAGGCATAAGTAATGTACATGCTTGAAGGCAATCTTAGTCCTTAGTGCCCTAGGCTAAGCATATACACTTGGCATAAGACCAATAGGTCCATTGGCATGAAGCCACTCGCTAGATTTTTCCTCATGGGGTGCACCTCCATAGGAGTCTCTGCTCTACTTCACTCTGCGTTTTATTAAGATATTATTATTATTATCTTTGAGTGCAATGTTCATGATGCGATGCATGTGGTTATGCAAAATGAATGTTACTCAAATCAATCATGAATATGCAATTCAAGAACTCTCCTCTCCAAGACAAACAAGTCAACTCTACTTCACTCCACTCTAATCATATTATGCTTAAACGCGTGACAATCGTGCAATTAATCCATGAGATAATAATGTGCAATGAACTCCACACTATCCATAACATCATCTCCTATCCTATGTATGTTATCAAATTTCATTGAAGGATGCATCTCAAACATACACAATTGGTTTGTGTGTGGTTCACTCAACTCATGTTTACTCCTATATGAAAATGCTTAGGTCCCTCCCTTTCATGTATGTACAATATTCATTGTGATGGGCATGGGTCCACATGTACATATATATATATATATACCTCATACCGAATAGCCAGTCACATAATCATTTCACAGCTTTAATTATATCATGGAAACCTCTATTATCATGAATCATAAAACTAGTTGTAGAAGGTACTCAAGCACTCAAGTGTACTTAAATAAAGCATTTCTCATATCAACTAGCTTTCTTTGCAAAGGGTTTTTCATAAAAGCATCACATAGTAAGTTTGAGTCAATACTCATCTCATATCTCATCAGTTCTAAGTAAAGAAAACCTTGTGAGTGAGATTCATAAAGTCTGATTGTCATTGGTTATGAAACTTTCTCATAAAGGTGTAGGTTTCATGAAGTAAATATTGAAATAGAAAGGAGAATTCAGTTTGGGTAATTCACTTCGCATTGAAGGTTAAATTATTACAAATTAATTATTCTCAATTTGTCTTTTATTCATGCATATTCACATTCTCATATTTATGGTTTTGGCATTCCCATCATTCACATACAAAGATTACAACATCGCTTATGAACACGTGCAAGTAATGTCGTAGAGAAAACAACTCTCAATTCAAGCTAAGTAATGTTATCCACTCACCTCAACTTTGAGCTAATGCTTTATCGGGTCCTCATGTGATTCTCGAAAGGAAAATGCACCAAGAGGCTTTTGAGATCAACCCCTAATGATTCCCATCACAAGAAAAAGAGAAAAGAGATTAGTCACACTCACTTTCTCCATATTATAGGACCAACTAGTCGACTTGCTAGATGGGGCAATTGACTTGGTTGCTTCTATTTAACTCCAAGGCACAAACTAGTAGGCAACCAGTCGACTGGCTAGCCTTGGCCAAGCTAGGAAAAGCTCCCAAAAGGCAACCCAAAAACACCCCAAACTCTCTCTCCTTACCTCTCAAACCTCCTGTGATACTCGTAGGGATTTTTATCGTGCCTGTTCATTTAAAATGTTATGTGCTTGCAACATGCATTGTTTGCTTTGCCTTTGATGTGTGTGAAATTACTTACCTATGCATGTGATTGTTGTTACTCATGAGATGTGTTGTGGGTAAGTGGGGGCCTAAAACAATAAGGTAAGTATGCTTGGGTTCTTATGTCAAAGGCATTTTGTGTGATGTTCGAAAAAGTGTTGCATGTGTGGCATTTTTAGGAGATTAAACTAAATAAGTAAATAGATAAAATAGTACTACAATAGAATAAAGTGGCGAGTGAATAATTAATGTAATAAACGAAATAATGTAAGCTAAATAAATTAAATAAATAACATACAAAGGAGGCGTGTAGATTAGAGATAATTAATTTAAAAGAGACATTAGGTATTAAGGTGGAATTAGGAAACAAACAATAAAATAGTAAGGTGTTAAAATAGGATTAGGTAAAATTAAAATAAATAAGTGGCATGTAGAGTAGGAGTAGGAAAAGGAAGAAAAATAATAATAATAATTAGGTGTGTGGCAATAGTGTAGGATCAGGAAATAAACCATTAAAATAGGTGTTTTTAATATAATAAAATACATAAGGAGAAATATAATAATATAATAGTTTCATGAAAACCTAATAATAATAATAATAATAATAATGAAATAGAATAACTATACAACAAATAAAATACAAGAGGAATCCTAGTTCTACACATAACCTAGAATACAAAGAAAAGGAGAATCCTACTTAACCGAAACACCTACACAACCAAAACCTTAGCTTAGCCCTAGACATCTCCCATCCCATTTAGCCTAATAGGTGGATGGCCAAAACCCTAGCCTAACCCTAGAAATCTCCCATTCACTCAAAGCCCTATATGCCTTTCACTCCACTTATATACAGCCCTAGATGCCTGTCATACATAAACTTCACCTAAGAACTCTCTCAACCCTAAAAACCACTCACACTCACAAACACTTTAGATGCGACTTGCTCTCAAAGCACCTTAGACGTTACTCATACTCTCAAAACCCTAGGTCACTTGTGCACACCACCTCAAGGAGAACACTAGCCTTCATACCTACACAACACGCCACACCTCTACACATAAACTTCAAGGAACATATCTCCAGTAATCTTTCCACGACATCAAGAAACTTCAAAGGTTAAGGTAAGAACTAGAACCGTAATTCAACCATATATTCGTTGTCCTTCGTATGTTCAGAGAATTAGGTCGGATAAAACTTAATTTTAACTTTAAATTCATCTTGCAAACTATTATGCTCTAGTTGTTAGGGGTTGGTCCCAAATTTGTATATGTATTTTCTCTCTTCGAATCTACAGTAGAATTTAGCATTGGAATCTAGGTGAGTGGATGACATCGCCTTAACTTTACTTTAACGTCATATATCATGTAATTATGTTAGCTGAAAGTCTCCTAAGAGTTCTAAGGTGAATGCAACTAGGATTGTTAAATAAGAACATGATTATATTTGTTTGTAGATGGTAGTAAAATGTGTGTGTGACTTCGTTATGTATATGCTTAAGATGAAATTTTATTTATGTTTTGTGCATGGTGAGCGGAAACTAGGTATGATCTCCCTGATTGCTTATATGAATGGATGCTTGTTTTAGATTGCTTACTTATATATATATATATATAGGGCTATATGGGTGGAGGACGACCAGGTTGAACATTGATTCTTGAGGCCTATCTTGCCGATGTATGGGTGGAGGACGATCCTCACTATAGGAGGAGGCCCGAGTTGAGCACCTTACCAATGAGGTAAGATCATGCATCATTGCCAAGAGAGGATCGGGGCCCGGGATGAGCGTTTACTCTCAAGGGGCGCCTTGCCAATTGATGAGTATCGTGTGTGATGTAATTGCATTCTAGTTGATGAACTTGTATGTTTCATTATTATATGCAACTTCTTGGTATTGAGACTGTGGCCTAAGGGCATATTTATATGATACTTGATGCTTTTGAGTTTGATTATGACGATGTCATTCACTCACTGAGTTGCCATAACTCATACCCTCTATGGTTCGTTTTTCTCTTACAGATTGGCTATCGTAAAGGAGCACCCATCTAAGGAGTAGCAATGCTCATTGTTGACTTCCTTGTTGTCGGGTAAGGTCTTATTTTGTTTTATGATGTCAATAGGTCACTCTATAGTTGCGTTGGTCACTTAGGGTGGATTTGGGACAACATTTTGAATTACTTACTGTTATTTGGATAATTCAGTATATTTTTATTTCAGAACATTGCGTCATTTATATGTTTTGTTGGAAACGATTTTACATTTTAAATTACAAGCAGATGTTAATTCCCTATCTTAATATGATTTTGTAAATTTATTATTTTTAAATTATGGAACCTCCACGTTAATGCCTATAATTCGTGGGCTATATCGGGGACGAGTTAGGCTTACAATAATAGGAAGCATCGTTACTCTATCGTCACGTGCCTGCAGAGTAGGTCGTGACCCCTCCCTAACCCCTCCATGACGTATTTAATCTCTTCAACCAAAATCATTCAATACTCATATAATTAGACTAAAGGCAAGCTTATCAAGAAACAAACTCAATTGTTTCCAGAAAAGACCAACCAAAATAATCAGCCTAAAGATAGACAAATATCCAACTTAAAAATCTCTTCTTTAAAGATCTCTAATCGTTCCATAATTCCATCATTCTCCAAATTATTACAACAAGGTGTAGCTAATAGTTATGCAGAAAAATTTTAGTCACATTAACTATACATACATTTTCTTTTTCACGATTTCAATCACAATGTTAATCTAACATTAGTCTGATCAACGCGAGAAACTTCAACCAGTAATCTATATAATTTAACATTGTAACATATGTCTAAATTACAACAGATATGTAGGTGAAATTGCATAAAAGAATCAATTTAAACAACATAATTCCTTGGTTTCCACACAAAATTTCTCAACATTTTTGTCTTAACTCAATGAACATTCATCCCTTAATCCTCTTGCCGTTAAGCCTTAAATTCCCAAAATTACTCCTGTTATTAGCCCGAAACCGACGCCAATCTACTATTTCTAGAAAAAAGGAAATGCTGAGTTAGGTATATACCTGTCGTGTTGAAATGCTGAGTTAGGTATATACCTGTAGCGTTCATCCATGTGTCTATCTTTTCTACTCTCGGTCACGGCACTTCACCTAGCCGGGTTCTTTTGTAAATTTTGATTTGCTCCCCTTCCAATCCACCATTTCTGGTTAAGGAGAAAGTCACTAGCCTCTCGGTCTAAAACACCCCCAACACGAAAGAAGAAAGAAAATTATGAATAACCCATTTTCATTTGTTCTTATCTGAACGGTACAGTTTCCTCAATAGTTCTCCCTCACGAGTTTTATTTGTCTCAAAATAGAAAGGTTTGACGAAAAGGAGAGAAATAGATGAAAGGGGAGGTACCCATGGTGATTTGCGACAGGAAACGAAGGGGTTGCAACAGCAGGCTCCTTCTTGTCACCTTCCCCTCCCCTGTGGCTTTGTTCTTGCATTCGACAGCAGAGAAATCAAAGAGAGGAAGAGGTTTATAGACGTGTGGTGGTGGCCAGTAGTGATAACCACCATGTTGAGCTCACTTTCTAACGTCGTCGTCACTCTCTCGGTCTCCCTTCACATCCACGAGGAAGACTTGTTGCGGCTTCCTTAAAAAGCTTCGAGTCCTATTTTGAGTGAAAGAGAAATACACACGTGTGGCTCTGCGCCACCTGTCCATCCTTTAGCTAAAATTTCATGGAACCATTCTTTCTCAAAATAATTATTCACTTGGGTCCTTATAAATTTTGTATAAATTCCCAATTCCACTCAAAGATACAAAATCATTTTATTAATCCCTTGTCTTATTTTTCCCAATAAACCCAAGAGCTCCGCTGCTCCAAAAGTTTCAATTAAGTCCCTAAAGATTATTATTATTATTATTATTTTATTTTCAATTTAGTCCCTCGTCAAGGGTTTATTTGAAAATATATCCCTTTCTTGAGCTTACATTTAAGGTTTTAACAATCTCCCAAGTTACATACATGCAACCAATGTTTTTAAAACTGAACTGGTCATTGAACCGGTGGAACCATTGATTCAAAGTTCAGTGATCAAACCAGTGGTAATTAAAAAATATTAAAAATATACATAATTTAAAATATTAAAAAATATATAATTTAAAATATTAAAATACTTAATATAATTGATAATTCATAACAATAAGTGAAGGAAATAAAAAAAAATTAAGCCATAATTGATAATTCATCACAACTTATAATATCCACAATTTTAAACTAACTCTTAGTTATGAAAATAGTCTTATAAAAGAATGAGTAAGTCCCACATTACTTAGAACAATGAGGGAAAAAAAACTTTATATACTAATATATGTTAATGGGCTTATAAGATGCTAAGAGAAGTGGTGGGTTCACGCGCTTACAATTCTATGCCAATGTAGTGCAAATTGTCCAATCTGCCCCCTACGAGTGTAATAAAGTGGACTCAGCTTTTTTTTTTCTCCTTCTTCGGTTTTTTCTTTTTTATTTGCTTATGTGAGTGGTACCATATTTGACAATTACAAAATTAACTTGGGTTACCATGTAATTTTTGTCCACTTCCCTATACATTTTTTTACCCACCTCTATAAATAAATAAATAAACTACCAGAAAAAAAAAGACAAAACTGATTCAACCACCTGGCTTGCCGGTTCTGGCTAGTTCACCTGGTTCAACACCTGTTCCACGGGTTCAGTCTCGGTCCAATCACTGGCCGGTTAAATGGTAAGACCGGATTGGTACCCCCTCCGGTTCCCAATCTGACCAGCCAGTCTAGTCCGGTTTTGCCAACAGAGCATGCAACACATCAAAATTTTCTCACACACCAAAAATGAATTACATGGTTACATACCAACTCGAGCATTACTGGATCTGTCACTAAAATCATGGTCATAAAACCCAAGTGACAAATTATTATCCGTCATTAATCTGTGAAGAAAAAATTCATTACAAATTTGTCATTAATTTAGTGACAAAAAAATCTATCACAAAAATTCATCACTAATTTAGTGAAGGAAGTGACCATCACTTTTTTCAGAAAATGAAATTCATGACAGAATACTCGATCATAGATCCATTACAAATTTGTTACAAAAAAATGATCCATCCACAAAAAAATAATCCATCACTCATTTTGAAAAAGAATTTAAAAATAATAATTGGGGATGTAACGATCGCTTAACCTAAAAATATTTTATAAAAAAATATTTAAATATTAAAGAAACCTAAATTATTAATTATATAATTCGAATGCAAACAAACTAAACTGTAAAATCTTAAATTGAAACATATTTTTTTGCACTTGAGAAAAACTTTAAAAATAAATCAATTGAAGGAAAGGAAGACAGAAATAAAATGAAAGGCAGACTAAAATTCAATTATATTAATAGAAGAACACCATCCTACTACATCTTTAACTCCATTGTCACTCCATCCCCAATTTCTTTTTTTTTTTCTCTTCTGGTAAAATGGTAATTTCATTAAATAGAAAACCAAATACATATTAGAGCACATACGGTTCCATAAAGCTACAAAAACAAACAAAAGGCGTGGAATGCCACAGACAACATATTTAAACACTAAATAGGTAGAAACAAACACAAAGATATAACATATGAAATGTGAAGGCACACTATTATCCCAAGAGATCTCTAGGAAACGATAAAACAAGAAAGGATGAGACAAAGTATAAGGTTCTCTGGTACAAGCAATTTGTTCTTCCTTTTCTAGCCAAATTATCAGTACGAGTTGATATCCCTACTTTCTATTTCAACAATAGAAATTCCTACATATTGCTAGAAACTTTCATCAGTAGCAGTATGGTATTCAAAGAAAGAAAAATATTAAAAATCCTCGTCCAATGAAGCAATGATACAAGTACCATTAGAAAATTAGAATTGAAAGGAAGGAGGGATGTGATCTGTGGAGCTAAACAATACCAAGTACAGGATATTTCAATATTAGGATGTTAGCGAAACGAAAGCAAAAGAAAGAAAAAGGAAGGGTGTGGCAGGTTACCTCTTACCTTGTCTCAGCGCTTTGTTGGAGCTTTGCCACTGCACCGTTGTCCAAAAGAAAGGTCACTAAAGCTCTTTCATATGTCACTGAGGTGAAGCTTTTGATGCTACCTGAAAAAGAGATGAGCTAGCATTGAGGTGGGTGGCCAACAGAAGGACGCAAAGAAGGAAGAAGAATTGGAAGAATAAACTGTTTATTTCTTTCTAATTTTGATGAATTACAACTTATCCTTACATATAGCTCTGACACAAATCAAAAATGGAAAAAACTTGTAATCAATTTCCATGATTGCTACTAGCATTAAGAGATTTGGTCAACGGAAAGGTTATTTGTACAAATCCCCTACACGGCCATCATCATTGGATCGGATTAAGATCCGTTATAGGTACTTGGAGGCTCCAGCTCTTTGTTAGCCATGATTTTATCTGTAGCTGAATCAAACCTTGTCTAAAATTTATATTTAATCACAGTTTTAAATGTGGCTAAATAAACAAAACCGTAGCTAACAAATATCTGGAGCCTCTAATTAGGTGCCTGTAGTGGATCCTTATCCCATTGGATCAACCCAAAAACTCTTGGGTACATTACCAGCATTCAATAATGCTCTTGCTATTTTGAGAATCTGCTTATTTTTCCTTCCATAATGTCGTTCTGTTGAGGCTTTTGAGGACAAGATGTCTCATATATCATCCCCTGTAGTTTGAAACATCTTGAAATCCATTGATGTTATATTCACCACCATTATCTGTTCTTACAATCTGTATTTTAGTAGAGGATTGAGTTTTAACCATTTCATAAAAGGAATGGAACACACTAAATACTTTGCTTTTATTTTTTCAAAACATATAATCAAGTTATATGTGTAAAATGGTCCACAAAAATTACAAATCACTTGATACTTGAATGAATTTCTACTGTGCTGTTTCATATACGTTAGAGTGGACCAAAGCAAAAGGCTTTTGACTCCTAGATGTACTTGGAAAAAAGAGACACAATGACTCTTAGATGATATACATGCTTCACACTTAAGTTGTGACCCTTGGACATTAACAAACAAATTTGGAAATAAATGGTTCACATAACCAAAAGATGGATGTTCTAGTTGACAATGCCACATCCAAATATGCTTCTGTTGACTATCCTTCTGGTTCATAAAACATGCTTGTCCTGGTCTAAATTTGTCGACATAGTACAACCCTCTCCTAACCATTCTATGGAACACAACCAATCTCTAGAGAATATCCTAGAGCCAACACATACTAATTCTTTTTTTAATGACACAGATTTTTGCTCTAGTGGTTATTAGTTACCTTTCAAGATTAGTCAAGGAGTTCCTCCAAATCGATATTCACCTGAAATAGAGAACATAAAGGCAAGATACCCTATTGCTCAGTATTTTAGTACAAAAAAATTAAGAGGACCAATAGTAGTGTTTGCTAACAAGCTGTCTACGGAAAATATTCCATCTACCATAGAAGAAGACCTAAGAAATCCAAATTGGGCAAAAGCCAATCATGAGGAGATGGAAACACTGGAGAATAACCAAATATGGGAGCTGGTTGATTTATCAGAGGGAAAGAAAACTATGGGAAACAAATGGGTATTCACCATCAAGTACAAGTTTGATGGGTCCATTGAAAGGTATAAGGCAAGGTTGGTTGTGAAAGGATACACACAAACCTATGGTGTTGACTATCAAGAAACATTCTCCCTGGTAGCAAAGCTAAATATGACTTGAGTCTTGTTATCCATTTCTGCCAATATGGATTGGCCCTTACATTAATTTGATGTGAAGAATGATTTTCTCCATGGCAATCTTATAGAGGAAGTATTCATGGATTTGTCAACAGGTATAAATAATCTTGGAGGGGATCGAAGGGTATGCAGATTGAGAAAGGCGCTATATGGCCTAAAGCAGTCACCCATATCACAATTCAGTAAATTTAGCGAAGCCATGAAAAGTTATAGTTACAGTCAAAGTAATGTTGTTCATACTTTGTTCTTTAAGCATAAAGATGGTCAAGTGACTTTTCTTGTAATATATGTTGGTGATAAGATCATCACGGGAGATGACAAACAAGAAATTGCAGGCATGAAAGGCAACTTCAGAAAAAAATTTGAGATGAAAAATCTTGGTTGCTTAAAATACTTTTTAGGCATTGAAGTAGCTCGCTCAAGGGAGAGTATTTTTCTTTCATAAAGAAAATATGTTCTTGATTTGTTGGCTGAAACATGAATGCTAGATTGCAAACCTACTAAAACTCCTATTGCACAAAATCATGGCTTGAGTCAAACTTCAAATTTACAACCAGCCGACAAGGAAAGATACCAAAGCATGGTGGGAAAATTGATATACTTATCACACACTAGACCTGATATTGCATATTCAGTTAGTGTGGTAAGTCAGCTTATGCATAATCCAGATATTAGTCATATGAGTGTTGTTTATATAATCTTAAGATACTTAAAGTTATGCCCTGAGAAGGTATTGTTCTTCAGGAGACATGGTCATGTGACAATTAAAGCCTATACAGATGTAGATTAGGCAAGAAATTTAAGTGATAAATGATATAAATCTTCATATTGCACATTTGTTGGTGAAAATCTAGTTACTTGGAAGACAAGAAACATAAGGTGGTTGCACTCTATAGTGTAGAGGCTGAATTCAGGAGTCTAGTTAAAGGAGCGTGTAAACTTCTATAGCTCAAAAGGTTGTTAGAAGAAATTGGGATATCTCACAACAGTGCCATGAATCTTTTCTGTGGTAGTAAATTTGCAATAGATAGACATTCATCAAAGAAAATTGGAGAATGGTGAGATTCAGTTTCAATTTATCAAGTCAGAGTATCAACTAGCAAATATCCTAACAGAGGCAAGATAATTCATCACACACTAGACAAGCTGGGTGTAGAAGACATATAACACCGGCATGAGGGAAGGTGTTGGCATGTGCTCAAATTAGGCTTTTTCCAAAATCAGAAGATTTTTACAAATAACCTTTCTGTTTAGTATCACGACTAATAATCTCCTTCATGAGAATATCCTGAAAAACACAAAAGGTATGATACATTAGAACACAACAATTCAAATCTTCTGTCAACTAGCCAATTGATAAAATTTTATTTTCCAAAGATGGAACAAAGAGAGTATTTGAAAGTGCAAGAGTTTTGGCAAGCCTAATTGTAATACCCAAGAAAAATAAAATATAAATATTTGTTTACAAACTACTGTTACTATTTCAGTATACGGTACTGTTTACATGTATAATACTATTTACGTATACGATACTGTTCATTTATACAATCGAAATGTCAAGTACTAGATGTGGTTTGGTCATAAGAGAAAACTAGAAAGAAGTTTGTAGGAGAAAATGACGTTTTATGTGTAAAAATACGCTTAGGGACTAAATTGAAAGAACTGATTTGAAAAGAAACTTAAAGGTTTAAGGTGAAATGATAGTTTTCCCCTTAAGTTTTCAATAGTAAAGCCGCCTGTGACTTTTCCGAAATTGCACAGTAACCATAAATGATTAACGTGAATTATTTTATTAGAAATGTCATTTTCATGAATAGTAAATTGAATATTTTATTAGCGCATAGTATCAAATAGTACCCTTGACTTTTGCTATAAATAGGCCCTTCCATTTCACTTATAAACTCACACCTTCAACTTCTCTTCTTCTCTCCTTAAGTTTCTCTTACTCCAAAGCTAGGCCTCTGAGATTTTGGGCATTTCCTTTTCAGCTTAGGTAAGGATACTATGCCCTTGCTATGTCTTTCAAATTTTAGAAGTTAATTTCTTAAGTATGCTCTGTGGTTGCGGCCTTGGTTGATCTTCCACATCAGAAAAACTGTCCTTAGCTGTTTATATGTTATTTTGATTCTCTGATTACCGAAATAGAATGTAAACTGTGAAGAATACATGTCTAGGAAAGTTCTGGCTAAGGAAAGACCTGGTTTTTAAGTGTGTCCAGTGTGACCCTCCACTCTTTCCTGGGAACTTACCTGGTGTACTCTTTTACAGATTGTATTCTCTATTTCTGGTATGAATAGTATCCGTACGTATGAATAGTAACCGTATGAATAGTAACCGTACATATGAATAGTATCCGTACATAAAAATAATATTCATACATATAAATAGTGATCGTATGTACGAATATTATCTGTATGTATAAATAGTATCCATACGTATAAATAGTGACCGTATATATGAATAGTGACCGTATGTATGAATAGTGACCGTACGTATGAATAGTGACCGTATAAATAGTAACCGTATATATGAACAGTAACCATACATATGAACAGTATCTGTACGAAAACAATCCTGACGTATTTTCTCTAATCTTTCATGAAAATCTCCGTAGCAGAACACCGAAATTCACCTGAGAACTCTTGTCTGTAATGACTTAGAGAAGCGATGTTCGTACGGAATCCAGGTGAGTGAAACGACCCCGTTTTAATAGAGTTTTAGCATTACTGGTGATAAAAAGTATGTCGTAGGACACTCCCAAGATTCATAGGGGGAAATTGGATTCAGAATGACGAATCTAAATGAGATAATCCATAAGTATGGATAAAATGAAATAAGTATCTTATGATGATGTGAAGTTTGAATGTTTTCAAAAATGGATTAATTGTTATCTTGATATGTGGTTTATAAATCCATAATATAGTTATATACTATACCTGTTATATGGATGAATATTATATTGAGCTTCTGATTATGATATGAAATGCTATTGATTGTGATTGAGCGGGACAGTACCCCCTCTCACGGCAAGGCGGAAAACCCGGTTGACAGGGTGTCTTGACCAATGAGTGTGGAGACAACGATTCCCTCAGTAGGGATATAGCCCGGATTGGTGATAAATCCGTGAGGCGCCCTAGCTAAGAGGATGAGGTTGTGCGTCATGGCGGAAATATACATAATTGGTGAGCCGGCCTGTGTGCGCTCTCCGGGATATATTGCCATTGACGAGTACTAGTAACGTTTGTTGAATTGGATGAATTTTTATCTTGTATGTAAGAGGATGATGTTGTGCGTCATGGCAGAAATATACATAATTGGTGAGCCGGCCTGTGTGCGCTCTCCGGGATATATTGCCATTGACGAGTACTAGTAACGTTTGTTGAATTGGATAAATTTTTATCTTCTGTCTATTGGTTGAGTATGAGCCTTTGGATATGCTTGCATGACTGGTAATGTATTTGAATTTTATTAATGCAAGGCCGATTCGCTCATTGAGTTTAAAAGCTCACATTGTTTGTACAACCTTTTTGTTCAGATCAGGTTGCCATCGAAGAATATCTGCTAGAGGAGTAGATCACTTTGGACCTTCCCGTTGTCGAGTAGACCTCTCTTCTGTTATAGATTATGTTGCTCTGTAATCGTCTAGGACATCTAGTTCAGGGGTTCGACATTTGGCTTGTATGTCAGTATAATAATGTATTTTAAATTGATAATCTATGATTTTCATATAAGAAAATTTGATATATTTATCGGAAGGCTTACAGTGATGAGAGATTCATCATTGTGCCGGTCATGTGCCCAGAAAACGGGTCGTGACAAAGTTGGTATCAGAGCAAAGGTTGTTAGGTCTCCTAGTGATTACAGAGCAAGGTAACCTTAGTAGGACCTCCTCTATCGTTGTGAACCCGGGCACAACTATAGAGAGATGGCTCTACTGAAGGTCCTGTAGGATGTTTTCATTTCCTTTCCCTCCGAGACTTATCTCTTCTTAAGAAGTATGTTCTCAGTTTTAGTTTTATACAGATGTGGCTACACTTTTGAACTTAGTCAAGGAAAAGTTGTTACTTGTTTTGATTCCGTTGCTGTCGGATCAAATTTTTATATGGTGGATTTTATAAGCTGAATTCATGATTGAATTTGTGTAGCTATATTATTTTAGGGTACCAGCCAATAAAAGAAACCACTTGCATTAAAAACAAAAGAAAAAAAAACTGAAGGATTACATTGCAAAAAAGAAGAAGTTTACTCATGCATGAGTAATCTAAAAGCGAGGTGGTCTTGGATTAGGAGGGTTGTATTGTATCATCACCCCTCGACCATTCCTTGGAGCAAGGGACATAGCAATGTCGCGGAGGGTAGTGTAAATCCCATTCATACAATCAACACTTCTTTGTTGTTGATTGCAGAAGCACTGGGTAGACCAATAGAAGAACCTGTCTATTCTTGAAGTCATTTCTGCATGATTGCGTTTAGTTAACTTCTCCAGGTCTCCTATCATCTTTTTCAGATTTTTCACCTCCTGCTCTAGACAGGCGATTTTGTCCTCCGAGGTATGGCCCGTGCTAGTCTCCTCAGCTTCCTCGATCTTCTTCATTTTCTTCTCCTTCTGCTTCTCTGGAGACCCCTCAAAAGGTCTTTTGCCCTTGTCTTTGCCCAGACTTAAGTTTAAGTCGAGCTCTTCTTCCTTAGCCTCTACTGTGAGATCAATGTACTTCCTTGAGGCCATGATTTGGAAAAATTTAGAAATTTTTGTAAGAGTATGAGGCGAGAGGAATACTGGGGGATTGTAGGCTCGGAGATTATTACTCTTTGTGGTGTGGTAACTGAGAACGCTGGGATGGTTTTTATAGAGAAAAATTAGGACTTAGAGACAAAGAAGATATCTTTTCACCGCACCCCTACACGATCAACCTATGGATTTCTGCAAGCTGGAAGCCAGAAGTCTAGGGTAGGCGTGCACACCAACAATGCGTCGCATTAATGCCAAAACCACGAAAGTCAGTATTCGGTGGATTTGCGGCCGATTTTACTCGGTTTTCCCATTTCTCCCGTTGGCATTTTCCGAAATTCAAAGAAGTTGATAACATAGCCATCAAAGATTGCCTTAGATGCTTTTATGATGAACTGAAATACATTTCTCCGTTTTATTGTGTTGTTCTTAATAGCCTTCAGTTGAGTATAATATACATAATTGATTGAATCATGTTGTAATTACATTTATGTATGTTATTCATGCATAATGAGTGAAGGCTACGATCAAGGAGAATATGTGATGATCCTACATATACTCATAGAGATGTGAAATCAAAATGACTTGGATAGAATGAAATGTGTAGATGATGATATATCTTCATGGTTACACATACTTACATATAATGCTCTCATGGGCAAATGAAAGGCAGTGATTTCCTTACATCATGATAATGCTTAAGGCATGTGACCGTAAGCAGTTAACTTTGTTTTAAAATGTATATATTGATATACATATATTATGTGTAAATCCAGAATAAAGACACCGATCAGAATCTAAGATAAGGCTAATATGAGACTACCCGATCATAGAGGGACATCGTGATATGGGATTACAGGATAAAACAAGTTAGAGGGAGAAAATCTCAGACTGAAGAGCGTAGTTAGTCAGAACTTTGAGAAAGGTCAAGATTAGCCGAAAATTTTTTTTGAGGAAATCTTTGACTTATGTTAATTGCATTAAATTATATTTACTATTTACTCGCATGTCCGACATTAATTGCTGGCATTGCGACGTATGTGATCTGTAAACCTTATAGCAAGCGGCGTGTAGGTTGTGGTGGCTTTAGCTCCAGGGGCTTCGGGTTGTCTATAAATCTTGTATGCCCGTTACCCTACTCATCGCACCAAGCAAACCTACTTCTTTCATTACATACCTATTTCTCAATCTCCATTCCTTTCTCATTCGAAGTTATTTCTGAGATCCCTAGAGCAATGGCCGATAATAAGTCTTTCAACTTGAATTTTGAGACTGGCAATGTAGAGCTTGATTTAAATCTAAGTCTCGGAAACAACAAAGGGAAGAGACCTGTAGACAGGTCACCAGAAATTAAGAAGAGAAAGAGGGATGTAATAGAGTTGGATGAGGACAGTACTGCAACATCCTCAGAAAATAAGCTTGCATTCCTGGAACGTAAGATAGAGAGCCTGGAATACAAGATAGAGGACCAGAAGCGACTAATAAGTCGTCTCTTTGAAAACCAAGAGAAACTGATAAACCGTCGTTTCGGGGAACTGGCTAATCGAGTTGATAGACATTCAATGTTTGCAACTCAAAATTTTCGTGACCAACAAGCAAGGTGTATTGACTGTATGAACGGAGTGACTTATGCTCTTCGCCAAATTTCTCAGGCGCTTCCTCCAGAAACTCTTTCTAGGCTGCAACGATTAGCTTCCTCCTTAAGGTCTGAAGCACCTTCCTCTTCTAGACCTGGAGCACCTTTTACATTTCAAAAGCCTCCTCGTCCTTAATTTATTTTTCTTTTGTTTGTACCTAAAGCTACATTTGGTGTAAGCTTCACGTATTAAAATTATCTATGTACTAGAAATAAAATTTAAGTTAGTATCTAGATCTTCTTTGTTGAAGTGATTCATTTTACTGAAAGAACTTGAGGAATGAGAAGATATTGGACTTGTTATATTTCATACTTGATTCTAAAGCATAGTATAGTAATATCTTTGTGACTGAGCAGAGTTACTAAAATGATATTTCATTGCACTTCTGAGCTATGGAGGAATGCTGAATAAGTATTTTATGAACCTATAGAACTATGGGTTTGCCTCAATCATTGAAGGGATGCGACTCTATATGAGTCATTGAGGTGAGAGGAATTTTCATATATATAATTATGCGTAAGAAGTATGTTATTTACTTATCATATTTTCTAGGATTGTTCTTCCTAGAGATTTATGTAATGATTTCATTTTATATAACGCCTTCAGCTGAGAGTATCGCCTTAAGGTAGAAGGATCGCCTTTGGGCAAGAGTATTACCTATGGCCAAAATGATGCCTTCAGGTGGAGTACTTGTATTCGTAAAAGTTATAAGCTATGTGTATGGTAGCTTGTGTTCTGATATTCAGTATGAACTAGAAAGACCATGTGTCACTTTTGAGAAGACACCTATTTGAGGTTTTACATAGAGACAGAGTTCGTCTCTAATCAGATGGTTTAAGTTTGGTAAAGGTTATGAGGATGAAACACTTTATGGTACAAAAGATTGTGGAAAAAAAATCAAACTGATGAGGAAGAGAATGTTTACCGTTTAGAAAAGGAAAGTCCAATGCAAATTATTGATAATGCGGTCTAGAGTTCACAGTCGATAGTATAGTGTTCTTGTAAATCTCACCAAGGGTGTGATGAGGTTTTGGAAGAAAGAGATACAAAGAATGAGATATAGACGAAGTAATCATACTTATTTCAGTCTTGAAATGAGTTTTGAATTCGGAGGACCGAATTCTCTTAAGGGGGTGATAATGTAATACCCAAGAAAAATAAAATATAAATATTTGTTTACAAACTACTGTTACTATTTCAGTATACGGTACTGTTTACATGTATAATACTATTTACGTATACGATACTGTTCATTTATACAATCGAAATGTCAAGTACTAGATGTGGTTTGGTCATAAGAGAAAACTAGAAAGAAGTTTGTAGGAGAAAATGACGTTTTATGTGTAAAAATACGCTTAGGGACTAAATTGAAAGAACTGATTTGAAAAGAAACTTAAAGGTTTAAGGTGAAATGATAGTTTTCCCCTTAAGTTTTCAATAGTAAAGCCGCCTGTGACTTTTCCGAAATTGCACAGTAACCATAAATGATTAACGTGAATTATTTTATTAGAAATGTCATTTTCATGAATAGTAAATTGAATATTTTATTAGCGCATAGTGTCAAATAGTACCCTTGACTTTTGCTATAAATAGGCCCTTCCATTTCACTTATAAACTCACACCTTCAACTTCTCTTCTTCTCTCCTTAAGTTTCTCTTACTCCAAAGCTAGGCCTCTGAGATTTTGGGCATTTCCTTTTCAGCTTAGGTAAGGATACTATGCCCTTGCTATGTCTTTCAAATTTTAGAAGTTAATTTCTTAAGTATGCTCTGTGGTTGCGGCCTTGGTTGATCTTCCACATCAGAAAAACTGTCCTTAGCTGTTTATATGTTATTTTGATTCTCTGATTACCGAAATAGAATGTAAACTGTGAAGAATACATGTCTAGGAAAGTTCTGGCTAAGGAAAGACCTGGTTTTTAAGTGTGTCCAGTGTGACCCTCCACTCTTTCCTGGGAACTTACCTGGTGTACTCTTTTACAGATTGTATTCTCTATTTCTGGTATGAATAGTATCCGTACGTATGAATAGTAACCGTATGAATAGTAACCGTACATATAAATAGTATCCGTACATAAAAATAATATTCATACATATAAATAGTGATCGTATGTACGAATATTATCTGTATGTATAAATAGTATCCATATGTATAAATAGTGACCGTATATATGAATAGTGACCGTATGTATGAATAGTGACCGTACGTATGAATAGTGACCGTATAAATAGTAACCGTATATATGAACAGTAACCATACATATGAACAGTATCTGTACGAAAACAATCCTGACGTATTTTCTCTAATCTTTCATGAAAATCTCCGTAGCAGAACACCGAAATTCACCTGAGAACTCTTGTCTGTAATGACTTAGAGAAGCGATGTTCGTACGGAATCCAGGTGAGTGAAACGACCCCGTTTTAATAGAGTTTTAGCATTACTGGTGATAAAAAGTATGTCGTAGGACACTCCCAAGATTCATAGGGGGAAATTGGATTCAGAATGACGAATCTAAATGAGATAATCCATAAGTATGGATAAAATGAAATAAGTATCTTATGATGATGTGAAGTTTGAATGTTTTCAAAAATGGATTAATTGTTATCTTGATATGTGGTTTATAAATCCATAATATAGTTATATACTATACCTGTTATATGGATGAATATTATATTGAGCTTCTGATTATGATATGAAATGCTATTGATTGTGATTGAGCGGGACAGTACCCCCTCTCACGGCAAGGCGGAAAACCCGGTTGACAGGGTGTCTTGACCAATGAGTGTGGAGACAACGATTCCCTCAGTAGGGATATAGCCCGGATTGGTGATAAATCCGTGAGGCGCCCTAGCTAAGAGGATGAGGTTGTGCGTTATGGCGGAAATATACATAATTGGTGAGCCGGCCTGTGTGCGCTCTCCGGGATATATTGCCATTGACGAGTACTAGTAACGTTTGTTGAATTGGATGAATTTTTATCTTGTATGTAAGAGGATGATGTTGTGCGTCATGGCGGAAATATACATAATTGGTGAGCCGGCCTGTGTGCGCTCTCCGGGATATATTGCCATTGACGAGTACTAGTAACGTTTGTTGAATTGGATAAATTTTTATCTTCTGTCTATTGGTTGAGTATGAGCCTTTGGATATGCTTGCATGACTGGTAATGTATTTGAATTTTATTAATGCAAGGCCGATTCGCTCATTGAGTTTAAAAGCTCACATTGTTTGTACAACCTTTTTGTTCAGATCAGGTTGCCATCGAAGAATATCTGCTAGAGGAGTAGATCACTTTGGACCTTCCCGTTGTCGAGTAGACCTCTCTTCTGTTATAGATTATGTTGCTCTGTAATCGTCTAGGACATCTAGTTCAGGGGTTCGACATTTGGCTTGTATGTCAGTATAATAATGTATTTTAAATTGATAATCTATGATTTTCATATAAGAAAATTTGATATATTTATCGGAAGGCTTACAGTGATGAGAGATTCATCATTGTGCCGGTCATGTGCCCAGAAAACGGGTCGTGACAAAGTTGGTATCAGAGCAAAGGTTGTTAGGTCTCCTAGTGATTACAGAGCAAGGTAACCTTAGTAGGACCTCCTCTATCGTTGTGAACCCGGGCACAACTATAGAGAGATGGCTCTACTGAAGGTCCTGTAGGATGTTTTCATTTCCTTTCCCTCCGAGACTTATCTCTTCTTAAGAAGTATGTTCTCAGTTTTAGTTTTATACAGATGTGGCTACACTTTTGAACTTAGTCAAGGAAAAGTTGTTACTTGTTTTGATTCCGTTGCTGTCGGATCAAATTTTTATATGGTGGATTTTATAAGCTGAATTCATGATTGAATTTGTGTAGCTATATTATTTTAGGGTACCAGCCAATAAAAGAAACCACTTGCATTAAAAACAAAAGAAAAAAAAACTGAAGGATTACATTGCAAAAAAGAAGAAGTTTACTCATGCATGAGTAATCTAAAAGCGAGGTGGTCTTGGATTAGGAGGGTTGTATTGTATCATCACCCCTCGACCATTCCTTGGAGCAAGGGACATAGCAATGTCGCGGAGGGTAGTGTAAATCCCATTCATACAATCAACACTTCTTTGTTGTTGATTGCAGAAGCACTGGGTAGACCAATAGAAGAACCTGTCTATTCTTGAAGTCATTTCTGCATGATTGCGTTTAGTTAACTTCTCCAGGTCTCCTATCATCTTTTTCAGATTTTTCACCTCCTGCTCTAGACAGGCGATTTTGTCCTCCGAGGTATGGCCCGTGCTAGTCTCCTCAGCTTCCTCGATCTTCTTCATTTTCTTCTCCTTCTGCTTCTCTGGAGACCCCTCAAAAGGTCTTTTGCCCTTGTCTTTGCCCAGACTTAAGTTTAAGTCGAGCTCTTCTTCCTTAGCCTCTACTGTGAGATCAATGTACTTCCTTGAGGCCATGATTTGGAAAAATTTAGAAATTTTTGTAAGAGTATGAGGCGAGAGGAATACTGGGGGATTGTAGGCTCGGAGATTATTACTCTTTGTGGTGTGGTAACTGAGAACGCTGGGATGGTTTTTATAGAGAAAAATTAGGACTTAGAGACAAAGAAGATATCTTTTCACCGCACCCCTACACGATCAACCTATGGATTTCTGCAAGCTGGAAGCCAGAAGTCTAGGGTAGGCGTGCACACCAACAATGCGTCGCATTAATGCCAAAACCACGAAAGTCAGTATTCGGTGGATTTGCGGCCGATTTTACTCGGTTTTCCCATTTCTCCCGTTGGCATTTTCCGAAATTCAAAGAAGTTGATAACATAGCCATCAAAGATTGCCTTAGATGCTTTTATGATGAACTGAAATACATTTCTCCGTTTTATTGTGTTGTTCTTAATAGCCTTCAGTTGAGTATAATATACATAATTGATTGAATCATGTTGTAATTACATTTATGTATGTTATTCATGCATAATGAGTGAAGGCTACGATCAAGGAGAATATGTGATGATCCTACATATACTCATAGAGATGTGAAATCAAAATGACTTGGATAGAATGAAATGTGTAGATGATGATATATCTTCATGGTTACACATACTTACATATAATGCTCTCATGGGCAAATGAAAGGCAGTGATTTCCTTACATCATGATAATGCTTAAGGCATGTGACCGTAAGCAGTTAACTTTGTTTTAAAATGTATATATTGATATACATATATTATGTGTAAATCCAGAATAAAGACACCGATCAGAATCTAAGATAAGGCTAATATGAGACTACCCGATCATAGAGGGACATCGTGATATGGGATTACAGGATAAAACAAGTTAGAGGGAGAAAATCTCAGACTGAAGAGCGTAGTTAGTCAGAACTTTGAGAAAGGTCAAGATTAGCCGAAAATTTTTTTTGAGGAAATCTTTGACTTATGTTAATTGCATTAAATTATATTTACTATTTACTCGCATGTCCGACATTAATTGCTGGCATTGCGACGTATGTGATCTGTAAACCTTATAGCAAGCGGCGTGTAGGTTGTGGTGGCTTTAGCTCCAGGGGCTTCGGGTTGTCTATAAATCTTGTATGCCCGTTACCCTACTCATCGCACCAAGCAAACCTACTTCTTTCATTACATACCTATTTCTCAATCTCCATTCCTTTCTCATTCGAAGTTATTTCTGAGATCCCTAGAGCAATGGCCGATAATAAGTCTTTCAACTTGAATTTTGAGACTGGCAATGTAGAGCTTGATTTAAATCTAAGTCTCGGAAACAACAAAGGGAAGAGACCTGTAGACAGGTCACCAGAAATTAAGAAGAGAAAGAGGGATGTAATAGAGTTGGATGAGGACAGTACTGCAACATCCTCAGAAAATAAGCTTGCATTCCTGGAACGTAAGATAGAGAGCCTGGAATACAAGATAGAGGACCAGAAGCGACTAATAAGTCGTCTCTTTGAAAACCAAGAGAAACTGATAAACCGTCGTTTCGGGGAACTGGCTAATCGAGTTGATAGACATTCAATGTTTGCAACTCAAAATTTTCGTGACCAACAAGCAAGGTGTATTGACTGTATGAACGGAGTGACTTATGCTCTTCGCCAAATTTCTCAGGCGCTTCCTCCAGAAACTCTTTCTAGGCTGCAACGATTAGCTTCCTCCTTAAGGTCTGAAGCACCTTCCTCTTCTAGACCTGGAGCACCTTTTACATTTCAAAAGCCTCCTCGTCCTTAATTTATTTTTCTTTTGTTTGTACCTAAAGCTACATTTGGTGTAAGCTTCACGTATTAAAATTATCTATGTACTAGAAATAAAATTTAAGTTAGTATCTAGATCTTCTTTGTTGAAGTGATTCATTTTACTGAAAGAACTTGAGGAATGAGAAGATATTGGACTTGTTATATTTCATACTTGATTCTAAAGCATAGTATAGTAATATCTTTGTGACTGAGCAGAGTTACTAAAATGATATTTCATTGCACTTCTGAGCTATGGAGGAATGCTGAATAAGTATTTTATGAACCTATAGAACTATGGGTTTGCCTCAATCATTGAAGGGATGCGACTCTATATGAGTCATTGAGGTGAGAGGAATTTTCATATATATAATTATGCGTAAGAAGTATGTTATTTACTTATCATATTTTCTAGGATTGTTCTTCCTAGAGATTTATGTAATGATTTCATTTTATATAACGCCTTCAGCTGAGAGTATCGCCTTAAGGTAGAAGGATCGCCTTTGGGCAAGAGTATTACCTATGGCCAAAATGATGCCTTCAGGTGGAGTACTTGTATTCGTAAAAGTTATAAGCTATGTGTATGGTAGCTTGTGTTCTGATATTCAGTATGAACTAGAAAGACCATGTGTCACTTTTGAGAAGACACCTATTTGAGGTTTTACATAGAGACAGAGTTCGTCTCTAATCAGATGGTTTAAGTTTGGTAAAGGTTATGAGGATGAAACACTTTATGGTACAAAAGATTGTGGAAAAAAAATCAAACTGATGAGGAAGAGAATGTTTACCGTTTAGAAAAGGAAAGTCCAATGCAAATTATTGATAATGCGGTCTAGAGTTCACAGTCGATAGTATAGTGTTCTTGTAAATCTCACCAAGGGTGTGATGAGGTTTTGGAAGAAAGAGATACAAAGAATGAGATATAGACGAAGTAATCACACTTATTTCAGTCTTGAAATGAGTTTTGAATTCGGAGGACCGAATTCTCTTAAGGGGGTGATAATGTAATACCCAAGAAAAATAAAATATAAATATTTGTTTACAAACTACTGTTACTATTTCAGTATACGGTACTGTTTACATGTATAATACTATTTACGTATACGATACTGTTCATTTATACAATCGAAATGTCAAGTACTAGATGTGGTTTGGTCATAAGAGAAAACTAGAAAGAAGTTTGTAGGAGAAAATGACGTTTTATGTGTAAAAATACGCTTAGGGACTAAATTGAAAGAACTGATTTGAAAAGAAACTTAAAGGTTTAAGGTGAAATGATAGTTTTCCCCTTAAGTTTTCAATAGTAAAGCCGCCTGTGACTTTTCCGAAATTGCACAGTAACCATAAATGATTAACGTGAATTATTTTATTAGAAATGTCATTTTCATGAATAGTAAATTGAATATTTTATTAGCGCATAGTGTCAAATAGTACCCTTGACTTTTGCTATAAATAGGCCCTTCCATTTCACTTATAAACTCACACCTTCAACTTCTCTTCTTCTCTCCTTAAGTTTCTCTTACTCCAAAGCTAGGCCTCTGAGATTTTGGGCATTTCCTTTTCAGCTTAGGTAAGGATACTATGCCCTTGCTATGTCTTTCAAATTTTAGAAGTTAATTTCTTAAGTATGCTCTGTGGTTGCGGCCTTGGTTGATCTTCCACATCAGAAAAACTGTCCTTAGCTGTTTATATGTTATTTTGATTCTCTGATTACCGAAATAGAATGTAAACTGTGAAGAATACATGTCTAGGAAAGTTCTGGCTAAGGAAAGACCTGGTTTTTAAGTGTGTCCAGTGTGACCCTCCACTCTTTCCTGGGAACTTACCTGGTGTACTCTTTTACAGATTGTATTCTCTATTTCTGGTATGAATAGTATCCGTACGTATGAATAGTAACCGTATGAATAGTAACCGTACATATAAATAGTATCCGTACATAAAAATAATATTCATACATATAAATAGTGATCGTATGTACGAATATTATCTGTATGTATAAATAGTATCCATACGTATAAATAGTGACCGTATATATGAATAGTGACCGTATGTATGAATAGTGACCGTACGTATGAATAGTGACCGTATAAATAGTAACCGTATATATGAACAGTAACCATACATATGAACAGTATCTGTACGAAAACAATCCTGACGTATTTTCTCTAATCTTTCATGAAAATCTCCGTAGCAGAACACCGAAATTCACCTGAGAACTCTTGTCTGTAATGACTTAGAGAAGCGATGTTCGTACGGAATCCAGGTGAGTGAAACGACCCCGTTTTAATAGAGTTTTAGCATTACTGGTGATAAAAAGTATGTCGTAGGACACTCCCAAGATTCATAGGGGGAAATTGGATTCAGAATGACGAATCTAAATGAGATAATCCATAAGTATGGATAAAATGAAATAAGTATCTTATGATGATGTGAAGTTTGAATGTTTTCAAAAATGGATTAATTGTTATCTTGATATGTGGTTTATAAATCCATAATATAGTTATATACTATACCTGTTATATGGATGAATATTATATTGAGCTTCTGATTATGATATGAAATGCTATTGATTGTGATTGAGCGGGACAGTACCCCCTCTCACGGCAAGGCGGAAAACCCGGTTGACAGGGTGTCTTGACCAATGAGTGTGGAGACAACGATTCCCTCAGTAGGGATATAGCCCGGATTGGTGATAAATCCGTGAGGCGCCCTAGCTAAGAGGATGAGGTTGTGCGTCATGGCGGAAATATACATAATTGGTGAGCCGGCCTGTGTGCGCTCTCCGGGATATATTGCCATTGACGAGTACTAGTAACGTTTGTTGAATTGGATGAATTTTTATCTTGTATGTAAGAGGATGATGTTGTGCGTCATGGCGGAAATATACATAATTGGTGAGCCGGCCTGTGTGCGCTCTCCGGGATATATTGCCATTGACGAGTACTAGTAACGTTTGTTGAATTGGATAAATTTTTATCTTCTGTCTATTGGTTGAGTATGAGCCTTTGGATATGCTTGCATGACTGGTAATGTATTTGAATTTTATTAATGCAAGGCCGATTCGCTCATTGAGTTTAAAAGCTCACATTGTTTGTACAACCTTTTTGTTCAGATCAGGTTGCCATCGAAGAATATCTGCTAGAGGAGTAGATCACTTTGGACCTTCCCGTTGTCGAGTAGACCTCTCTTCTGTTATAGATTATGTTGCTCTGTAATCGTCTAGGACATCTAGTTCAGGGGTTCGACATTTGGCTTGTATGTCAGTATAATAATGTATTTTAAATTGATAATCTATGATTTTCATATAAGAAAATTTGATATATTTATCGGAAGGCTTACAGTGATGAGAGATTCATCATTGTGCCGGTCATGTGCCCAGAAAACGGGTCGTGACAAAGTTGGTATCAGAGCAAAGGTTGTTAGGTCTCCTAGTGATTACAGAGCAAGGTAACCTTAGTAGGACCTCCTCTATCGTTGTGAACCCGGGCACAACTATAGAGAGATGGCTCTACTGAAGGTCCTGTAGGATGTTTTCATTTCCTTTCCCTCCGAGACTTATCTCTTCTTAAGAAGTATGTTCTCAGTTTTAGTTTTATACAGATGTGGCTACACTTTTGAACTTAGTCAAGGAAAAGTTGTTACTTGTTTTGATTCCGTTGCTGTCGGATCAAATTTTTATATGGTGGATTTTATAAGCTGAATTCATGATTGAATTTGTGTAGCTATATTATTTTAGGGTACCAGCCAATAAAAGAAACCACTTGCATTAAAAACAAAAGAAAAAAAAACTGAAGGATTACATTGCAAAAAAGAAGAAGTTTACTCATGCATGAGTAATCTAAAAGCGAGGTGGTCTTGGATTAGGAGGGTTGTATTGTATCATCACCCCTCGACCATTCCTTGGAGCAAGGGACATAGCAATGTCGCGGAGGGTAGTGTAAATCCCATTCATACAATCAACACTTCTTTGTTGTTGATTGCAGAAGCACTGGGTAGACCAATAGAAGAACCTGTCTATTCTTGAAGTCATTTCTGCATGATTGCGTTTAGTTAACTTCTCCAGGTCTCCTATCATCTTTTTCAGATTTTTCACCTCCTGCTCTAGACAGGCGATTTTGTCCTCCGAGGTATGGCCCGTGCTAGTCTCCTCAGCTTCCTCGATCTTCTTCATTTTCTTCTCCTTCTGCTTCTCTGGAGACCCCTCAAAAGGTCTTTTGCCCTTGTCTTTGCCCAGACTTAAGTTTAAGTCGAGCTCTTCTTCCTTAGCCTCTACTGTGAGATCAATGTACTTCCTTGAGGCCATGATTTGGAAAAATTTAGAAATTTTTGTAAGAGTATGAGGCGAGAGGAATACTGGGGGATTGTAGGCTCGGAGATTATTACTCTTTGTGGTGTGGTAACTGAGAACGCTGGGATGGTTTTTATAGAGAAAAATTAGGACTTAGAGACAAAGAAGATATCTTTTCACCGCACCCCTACACGATCAACCTATGGATTTCTGCAAGCTGGAAGCCAGAAGTCTAGGGTAGGCGTGCACACCAACAATGCGTCGCATTAATGCCAAAACCACGAAAGTCAGTATTCGGTGGATTTGCGGCCGATTTTACTCGGTTTTCCCATTTCTCCCGTTGGCATTTTCCGAAATTCAAAGAAGTTGATAACATAGCCATCAAAGATTGCCTTAGATGCTTTTATGATGAACTGAAATACATTTCTCCGTTTTATTGTGTTGTTCTTAATAGCCTTCAGTTGAGTATAATATACATAATTGATTGAATCATGTTGTAATTACATTTATGTATGTTATTCATGCATAATGAGTGAAGGCTACGATCAAGGAGAATATGTGATGATCCTACATATACTCATAGAGATGTGAAATCAAAATGACTTGGATAGAATGAAATGTGTAGATGATGATATATCTTCATGGTTACACATACTTACATATAATGCTCTCATGGGCAAATGAAAGGCAGTGATTTCCTTACATCATGATAATGCTTAAGGCATGTGACCGTAAGCAGTTAACTTTGTTTTAAAATGTATATATTGATATACATATATTATGTGTAAATCCAGAATAAAGACACCGATCAGAATCTAAGATAAGGCTAATATGAGACTACCCGATCATAGAGGGACATCGTGATATGGGATTACAGGATAAAACAAGTTAGAGGGAGAAAATCTCAGACTGAAGAGCGTAGTTAGTCAGAACTTTGAGAAAGGTCAAGATTAGCCGAAAATTTTTTTTGAGGAAATCTTTGACTTATGTTAATTGCATTAAATTATATTTACTATTTACTCGCATGTCCGACATTAATTGCTGGCATTGCGACGTATGTGATCTGTAAACCTTATAGCAAGCGGCGTGTAGGTTGTGGTGGCTTTAGCTCCAGGGGCTTCGGGTTGTCTATAAATCTTGTATGCCCGTTACCCTACTCATCGCACCAAGCAAACCTACTTCTTTCATTACATACCTATTTCTCAATCTCCATTCCTTTCTCATTCGAAGTTATTTCTGAGATCCCTAGAGCAATGGCCGATAATAAGTCTTTCAACTTGAATTTTGAGACTGGCAATGTAGAGCTTGATTTAAATCTAAGTCTCGGAAACAACAAAGGGAAGAGACCTGTAGACAGGTCACCAGAAATTAAGAAGAGAAAGAGGGATGTAATAGAGTTGGATGAGGACAGTACTGCAACATCCTCAGAAAATAAGCTTGCATTCCTGGAACGTAAGATAGAGAGCCTGGAATACAAGATAGAGGACCAGAAGCGACTAATAAGTCGTCTCTTTGAAAACCAAGAGAAACTGATAAACCGTCGTTTCGGGGAACTGGCTAATCGAGTTGATAGACATTCAATGTTTGCAACTCAAAATTTTCGTGACCAACAAGCAAGGTGTATTGACTGTATGAACGGAGTGACTTATGCTCTTCGCCAAATTTCTCAGGCGCTTCCTCCAGAAACTCTTTCTAGGCTGCAACGATTAGCTTCCTCCTTAAGGTCTGAAGCACCTTCCTCTTCTAGACCTGGAGCACCTTTTACATTTCAAAAGCCTCCTCGTCCTTAATTTATTTTTCTTTTGTTTGTACCTAAAGCTACATTTGGTGTAAGCTTCACGTATTAAAATTATCTATGTACTAGAAATAAAATTTAAGTTAGTATCTAGATCTTCTTTGTTGAAGTGATTCATTTTACTGAAAGAACTTGAGGAATGAGAAGATATTGGACTTGTTATATTTCATACTTGATTCTAAAGCATAGTATAGTAATATCTTTGTGACTGAGCAGAGTTACTAAAATGATATTTCATTGCACTTCTGAGCTATGGAGGAATGCTGAATAAGTATTTTATGAACCTATAGAACTATGGGTTTGCCTCAATCATTGAAGGGATGCGACTCTATATGAGTCATTGAGGTGAGAGGAATTTTCATATATATAATTATGCGTAAGAAGTATGTTATTTACTTATCATATTTTCTAGGATTGTTCTTCCTAGAGATTTATGTAATGATTTCATTTTATATAACGCCTTCAGCTGAGAGTATCGCCTTAAGGTAGAAGGATCGCCTTTGGGCAAGAGTATTACCTATGGCCAAAATGATGCCTTCAGGTGGAGTACTTGTATTCGTAAAAGTTATAAGCTATGTGTATGGTAGCTTGTGTTCTGATATTCAGTATGAACTAGAAAGACCATGTGTCACTTTTGAGAAGACACCTATTTGAGGTTTTACATAGAGACAGAGTTCGTCTCTAATCAGATGGTTTAAGTTTGGTAAAGGTTATGAGGATGAAACACTTTATGGTACAAAAGATTGTGGAAAAAAAATCAAACTGATGAGGAAGAGAATGTTTACCGTTTAGAAAAGGAAAGTCCAATGCAAATTATTGATAATGCGGTCTAGAGTTCACAGTCGATAGTATAGTGTTCTTGTAAATCTCACCAAGGGTGTGATGAGGTTTTGGAAGAAAGAGATACAAAGAATGAGATATAGACGAAGTAATCACACTTATTTCAGTCTTGAAATGAGTTTTGAATTCGGAGGACCGAATTCTCTTAAGGGGGTGATAATGTAATACCCAAGAAAAATAAAATATAAATATTTGTTTACAAACTACTGTTACTATTTCAGTATACGGTACTGTTTACATGTATAATACTATTTACGTATACGATACTGTTCATTTATACAATCGAAATGTCAAGTACTAGATGTGGTTTGGTCATAAGAGAAAACTAGAAAGAAGTTTGTAGGAGAAAATGACGTTTTATGTGTAAAAATACGCTTAGGGACTAAATTGAAAGAACTGATTTGAAAAGAAACTTAAAGGTTTAAGGTGAAATGATAGTTTTCCCCTTAAGTTTTCAATAGTAAAGCCGCCTGTGACTTTTCCGAAATTGCACAGTAACCATAAATGATTAACGTGAATTATTTTATTAGAAATGTCATTTTCATGAATAGTAAATTGAATATTTTATTAGCGCATAGTGTCAAATAGTACCCTTGACTTTTGCTATAAATAGGCCCTTCCATTTCACTTATAAACTCACACCTTCAACTTCTCTTCTTCTCTCCTTAAGTTTCTCTTACTCCAAAGCTAGGCCTCTGAGATTTTGGGCATTTCCTTTTCAGCTTAGGTAAGGATACTATGCCCTTGCTATGTCTTTCAAATTTTAGAAGTTAATTTCTTAAGTATGCTCTGTGGTTGCGGCCTTGGTTGATCTTCCACATCAGAAAAACTGTCCTTAGCTGTTTATATGTTATTTTGATTCTCTGATTACCGAAATAGAATGTAAACTGTGAAGAATACATGTCTAGAAAAGTTCTGGCTAAGGAAAGACCTGGTTTTTAAGTGTGTCCAGTGTGACCCTCCACTCTTTCCTGGGAACTTACCTGGTGTACTCTTTTACAGATTGTATTCTCTATTTCTGGTATGAATAGTATCCGTACGTATGAATAGTAACCGTATGAATAGTAACCGTACATATGAATAGTATCCGTACATAAAAATAATATTCATACATATAAATAGTGATCGTATGTACGAATATTATCTGTATGTATAAATAGTATCCATACGTATAAATAGTGACCGTATATATGAATAGTGACCGTATGTATGAATAGTGACCGTACGTATGAATAGTGACCGTATAAATAGTAACCGTATATATGAACAGTAACCATACATATGAACAGTATCTGTACGAAAACAATCCTGACGTATTTTCTCTAATCTTTCATGAAAATCTCCGTAGCAGAACACCGAAATTCACCTGAGAACTCTTGTCTGTAATGACTTAGAGAAGCGATGTTCGTACGGAATCCAGGTGAGTGAAACGACCCCGTTTTAATAGAGTTTTAGCATTACTGGTGATAAAAAGTATGTCGTAGGACACTCCCAAGATTCATAGGGGGAAATTGGATTCAGAATGACGAATCTAAATGAGATAATCCATAAGTATGGATAAAATGAAATAAGTATCTTATGATGATGTGAAGTTTGAATGTTTTCAAAAATGGATTAATTGTTATCTTGATATGTGGTTTATAAATCCATAATATAGTTATATACTATACCTGTTATATGGATGAATATTATATTGAGCTTCTGATTATGATATGAAATGCTATTGATTGTGATTGAGCGGGACAGTACCCCCTCTCACGGCAAGGCGGAAAACCCGGTTGACAGGGTGTCTTGACCAATGAGTGTGGAGACAACGATTCCCTCAGTAGGGATATAGCCCGGATTGGTGATAAATCCGTGAGGCGCCCTAGCTAAGAGGATGAGGTTGTGCGTCATGGCGGAAATATACATAATTGGTGAGCCGGCCTGTGTGCGCTCTCCGGGATATATTGCCATTGACGAGTACTAGTAACGTTTGTTGAATTGGATGAATTTTTATCTTGTATGTAAGAGGATGATGTTGTGCGTCATGGCGGAAATATACATAATTGGTGAGCCGGCCTGTGTGCGCTCTCCGGGATATATTGCCATTGACGAGTACTAGTAACGTTTGTTGAATTGGATAAATTTTTATCTTCTGTCTATTGGTTGAGTATGAGCCTTTGGATATGCTTGCATGACTGGTAATGTATTTGAATTTTATTAATGCAAGGCCGATTCGCTCATTGAGTTTAAAAGCTCACATTGTTTGTACAACCTTTTTGTTCAGATCAGGTTGCCATCGAAGAATATCTGCTAGAGGAGTAGATCACTTTGGACCTTCCCGTTGTCGAGTAGACCTCTCTTCTGTTATAGATTATGTTGCTCTGTAATCGTCTAGGACATCTAGTTCAGGGGTTCGACATTTGGCTTGTATGTCAGTATAATAATGTATTTTAAATTGATAATCTATGATTTTCATATAAGAAAATTTGATATATTTATCGGAAGGCTTACAGTGATGAGAGATTCATCATTGTGCCGGTCATGTGCCCAGAAAACGGGTCGTGACACTAATATTCCCTACACAAATAATTGAGTATTTTACTTCATTTGCATTTGCAACACATATTCTTCTTGGTATTGTTGTTTATATAAAGTCTCTTTCATCAAAAGTCATGTGTTTAGTGGCTCCAAAGTCTATAATCCATTGTTGTTTACCTAATTCTTGCATGTCTTGTTCCTAGTTAGATGTTATGGCCAATGTTGTGCCATGCAATGGACCACCTGCCATGGTTGAATGAGGAACCCAATGAATGTTCACTAGAATCCATTAGTGTTACTTGACTTGTGCTCCCTCAGCTTCCACTTTCTTGTTTTTTCATGGATTTCAATTTCATGATATCCGTGGAGTTTAAAGCTAGTTTCCTTGGTGTGTTTTGGTTTTCCATAGTGAGTACATTCCTCTTCGACTTTTTGAGTTTTTTGCTTATTGGTCCCCTTCTTTCCACCATATGAAGATTGCATTTGCTTCCCTCTTGTCACCATTATAGCTCTTTGAGTTTGATTGTTATCTCCCTTTGCCAACATCATAGTTTGTCAAAGGTCTTCTCGACATACCATAGCATAGGCTTGCTCAATTGATTGAAATGGCTTAATCTGCAACACATCCCCTCTCACCCTATCTAGTTATTCATCTAGACCATCCAAGAAGTCTTCTTAAATGATTTCATTATATCTCTTGATATCCATTTCACACTTCATTGGATTTGGCCTCCGAAAGTCAATTTCTTTTCATAATCCCTAAAGAGTATTGAAATAATTTTCAATTGTTCCTCCTCCTTGTTTTGTCTTTGTCACCTTTCTTTTGAGGTCATAGACCTATGAAGTATCACTCCCGTCAAAGTAGGTCATAGCCATAGCATCCCATACCTTTTGATGTGGGAAATCAAATATAATTGCCAATTTGAGGAGGATCCATAGAGTTGATAAGCCATCCTTTCATGATTGAGTTTTCTGTCCTCCATTTTCTAAATCATGGGTTTGTCTCTGAGAGTTGTTGAATATCGCCATTAATGTATCCCAGTTCGTCTTTGCTTCAGATATACATCTCCACAACCTGGGACCATAAGCCATAGTTGTTATCATTTAGTTTAATTTCGATTGTTGTAGCTCCAAAATCTAGACTCATCGTTCCTTAATTCTGGTTTAACATCTGAGTTATTTTTGTGGACTTATCTGTAACGATGAATCCTTCCTCTGGAGATCCTCCACCTAAGGTCATTGGGGTAGTCGAGTCTTTCATTTTTCTAGTTTTTTTTCCTTCACAAAGTCCCTAATCGGTGCTCTAATACCATGATGCAAAGAAGGAAGAAGAATTGGAAAAATAAATTGTTTATTTCTTTCTACTTCTTATGAATTACAACTTATCCTTATATGCAACTCTAATGCGAATCAAAAAAGGGAAAAACATGTAATAAATTTCCATGATTGTTGTTAGCATCAAGGGATTTGGTCAACGAAAAGGCTATATGTACAAATATTCTAATTTTGGGAAAAGCCTAATTTGAGCCCGTGCCAACACAAAAATGATCTGTTCTTTCTTGCGTGAATAGGGGTGACCGATAGTGATGGTGACACAATGGAGGCTGTTGATCAGCATGAGAATATAAGGGTGTGAGTAAGGCCATCGAGTGAAGATGATATTAGTAAAAAAGCCTAGACGAAGGTCTTTAATTGTCATGATTATTGTAAGCCTAACGCATAATCAATGTATACCACTGAATATATACATCAACATGGAGATACTCACAAATACTTAATAAATTAAAGAATAGCATAATAAAATAGGAAATTAATGCCAATGCATGTATAAAACGTGTAACTTTTCCTCTATATATATATATATATATGTCATAACATGTCTTAATTCAAATAAATCGAATTATCCAAATAAACAAAATTTTAAAAAAAATCAATTTGTTGTCCCAAATCCTCCTTAAGTGATTTACGCAACTATAGAGTGACCTAAGACAGACATCATAAAAACAAATGAGGCTCACCCGACAACGGGAAAGTCAACAATGAGCACCTCCTAAGGCGGATACTCCTTTATGACAACTAGATCTTAAAAAAAAGAACCACAGAGGGTGTGTAAGTTATCGAAACTCAGTGAGAAAATAACAATGTCATAACAAAACTGAAAAGAATCAATTATCATATAAATATGCCCTTAGGGCACATTCTCAATACCAAGAATTGCACATAATAAAGCATACAAAATACAATACAATTTTATCACATGCGATACTTATCACTGGTAAGGTGCCCCTCGGGAGCAACACTCAACTCATGCTTCTTTATCTCACCATGATGCATGATCTCATCATCGGTAGGGCGCCCCTCGAAGTTAAACTCAACTTGAGCTTCTCCATCCTACTGTGATGGTCGTCCTTCACCTGCTTGATGGCAAGGCGCCTCTCGGGAGCTATGCTCAACTTGGCTTCTCCATCTTACCGTGAGGGAAGGGTCATTATTCACCCGCTCGATGGCAAGGCGCCGCTTTAGGAGCTACGCTTAATTCAACTTCTCCATCTTGCCGTGAACGGATTTTGAATACAATAACAGAAGTTCCTATATATATATATATATATATATATATATATTAAATTTTGCATATATATGTCAAAAATACATTAGTAGCTCAGTGGTTAAGGGAACTTCTTTCATTCATGAAGTCTCAAGTTCAAATCATTCAATATGCACTTTGTTGATTTTTCCTCAAAATAAAGCGCGTGCCACATGTCACCATTCTATTGGATACGTTAGGTGATGTTGAATTCCTCTACATGGCAGCCATGTAGGAAGTCCAGTAAACATGTGGGGACATGTTTGACAAAAAAAAGTTTAGGAACATGAATGAAAACGAGTGTAAACGTTAGGGGCATGAGACATACTTTTTCCTTAAAAGTTTTATCCGACTTTAACCAACAAATTCCCCGAACATACAAATTAGGGTTCATGACAATGAATAGTATGATCAATTTAAGATTGTAGTCCTTACCTTGATCCTTGGAGTTTTCAGACATTAGGGAAAGTTGCTAATAACCGAGATTCATCCGAGAACACAAAGGAGTAAGGGTCTTGGGATTCTCTAGGGTGGCGTGTGTAAGTGGTGTGGTGGCTATGGTTTTGATCTCTTAAGTGGCATCTAGAGTTTTAATCTTTGGCATGTATGTGTAAGAGGCATATGAAGCTTGTAGTGGCCGCCCACTTGTTTTAGGTTAAGTGTGGAACTAGGACTTCTGTCCTCTTTTTGTATTATTTTATGGTGGAGTTATCCACTATTTATTTATTATATTTTTATGTAGTTACTCTTTCATTTATTTATCTTATTATATAATCATGTGGTTAGCCAATCCTTTACTTATATTATTATATTTTCATATAGTTATTTATTCATTTAGTTTAAAAAGCCACATGCCTCTTTTATTATTTATTTATCTAACCTACACTAATGTCACATGCCTCCTTCTATTTATTATTTATTTATCTAGCCTAAACTATTTTATTTATTTATACTCTTCATCCATACGTTATTTTATGTAGCGGAGATGAGGATATTGTGTTAGATGTGTGGTCATACAAGAAGAGATATGATCCATAATGATCGTATACGAGGGAAAGTTGGAGTGGCACCTATTAAGAAAAAAATGACTGAAAACCATTTAAGTTAGTTTAAACATGTTCAAAGAAGACCATTAGAAGCGCCAGTAAGAAAAGTTGAGCAGATATTTTAGAACCCTGTAAAAAAAGATCGAGAAAGAACAAGAAGGACACTTAAAGAAGTTATTGAGCGGGATCTTCTAGTAAATGAGATCCCTAAAGAGTTAGTCATTGATAGAGTTTAATGGCATTGTGCGATCCATGTAGCCGACCCCACCTAGTGGGATAAAGCTTTGTTGTTGTTGTTGTTCTCATAAAAGTGCCACATGTACCACAAGATTTTCAAACATCAAGCAAATTGTCTTTGATGAGACAACCCAAGCACAATTACCCTTTTGTTTTAGTCCTTCGCTCACCTAAAACACATCACACAAGTACCATTAACAACCAAATGCATCGGGAGTAACATCAATCACACCCCTAAGGCAACAATAAGCAATGCACATAACAAACAACGAAATCATTTAAACAAGCAAACGCGCACTATAATCCCCACAAGTATGACAACAATTGCTTGTGGAAATCGACCTTCATTAATGTGACTTTCCTATATTGGCTCTAATTCCACTTGGACCCTTCTCTTGAAAGAGAAATGTTTCAATGAAGTCCATCTTGGATACTTCGAATTGAAATTTGAACTCCCAAAGAAATTTTCATTTTAGAAAGGTCCCTAAATTTTGAGATTTTCCATTTTTATCTTTTCTGAACTCACATTTGGACCATTTTCAAAACAAACTCCAAAATTTGAGATTTTGTCATATTAATACATGTATCCCAAAATTTGAAAAATTAACTCATTGATTTTTTTATAATTTTTTATTTTTTTGGCTTTTCCTTATTTTATATGTTATATTTCATCATTATATATATGTTTTTTTTATAATAATATATATGCATATACTATTATTATTATTATTATTATTATTATATGTTTTGACACACACACACAGATATATATATATATATATATAGAATTTCTTGAGAGCCCAAAATTAGCCCAGACATAATAAGTGTTTACAAAGATCTTTAACTTTTATCACTCCTTTCATCATCTTAGTCACTGAATTTAAAGAAGTGTACATAAGAAGTAGCTAAAATCTGAACTAAACTAAAGACTGAATCATCTACGCTACTATATGAACACAACACAATATAGAGTGCATGTTGCACCACAAGAAAATTTTCAAAATGCTACATGACCACTCAATCTCAATCCCAATAAAATACAGTTTACTAATTCTTCATTATGTTCTCAAATAGTGGGAAATGAGTTTAGTAATGGGTTTATGATTGATAATGGCTCTGCTCAAGGTCATGTTTAGATAATCCAAATAATCACACATAGTTCAAAGTTATCACAAAGTAAAAGACTTTGTAACTGACATACTAAGAAAACAAAATTAATCATGCCTTCTGCACTGAAAAATTAAGAATGAAATCTTTAATTTCATCATTAGCCCTATCAAGTGCCGTTCGCCCATCTGCATCTTTTACATCATATTTTGCTCCAGCTCTCAACAGTTCCTCCAGTTTTGGCTTGTCACCTTCAGAGGCAGCTAGCATAAGTAAGATGTCCACTGGGTGGATGTTTTCGTTTAAAAGAGCCTCCATTTTACTATATGATCCTTCAACTGCAAGCATCCCCATGTAGTTGAAGTACTGGGAAGGATATCAGAAATATTAAGCTTCTTATTACTACTGTTTTCATAAGGAAAATTATCTGAACAAACAGCAAAATGACTATAGAACAAGTAGCAGAATTACTGACTATGAATCAGAGCATTTGAAAAAAGAGATACCAGAACTGGACAAGTTGCAGTACTGGTAAAATGAATTGTACACATTCTACTATGAGAAACTTGTTACAAATATTTATAGGTAATGAAAAAGTTTAAAAAGGAAAGGAAAAACTCTTTATGCATGTTAGCTGTTTCTTACTGGTGTGATCCTTCCAAAAGACATATGAGACATGACGGAGACTGTAGATATAAAGAAAAAACTTCCACTGGTGCAAGAAATCAGATATTTTAATACAGATTAAAGTCGGCCCATATGTGTTATAGATCTATGTAGGAAATAGTTAGGTTGGAAAGGTTGAGAAAAGGCATAGAGATTTGAGCATTGTATTGATCACAGTTTCATAGAAGTCCCAACCTAAATCAATCTTCCAGGGGTATAGCAGCTGTAACATAGAAATATTGATCTATCTTCATTAACACAGATGATCTTCATCCATTGTGTATCTCTTGCCCTTACATTTGCCAGTTTGTTATGTAAGAAACAGAGGTAATTTATAAAATTTTCATTCTGACCTAATAGAAGAATAAATATTTCTTCAGGTTTCAATTGTAGGAAAATAATCTGCCAGATTCCAGCTTGATCTCCGCATATCATATAAAATTTAAAAGCAATCTGAAATTGGTCTGATTCTCACATCATCTCAATCAATCCAAAATTACATGCCAGCAATGCATAATCCTCCATCAGTGCACAATCACAAAATTTTTTAATAAACAACATTATCCTTACTTACGATTACTTATTTGTGAAAAATAATCTTCATGACTCCAGCTGAATCCTTCATATGTCATATAAAATTTAAAAGCAATTTGAAACTGTTCATTACATCAGCTTATTCTATCCAAAATTACATGCCTGAAATGAATTACCCTCCATAGTTGAGCAACCACAAAACTTCTAAATAATCACCACAATCCTTACTTATATATAACTTAAATCTTAGGAAAACAATCTACCAGATTCCAGCTTAATCTTCTGCATGTCACATAAAATTGTAAAGCAAATATGAGAATGTTCGCACATAGTCTCACTCAATAGGCGACACCGAATGTTGAAGTATCGTATTGCACATAACCTCGCTAGTTTTTAAGTACGGCTGCTTCATAAGCGTGGCAGGAAGGACCCTCCATAATTGCACAAACACAAAGTTTCTATTAAATCAACATTATCCTTGCTCATCTATGCATGCCTAAAATATTAAAATAATGACCATTTACCAGTATCGCAATTACATGCATGGACACAAAACCACAGCAACCATAATTGCAAGAAACCTCAGTACCTACCTGCTCAACGTCGTCTCTATCAAAATCATCACGAGATTGGCTACCATAAATTCCAGCTCCTTCTGCATCGACGCCGCTTTTGCCGAATTTGAACCAGCACTTGGCTCTGGAGCCGTTGGAAGGTCCAATTCCAGAGGTGAGTTTGGGCCAACCAACTCTGTTTGTGAAACCCAGAAACCGAGACTCCAATTTTGAGAAAGAAGGAGGGGAAGCCAAGGGTTTGGGAGAGATTGTATGGTGGGTATTACAGGGGATAGAAGCCATTGTTGAGTTCCTGAAGAGAGTGGGTATTTGCTGCAATCTCACATTTCTATCCAAATGTGATAGCAAGGGGAAATGGGGAATGATACTGTGCATTCTGTCCCATCCACATATCTGTGCGGGAATAATTTGAACCGTCCTATAATTATTGAATATATGTATTATTAATATTTTAAAAATTAGACAGATTATTGAAACTTAAGATCTTTGTCTTTATATAGATAAGTTAAACTTTAGATCTAACAATTTATATTTTAACATTTTTTTTCAAAAAAAGAAAAAGAAAACTAATATTATTGGATCAAAGTACTTATTCACACTTTATCAGACTTGAATTTATAATAATTAAATGTATATATTTTAATTTTATGTATTAAAATATGTGAATTAACAAATTGATTAACACCTTTTAGTAAACTTATATTATATATGTAATTACTTTTTTTCTGTTCTATTATTTGTTTTAGTGGCAAGAATAATAGTATTATAAAAAAAATTAAGAGTAAAAAAGAAATATAATATGATATAAAAGAATAAAAAAGATAAAAATAACATAAAAACTTGATAAATCTTATATAGTGTGAGAAATTATTATTTTGTATGACTAGCTAATTTTTTAGGTCAATTGGACTAGATTAATAGCTAATTTCTAATCGAATTAACTGGTCCAATCTGATTTTATAATCAATGTATACTATAGCTTTTCATTAAAAGAAAAACAAAAAAGTTGCACCATAGTTTTTCTAATTAAGTGTTGAAATGTTCATGAAAATTAAAAGATCCTATTTAGTTATTTCGATCTTTACTTTCAATTACATTTTTTTTTTCAAATTAAAAGACTCTATTACGTTTAATATTTGTGTTTGTTGAGATTAAAATTTCAAGTTATATTGATTGAATATAATTAGACACTATTAACTATTACGGTAATTTTTTTTTTGTAATTTTATGTAAATAGGTGTTAACTTGGAAAAAATTACTTTTTTTAAAACTTTTCGAGTTAATGAGTCCAAGTGCAGGGATTCAAAAACTTCTATACGGATGGAGATATTAGTTATTCTTTTATGTCCAATAACGAAGACTATAATACTCTACTCACAATGCTTTGAATGTTTTGAAGAGCATTCGGTGTTGGCCATTTTTATGTTGATATATGGATCAAATTTTGGCATCTCTTTTGTTTTTTTTTTTTCAAACTTTTGATTGAAAAAATTTGAAGGATTACAAGTACAAGAGAAAGTAGCCATGATTATTTAGTACACATACCCCAAAAATGTGACCGGCGTGGACAACGGAGGATCCTAATCTAGACACAAACTTAACTAACATGTTAAAGTGTAATGCCACTGGTATTATGAAGTTAGTGAAAGCATGTATTTTTGTACGTGTGAAAAATTTTCATTGGCGGACAAAATTGAATGAAACACCTGCATATTGCCTAATGTTGAAAACTAGAAATACCACTTGCTTGTGTGCTTATGTGTGTATATGATGTTGGGATTAGTGAGAAAATTAATATGTAGTTATGTATGATGAATCAAGGGAATTAATGTTACTTGAGTAAGTTAGGTAAGGGACCTAATTGAAAATATGTGGAAAACTTGTGATAAATTTTCTAAAGCATGAAAGTGGGTTGTTACATGTGTGATTGGAGTAATTGTGATGACAATTGTTAAGTGTGGGTTGTATTTGGAAATTAAAACTTGATTGATGAAATCTCTGTTTTACACTTGGTTCCACACTTAAATGCAAGAAGGGATGAAGGGCAAAATAGTAACTTAGCAAAAAGTAGATGCCCACACTTAAGCAAAGTCAGCCACACTTCTACACTTCATTTCTTTCACAAGCCCAACACCCTCTTCCACACACTCCTTGTGCTCTCAAAACCCTAACCACTAAAACCTCTCAAATCTTAGCCTTCTCATCAGTTGTTGGTCATCTCTAGTCACTGGCAGTTCACCATTGCAACGAGGAGCTTCAAGAACCAAGGTAACAGCTAGAATTTCACAATCTTCTTCATTTTCGCAATTATTCTTCGATTTCAAAATGACATATGGTTTTCATGATGGAATCAAACCTATATATGCAAAAACGAAAACAGAGGAGTTTTGGAAAAAAGTTGGGTTTGATTCTTGAAGCCCAATATGAAAACAAGTTTTTAAAGTGTTTGGTTGGTTGGAAACTTGCATCCAATTGAATACTTCACTCATGCATGCCTAAGTCTTATGAATATTATTTAGTATGCATTAACTTTATTCTCATGAACCTATTTTTATCATACAATGTATTCTAGGGAGGATTTCTCATAATTTCTGAAATGCCATAATCTTTTTATATGAAGTTTTATAGTTTCTTTCTTCAAAGAATTGGTTGGAGATCTTGATATGAAATTTAAAGAGAAGAAATGATTTGTTTTCAAATGAAACCAAGTAATGTGAAACACTTTTGGAAATTTTGATGTGTGCAATAGAAGACCCGAGAAGGAAAGAATGCTAACTAAACTAGTTTAGGCATGTCTTAAATTGCTTCTAAGATATTATTGCAGCAACATAAATTGTGATTATAATAAAATTGGTGTTTAAATGTTCTGGTAAATGAATTGTAAGAATGAATGGGTATGTAGATAATATATCATACACCTCCACATATTGATTAAGCAAACATAACTTGTATTGAAGTGGTGTGTGGTAATTATTGGAAATTATTGAATATATGTCGCATTGATGTAGCGTATAACGAATGATGATATTGTATGAATTGTGGATTTGTCAAGAACATGTATATTATTGTATATGTGAATTGTATCTCTATAATGCATGTTGTTATGTATATATATATATATATATATATATATGCATTGTGTGCGATTGAGGTAAGGTAGTGGTATCTTCACTAGATCAATATGACTCATACCCCAACATTTTTAGGTGTGAAAGAAGAGAAACTATTGAATCGCGTATGGTGATTAACTCCCTATTTGTTCGGCGTAAAGTGTGCTAGTTAGTACTTACTTTACTTTGTAAGAATATAATCGAGTAGGTTGTTCTAGGATGAAAAATGTACGAATGGAATAAGATTGAATATGTATGAATATGTTGCAATATGTTATGTAATGGAACTGTGCTGATGAATCATAGATTTTGTATAATTAGTTTTGCCAATGTAATGTAAAATTGATTGTTAATTGTGAGCATATTTATATATTGCTCTTGCGAATTAACGAAAATAAGGAGTAGAGTTATGTTAGACAAGCTAATAGAGGTGAGGTGAAGCTCACCATCCGCGCCGATCACATACCTAGGTTTGGGATATGACTTGAGTAAGTTAGGTAAGGAACCTAATTGAAAATATCTGAAAAACTTGTGATAAATTTTCTAAAGCATGAAAGTGGGTTGTTAAATGTGTGATAGGGGTAATTGTGATGACAAATGTTAAGTGTGGGTTGTATTTGGAAATTAAAGCTTGATTGGTGAAATCTGTGTTTTGCCCTTATTCCCACACTTAAATGCAAAAAGGGATGAGGGGCAAAATAGTAATTTAGCAAAAAGGAAACTCCCACACTTGAGCAAAGTCAGCCACACTTCTACACTCCATTCCTTTCACACGTCCAACACCCTCTTTCACACACTCCTTGTGCTTTCAAAACCCTAACCAACAAAACCCCTCAAATCTTGGCCTTTTCATCAGTTGCTGGTGCATCTCTAGTCATCGATGGTTCACTATTGCAATGGGGAGCTTCAAGAACCAAGATAACAACAAGAATTTCAAAAGCTTCTTCATTTTTGCACTTATGAACCCTTGTTGCGAAATAGAGGTATTTTAGTGATTTGGGTGTCTATTTTGTGTCAAATTTGATGTTTCTTATTTTCAAACATTCTTACTTTGGTCCTTGATGTTTTGGTTGCTTAAAACTGAATTGAAATATGATTTTCATGATGGAATCAACACTTACATATGCAAAAACAAAAACAAAAAGTTTTGGAAAAAGTTGGGTTTGATTATTGAAGCCCAATATGAAAACAAGTTTTTAAAGTCTTTTTATTGGGTGAAAACTTGCATTTAATGGCCAAAAGGCTTTACTTGAATTGGGAGTGAAGGAGGCTAATTTGGAAGCAATTGATGCATGAAAATTGAAGCTTTCATGTTTTTTGTTGTCTCCCCACACTGCAACGGTAGGAAGCAGTGTGCATTCTGCAATGCTAGTTTTCAAGTCTATTTCGAACAATTATAATTTTCTCAATTGAACTCTGTTTTTAGCAAATGAAGTATCATTAGAAAGATCTTTGAGTTTATTTTCAAATAAGATAAATTTCATTCAATAATTCCTTATATTCAGGAGTTATAACCAAAGTAGTAACTAGGTCAGAAACTATAACAAGCATTTCCCTATTTTATGATTTTGACACCTTTTACTCTCTTTCCCTAATGGAATCAATAGGAATACCTCCCAAATCATCTTGCATCATTCAATCCTTGATGAAGATGAAGGAAAAGGGTAAATTTAAGCTTAGAGACGAGGTAAGTAGCTAAACATATCTAAATGTTTGGGAACTCTTAATTGTGATTCATTGAGTGCTTGGTGGTTGAGAAGAGGTAAGGCCTCGAGAGGTAATGTGGGGACACGCCATTTTGGTAAACATTGAAAATGCCCCAAAATAAGAGTATATGAATAGGGTGAGTAATTCGAGTGTCGTGTATATGTTGCTAGATTGAAAATCCTCATGTTGAATACTTGCCAAAAGTATATCTGGCTTATGGAAAGTTGTTAAAAGGTCTGACATGGTTTGGTGCCTGACCATTATATGTGTATAAAATTATTGGATTGGCTAAGCGTGTCCTCATAAGACAATACCTCATGGAGGAGGTCGAACATAATAGTAGGGTAATGCAAGGTGATTAATTGGTTAGAAAAGAATGTGCACACGTGCAGCATTGTAATTAGTATTATGAACACTTGATGTCAACGAAAGAAGACTAAAACTCATATTTAATAATATTGCTCGGGCCATGGATACCTTGGCACCTTATGATGCAAAATAAAACATTATATATGCAAACAATAAGGACATTTTGTGGTTTGGAAATATGAACCTGTGCATGCTTAGACATACATTGTAGGGGTGGAAATGCTTGAGGTATGTTGTGATTGGACTTATATGTTTTATATTGTGATCCTTCTTGTAATGCTAGGGGGTAACCACATTACAACTTACCTTATTTGAACACAGCATCACACATACATGTAGTGGGATCCCTGGAGACCCGAGAAATTATAATGTAATATATGTGCAATCCAAAAGTGATATGATTTGTTGAATGTCCATGCGCTTACATGAGACAGGAATATGCATACGAGATTATATGCATTGTAGTGAAATGGGTTGAGTTAAGTGTTGTATTCTCCTTATTGTGATTCTTATATGTTCCATTCTTCCAAGAGGAAGGACAATTTAAGCTTGGTTTGAGAAGGCTGTAAGGTGTTGTTCTCCCAAGGGGTGAGGAAAGTGGAACCCATGTTGAGGAAGTCAAGATAGACTATTGTAATCCTCTCGAGGGGTGACATTAGACATTGTGATTTCACCTTGATTGAGATGCGAAATTGCTTGATTTGTATTGAGGAATTGCATGAGGGATATTCTTGAACTATGTTGAGATTGAATGGTGTATCCTTATTATGTTATTGATTGATCATGTTGTGAATGTGATTGGAAAAGAGCTAGTCCATGGGAACGTAGACCCATGAGACAAATTCTCGGTGACGAATCCGTGGAAATGTAGACCTAAGTTGATAAAGCATAAGAAATGGAGCCATAGGAACGTAGAACTATTGTCACGCCACAAATCTAGGGCTATGACTGGCATGGTGGTGAATTTCACATCACCATTGTAAGCCTGAAGCTACACACGTTCAACACGTAGAAAACATAAAAAAAAAAAGGCATACTTAATGTATTGAAGAAATATAATTTCTTTTTCATTATAATATTAATAAATTCAAAGCACAACTGGTATTTTCATTTTGTGAAAGAAAATATAAACTTAATCCATTAATAATCCCATAACATTATAGAGATCCTAGGAGTTCTATTCACTATAGAATGACTCAAAAACCTGACTTTACAAAAGGTACAACCATAAACCCACAATCAAAGTGGGTTTGTGGACTCGGGAGCTCCATTACTTCTCACATGAAGACTCATCAATTGAGCAAGAACCTGCAATGGTATACAAGAAGAGGGTGAATACGAAAATACTCAATAAGGGGAAAAATCATAACATAAATATGAAACATGTGTACTGCTCACAGGGATAAGGCTTAAGATAAGAACCCGCACGCAACCATAACCAGACCCAAATAATTCATCACTACACAACCAACATGGTTAGCTACAAACATCCAATCACAACATAAAAGTTACACAAAGTTGTAGCTCACAAGAACTGACATGGTTAATTTATCACACAAACCACCAACACAAAATTTAATGTTTCACTACCAAAATAAAAAAAAGTCAAACTGCCACTAAGTGTTTTAATGGCGATTTTGGAAACAGCCATTATATTAATCGTCACAATCAATTTAATAGTTGTTTTGACAACTGCTGGAATAACAACCACTAAAGTTAATTTTGTCATGACCTAATTTCGAGCCTATGACTGGCGTGGATAGTACCTATACCCACACCTCCGTAAAACTAACTTTCCTTAGCTCATTATTCCTTTAATTAGAAACAAATAAAGCTTTAACAAACATAGATGAGTACATATCATTCTTGCTTTTATAATCATACAAAAATACATAGAAGTTGTATTCTTACAATTACATTTGCTAGTTCTCAAGTTTCCATTTCGCTTTTCTGAAGTATTGCCTCTACATAGAATACATAATCCTACTACACAATAGTGCATGACCTACCCGATTATGGAGCCTTCTAAGATTATTGAATTTTTAACATAAATAAAAACTATATCATACCAAAAACAAATGGGAGGTATCCTTGGTGCGTCCAACGTCGAATTAAAGGATCTTTAGTACCTGAAACTATGAAGAGATGAGTCTAATCTACTAACTCACCAAAAATAGCCATATTGAACACATACAAGCGACTATAATAAACCACAGATAATTGTGATTGACGCATGAACAACTGAGTACTCACAAATAACTGTGCATAAATATTTCAATATAATAAACCACAAGATACTTCTAGCACCTACATTAGGACTTTAGGCAACAAAATCCTAAAGTAAATAATTGCTAGGTACAATCCTCTTGCCACTCATTCAGATCATGCGCAAATCATAATCCGTTATGCATTAATTATCACTACATCTACTCGTTATGGGCCACATGAACAAGTATGTATGGAGCAACCGAATATCAAGCACACAATACATCCACAAAGGCATAACCTACACATGTTCAACATTATCCTTATGCTTATCACAAAGCTAGCACTCATACATGCCAATGAAATTTATACACCTCATGGACCACGTGCCATCGGGCCTCATAGTTTGGAGTGATGCTCTACCAATCTCATAGGCTTTATGGACTACGTCCCACCAGGCCTTATAAATTTTTGAAGCCAAGTCACTATTGGGTTCCATAGGCTTCATGGACCACGTACTACTGGACCTCATGGGTGCGAATGATACTCTACTAATTCCATAGGTTTCATGGACTACATCCCACCGAACCTCACAGTATCCCTATGCAATCACATACAATGGAGATGCACCACCATGACTCATTACCAAATAATCACATTCATAAGCAATCATTCATGCATAGAATGCAAGCATAACAATTTCTCTTGTACTTAGCCTCTTACTCAAGCTAACCCTTAAGCTTCATCAAATGAAGCATTTAGACAAGGCTAAAGCATAATTCTCAACATAGCATTAATATGTAATTATGAAATCTAGATCTCTTCTTAGGCTAGAATACGCCCACACCATATATGCATACTAAATTTACAATATTTCTCCTACTTAAATCAAATTCTTATCATATGCACCACACACACAAAGTACAAACACATACAAATGCGCAATAATTTCACATGCTCAAGCAAAGTTTCCTTTTCTATGCCTATCACACTTTCATTGAATCAATCTTAGAAATACTCATTCCATATTCTCATAATTTCTTATATGCATTTCATAGAATTTCTTATGTCATTTTTATGTATATGCCATGTAGATACATACACACATGTGAATCACACCATTCTACACTAGTCACAAACTCTAAGAAGATTCCTTTCCTAATCATCATTTGGCATACAATTCAATATTAACAGTTTTTATCATCCACAAGAAAATATATATGTCCATTTCACACGCATCAAGGTTCCATTCTAAGTTCAACAATATACCATCACATACTTACATTTAATTGAACTCTAGAAAACAATCCTTAGTAAATAAAAGCAACCAAGGTAAGGCTAGATCCATTACCTTTGGTCTGAGCTAGATTTCTACACTTTAAACCCAAAGAAAGACACCAAGAACCTCATCATAAGCCTATAAATAAAATCAAACAAGTAAAAACACCAATTAAGAACACAAGTCACCAAACATTCAGTCTTTGTTTTATTTTGAGGCTAATACTGGGTCAATTATTAGAGCAATTTTGGTATTGATTCACAACTCTAAAAATTATGTAACTTGACGCAAAACCTTTTTTATATGTTAACATGCTATGAGAAAAATTTTAGATTTAAACTCCACCTTTGACCCCTCTAAAGACCTTTCTAGTAAGCATATGTCAAAATGGTCTAATTTCTGCATAGGGACTGTTTTATGCTTGTTAGACCTATCCAAACATAACTAAATGCAATCAAACTTTGCAGGCCATTGGTTTCATGTCTTATCTAGATGAAATAAAAATTTTAGAGCAAAATAGGATCACTAAGGCAGTGAGTTAGGACCTTAATTTCAACTGACCAGCTTTGCTCCAAAATCGAATCAGGTATTTGATATATAAGCTAGAAAAACTCTTCTAAAAATCTTGAAACTTTCCAAATTAGATTGACAACATCTCAAAAGTTCCTCATAAAAATTTCAAGATTTATCAATATCATTTGGCCCCCCAAAATATAAAGAAAACAAACTAGAAATAAACTCAGTTCACTTCTTATTTTTATGTATTTATTTAATTATTTTAAACTTAACAAGAAACAAGCCATACTTTTTCTTCTTCTTCTTCCTCCTTGCTTAGTCTTGCAATTATTCACAAGATACAATCCATAATTTTATACTTAACCAGAATTTACATCAGCTCCTCAATTTTCCAAAGAACCACAACCAATTTTGCAACTAATCTCAGTTGTACTATCACGAGGAAACAATAAGAACAATTTACTCCTTACTCTATTCCTTTCTCATCCAAACTAGTATAGATCTTCTTCCCAACCATTCCCACGGTTCAATTCATAAGAAATTACATTCCAAGGTTGAAAATTATCTCTAAAACACCAATTAACCTAATTAATTCCAATCAAAGAACCATTCATACAAACCAAAATTACGTCCAAATTATCATTATAAATTATCAACTCAATTGTTTCAATTCTCACTCTGTTTTTAGAATCTCTCTAGGTCAAAATAGAATCCTACCAATTAATTGATTCTGGTTGGCCTTACTTTGCTAAATTCTCCCTATGTCATAGCAAGCAACAAAACAAATGACTTGAAGGAAAATTTTAATGACAAAAATACAAAGAAGGGGTTCCTTACCTCGGGTTCATGGTTGGCTGTTAATCCCCCTATTTTTTTTGAATTTCTAAATTGTACAATCATATAAAAAAAACCATTTCTTCGTCGTCACTCACTTGATTCTGGCACAAAAATTTCTAATTAAGAATAGACCAACCATACCCTCGTCATACACAAACCAGTACGCAGAGAAAAGGAAGAATTTGAAATAAAACTACCTCCATTTCCATTTGCTCTATTTTTGAATATCAGGCAGCAGGGGAAACGAAGTAGAGGCATCCACAATGTTACAGGGTGATGGTAGTCCCTATCATCTATGCTTCTCTCGTCACCTCCGTTCACCATCGCACAATTTTAGCTTGCTACTTCAACGTTCCCGTCGAGCCCACAGTCAGGCTCTCACTCACTCACTCTCTCTCTTGGCCACCTTTGTCTCACCCGGACTTCAATAAAGAAAGGAGAAGGTGGAAGAGAGGGGGATTGGTCGATGGTGAGGTGGTGGCTGACTGTAGCCTCCACATGAAGCCTCCCTTCCTCCTTCTCTCTTTCTCTCTTTCTCTCTCTCCTCGATCTGTACTATCTGCAAAGATAAGGGAGGGGAACAGAAGAGAAGATGGCGGGGAGGGAGGAGCTTAGACGTCGATGGGATGGTGGCCACACCACCACATGAGGCCTTTCTCTTGATCTCTTTCTCGCATCACTCGTCTCTCTCGCCTTTGTGCTGATCTCTTTCTCCCCTCAACCTCCATTCTCTTTGCATGAAGAGGAGGCTTCCTCAAGAAGCCAGTATACATCCAATGATGGGAAGTGACATGCATGTCACCATCTCCAAAAGCCTACTAAATCTCCATTTTACTTAAATTTCAAAAGCCATCCCTTCTTAAACTAATATTTCATTCGAATCCCTTATTTTCCTGAATTTTTGTATTACACCCAAATTTATTTTATTTCTACTTCATGTCCCCCTTCTTTTCACTGGAATAAAATCTCCACACACATTAGTAAAATTTTCACCTAGGTCCTTAAGAATACAATGTTGTAAGATTTCCATTGCAACAAGGTCCCTAACGTATCCATTAAATTTTACAAATTTAATATCATAATTTCTCAATTTCACATTAAAAGTTCATTGTAAATTGCCTCAAAAACCTCGGGCATTACAAATTTAGTGGTTGTTGGACCCCAAACCACCACTAAAATTGAATTTAGTGGTGGTTCAAACCACCAATGTATTGTTAAATGATTTTAAAAAAAATATAGCGGTAGTTCTAAAAAAGATATATATATATATATCAAAAAATATAGTGGCGGTTCAAATATATATATTACTTTCATTATACATATACCTCATGATTTTTCAAATATTAAATAAATAAACTCCATATTGGGCAGGCCTAACAAAATTTAAATTTTTAAAAGAAAGGTTCCATAGAATAGATATTAATATTAAAAAAATTAATGAATAAAGGAAACAACAAATTGATTTCATATGAGATCCTCTAAGCATCATGTTGTTTCCATAAGGATATAAAGATAAAAACAAGTATTTTACATAATAATTTAGGAAGGCAAGCATTTTGCATGAGAAAAAAAAATCCAACAAAAGGCAATCTTAGAAGGATATAAATTACTATCATAGACAACAAAGAATATGTCATGAACAAAGGGAAATAAATCTTTTGTGACAGTAAAAGTAATTTATAACCAAAAATAAAATTACCCAGCTGGGCGTATTTACAAAGGGACCATCCCATCCTATATGGGCCACATGCTTAGTGTTTTACATCTGTGAGAAGACCAATTTGCATTTTTGGCTCTTTGTCATGACCTGTAACAAAGTCACATATGTTTGATTAATCCAATTTGGACTTATAAACTCAGTAATATTGAGGTGAAGATCACTTCTGAGGAGATTAAGGATGCTATTTTTAGTATGGATACCCTTAAGGCCCCTGTGGTCTCACCACTTAAGGCTTATCTCTATTACCCTTTGATGACATCACTGTAACCGGATCATCCCACTGACTGAAGTTTTTCCTATTTATGTTTCTAGTTTATAAAAGTGATGACTGCTTTCATTAGTATGCCAATCACACAATTCCGGCCCAATATTAACCAATGTGTCAAACTTTCCAGTCTGAATGGATTTCATGCCATGTTTTATCAAAGCCAATGGGATATCATTGGAGAGTCCGTTTGTAGGTTCATAAAGGAGTGTTTTCAAGATCCATCTAAAATTGATGCAATGTTATTCTTATTCCAAAGGTGAACAATTCCGACTCAATGAAGTAATTTAGACCTATTGCCTTATGCAATGTCACTTATAAAGCCATTACAAAGGTAATTGCTAACAGACTCAAATTGGTCTTCAATGACGTTATTTCTTTCACCTAGTGTAATTTTATACTTGGACCACACAGTTTTGACAATGTGATCATCGCTCAGGAGGTGATCCACTCTATGGTGAACAAGGAAGGCAAGAAGGGTTAAATGGCCATCAAAGTTGACCTAGAGAAAGCTTATGATCGAGTAAGTTGGGACTTTTTGGGCTAATACTCTTAAGGAGATAGGGATCTCAAACCAGATGTTGGGTATTGTTATGAAATGTGTATCTACGTGCTGCATGAGAGTCATGTGGAATGGGGATTCCATGGAAGAGTTCCTTATTTCTAGGGGGATTCATCTAGAGGATCCTCTCTCTCATTACCTCTTTAGGTTAGGGTCTAACTAGTAAAAATGACTCATCATAGGTCTACGTCATGAGAAATAAATATGGGTGCGGGGAGGATGTTGTTCCAAGAGGTTTGAAGAAATCAAAATTCAAATATGTGGTCGGGTATTTGTAAAGTTTGGAAGAGAGCATAGTTGTTAGGATCGAGATCTTATGCAAGATCGGAAAAGGTATAAGATAAATCAGATTGTAAGATCGAATCAAGGATCATAAGATCTTATAAAAAAATCTAATTATATAAATTTTGTAAATAATACAAAACCATCAAAGTCTCATTATATTTTAATAAAACAAGTTCAAATGTCATATAATTAGTAAAGAAAAAAATAGAGAGCAACCTCCTATTTTTATTGTATTTAGAAATCTCTTTTTTTTTAATCACCAAATAGATACTTTCTTCCTCAAAACTTATAATATTATATCTCATTGTCAGCTTTTACTAACCTAAGTTAAAAATTAAACAAATTATGAGTGGTAAGACTGTAATTGTGTCGTATTGATAAAGGCTTAAATTAGTTTAATGACTTTTTTCCATCTCAATTGACCTAATAAGTTAGAAACATATCAATAAATAAAAAATAATGAAAAAATTTTAAAATATTATAGGATCAATAAAATCATAAAATCATAAAATTATAAGGTTTTAAAATTTAAATTGAGATCTTAGCAGATTTATATCTTACATAGGGTCAGAATCGTTTTGGTTGTTTGGAATTGTAAGATCGTAAGATTTTAAGATTTAGATCGAGATTTGACAATCATGGAAGAGAGTAGAAAAGAATACCTCTTGGATACTAGGTAGTGGCTGTAAAATAAAATTTTGGTATGATTGTTAGTGCAAGACTAGTCTAAGACTCAAAGAAATGGCAACATCGACCCTTGATGAGTCTGGATTAGGCAAATATGTCAGTGATTATGTCCTTCCTAATGGAGAATGAGATATCCAGGGTTTAAAGTAGAAATTACTTGAAGAGTTATGCAATTGGATGGTTAGGTGCTTTTGGTTAGAGGAGAGGATGTGGATGATAAGGTTCTTTGGAATCATCCTAGGGAAGTGGTCTTCTCAGTCAAGTCAGCTTACAAGCTCATTACAAAGGAGGAGCCACCCGCTACGAGAAACATTTGGAAACATATTTGGAAATGGCCTGACAACCAGAGAATCAGAACATTTATGTGGCTTTGTACTCATAAAAACTACTTACTAATGTATATAGATGGAAGAGGAAGTTTACCCCTGACCCTTTATGTGGAAGATGTAGAACTACAAAAGAAAGTGTGACCCATGCTCTCAGAGATTGCCCAACTATCAAAGACCTGTGGAAAATGCTTACTAAACCTAAATTTTGGCATGAGTTCTTTAGAGGAGATATTATAGAGTGGTTCAAATTTAACAGTAAAAGAGAGATTAAGGAACTAGAGAGCCCAAATTGGAAACTAACCTTCAAGGAAGCAGTTTGTAGGATATGGCTCAACCATAATAACTGGGTCTTCAGAAATAAGAGCTATGATACTTGCAATCTCTATTGGAATATCATCTTGGTTGCTAAGGAATTCGATGAAAGCTCAGAGGATTTAATATTTTTAGATTTAGTAAAAATAGAGGCCTCCATTGCTTGGAATCCACCGGAAGAGGGTTGGATCAAGTGTAATGTGGATGGGTCCAATAGAAAGGGAGGCACATCAACAGGGTGTGGAGGAGTCTTTCGCGATTCAAAAGGAAGCTAGATTTTTGGCTTCATAGTGAAGTTAGGTTGGATGGATAATCTTTCGGTTGAACTGTGGAGTATTTTGAAGGGATTGGTAGTTGCCTAGGACAAGGATATCATAAGGCGTGTCGAATCGGATTTGAGTGAAGTTGTCAATCTTGTTAGTGGTGGGTGTGCGTCAAACCACCCACTTGTGCTGGTGGTGTAGGAAATTAAGGAGAATATGAGAATATATAGGAGGGGAAGTCAAGCTGGTGGAGGGTAATGCCACTGCGAGTTGGCTTGCGAAGGCGACTATGTATGCGTCCCAGATTCAGATGCTACGTGACCCCGCTGGAAGAGATAGAATGCGTTCTGCAGAGAGACAAGGATGTGAAGGGTATGATTAGATGGATCCCTTCCAGTGTTTAGGCCCAATGGGCCTTTGCCTCAACAAAAAAAATATTTTAGATAATATAATGATATAATATACATAAAATAATAACATTTTATGTTTCAAAATACTATTATTATTCCTATATATATTTTTTGGCATGTTTATATAACAATTATAGATTACTTCTTTGATGGTTAAAATGTTGTTTTTCTTTTATGAGGTATTGAATTCAATATTAGTTAGGCCCTTTCTTCTTTATATATGTTTTTGTTAAAATCCTTTTTTTAAAAAATGACCTGGGTTGAACCTGGTCACTAATTCAGTCAAAACCCAACGAGATCAACTGAGTCGATTGCAACATGATCTAATAAGATGACTTGAATCGAGTTGGACTGCAAGTCACTGATTCTCAAGTTGGCCCAACCGAGTCAGCTTGGATCCCAAATGGATTAAAGTGCTTTGTGAAGCCTTTGAATGGCTTTGAGCCTCAAAAGCCTAGACAAAATCATCACGAAGATGGTGAGGTGAACAAAATATAGGGTGTGTTTGCTTGTTTTCTCTTTTTGGCTTTTAAAAAGATTTTGAAAATAAGTTTTTTCAAATTAATTTAAAATTAATTATTTTGAAGATAAAAAATGTTCGAATAATTTTTCTAAAAATAATTTTATATTCAAAAAACAGAATATCATATTTGAAAGATTTTCTTTGAAAAAAAATTAAAAATAATATAATATAAAAGATTTATACAAAATATTGTGATAAATTCATTATAATGAAATAATTACTAATAATATTTTTAAAAAAATGAACACAAAAACAAGTCAAATATATTATTTGTTACGGACTAAGCTACATTTTAATGAATGAGTTAAATCTATCATTTTAACTATATAAATTATTAAGAATGTCTTTACACAAAATTTAAAATAATTATACTTTTCAGTAAGATAAAATGAATGGACACAAATTAATTTTAAAATGTCTATAAGAATGAAAGAAAAGGTAGACACCAAAAGTTCTAATTTCACAAAAATTAGATAGAAAATATAAATCATTATATATATATGTGTGTGTGTGTGTGTGTGTGTGTGTGTGTGTATAAAATACACACATACAAACAAGTTATGTTTATATAAAAGACATTAATAAATCTACATAATTATCAAATTTCTACTACGTTTTTTCCCTTGTTTTTAAGAACACCTATTTTTTTAACATATAAAATATGTATTCTTTTTTCTGTTTTAGAAGCAAAATTTCAAAAACTATTTTTAAAACATATTCATCCAAAATAATTTACCTAACAAGTTTTATTATTTTTAATTTTTAAAAACAAACTGTTTTTAAGAACTGAAACCAATCAAAGCCATAGTTTCAACTGTTTTTCATTTAAAAAGGCGGGAGAAAAAAAAAGCCCTTTAAATTTTGGATCACTCAGAAACACAGTTTTAAGTTTTTAATTTAAAAATTAGGTCCTTGAAATTTCAAATCTTTAAGAAATGAGTTATTCTGTTGAATTTTTTTTTTCATGACAAGGATATTTTTCTTGCCACATCCGATTTTCATTTGTCGATATAATGCTGGGAAGTTTGAGATGACAAGTAATTGAGGCACATAAGATGTCTAATATAGAATGATAGGTATCACTAGTAAAAGTTAAAATGTGACAAAGCCTATTTCTTAAAAATTGAAAGTTTGATAACTTATTTTCTAGTATTGAAAAATCAAGGGTCAACTTCCAAGCTTCCCAAACTTTCAAGAATCTTTTTGTTTCTTATTTTCCTAGAGAAAAAAGTGAGCTTAGTTTTAAATGTTGAAGAATGTCGGTAAAAAGCATTTGATATTAAATTATGAATAATATACTAAGTCGAACGTCAGAAAAGGTTGCTAGTTCTAAAAATTAAAGAAATAATAATAATTTATCTCAAAAAAATTGTTGATTTGTCTTTATTACTAATACAAAGATTGACTGTACAAATTCACGATATATATGGGATCATTATTTGAGAGAATATATATATATATATATATATATATATATATGATTAAATGTACTAGGTTAATATGAGGATGTGCTTTTAAGATGATTTATACTTAATAATATTTGACACGTAAACTAATTAAAAAATAACTCATAAAACAACAACATCAACCACCATGTTTAGAAACTATATTAATCGCCTTTTAAATATGGTGAAAATATATTTAGATTAGCTCAACTAAAATTGCAATTATTTGAGCAAAGCAAAAGTAACGTATTGGTCTCTAAAGTTTAATACAAATTTCAATTACATCCTAAAGTTTTTTTTTTGGTTAATTTCGTCTCAACCTACCACTAATAAGTCCGTTTAAATTGTGACCATAAAATGTTAATATGGACTATTCTATAAGACATGTCATTGCCAATTTTTTCTTCTTTTTCTTCTTTCTAAAATGGAAAGTGGGACAAGGAAGAGAGTGAGAGATGATTGATTTTGATTTTCAAAAATCCTAAAAAAATCTCCTCTTCTTCTTCTTGAGAGGGAAAGTGTGATGAGAGAGAAAGAGAAGGGGGTAAAAATGGTAACTCATTTTGGTGTATCTCAAAAGGCTAGCCTATGTGTAATTGGTGGGATATGTTAGTGGTGCTATGTCTTATGGAAAAGTCCATATTAATATTTTTTATATGCAATTTAGATGAGATTAAAAGAAGGAGAAGGGGGTAAAAATGGTATCTTTTTTGTGTATCTAACATAGTTGACATGTGTGCAACCAGGGACGGATCTACATGATAGTGTGTAGGAGCAATTGCCCCCACAAGAATTTTTTTAATTAGTATATATGGTAATTATTTTTTTTACTTTATAAAAATTTAGATGTTGCCCCCATATTGAAACTAAACCACGTTATATCTTTTATATTATATATTATTTTAATGGCCTATGTATATTTATAATATTTTTTTAGTAAAAATACTTATAAACTATTTCTTGCCTTTACTAACCAAAATTTTTGGATCGATCCTTATGTGCAACTGGTGGGGTATGTTAACTGTGAAGTATCTTATAGAAGAGTCTATATTAACATTTTTTGTTTGCAACTTAAATGAAATTAGTGGTAGAGATGAAATTAACACTAATTGTAAACTTGTGAATAGAGAGAGGAAAGGGAAATTAGGATGAGAGAGAGAGAGAAGAGAGAAGAAGGTGAAGAAGATGATGTAAGGGGTAAAAATGGTAATGACTTTGGTACATTTGACATGGCTGACATGTTTGTGATTGGTAGGACACATTTGCAATGACGTATCCCATGAAAGAATTTATGTTAGTATTTTTTGTCAACAATTCAAACTACTTAGTGGTAAGTACAAAATTGACACCAATTAAAAACTTGTGAGATAAAATTGACCCAAAAATAAACTTAAGATAAAATTAAAAGTTGAATAAAACTATAGGGATGAATGTAGCACTATTGCCTCTAGGCAAATGCCCTCTTACTACTACATTCAAGTTGTGCCCATCAATTGCTATGGATGACTATGATATAACTTCTCTATAGAGCTTATGACCAAAAAAAAAAGTTCTTCTGAAATAGATCTAAACAATACAAATTTGATTAAAATGGTCAGAGAATGTTCCCATTATTCTTAAACAAGAAAAGGGTATATGTTACTGTGTATATAGCCTATTTACCAATTTTGTGAAAGGGATCAATCATGCGTAATTGCACGGCCAAAAACTGCACTACACTGAATGGAATGCCCGTGAGGCGTAAGTGAAGGAGTTAAAGAGGGTCCACCGCTATTTCATAATTGCCTGGGGGTATTTAAAAAATTATTAGATAAATTTAGGTTTGAGCAAAATTAATTTTTAGAATTAATTTTGGGTAAATTTGAGTTTGCATAACATGATTTATATTTAAAAATTGTTATCAGAAAAGTACTTTTGAAAAATTAGATATTGATTAGTAAAAGTACTTTTAAATATGTAATTATTAAAAAGAGTATGAATTTTATATTGTTTCATTTTATTCATTCTTGTTTAATTTTTTTCATATGAAAATTAATGAAATAAATTATATTGATGTTTCAATAATAATTTTTTAACTATTGGTACTAATATTTGAATTAAATTATATATTTATAAATATCGTAATAAAATAAATTTATTTATTTTATCTCTATTTTTAAAATAAATTGTATGAATGTTTTAATAATAATTTTTTTAACTATTACAACTAATATTTGATTAAAAATATACATATATTAGTTTTTCAATAAATTGTACAAAAATAAGATCAACAAACTAACACAAAAAAAATATAGGAAAAGGGTAAGGGGGAATGTTGTCACAAAATATTAAAAGTACTTTTATCAAAAGTAGAAGCTTCAACAATTCTAGTTGGCACAAACGTTTCAACAATTCCAGTTGGCACAAACGTAAGTTTGATTACTATAAGGAATTTTGAAATCATCCACTTATATGCTACTAAACATCTCTAAAATTGTTCAAAACCTTGGTTTTGAGCAATAGAAGTCCGTTTGCTACATTCCACTGCATTTCCAAACATCCTCGTAGTCTTTGGTAATAAAGTAGAAATGAAATTGTATAGGGATAATAGTATAGTTGTCAAAATTGCGATTTAACTTATAAATTCGAATAATTTTATTTTTTAGGTTTCAAAATCAAACTAATTCGGATTAGAAACTAATTAAACTCGATGCAAACTTAGTTAAATTTGATTAAAATAATTCAAATTTGGTGTAAATTTAGTTAAACTCAAATTATAAACTTGGTTAAGAATATTATTTGGTACTTTTATGAATTTTATGAATATTTTATGACTTCATTTAGATTTGGTACTTTGATTTATGTAATTTAATACTTTTATGAGTTAAATTGTGAACTTTTATGTTTGATATTATGCTAGATTAATTACTTTTATATTAATTATAAGTTAAGATATTGTTAATTGTTATGTGTTTATATATATATATATATATATAAGATTTATTCATTTAACTTGATTAATTTAAAAATGTGTGAAATTTATTTATTTAACTTTAAAAGTACTTTTTTTAAATCCAAAATTAGCCATAACACCACTTGGTTAATATAAGCTGCAAAAAGGCCAATCATATTATATGTCAAATCAAATAGTAAACAATGTTTCTTTTTTATTTTCTATTATATTTATCGACAAAAAGACCTTTAAGAAATTTCTTTTTTTGTTTTTTAGCCTATATGGACAGATCTGTAAAAGTTTTGGACAATAAAAACAAACAAAAATGAAATGTTACGCAACACAATATTAAATTTTCTTAAAAAAATTAATTATCAATTTTTAAAGTTAAAAAGGTAAATTGCAGAATGAAAATTCTTTACATTTTATGCTAACATTTAGTGTTATGTGTTTAATAAAATTATTTAAAATCAACAATAATTTCAGTTTCGAGTTTTATGAGATCCTAATTGCTAAAGAATTAAAAATGAGAGAAGGGAAGTGAAATCTTATATAAACATTTTCTTTAATTTAAATTTAAATAAACATTCTTTTCTCTATTTTTCATCTTTATTTTTCACAATCCAAACATAATTTTTTTAAAACAATATTTAGATTTAATCAAAAAATTCATTTTCTTGACAAATTCTTAAATAGCAAGATTCAAAAAATTAAATTGGTCATTGAACTAGTCGATAACCAATTCAAGGGTCAATGGGCAAACCGTAGTCGAACTGATGATATTTAAAATATATTAAAATATTAAAATCTATAATTAATGTATATCTTATAGTTATTAAAATATTAAAATATATAATATATAATATTAAAATATTTCAAAAAAATTACAAATATAAATTTATTTCTCCTAATAGCTTAAATTTTTAAAAATTTCTTAAAAATACATAATAATATTTAATAAAATTTTAAAAATTTCTTAAAAATACATAATAAAATTTAATAAAATTTCTCCTAATAAAATTTTAAAAAAATTCAAAAAATAAAAAATAAATAGTTGAACCGGTCAGTTTTATCGATTTTATTAGTTTGAGATTAGTTTGACTTGTTTTTTACTATTAATACTCACCTGATCACTGATCCAAATTAGACCAGAAACTTAATTGATTTACCAATTCTCTGGTTAAATCGACCGATTTAGTTTGATTATATGAACAGTAATAAATTCTTCATATTGTATTGCCTAAGAAAAGGTTTTCCATTTATTTCAAAACAATTAAGACTCCGACAAATACAAATTTTAAAACGACAAACATTAAAATCAATCGTGGATTTACCTGAAAGTTTGTAGGGGGCAACTGGCCCCACAAGGAAATTTTAATATATGTGGTAATTTTTTTTTGTTCTCACAAAAATATTTATAAACTATTTCTTGTCCTCACTAATTAAAATTTTTAGATCCGCCCGTGATTATAATCACTAATCAACCACCACAAACCATTTTTAACAAAAAGTTGAACATCGCTGAACAGACCTTCAATTCTCTATTGTGAGCAGTTCTAAACTTGTTCAGTAATTAAATTAGAGAACTAAAATCTTCCCTAAAAAAATTTAAGAAAAATAAAAGTATTCTCCAGGAGTACACAATAAAAATATCTTTCCCACACCCTATTGAGAACTGGCAGGAGAGGATCTCAACCGTTGGACAACTGTTCAAAACCAATGGATCCAATAATTCCCTTACTATTTACTTGTTATTCAAGCCACACCAAGTAACAGCACCAACTAACGAGATCATTGGAAGAGATAGTCCTACCTTTATCTTTCACATGAATCCCGAATGGTCCTAATCCACAAGGACAATGACTCCCAAATCATGATCCTAGCATGTCCAAAAGAACATGATGAATAGTGAAAAGAATACTACAACTGCAATACTTACCGTCCTAACTGCAAGCACATGAATGCAATGATCATCTCATCAATCAATCCTCCTTGTTGAAGCCACACACTATATAAAGAAATTATATTTGTGAATTCACATATATATCTCTTCAGAAAAATGAGCCAAAGCAACCTTCTTCAACCAGAGGCTTTTATGGAAAAGTGTCCTCCAGTGGAAGCAGGCACCAGAGGCACAGTTGGGTCCCTCTTGAAGCAAGAAATGGAGTACTTTAGTCAGATCGAGAAGAACAAGTCCAAAACTAAGGAAATGGGCTCTTCAGGGACTGAAAAGAAAAAGCAAGAAAATAATAGGAGCAAGCTGATACCAAGCATGTGTTCCATTGTAGATGTATCAGACATGAGCAGGCCTAGTGTGAGGGGAACATCTGTTTTCGGCTACAGAAACCTGAAATCGGATGCGAAATATTTGCAAATTTGAGATATATGATATCGTTTTTTTCACTTTTCTGCTTCATGGGGATTTTGATAGGTATGAACTGCCATTGATTTTTTTTTCTTTGGGCAATATATATCCCAGTGGATTAATGGTTCAGAATTCTATTGCTTCCTTTTCTAATGGATCTGTCTAATAATTTTCTAGGTTGTAGCCTTCTTCGGGTAGTAGTATATACTACTACCACAAGCAACTGAAACAAGAAAGTATTCAAGGTTTAGTTCTTAATTCTAATTTATTGCTGTTTAGAGTAAAAAGTATTTGAATTTTCTCAATTTCTTAAAGATTAAAGCCTCATTTTGGTCCCTTACAAATGTCACTTCTCGCAATTTGGTCCCTCGTAGATTTTTATTTCCAATTTGGTCCCTTGGGGATTTTTATTTTCAATTTAGTCCTTCTATGCAGCTCTCAAATATTTCATTCTCAATTTTGTTGAATCCTGTGTCACTGCAAATCCCATTAGTACAAAGAAAAAAAAAATTACATGGTACTCAAATTAGCGAGTTAGCTGTCAAATCAGCACCTCTATTATATCATTTAAAAGGCAGCTGCATAGAGTGATCAAATTGAAAACATTTGTATCTATAAGGGACCAATATGAGAATAAAAATATGTGAGGGATCAAATTGGAAACATTCAGATTTGTGAGGAACAAATTGAGAATAAAAATATTGAGGGACCAAATTGAAATTAAATTTGTGAGGAACAAATTAAGAATAAAAATATTGAGGGACCAAATTGAGAACATTTAGATTTGTGAAGAACAAATTGCCGTTCATAGTAAGTTTCACCGTTGAAGTGCGCCAACATAGTTGTCACGTGTAAGAATTATTCTTCTATAAGTAACCAATTCTTACAACAAAAAGTCAATAAAAAAAATCATAAACTAGCAAAAAGTGGAAAGTTGTGAGACCTATTGTAAATAAAGGGATAATTTGCGGGACTCATTAGTGAGTTTTTTAGAATTGGACTATTGAAGTAGAGAGTTGTTTAAGGTAAAAAGTAGTGAAGTGATAATGTAAAACCTACAAAAAAAAAACTTAAATAACTCATTAGAGTTGTATCATTAAAGATGTTGGGTAAAGAAATGGAATGTGAGCCGAAGGAATGAAGGGAGACCCCTAGCTAGATCTGTCAGTGGGAAAGGCATAATTGAATGATTCATCAAGAATAAAGAATAATGGAAGCTGATTTTCAAGTAATGTGAAATCCAATTCCACAGAGGCTATCAATCATGGATTTGATATGATAGCATCTTCTTTTCCCCTGAAAAGCTTAATTACGAAAGCAGCATCTATTAATATGACCTTCACTAATTCCTTGTCACTAAGCTTGAGGCTCTCCGAATAACAAGCACCAACCTTTGGTGGTTCTAAACTTTTCACAAAGCTAATCAAATTATCCAAACTTGTCTCAGTTTCTTACAAAATTTGCTTAAGCAATGTCTGCTTGTGTGTTTCCATGTTTTGCAGCCTCGAATTGCCGTAATGAAAAGGGCCATTGAAACTACCTTTGGAGTATAAGCATTTTCGTTTAATTCACGAATTACATGCTGTAGTTGACGACGGATATTCTTTCCTATCTAGCACCATTGCTGTAATGTCAAGACTCATGTTATCCATCTTCATCAAATTTGACTAGTTAGCAAAGAATTAACATAAACATACAGTGGTGACGACTGTTTAAATTTCAAAAATGACACTAGTTCGATTCTTGAAGTTGTCACTTTGAGGAGAGTTTTCTCTTTTGCACGTAATAAATTCAAAAAGAATTAACTTTTTATCTTATTATATGAAAGGGTATTTTTAAAAAACCTAAAATAAGCAAAAACACAAGAATAATAAAGGCCTTCATATATATATATATATGTATATATATATATATATATATATATATAAAAGAGAAATTTTACATTTTTATTGTTGTTATGTGTTATATATATGGATACTTTTAAATGCTTGTGAATCTCTTATTTGGTGAGTATGATGCTTGATCAAGTAGGGTTGATCAGGTGAGACTTACATGAGCCTTACTTGCTAATGCTTATGTTAATACTATGTACCAATACCAATTGGAGGACTCTACTTGTTAAATAGAGGAACTAGGCTTCTTTTAAACACACTTTAGTTCCACATTGGTGACCCTAGGTGAACTTTTGGTTGTTTGCCAAGAATCAAGATTAAATACTTAGTTTTTAAAATATTACTGTTATTTCAATTTAATATTTAAAAAATTAAATGTCAATTTATTTTTTCAAAAATTATTTTTGTTTTAATTTTGTTTTTTAGTTGTGTTTATGTGGGTGGTTTAGAACAATTTCTTATATCAGATCTGTCTTCGTGATGTTATATAATGTCTGGGCAATGAATGAATGTTATGTTGTTAAGCATTATCATTATCTTGTTGAGTTTACACTAAAAATTTTTGTTCTGTGTGTAATCTGAATCAACCAACATCAATATAGGAAGAAAGAAAAGATCAGATTTCTCTTTCTCTCAATCGTCCTCTAAACCCATAGCAAGTTCCATGAGTAGGGACCCAAACACTAACGCACTTTCAAATTGTAGAATTCTAGTCCTTATGAATTAAATATTGTATGTAACTAAGTATTTCAGAACTCTTCAGCAGACACAGAATTAAAGCATCATGCAGGTTTCACCTTCTATTCTATTTCTGCTATAAAAAAGTTAGTTAAATGAATGATTTCCTTTCCTTCCCTTTTAACTCCTCAATCCAAACACACCTTTAAGCCAATAATCCCTTGAAAAGGGGATGTTAATGAAAAAAACAGCGCAGCTTAAAACGAGTCTAGTGGATTTAAGTAAAATAAGTAACTCAGGCACACTAACAGTAAAAGTACAAGTTAAAATTTAAATTTTATAGAATCATACAACAACAACAACAACAACAACAACAACAGCCTTATCCCATTAGGTGGGTAAATTTTATAGAATCATAATTAAGTAATATGAAGAGTATACAAAAGAAACAATTTGCAGACAAGTCAAAGTGTAATGCTCGATTCTGTCCCTCGTCTAAACAGCATCAACAAGCAGAAACTGGGAGGAGGATATTTGATCTTATGAGGGAAATTCTAACACAGGACCTACAAAAACCTGAACCTAATGACCAGACAACGACCATACATCTATCCGTATTACTGCTGCTGCTCATATATCTGCATATAAGCCTCTGAGAGTGCAACCATTTGAGGAAGAGTTTCTGAGACGTGCAAATCCTGCATCTCATACCTAGAACAATTTAAGTGAGTCCAAATACAGTCCTTCAGATTGATTCATTTTGTCAAGAAATAGAACTTACCATAGTTCTTCTGATTTGCGTTGAACAAATACCCTGTAGAATCCTTCACCAGGTTTGCCATCATGAACAACATTGGCAATTAAATCATATTTAGATCGCAATTTCACATTCTCCTTCGGTGTTGGCAAGGGAATGTAATCCTTTAACTCCAGGTTCTTCACAGGAAAGTTGACTGAAACAAGTAATAGCTGAGATTAGGGTGAAGTCAGAAATAAGCCAGCTGTATTCATAATAAAATTATTAAAGCGCACTTTCAATGTAAAGTCTCACCTAATGTAGGATTCTTTTCGACAAAAAAGTTATTCTTTGTAAACCGACGCATGTGTAGAATTAGATACTGAGGTAGTCTGGTAACACGATATCGCATCCTAGCTATGTGAGGACGGACTACCTCAGTGACAGTCTCCCCATCGAACTTCTTCAATATGTTGAACAGTGGAACCTAGTAAGAAAACCTAATTAGCAGGAAGGAGAGAGAGAGACAGATAGAACTTGAGTAACAAGCTAAAATCATATCAGTCCATAATATACACATCAAGGAAATGAATGCTAGAAATATCACATGTTAAAATCACAAATTATATTTTCTTCTTCCAACTCTTCCTTTGAAGCTTTCTCTCGTGGCATTTTTCAGGAAACAATTAAAAATTAATGATTAAATTACTGCAGCTGCTACCAACTAAAAACCAAAGCCATGCCAGAGATAGATGAGAAATTATATGGCTGCGCAATTGCATGCTAAATTCATAATCCTACAGGTTGAGAATTTAAGAATGCATTAACTTCAAATATATGATCATAGGAGTTAAAAGTTCTAAGTAAAGGGCATCAGTCCTTAGAAGGGAAGGAAAAAAAAAAAAGAAGGTAGATCCTAAGCTGCATATGGCTGCATCAATAGTTCATGGCAGAAACTCACTTTTATAAGAATGGGCAGTTAGCAGTCTAAGGTGTTGATGAGAATCAATCCATGTACAATTTGACCAAGAATGGATCTATTAGCAGATAGGAGTTGGTCATGTCCAACAACTTCCTTTATATTTGGACCACAGCACTTGGCATCTATTCTATATTGGTTAAGAAAGTAGAGTTGCACCTTAGCTAACAGCTTTAACTTACCTAGTAAGTAGTGCTTGATCTTGAGAAGCTCCTCTAATGCCTAGGGACTTTATCGTAGGCTAGGCAACTAGGAACATGTTTGCTCATGGAGTGTACTAAGAGAACTTACATTACTTCTAAAGCATAAATAATATATATCTAAGAACAGGAAACTCGATAATTTTATCATACTGAATTACTGCTAACTCCATAAAAAATAAGCAAAGGGACAAATGACTCATATCCTTAATTAATTTCTTCTCATATACTTATGGATGATGGTTATTTCTATAGTTGGAGGCCATGGGCCCTTAAAGATTATGTCAGGAATTTGCTTGTGTTGTGGACCACAATAACAGAACAAGAGCACAGCCAGATTGTTTAAAACTAAATTTGCTTTCTACTCGGATGCTACCTATTTTTCCCAATATATTTTCTTTTTTGAAAATTGTTGGACCACAGGAATTGATTTTATTGATGGTTTTATTGTTGTTCCTTAACAGGCTGTTACATTGCTCTTGCATTTGTCCTGGAACTGCCACTAGAATAATGCAAAATATAATATCAGCCCAAAGCAAATAGAGAATCAACATATCTGTGAAGTGCAAGCTATAGGAGTATCGCCAGAAATTCCCATGTACCTAATGACGCTTGAAGTATGGTTACCAAAAATTAAACAAATGGTGTGACCCCAAGCATGTTCACGGGAAAATAATGGAGAATACTAGAGATTATTCATGACTCAAAAAGACAAAACTACAGAAGCATTTCCTTTTTCTTTGCTCTTTTTGAATTTAATACTGCAGTGCCTTAGAGACTACGATTGCAGGAACTTCGTGTCCAAAGATCAAAAAACACATTAATTGGTACAAAGTTCTTAATCAGAGCTGCTATCATTTAGAAATGCTATAAGGAAGAAAAACATTGAACATATTATCCATAATGATGTCTATCAACTAAAGTTTAAAAATAAAAGAGAAAAAAAAAAAAAAAAAAGCAAGCCACAAAAATAAGACATCCTCCAGGATAAATGCTATCATGCGGCTTTATTATCCATTTGATCCCACAGGATTGACAAAACAATTTTTGCTTGCTTGTCAAAGTAGACAGTTTATTTCTTTTGACAAATGTGAGTAAAGAGATATTTTGCAACCAGTGTCATATCTTCTAGTTATGAAGATATAGATGGTTATATAAATCAATTGGCATCTGTATGATCTTTGATATAAGAAATGTGAACTTACATGTGAGATAACAGCCAATATATGATTCATTAGCCATTTGGCACGCATCATAGCCAAAATATAAATACCATATTACTGGCAATGTTAGAAGAAAGAGTTAGAAGACGAAATAAAGTAGCACTCAAGATTACTCTAGAGTCTAGCATATGCATCTTCTATCAAGTACAAATCTCAAGCCTCTCACTTTGCTTTTTAAAAAGTGGCATTCAATGTGACACAAACATACCAATCTTGGTGCACAATATACATCTTGACAGTCATGTACACACTTTTCCCTTGTTCAAGTAATCTATTCCAGTATTTAGTAATGTTATATGAGTATCATAAACTCCAAAGCTGCATCATCTCAATGTAAATTATATACCAACTACAGCATTTTAGAAGCAGTGTAACAGAAGTCCCGCACAGAAGCAGTACCTGAGGTATTATATTTTTCTCCATCACATCCTTGAATAGAGGAGGTGGTGGCAAGTCCAATCCTAACATTAGAAATGGCATCCTTGAAGTTTCTGTGACAAAAGCATCCCGCTCAGTACCACCATCTGAAAGTTTGTCAGTGGGGTTTTGCTCCTCACTGTTTTCTTTCTTTTCGGTGATGACTTTGTTAGGAATCTCTTTTACAACCTCCAGCTCACCCTGCAAGCACAACAAACACAACTAGTTGCAGCTAGAAACAATGAATCAGTCAAAAGAAAAGAAGGATACTAGAGTGGTTAAGAAAGGAACCTGAAAACACTTGTGAATTATGCTACTGTTCTTCTTTGAAGTTCTAAGATCTGCATGCAGTGTATTAAGAAGCCATGACATAAACTCAACTGGGTCAGATTGTGCACCTATCCGAAACCTTTTTTTACTAGCTTTCATCACTGCCTGCAAAAATTCATGTGGGCTGACCTGCAGACACAGATGTTGAAAAATAAGCTACCAGAGTATCAGAATGATAAATTTACAACGCCTCCAGCAGAAGCAAACCTGTCCCTTAAAGTTTCGTGCATGCCAAATCTTCCTAGTGAGTTCACCAAATCGATGAACAAGTTGAGATTTGCAGTGTTGATAATTTTCAGGGATGAGGAAAAAATTCCTCAAGGGGGTAACTCTCATCAAGGATTGAATTGTTACATTCACAAAATCAGTCTCCTTGATGTTATTAAGTCCCACCTGAAAATTTTAATTAATGAATTAATATTAGCAGGTAAACTTTTAACTACCCATCAGCAATAATTGAATTTTCATATCTTGTTATAAGCAAGAATGAAAATACCATTCCAGGAAGGTAATCAGAACCATCAAGTGCCCTAGACCATTGCTTATTTTTGTCAAGTTGTTCAACTTGTCCTCTAGTAAACCTGCAGATAGACAAGAGATAAGTATTCCTCATGTATAAAGACTTTTTTATTTTTTATTATTTTGGAAGGCCCATTATTTCAGTTTTGAACTTTAGATATGTTCAGGGATGTAATTTGTATGCAGCAAGCATGGACAGAAAAACAAACTTGACACACCTTGGGTTTAGAACATGACGAATGTCATCTAACGATGGATCGTTAATTTCATATCCATCAGGAAGACAATAAACTTTCTCAGTTCGAAGATTGATATAAACGTGGTGTCCTGCTTCTAGGCTATGAGTATAGGCGTGAGACTTCTTCCCCCTCCCTTGGTAATACTTCCCGCAAACCAAACATGCATAAACATTTAAATTCGAAAGAGACACAGAACAGAACTTCTCGAAGTCAAAATCCAAAACCTGCAATATTATCATTCGAAATTATTAACAAAACGAATAAAGGGAAAAATGAACAAGCACCTCCATGTGAAAAGTAATGAGAATAGTTACAGCCATCCTCGAACCATAATAAAAGAACGAAAAGCGAAGATTCAAATCCACATGCATCAGCAAAACTCATTATCTACAACGCAGCAGGTGATTTAAATACCTGTCTATTAACAGTATCGAGATAAGGACAATCCCTCCGAACCTCAACCTGACGGTTGTGCCTTCCTACACTTAATTGTTGTTCCCGGGAGTCTTCGTCGTCGTCGTCATCCTCTTCATCATATACTTGCCCATTTCGCTGGGCGCCACCATTTTCCCTCTCGCCAGCAGTATTACCCGATTCCCTTCTCTCATAATCTTCGTCTTCATCAATATCAGCATAATTATTGGCTAAACCAGAAAGAGGATTCGCAATGGAGACAGGAGGAGGCGAGGGAGAAGACTCCTCAACCAACCTTTGCTTTTTTGACTCGGACACAGAGTTAAGCTCTTCTTCCTCGTTCGACCCATTATTAATTTCCCTTTCCCTTTTTGATCCCATATTCAGTATTCCAACTTTTTTCAGAAACAACACTTTTTAAATCGACAGCTGAAAAAAATGATTAAGACCTGCTAATTGCAGTGAAATTCTGGACTAATGGCTACTAAACAGCACTTTTCCTTAGACGGCTAAAGAAACACAAAGATTAGGGAGAAGGTGAGAAGGAATCGAAAAGGGAAAGAGTACCTGCGTTGTTGGTGTAAAAGAGGGATAGGCCATGCGGTTTCCGACGGGAAAGAGGCAGACTGATTGAGATTCGACTGAACTAATGGAAAGAAAGAACGTTGTGGAAGCCTCAAGTGAGAGATTTTAGCTTTCAACCCAAAAAAAGAAGATTGAAGGAGACGCACTTCCGCTGTAGCATTCCATATACTTAATCTTGTTTCAATTTTGTCCATTAAACTCACTTTAAATTTCTTTTAGTTCTTTAATTTCATTTTGTTTCAACTACTCCTTTATCTTTAAAAAAATCACTCAACTATTTTTTCCTCAAAAGATACTCAACAAAAAAACAATTATAAGATTATCAAAGTTAGGCAAAACCCACATAAAATTTTTTCTATTAAGTGTTTTGGTGATATTAAATAGAAAAAATATTTTAGTGATTTTTGAAAATTATAAGATTAAATTGAAACAAAATAAAATTAAAGAACTAAAGAGAAATTTAAGGTATTTTCTAAGGGCTAAATTGGAACAAAATAAAATTAAGAGACCAAAATAATACTTGAGATAAGGTTATGGGACCAAATTGAAATACAAGATAAAATTAAGAGACAAAATAAAAATAAAGAATCGAAGTGAAATCTAAAGCTTCACCCAAGAAGGATTTATTTCCAACAATTAAATGAGAGTTGATATGCGTAAACCACGGCAAGATGATTTATTTCAAAATTAAATTTTTTTAAAAATCGATTATCTAGATGATAGTTGATTGATTTAAGTGAGTGTCATTATTAATTAATTGATTATAAATTTCAATTTCCTAAAATCAATTATCTAGGTGGTTGTAAATTAGTTAAAATTAGTAGTAGCATAACTAAAACAATTTCACTTTAAGACATTAATTATCTGTAGGTCATTAAATTATTATGATAGTATAAATTTAAATGAATAAATCTGATAAATTAATCACATCACATTTAAATGAATTTAAAAAAATTAGGGTATATTACTATATAATTGTTATAATTACTATATAATTGGTTTATAATTGATATAATTACTA